>BTHU01000001.1:130215661-130885245 GCA_036184795.1 Tokudaia tokunoshimensis
TGTATGTTTAACCTGGAGCACATATGAAAACCAGAAAAGTAGAAGTGGACCACCCAGGGAAGAAAGACATCTTTAATGAGAGGAGTGTAGTAAAAAAGAGGCAAAATGGAAGAGAGGAAATACTGAGGGTGGAAAGGTGAGCACGATGAGGACGAAGCATGGGGAAATGAGGCCTTGGTGGAAGGCTTGACCACTGAACAAGTTTCTTATTCAAATGCTCATAATTCAAATCTTGACTCTTTAAATGGACTTAATTAAAAATCTTTGAGATAATTACATATTTTCTCTCCTCCCTCTTCTCTCTCTAAACCATCTCACATAACCCTCCTTGCTCTTTCTTTAAATCCTGGGCCTATTTTTATTACTTGCTATATCACATGCATATCTGTATATACATACATATTCCTAAATATAACCTGCTCAGTCTGTATAATGTTTCTTGTCTGTATGTTTTTAAGGTTGACCATTTGTTATTGGACAACCAATTGGTGTGCTCTTCCCTGGGGAAGACTATTTCTTCTACTCTCAGCATCCCTTAGTTGCCTGTAGTTCTTTGAGTAGGATTGAGGCCTCATGGACTTTTCTGGTCTCTTTGGCATGCCTATTGGTGTTGTCCTTGGTTCAGCTCAGTTTAGGCCATCATGTGGATGAGTCTTTTTTTTTTTTTTTTTGTGGATGAGTCTTTATGGGTGTAACTTCTCATGAGCATTTAATTTTTAAAATGTCATTGTTTTAAGTAAAGTTTGGTGTGTAAATTGTAGCTGATATAGCTGGCCATGCTTATTTAGACCCAACAGTGGAAGGTATTGAATGCAATGTATAGAGGTTTGGATTTTATTCAGAAGGAGACAGAGAATAATTTTTTTCTGAACAGATTGCTCAGTGTTATAGCTCAGAAATGTTACTCTGGAGGTTGCCATAAGATAAACTACATATTTTACTGGTGGAAGAGCCATTTTAGAAAGGACACTGCACAGAAAAATAGCAGCAGAAGGGACAGCTGAAGACCTGAGAAGTAGTGAGTGGGAGGAGTGGGATGGAGTAGAGAAGGTGGGCTCGGGAGCCATTTGGAAGGTGTGCTAAGGCAGTGGGTTTGTTTGCCTTGGAGGTTTACTTGATTCTGTCTCTACTCCATTGATACGCGGCTTTTTAAGGTAAGAAGTCAGAGACCTGCTTTTTAGCTACTATTTGTAGCAGCTCTTGTTTGATTCTGTTGTGGTGCAGTTCTCTTTCTACATTTCTTCCTTCCATCTCACTGGCTCTTTGTAAGCTCCTCTTCCTTTTACAGTTTTTGTTTATTTTTTCTTTTTGTATCTTAGGGAACATAACTTAGTGGTGGAGTGCCTGGTGCAAGCCCCTGGTTAAGTTCCTCGTACCATAAACAAACCCATTTCTTGGAGTTGGAGAGATGACTCCGTCCATAAAGTACTCACAGAGTGAGCATGAGGACCTGAGTTTGGCCCTCAGCACTCATGTAAAAGCCAGGCATAGATGTGGGTGGGCACCTGTAATCTCAGTAAAGCCAGGCATGGAAGCAGGCACTTGTATTCCCTGTAATGGGTAGGTAGAGACAGGAACATCTCTGAAACTTATTGGAAGCTCTGGGTTCACCGAGAAATCTTGTCTCAAAAAATAAGGAAGAAACCCAATGTCAATCTCTGGCTTCCACACACACACATGCATACAAGCACATGTGCACCTTCATGCACATACATACATCAACATGTCCATGCACACACACACACAGGAAGTTTCTCATACCTTTATCTCAGGTCCTTATTTCCTCATTGCCTTCAGTGAGTGATCTCATCTTTGGTTGCTTTAGAGGCTACAGGCATCTTCATCATCTGTATTTGCAGGCCAGACCCAGGATATGCACATCTCAGGATATGCAAAAAAATCTTTAACCTGTAGTAGGATCTGACGTCTTTTTGAATTTCCTCAGTTTCTGTTGTTATATCTCCCTTTTCGTTTCTGATTTTGTTAATTTGGATACTGTCTCTGTGCTCTCTGGCTAGTCTGGCTAAGGGCTTATCTATCTTGTTGATTTTCTCAAAGAACCAACTCCTAGTTTTGTTGATTCTTTGCATGGTTTTATTTGTTTCTACTTGATTGATTTCAGCCCTGAGTTTGATGATTTCCTGCCTTCTACTCCTCTTGGGTGTATTTGCTTCTTTTTGTTCCAGGGCTTTCAGGTGTGCCATTAATCTGCTAGTGTATGCACTCTCCCGTTTCTTTTTGGAGGCACTCAGGGCTATGAATTTTCCTCTTAGCACCGCTTTCATTGTGTCCCATAAATTAGGGTATGTTGTGCCTTCATTTTCATTTTCATTAAATTTCAAAAAGTCCTTGATTTCTTTCTTTATTTCTTCCTTGACCAAGGTATCATTGAGTAGAGTTCAGTTTCCACATGTATGAGGGTTTTCTGTTGTTTTTGTTGTTATTGAAGACCACCCTTATTCCATAGTGATCTGATAGGAGGCATGGGATTAGTTTGATCTTATATCTGTTGAGGTCTGTTTTGTGACTAATTCTATGGTCGATTTTGGAGAAAGTACCTTGAGGTGCTGAGAAGAAGGTATATTCTTTTGCTTTAGGCTGAAATGTTCTAAATATATCTGTTAGTTCCATTTGGTCCAAGGCTTCAATTAGATTCACTGTGTCCCTGTTTAGTTTCTGCTTTCCTGAACGGTCCATTTCAGAGAGTGGGGTGTTGAAGTTACCCACTATTATTGTGTGAGGTGCGATGAATGCTTTGAGCTTTAGTAAAGTTTCTTTTACAAATGAGGGTGCCCTTGCATTTGGAGCATAGATGTTCAGGATTGAGAGTTCTTCTTGGTGGATTTTTCCTTTGACAGGTATGTAGTGTCCTTCTGTGTCTTTTTTGATTACTTTAGGTTGAAAGTCAATTTTATCTGATATTAGGATGGCTACTTGGGCTTGTTTTCTGGGACCATTTGCTTGTAAAATTGTTTTCCAGCCTTTTACTCTGAGGTAGTGTTTGTCTTTGACACTGAGGTGCATTTCCTGCACGCAGCAAAATTCTGGGTCCTGTTTACGTATCCAGTCTGTTAGTCTATGTCTTTTTATTGGGGAATTGAGACCATTGATGTTAAGAGATATTAAGGAATAGCGATTATTGCCGCCTGCTATTCTTGATGCTGTCTTTATGTTTGAGTGGTTATCTACTTTTGGGTTTGATGAAAGAAGATTACTATCTCGTTTTTTCCAGGGTGTAGTTTCTCTCCTTGTATTTGCGGTTTCCACCTATTACCCTTTGCAGGGCTGGGTTTGTGGAAAGATATTGTGTAAATTTGGTTTTATCATGGAATATCTTGGTCTCTCCATCTATGGTGATTGAGAGTTTTGCTGGGTATAGTAGTCTAGGCTGGCATTTGTGTTCTCTTAGAGTCTGCATGAGATCTGCCCATCTGATGATGAAAGATATGATCTGCTTTCATAGTCTCTGGTGAGAAGTCTGATGTGATTCGGATAGGTCTTCCTTTGTATGTTACTTGGCCCTTTTCTCTTACTGCTTTTAATATTCTTTCTTTGTTTAGTACATTTGATGTTTTGATTATTATGTGACGGGAGGTATTTCTGTTCTGGTCCAGTCTGTTTGGAGTTCTGTAGGCTTCTTGTACGTTCATCGGCATCTCTCTCTTTAGGTTAGGGAAGTTTTCCTCCATAATTTTGTTGAAGATGTTTACTGGCCCTTTAAGTTGCAAATCTTCACTCTCATCTATACCTATAATCCTTAGGTTTGGTCTTCTCATTGTGTCCTGGATTTCCTGGATATTTTGGGTTACACGTTTTTGCATTTTGCATTTTCTTTGACTGTTGAGTCGATGCTTTCTATGGTATCTTCAGCACCTGAGATTCTTTCTTCCATCTCTTGTATTCTATTGTTGATGCTTGCATCTATGATCCCTGATTTCTTCCCAAGATTTTCTATCTCCAAAGTTGTCTCCCTTTGTGATTTCTTAGTTGTTTCTACTTCCTTTTTTAGATCCTGGATGGATTTGCTCAGATCCTTCACTTGTTTGTTTGTATTTTCTTGTATTTCTTTAAGATATTTTTGCATTTCCTCTTTCAGAATTTCTGCCTGTTGACCCAAGTTCTCCTGTATTTCTCTAAGTGATTTTTGTGTTTCCTCCTTATGGGCTTCCATCTGTTGATCCACATTCTCCTGCATTTCTTTAAGCGATTTTTGTGTTTCCTTTGTAAGGGCATCTACTCGTTGATTCATTTCTTTAAGCGATTTTTGTGTTGCCTCCTTATGGGCCTCCATCAGTCGACCCATATTCTCCTGCATTTCTCTAAGTGATTTTTGTATTTCCTTTTAAGGGCTTCTACCCGTTGATTCATGTTCTCTTGTATTTCTTTATGAGATTTATTTACATCCTTCTCGAAATCCTCTAATAGCATCTTGAGAAGTGATTTTAAATCCAGATCTTGCCTTTCAGGTGTGTTGGGGTATCCAGGACTTGCTGCTGTTGGAGATTTGGGTTCGGATGGTGCCATATTACTTTGATTTCTGTTAGTAACGTTCCTATATTTGCCTTTTGCCATCTGGTTACCTCTGGTGTTAGTCGGTCCTGCTCTCACTGGCTGTTGGTTGGTCCTTCTGTGAGCCTGTAAGGCTATTTCTGCCCACCGCCCCCCCTGCCCCGGATTACCGGGATTCCCGTGGCACCAAATGCTGAGGGGCTGCCCTGCTCCTGAGTGACTTTGGAGCCCTGATGTGCCTTGCCCCAAGTGATGTTATATTGGGGAATCCCTGCACATCCAAAGGCTCAGTGTAGTCAATTCCCGGAGCAGAGGTCACCAAGGGGCGGCTGGTGCATTCTCTCCCAGTGCGGGTTCTTCTGCAGGACAGATGTCCCACAGTAGAGCTGGCATGTAGGTGACCACAGAACTGCCCAGCTCTTGGGGGCAGGGAGCACACAAGTTGACTGAGTCCCAAGCGATATTATGCTTGATTATCCCTGCTCCTGGAGGTCCCAGTTGCTCTGTTGCCAGAGCAAAGATGGCAAAGTCCAAATTATTTTTTTCAATAATTTACTTAGAAGTGTTAGCTAGGGGCCCACATGGGAAAGTCTACCTTCCATAAGGCACTAAGACATGAATACAATTCAGATACATTATTTGCCATATTATAGAAAGGAACACCTTTCACACTATGGACCATAACCTCCCCATTTCCATCTAGACCTACAATGTTTCTATTAACATTGTGTTTATAATTGCTTAGGTATTTTCTAAGAAGAGAAAAGCTTTCTCCAGGACTCTCTTTTCTTTCTGATCCTTCACCATACTTACCCTTAATGGTCTATTCATGGTGATATCAGGTTTTAATTGCATGAGTGTTAAATCCTTCCAGCCTCTACTTACTATGCATTTTAAGTATTTATTATAGCAGCATGTCTGCTTCCTGATATCATTCTTTTTTGTTCTGGTTCAGTGTGGCTTATACACAGAAATTTATTTCTTGCTAGTCTGGAGGCTGGGAGGTCCAAGAGTGGAATGGCATTCTGGTCAGGTTCTGGTGAGGCCCCCTACTCTGAAATGTACACTACCAACTTCTCATTGTGTCTTACATGAGCAGACACACACATCCTCTCTATGGTTACATCAGTCTCTTCTCAGAGAGGGGACTAGAAACACTGCTTCAGCACATTTTAAACAGCAAAACAAACAAACAAAAGCATAAAGTCTCCAAAATGTGGCATTAACACAACAGGGAAACAAACTCTTGTTTATAACAAGAGAGCC
Source organism: Tokudaia tokunoshimensis (assembly GCA_036184795.1). Lineage (NCBI taxonomy): Eukaryota > Metazoa > Chordata > Mammalia > Rodentia > Muridae > Tokudaia > Tokudaia tokunoshimensis. The sequence goes on from BTHU01000001.1 coordinate 130,221,437, forward strand.
CTAAACATGAAGGCAGCTTGGCTCTTGGACTTTAGTTATAGTACTGTTTTTTTTGGGGCTGGGGTGGGGGCATGGGTTTGTATCTTACAAAAATAAAATTTGTTTGTTAATTGTAATGGCTGTTTTGGTAGTGCATTTGGAGTGTTCTAAATACACAAACATGGCATATGTAGACCTTTTGAGTTCTAATTTTTTTGGATGTTTTAAATTCTTTTTCTTGTCTAATTGCTTTGGCTAGAGTTTCACGTATTAAGGGAACTAGAAGGAAGAGTCATCTTCCTTGTTCCTTGTATCACTCCTGATTTTAATAAGAAGAATTCAACTTTTTTTCCCAATTTTTATTATTTTATTTATTTGCATTCCCGTCATTGTCCCCCATGTTGGTCCCCCCTCTCACAGTTCCTCAGCCCATTCCTCCTCCCCCTTGCCTCCAAGAGGGTACTCCTCCTCCACCACACCTCCCCCTTCTCTGGTGCCTCAGGTCTCTTGAGGATTGTGTATCTTCTCCCACTAAGGCCTGACTAGGCAGACCATTGCTATATTTGTACCAGGGGCCTTGGACAGGCCAGTGTATGCTCCTGGTTGTTGGCTCAGTCTCTGGGAGCTCCCTGGGGTCTGGGTGTTGAGACTGCTGGCCTTCCTATGGGTTTGCTCTTCACTTCAGCTTCAATCCTTCCCCTAACTCAATCATAGGGGTCCCCAATAGGTTGAATAGGTGTAAGTATCTGCTTCTGTCTTAGTCAGCTGCTGGTAGGGCCTCTCAGGGGCCAGCCATACCAGGCTCCCTCTTGTAAACACATCATAGCATCAGTAATGGTATAAGACTTTGGTACCCTCCTATGAGATGGATCCCAAGTTGGGCTGGTCATTTCCTTTCCTTCAGTCTCTTCTCCATTTTTGTCCTTATAGTTCTTTCAGACAGGATCACTTCTGGGTCAGACATTTTGACTGTGGGTTAGTAACGCTGTCCTCTGCTTGAGGCCATGTCTATATACTGGAGGTGAGCTCTTTGAGTTCTCTCTCCCCAATGTTGAGCATTTTGGCTAAGATCACTACCATTGGGTCCTTAGACTCTTTCAACCTCCAGGGTCTCTGGTACTTTCTATAGGGTCCTCCCCTCCTCATCCCCCTCCCATGCTGCTTATCTCCATTCATTCTTTTGGTCCTCTTGGCTTCTCTCCCCACACCCCCATTGCCTGATCCTGTTCCCCTTTTCTCCTCCGCTCTTCCTCCCACCCAGGGCCCTCCCTCCCTCTGCCTCCCATTATAATTTTGTTCCCTCTTCTAAGTGGAATTGAAACATGCTTACTTGGGCCTTTCTACTTGTTACACTTCTTACAGTCTGTGGGTTGTATCCTAGGTATCCTATACTTTTTGACTAACATCTACTAGTGAGTACATACCATGTATGTCCTTTTGGGTCTGAGTTACCTCACTCAGGATGATCTTTTATAGTTCCACCCATTTTCCTGCAAAATTCATGATGTCCTCATTCTTTTTTTTTTAATGTCTTTTTTTAATTGGATATTTTATTTATTTACATTTCAGATGTTATCACCTTTCCTGGTTTCCCCTCTGCAAACCCCCTATTCCATCTTCCCTTACCCTTCTTCTATGACGGTGCTCCTACCCACCCACACCTGCCTCACTGCCCTAGCATCCTCCACACTGAGGCATCAATCCTTCACGGGGCCAAGGGCCTCCCCTCCCATTGATGTCAGATAAAGCCCCTTCAGCTCCTTCAGTCCTTCCCCAAACTACTCCATTGGGGGTAGCTGTGCTCAGTCTGATGGTTGGCTGTGAGTCTCCACATCTGACAGAGCCTTTGTGAGACAGCTGTATCAGGTTCCTGTCAGCAAGCACTTCTTGGCATCCTCAATAGAGTCTGGGTTTGGTATCTGCATGTGAAATGGATCCCCAGGCGGGGCAGTCTCTGGATGGCTTTTCCTCCAGTCTCTGTTCCACTCTCTGTCCCTGTATTTCCTTTACACAGGAGCAAGTCTGGGTTAAAATTTTGGAGATGGGTGGGTGGCCCCATCCCTCAACCAGGGGGCCATGCCTAACCTCTGGGATGGACAGGTTTTCCCTCCCTGTTGTGGGGTATTTTAGCTAATGTCATCCCCGTGGGGTTCTGGGAAGCTCATGCTTTCCTGGCATTTGGGACTTTCTGGTTGCTACTCCCAGTTCTCCATCCCCCATTGCTACATACCTCTGTTCAATTTCCTGACCTTCTGTACATCTCCTCTATCTCCTCCCATACCTGATTCTTCCCCTCTCCCCCCCTAGTCCCTCCCACCCTCTACTTCCCTTGATTATTTTGTTCCCCCTTCTAAATAGGATTGAAGTATCCATATTTTGGTCTTCCTTCCTCTTGAACCTCATGTGGTCTGTGGGTTGTATTGTGGGTATTCCACACTCTTTGCCTAATATCCACTTATCAATGAGTACATACCATGTGTGTTCTTTTGTGACTGAGTTACCTAACTCAGGATGATATTTTCTAGATTCATTCATTTTCCTATGAATTTTGTGAAGTCATTGTTTTTAATAGATGAGTAGAACTCCATTGTTTAAATGTACCACATTTTCTGTATCCATTCCTTTGTTGAAGTAGATTTGGGTTGTTTCCAGCTTCTGGATATTACAAATATGGCTGCTATGCATATAGTGGGACATGTGTCCTTTTTACATCTTGGAACATCTTCTGGGTATATGCCCAGGAGTGGTATAGCTGAGTCCTCAGGTTGGACTATGTCCAGTTTTCTGAGGAACTGCCAGACTGATTTATGTACCCAGTCTGTTAGTCTATGTCTTTTTATTGGGGGAATTGAGTCCATTGATGTTGAGATATTAAGGAATAGTTTGATATTAAACTATTTAATAGATTGTTTCTTCCTGTTATTTTTGTTGTTAGAGGTGGAATTATATTTGTGTGGCTATCTTCTTTTGGGTTTGTTGAAAGAAGATTACTTCTTTGCTTTTTCTAGGGTGTAGTTTCCCTCCTTGTGTTGGAGTTTTCCATCTATTATCCTTTTTAGGGCTGGATTTGTGGAGAGATATTGTGTAAATTTGGTTTTGTCATGGAATATCTTGGTTTCTCCATCTATGGTAATTGAAAGTTTTGCTGGGTATAGTAACCTGAGCTGGTATTTCTTCTCTTAGGGTCTGTATGACATCTGCCTAGGATCTTCTAGCTTTCATAGTCTCTGGTGAGAAGTCTGGTGTGATTCTGATAGGTCTGCCTTTATATGTTACCTGACCTTTTTCCCTTACTAATTTTAATATTTTTCCTTTGTTTTGTGAATTTGGTGTTTTGACTAGTATGTGATGGGAGGAATTTCTTTTCTGGTCCAGTCTGTTTGGAGTTCTGTAGGCTTCTTGTATGTTTATGGGCATCTCTTTCTTTAGGTTGGGGAAGTTTTCTTCTGTAATTTTGTTGAAGATATTTACTGGCCTTTTAAGTTGGGAATCTTTGCTCTTTTCTATAACTATTATCCTTAAGTTTGGTCTTCTCATTTTGTCCTGAATTTCCTGCATGTTTTGGATTAGGAGGTTTTTGCATTTTCTTTGAGTGTTGGATCAATGTTTTCTATGGTATCTTCTGCACCCGAGAGTCTCTCTCCCATCTCTTGTATTCTGTTGGTGATGCTTGTATGTATGACTCCTGTTCTCTTTCCTCTGTTTTCTATCTCCAGGGTTGTCTCCTTTTGTGATATTTTTATTGTTTCTATTTCCATTTTTAAATCTTGGATGGTTTTGTTCACTTCCTTTACCTGTTTGATTATGTTTTCCTGTAAAATTTTTAAGGGATTTTGTGTTTCCTCTTTAAGGACTTCTACCTGTTTACCCGTGTTCTATTCTATTTCTTTAAGGGAGTTATTTATGTCCTTACAGTCCTCTATCATCATCATGAGTTGTGACTTTAAATCAGAGTCTTGCTTTTCTGGTATGTTGGGGTATCCAGGGCTGGCTGTGGCAGGAGAACCGCATTCTGATGATGCCAAGTAGCCTTGGTTTCTGTTGCTTATGTTCTTGCCCTTACCTCTCGCCTTCTGGTTGTCTGTGGTGCTCTTGCTGTCTCTGACTGTGGCTTGTCCCTCCTGTAAGCCTGTGTGTCAGCACTCCTAGGAGATCAGTTCTCTCCATGAGGAATTTGAATACAGAGAGCTGTGGCACAGGGTCAGCTCGAGGCACAGATTGAAACCAGAGGATTCCTTCCCCAAAAAGTTCTCATTCTTATAAGCTGAGTAGTATTCCATTGTGTAAATGAACCACATTTTCTGTATCCATTCTTCTGTTATGGGACATATGAGTTGTTTTCCACTTCTGTCTATCAAAAATAAGGCTGCTATGAACATAGTGGGGCATGTGCCCCTTTTGATAGACAGTTTTCCACTTCTGTCTATCAAAAATAAGGCTGCTATGAACATAATGGGGCATGTGCCCCATGGTGGGCCATTTTTTGAGTATGGGGTGGTATAGTTGAGTATTCAGGTAGATCTATTTCCAATTTTCTGAGGAACCTTCAGATTGATTTCCAGTTTGCAATCCCACCAGCAGTGGAGGAGTGTTCCTCTATCTCCATATCCTCACCAACATGTGCTGTCACCTGAGATTTTGATCTTAGTCATTCTGATTAGTGTAAGTTAGAATCTCAGGGTCTCTTTGATTTGCATTTCCCTGATGACTAAAGACTTTAAACATTTCTTTAAGTGCTCTCTGTTGGAAGTAGGGTTAGTGAAGATTTTTTTTCCAATTTGTAGGTTGCCAATTTGTTCTATTGTTGGTGTCTTTTGCCTTACAGTAGTTTTTCACTTTCATGAGGTTCCATTTATTGATTGTGGATCTTAGAGCCTGAGCCATTGATCGTCTGTTCAGGAAATTTCCCCTTGTGCCAGTGAGTCTGAGGCTCTTTTCCACTTACTCTTCTCTTAGATTCAGTGTATGCTGGCTTTATGTTGAGGTCCTTGATCCACTTGGACTTGAGCTTTGTACAGGGTGATAAATATGGATCTATTTTCATTCTCGTACATACAGACAGCCAGTTAGACCAGCACAATTTATTGAAGATGCTTTTTCCCCCCACTGTATATTTTTGACATCTTTTTCAAAGATCAAGTGTCCATAGGTGTGTTGTAATAAATGATAAATTTTGCCAGTTAAAATTTTTTAGGTCGTGCTGGAGAGATGGCTCAGCGGTTAAGAGCACTGACTGCTCTTGTGAAGGCCCTGAGTTCAAATCCCAGCAACCACATGGTGGCTCACAACCATCTGTAACGAGACCTGACGCCCTCTTCTGGTGTGTCTGAAAACAGCTATAGTGTACTTACATATAATAAATAAACAAATCTTTAAAAAAAATTTTTTTTAGGTCATATTGTTTTTATTCATTCTTTCATCGTGATGTATCAGATTTACTTCCCTGTTTGTATTGAATATATTTATGTTCCAGAAACAAATTATATTTGATCACAATGAATAATTATTGACTATGCTGCTGAATTTAGCTTGTCTACACTTCACTGAAGACTGTAGGCTTTTGCTATAACCCACTAGAAACTTGTAAGACTTTTCTTTCTTGGTGCTCATTAAACAAAGCTGCTTATAATGGAGGTCCTATTTATGGCAAGCCTTGGAACACTCAGCAACTGCTGCACTCGACTATTATATTGTCTGTGGTTGCTGTGACTATTAGATGCCTTGGGTATTTCTAGAAATAATCATAACTTTTAAATTTTAAGCTTTCAGTCACATCCCAATCATATAACTGTCTCCACAGAGTCACTAAAAATGATTTTATTTCTTGTACATTAATAAGACTTAAGATCATAAGAAAACCTAATTGGGCATATCATGGAGCTTCTCAAGTGAAGTGTACAATCTCTCTCTCTCTCTCTCTCTCTTCCTCTCTCTCTGTCTCTGTAGCTCAGAGGTTGATATCTGTTGTTTTCCTCAATCACTCTCCATCTTATATTTTTGAGGTCTGTAACTGAACCTGTAGCTTCCTGATTTAATTGTACTGGTTGGCTAGTAAATATTTAGGATAAACTTGACAACCTCTTGAGCTCTGCCATATCTGACTTTAAAAATGTGGGTACTGGAAATCGAACTCAGGTTCTCATGTTTGTATGGCAAGTACTTTATCAACTGACCTATAACCCTAATCCTTGATATACTTGGGTAAGAGACCATGATCCTTAGAATGGAGGCATTTGGATAGACCCAAATGATTGGAAACGCCAATGATTATGGTTCTATGTAGCCATAAAAACAGTATGTGTCTGAAGAAGATGCTTGCTTGATAAATTTTTTTTAAGTTTATATGAATTGACTGTTTTGCAAAGTGATACTTGTCCTCTCAAGATGCACCAAATTCAGCCCCCATTGCTGCCAACTCATATCAGTATGCTCCAGGAGGATGAGAGCAATGCATGTGTTTGAGGAAGACAAATTGTTTTTCTTAAGCTTGAATGATATTGCTAGGTAGTTTTGGAGGTATCCTGGAGACCATATGGACAACATACTATAAAACTGATGTCAAGCAAGATATTCTACAGAATTAGCTTGGGTAACAAATATTCTGGAGTTTGAATTTATCATCTAGGAGCAAATGTCACACTGTTTACTGACTGGATCAGATGGTGATCTATGCTCAATATACCAAGTTGACTGATCTCCTCTAGTACAACTCTGAGCAAATAATCCAGTGTTTCATGAAAGAAGAATACTAACTTGAGTTTATTGTGAGTGGTCTGTATGAAATATCTTTGAGGTGAGGAGGGAATTCCCTTAGTTAATAAAGGATAACTAAGGAAGGAAGAACCACTGTCTTTGAAAAGCAGTATGAAGGTGACAGTGGTAGGTGCTGTCATTGACCGGATGCTTTGATCTTGATATGAAGTTCAATGTCAATGTTAAGCTTCCAGAGACAGAGTGAACAAAGTTAACCCTTTAGGCAGCAGGAAACAGTCTGAGCCTGGTTCTTTTCACTCAGCACTAAACATTTGCCATTTATCAATGTTGCTACTGAATATCATGATCTCATTCATTTTTGTCGGTGTATTGCTTGCTGTTATGTGAATCCAACACTATTTACTAAACAGTAATTTTGTCATGGAGAGACCCTGGGACAATGTGTAGAGCACAGGGTATGTACTGTGTTTGAGGGTGATCAGTCACTGCTAGGTGCTTGTCTTATGTCAGTTCCCTAAAGTGGAATATTTTAGAAAATGATTATTATTTGCAGTAACGGGTGTGTAATCAGGACCTTATGCACACCAGGCCAGTCACTAACCAACATGGCCTTTTAAAGCTGTGTGCAATTTAGCCACACTTCCAATAGGTGGCAGCAACATCCCATAGGGGCCTAACCTTGTAGGCCTTTGTGAAGATAGTTCCTTGATAAAATTATCTTAGATATGATAATGTTTGTTGGGTTGTTAGGTGTGTTCAATATAGCTATTTAGCTCCATCATAAAAATCTGAGACCATGAATGATCAATAAAGTAATTTTCCACAATACACTAGGAAATCGAATTCAGGTCCTGTGATTTCTAACCATGCTATACTATAATATATTTAAAGGTCCTCTAAAACTTTTAAATGAACCTTTGTATTAGATTTATTAGAGAAGTCTTGTGCAAGACCTTGGACCTATGTTGGGTTGAAGTTTTTTGCAGGTTTCCATGGAAAAAATATAAGCTGAATAATATTAAACATTTTAAATTCTGTTATGAGAACAAGATGTTTTACCGGTACCGCTGTATTTCTCTCTGGGCTTTGTTTCAAATATGCTCATTAAAACAGCAATGCTAAAATGCTAAACAAACATAAAATCAGATCATATTTTAAGGGAATCTCCCAGAGAATTCAATCCAATGTGCATCATATGCTAGTGAGATAAATTTGAGTTCAGTTTTCTATTATTGTCTTCTACTTTGATTTATAATTCTATGTGGAATTTGTCTGCATGGATTATTTGGTTTCATATTTTTCTTTAGCTTTTAATTGATTCATTTTGAATTTCAAACCACATATTTCAGTCCCACTCATCTTCCCTGTCCCCACGTACCCACCCTCTGTCCTTGTAACCTCCTCCTCCAAAGAAAGAAAAAAACAAAACAAAACAAAAAAACCAAAACTTATTTGTTAAGATTCTTTTCTTTTTTCCTTTTTTTATTGGATATTTTCTTTATTTACATTTCAGATGGAGTGACCCTGTAGGAGGACCAGCAATCTCAATTAACCTGGACCCCTGAGATCTCTCAGATACTGGACTACCAACCAGGCAGCATAGACCAGCTGATATGAGGCCCCAAACACATATATAGCAGAGGACTGCCAGGGCTGGGTTCAGTCAGAGAAGATGCACCTAACCCTCAAGAGACTGGAGGCCCCAGGGAGTTTAGAGGTCTGGTGGGGTGGGGGGTTGGGGACATCCTCATGGAGACAGGGGTGTGGGGAGGAGGTATGGGATGTGGAACAGTTGGAGGGTGGGCTGGGAGGGGAATGAAATCTGGAGTGTAAAAGAATTAAAAGATCAAATAAATAAAAAAACCCCAAAACAAATCATAAAAACATCTTGTTGTGGAAGCTGCGATGTGTCACAGTATGTCTCACAGCATACCCTTTTGTCTACACATCTTTATTTGCCAATATTCACTGCAATGAGTCATTGATCTGATTTGAGGCCTGTGGCTTCTGCTATACTATCAATACTGGATGCTTAAACGAACTTCTATCAAACTTCTGGTTGTTGCCTTGTGTTATGAAGATCCTGTAGGTTAGGTTCTGGGGGACATGCTCCAGCAGTAGTTATTGGGGTGGGCCAACTCAAAGCACTGGATCTGGGTCTGAGAGGAAGCTGAGTTCTTCAGTCAACTAGTTCTCCTGTGGTCACATCACCAGGGTCAAGTTGCCTGCTTTGCTTAGGTGAGCGGGTGGGGCCAGATCTCCCAAGTACTGCAGCCAGCAAGGGGAGGCCAGCTCAGCAACTCTTATGCCTCAGGGACAGTTTTCCCACACTGCTCAGTTTAGGGATGAGGTCAGTTATCCTGCATTTCTGCCTCCCCCTGGGCAGCTCTACTCTTCTTCAAAGTGAGGGCCAGGACCAGCGAGCACTCCCAAGCCTGGTTTTGTATTTTTTTTAAATGTGGCAAAAACCATATAAGATTAAATTAACCATAAATACGAGAACTCTCAAGAAAGAACCAACAATATGTGTTTATATAGATAGCTAGATAGCTAGATAGATGGTATACAGAGACAGGATTTCTTGGGGGAATTTCTACATGTAATTAAGGTTGCCAATCAGCTCTATAAAAGGCTGCTCAAATGATTGGAGATCAGCTGGTCTGTCTTGTGACTCAGTAGCAGTCTGAAGGCCTCAGAACCAGGGAAATGAGTGATGTAAATCTTAGTATGAGGGGAGGATTTGAGAACCTAAGAGCCCACTAGTATGAATTGCGGAGTCCATAGGAGGGAACACCTGGAGGCTATGATGTTTAAGAGCAGGAGAACAAGGATACCAGCTCCAGGGAGAAGGGAGCTTTTGAGTCTTCCACTTTTGTTCATCTGAACCCACAGCTGACCAGATGGTGCCTGCTTCCCATCCTTACTCAGTTCCCAAATGGCATTCTTACATTTGAATTACATTCTTACAAGTTGAACATTCTTATATACATACTGAAGACAAACACTTTACAAGCTACAGATGTTCTTTAATTTATTTAAATTAGCACCCAAAATTAACAATGATATCATTTTATACATTAAAATACTGTAAAGATTATTTTATTTTATATGTATCAGTGTTTTGCCTGTATGAACATTTGTATGTATGTATGTGTGTATGTATGTGTGTATGTATGGGTACCATATGCATGTCTTTTGTCTATGGGTCCAGAATTCCATCATCAGATTCCATGGAACTAGAATTAGAGATTATTATAAACCACCATTTGGGTGCTAGGACCTGAACCTGTATCCTCCACAAGAGCAGCCAGTGTTCTTACCTACTAAGCCATCTTTTTAGCTCCATATTTTATACATTTTATGATATAGTTGTTGGGTATAATGCTAATTGCAATGCACATTATTACTAATATGCACATTTGTACTAGATACATTGTTTTGTAGATTCATTTTGAAAAAAGTCTATATTGACTGCAATCAAATTTGATTTGATTTTTTTGAAAGATAGAAGTATAATTTGTGGTTTTAATTTAAATGTATTTGATAGAGTGTCCTTTATTCTCCAATTTCCTATAAATTAGGTTGACAAATACATGGAACAGACTCAGCCTCCATTTTCCTGCTTGGGAAGTTGAGGCAGGAACATCTTTTAGGTCCAGGACTCTGAGGCCAGTCTGAGATTAAAGGCATGCACCATTGTGCCTGGCTTGATCTCTATTTACTCTCAGATTCTCTGTCTTGCTTTGTATCATTGTCAGAGTACCTGGAGTTGGCATGGTAAGCAAAATGTGTTGCTATTCTTCCTCATTAGCTACTTCTAGTCTAGGACAATACATTTATTATAATTATGGAATTCATCGTTTTAACTACTCAGATCTTTATTCAATACCAAGACTCTTTCCTAGTGAGTTGGTTTCACTCTCTCCACTTTACAATCTCCTTCAGGAGGCTGGTTTGCTTCCATCCCTAAAAATAACTTGTGATCAAGAGATTCTTTGCCTTTCAAGTTCTCATTTTGATCACAGTGATTTTAGTTACTAAATTTTCTTCCCCAAAATAAGCTTATTAGAATCTCAGTAATCATATTCCTGCATATGGAAGATACATCCTCATAATATGCTTATTTATTTAGTTTTTGGATATTTTAGTTGACTTGTCCTTCTCTCTAGATTTTTAGAATTTAAAAATCTTACAGATATATGCAATACATATCTTGACTATATATATTTCTTAGTCCCCCAGGGCTTCTCATCATATCTCTTTCCTAACTTCATGTTTTATTTATTTATTTATTTATTCCTACACAGTCCAATCAATGCTTACCATAGACATGTGGATGTGGAGTCATCGCATTTATTGTTTTACTTTTCAGACTGATGTTGCTAACTTGATTTCTATAAAGCAGAGCAAAACTTTTCTCCTGTCAGATTTATTCCCAAAGAAAATATTTTGAAAGAAAGAAAGGGCAAGGAAGAGAACTATGTTTCAAAATAGGAGGCCTTTGGAGCCTGAGGGATCTCTGGTGGGAGCTGTCTTAGCTGAGCTCTGGATTTGCCTGACATGCCCACAGGGAACCATGCAGGCAGGGACAGTACTGGGATCAGTACCCAGACAGAAAGAGAAAACAAACTGTTTTCATCGCAGTGAACACGAGTCATACTAAACAGTTGAGGCTGCATGGTGTCTTCTGCATGTTAGAAGTCCACAGAGAACTGGGAAGGGCTCTGGCTGATGGAGGTCACTTTATACAGGAATGTACATGCGCCTCATCTGCCTGGGTAGCCCCACTTCCTTTTTCTTTTTTTCCTTAGTTCTTTTCTTGGGACAGGGTCTCACCTTGTAGCTCTGCCTGGCCTGGAATTTGTTATGTAGAACAGGTTCACCTAAAACTCACAGAGATCTGTCTGCCTCTGCCTCCCAAATACAGGGTTTCCATCTTCTTTTTTCAAATAAGCTATTTATTTTCTTGTTTTTCTTTACCTTCACTCCAGTTTGAAAAGCACATATCCTTTGATTCGCCAACTTTCAAGATGGAAATTAGCCTTAAGTTCTCCTAATGCCAAAAGTCATTGAAATAACACAGTCACAAATTACTTAACTCTATGAGTAAAACATACCACATGCTTTGGATGTTACGTGGAATTGCTCGCATACTCTCCCAACAATCTGTGGCTGCCTTCTGGTGAGCCAAATTTGTAAAGATGAAATTTTATCAAAAAAATCTCTGTTGGGTGGTCAGGCACATATTTATCAGCAATGCAGACTTTCTGTATTGAGAATGCAGAACGTACTTTCGTGTTTGCTCAATTATTAAGGAAGCTCAATAAATATTCCTTGCAGTGAAAAACTGGAGTGAATAAAAACTAGTGCTGGTTTACAATCATAGGTTAGGCTTCCCCGGACTGCTGCAGTTATTAATGGGCAAATAAGCAGACTCACATTAGAATGTTTGGGACACCAAAGGAAGCATTTTAGAGCTGTTCAAAATAGGACAAGTCACAACTTTCTCTTCTAAAGAGGGCCTGAGAGTGGAAGCTGAAATTCACTTCAGAAAACCCATTTTAATCCAGGGTGTGTTTCTCATTTTTTTTCAGCCTCCCCAAATCTTTCCCAGATGGACTGGAACTAATTAAGTTCAGAATAGATGTTTGCATGAGCTTTGATGTCTGTGTTAGCTGCCAGCAAAGAACAAAACTGCAGAAATTTGCAATTGCACCAGGGCTACAATTCTCCATCTGTTGAGGGTAACACACAGACAGACAAATTACAAGTGAAGCTATTTGGGGAGAAAGGAATCAAAGCTAAGTAGATGATGTGTGTCAGGGTTGGGTGGGACCAGCTAGAGGGCTAAGGAAGGCCGAGGTCCTGGGACATGAGACTTTCCAGTTCCTCCCTACAATTGTTCCTTTCCGTCTGTCTCCAAATACCCACCCTTCTTGATATCAATGCATTATTTATAGGTTGGTGAATAGGCAGCTTCCCTTGTGTTTGGTCAAAGAAACTTTTTTCTCTCCACAATGTCCTTGATATGCGCTTTATCTATCTACTTACAGTTCGATATAGAGAATTTGGTAGACACCTGGTTGCTGTTCCCATGATTTGTCAATTACCCCTAATGCTTTCTAAGTATACACGATCACACACATTGATCAAATACGGCCAATCCATGACTTATGAGAAACAAGTGGCTGAGGACAGTTGTTAATGTTGTCCAACACAAAATCATATACGTACTCAAACCATGATGAAGTCTCTTTGCTACTGTTTTTGTAACTTGAATGCTTGGTTCTTCAATGGGAAACTTGTAGGTGACCATGTTAAGCTGCAGTGCCAAAAGCTGGACACACCTGTAGGGCATGCTGCAGTGCATAGGGTCTCATGAGACCTTTAATTTCTGCTCCAAGATTAATAATTTTCCATTTTTCGTCTTAAAATGGATAAATGGGCCAATGACATATAGCTCAGCACAAAAAAGGGACTTGCTGACGAGAGAGAGAGAGAGAGAGAGAGAGAGAGAGAGAGAGAGAGAGAGAGAGAGAACTAAATACTGAAAGTTGTCCACTGCCCTCCACATGCACACTTTCACTCAGTTCTCCCCACCACCCGCAACCTGTTTTCATAGAACCAATTTGGATATGGAAAACTGAACAAGAAGAACCATCCTGCATATCTGATGGTTTCTGTACCCTCATGCATGATATATGCACAACCTTCCTCGACTCCTGGTGTCTCATCTTTGCAAACATAAGCCAACTGTTTATATCAGAACTTCATCTCTTTCATTCCTCTTCTAACACTGGCAAGGCCCATGCTTCGTATGGTTCACTGGCCCCTCTTCCCACAAGCACAAGAATAGCCACAGCGATCACTCACAATCATGGCTTGGAACCTTTACAAACTGGGTGTGGAAGCATCTCTCTTCAGAGCTGCCAGGCCAGATGGCTAGCTGGCATTGTCTAACTGGAAGAGAGGCAGACCACAGACGTTTATGGACCACATTCTAGAAGCAAAAAAAAAAAAAGCAGCCAAGTTCTGAAATAAAACTATGCTTTGCTTCAGTGTCTGCACACATAGGAAAACCAGCATGCATAAAGTATGATTTGGTGTTCTATGATGGAGCAGTGCTTGTTCTAATAATTTCTTTGTCTTACAAATAGGCTGTCTGAATGTTTTTTATCTTATGAAATTGTTAAGAAAAAACTTGATCCACATGATCCCAGAAAAAAGGAAAGCCATATACCAACTCTCAATTCATTTCTGATAACTGTGAGCTGAGGAAGTGGCTTGCAGGGGACACCTGACCCCTGATCTTGACCCTTATCCTGAAATCCAATCACCTGTGAGACTCCATGTGGGCTGGGCTGCTGTTGGAGGTGTGTTCTGAGTCTAACCCAGAAGACATGACTTGAGTTTACAGGAACAGTCAGCTAGAAGCTGAACTACAGAAGCCAAAAGCCAAGGTTTAGAGACTTTCCCAGAACTACGGACTTCGGTGGAGTTGCTTTTTGTTTACATGTTGGTAGGTGGTACTGTCTATGTGCTGAGTCTTAGGGACTGAATGGCACTTCCATAATGGAGCCAGTGTACTGTCTGGGGCCTTGTTACTCTGGATTAGGGTGTGAAAATGTGGCTCTGTGTTTCTCACCATTGGGATTGTCTAGTCTTGCACAATTCCCAGAACTGTGGCTAAATAACCTTCTGTTTTTGTAAGTAAATTGCCTCAGAAATCTCACTAGAGCAATGGATAGCTGACTAATATGGACTATTTACTTAAAAGGACCTTTGACTGGACTCAATTTTTCAAAGGTGTTTTTTCCTCAGATTTCTGGCATTGGGATAGTGCTTGGCTCATCAAATGAGCTTAGTCTACAATTGCTGAATGAGTGAATTTATCTTAGTATTTTAATACATGTTACTGATTTGACTCATAATGTTAAAATGGTCTTGCTATCTGTGCTCAAAAAATTTCCAGGCAAATAGAAGCAAAGAAACAAACAACCAACAACAGTGTTACCCCCAACAACAACCACAACAAAACAAAACAAAATAAAGAAAAACAAAACACCTAAAATGAATGACTCACATAGGAAGAAAGTTTTTGGATGAGATCTCAGGTAAATATGATTATCATGACTATTTAATAACTAACAATTCTATTGCAACAATACAAATTCATTTTTTTAAAAAAGCATCAGTTTTTACCAGTACCATAATGAAACTCATTATTCTGTATGCTAATTTTAAAGTGGTACTAAAAAACTATTTTTTTTTTTAAAGTTGAAGTGAACTTTTCTGGTTTCTTAGCAACTCAGTTAAGAGAACTCCTTTGCGTTGCTACACTGTTCAATGCTTCGCTAGTCCTTGCTGGTTTTCCTTGGTATTCACTTCATAGAGAGAAACTTGCTGAAGAACTTCTGTTATTCTGGCGGATTCTGGCCTCTAGCTGACTTCAGTAGTGCATTGCTGTTTCTTCTCGGTTGTGTCACCACTGCAGATTTGTGTTTGGTGTTTGGTATTGAACTGGACTGCTGGTATCCTGACAACAAAGTGTAGGATTGCCCCAAGGCAATTCCAACTTCCAAACAGGTCTACAACATCCTTTTCCTATTAACCTTCTTTTTCTCCTACCTCTGGTTGGTGGGTTAGAAGGGAGGTTGAAGCCTTTAAGAACCCTAAATAAAGGAGGTTTTGAAAAATCTAAGTCAACAAATAGTGAAATACAAAGAAATTGTACACTGATAGATAGGCCCTGATTTTTTCAGGTCAATTAAAGAGTGTAAGAACAGATTTTAGTTTTGTTTCTGTGTTTGATACAGAATTCTTCAGGTTTGTGGTCTTCTCTAACAGATTACAATTTAAATTTTTTAAAACTTTAAATTATAATTTTGGAGGGAGAACAAATGGAATTCTTTCATAATTTAAACACTCATGAATAAATGTATTCTTGCCACCCAAGAACAACACTTCACTGTAGAAATGTTAAGATAGAAGTGTAAGCTAGTCAATTTTGTGAGTGAAGTATTAAATAAAATATTAGGGTGAAATCAATATGGCTAGACATGTGTAAACAGGCAACTTCTATTTCACAAGTGAAAAAAAGAAATTAAAAAATTTAACTTAATGATTAGCAGCAAAATATGTAAAAATAATTTAAAAGTATACATTATTACATATTTTTGAAAATGCTACATGACCAATAATAAGTTGGTCATTTATTTATCCTGAAAATGTGAAATTGCTTTAAAACTTGGAGAATATTGTTAAATGTTATGCTAAACATTTACGTTGAATCCATACTGGTTTCAACCTTTCTAAGATCACCTACAAATGATACTATTCTTTTCCTTTTCTTTTTTTATTATTGGATATTTTCTTTATTTACATTTCAAATGTTTCACCCTTTCCTGGTTTCCCCTCTGAAAACACCTTATCTCATCCCCACCGCCCCACTGCTCACCAACTCACCCACTCCTGCTTCTCTGTCCTGGTATTCCCCTATACTGGGACGTGAAGCCTTCTCAGGATGAAGGGCCTCTCCTCCCTTTGATGTCCAACAAGGCCATCCTCTGCTACATATGCAGCTGGAGCCATGGGTTCCTCATGTGTACTCTTTGGTTGGTAGTTTAGTTCCTGGAAGTTCTGGGTTGGTTTATATTGTTGGTCCTCCTCCTATATTGAAGTTCCTTCAGCTCCTTGGGTCCTTTCTCTAGCTCTTCCGTTGGGGACTTTGTGCTCAGTCCAATGGTTGGTTAAGAGCACCCACCTCTGTATTTGTCAGGTACTGGCAGAGTCTCTCAGGAGACAGCTATATCAGGCTCCTGTTAGCAAGTGCTTGTTGGCATCCACAATAGTGTCTGGGTTTGGTGACTGTATATGGGATGGAACCCCAGGTGGGGCAGTCTCTGGATGATAGCCAGAAGCTGGAAAGAACCCAGATGTCCCTCAACAGAAGAATGGATACTGAACATGTGGTACTTTTATACAATGGAATACTACTCAGCTATTAAAAACAATGAATTCATGAAATTCCTAGGCAAATGCATGGAACTAGAAAATATCATCCTGAGTGAGGTAACCCAATCACAAAAGAGCACACATGGTATGCACTCACCGATAAGTGGATATTAGCCCAGAAGCTTGGAATACCTAAGATACAATTCATAGACCAAATGAGGCTCAAGAAGAAGGAAGACCAAAGTATTGATACTTTGGACCTTCTTGGAAGGGAGATTAAAATATTCATGGGAGGAGATAAATAGACAAAGTGTGGAGTATTTTTTATTATTATTATTAAGTACAACCACTGAGATGTGGGTCAGTGAGATGGCTTAGCATATAAAGGAGCTTACAGCCATGGCACATTGAGCTCACAACTCTAGGACCCACATGGTGGAAGGAGGGAGTCAAGTCTTGCAGGCTGTCCTTTGATCCTCACATGGGGACCATGATATGTGTCCCACCCCCCCCCACTGAATAAAAATGTATAAAATTGTTATAGTTTGAATATGAAACATCCCCACAGGTTTCATGCAATTAAGCTCTTGTTTCCCAGCAGATGTTACAGTTTTAAGAGGCTCTGAAGCCTTCAGAAGGTGGAGCTAGCAGAGGGAATTGGATCATTGCAGCCTGGTTCTCCTTCCCTTGCAGACAGTCTCTCACTGTCCTGTATCAGAACCATTTGCCACCATGCAGTCTCCACCATAATGTGTAAACTGTGAGCCAAAACAAATCCTTCCTGCAGCAAACTATTTCTGCTGTTCTGTCAGCAGCAACAACAGCAACAACAAAAAAGGAATTAACACAGGTGGGTAGGAAAAGTTAGAGAGAAGTGAATAGATTCTCATTGAACAACCCTAGAAGTTAAGGCAGCAGGAACCTGCACAGGGTGAAAATTAACCCTCCAGCTGAAAATGTATCAAAAACCCCTTGGTTTCTAGGCAGCTCTTCCCTCCATCTTGTGTTCAGATAGTCTTTCCCATCATCTATCATTCTTCCAGCAAAAGACAAAGGCCTATAGTCAAGGAGATTGGGCCAGGCTCTGCAGGTTCAGGACCATGAATTGTATCTATTTATCTATGGGAAATCTAAAACAGAGGCATGAAATCATATCTATACACTGAATTGCTGGAGCCCACCATTCACCATGCTTATTCTACTCTATCCCATTAGCTCTTAGAACACTGCTAGCTAGGTTAGAGTATCCTAGGAGATAGGAAGCTTCTATGCAGAGCCAAGACTTCCCAAGACAAAATAGCAAGTGTTGCTTACAGCAGGGCTTCACAGACCAACTGCAAGTCCCCGTGTGATAAGTAGCAGAAGCCCAGTTAACCACAGTTCATGACCATGAATGCCAAGCTTCATGTTTCTGTCTGTAAAAGATAGACTTTATTTTTAAAAGCAAGTCTGTTCCATATCAAAGTTGAGCAAGTAAAAAGATTCTGCATATCCCCACCCTTACACATGCAAAGCTTTCCTCATTACAGACACTGCATTACAATGTTTTTTTTTTTTCTGTTGCAATTCCTGTGAGATAAACCCTCACAGGAACATTATCACCTTACTCATAACTAGTTTTCATTTATGCCCTGCTTGTGGTGCTGTGCTTTGTGGGGGCTGACAAGGATATAATCACAGGCAGCCAACATTGCAGTATCCTACAGTCCTAAACATTTCTCTACCCCATCCTTCTCTCCCTGGTGATTGAACGACCACTGGAAAACATTAATATTTTAAATGTCTCCATAATTTTGTCCTTTCTGGAATATCATACAGTTAGCAGTGTATTTTCTGCTTAGGTTTTTTTTTTTTTTGACTTAGCAATGTCCACCTAAGATTCTTCTGCATATAGTGTTTTACTTTGATATTGTAGTTACTAATTCCTTTTTACTTTTATTTCTTTGACATGAGTTTCACTACATGGCTCAGGGTGACTTAGAATTCATTATATAGACCAGGATGCCCTTGAGTTTACAGCAATCCTCTGCCTCAGACTCCCAAATATTATATTACACATTTGAGATACCATAACTAGCTTCTTTTCTTTTCTTTTTTTTTTTAAAAAGATTTATTTACTTTGTATATGTGAGTACACTGTTGCTGTCCTCAGACATACCAGAAGAGGGCATTAAATCTTACTAAAGATGGTTGTAAGCCACCATGTGGTTGCTGTGAATTGAATTCAGAACCTCTGGAAGAGCAGTCAGTGCTCTTAACCGCTGAGCCAAAGCTTTCTAATGAATTTTCACTGTAGGTGACAATCTGTCTACAGTATGGAATACCTTCACTATTGATAAAAAGTTTTCATATCTAGAAGTTTGTGTAAGGTATTTTTAGCAATATGCATTGCTGGTGTAGCTTATTATAGTAGGGATGCTTAAGGAGTTATTAATATAATTTACATTTTTTCATTTGTGTGTGCACAAGAGTGCTTCTCAAAGCATGCGTGTGGAGGTCAAGTTCTTGTGGGTCCCAAGGGTTGGGCTGAGGTTATTTAGCCTTGTTGGGAAGCACCTTTACCTGATGAGCCCTCTCACCACCATGAATATTACTCTTATTTTTATTTTATGGAAATTAAATTAAAAATAGCAGCAGCTATATTCATATATCGTAGTGGAACCAGTGCTCCATTCTCTTTATAAGCATTGAAATGACTGGAGTGTTAGAATTGTATATAGTTAATTTTTATTATATTGAGAGTTGTGATGGTTTGTATATGCTTGTCCCAGGGAGTGGCACTATTAGAAGGTTGGCCTTGTTGGAGGAAGTGTGTCACTGTGGGGACGGGCTTGGAGATCTTCCTCCTAGATGCCTGAGCATGCCCAGTCTGTTCTTGGCTTCCTTTGGATAAAGATGTAGAACTCTCAACTCCTGCACCACACCTGCCTGGATACTGCCATGCTTCTGCTGTGATGACAATAGATTGAACCTCTGAACCTGTAAGTCAGTCCCAATTAAATGTTGTCATTTATAAGACTTGCCTTGATCATGGCATGTGTTCACAGCAGTAAAACCCTAAGACAGAAGTTGGTACCAGGAGTGGCGTATTGCTGTGATAGGTAATCACAGCAATGCTTTTGTTTGGAAGAACGTGTATTTTGGGACTTTGGATTTTGAAAGCCATGGAATGCTTTAAGTGGGGCTTAATGGGCCTAGTAGGAATAAGGAAGACAGTGGTGCTGAGGGTCATTTTAACTGTGTAGGCCTGATGGCGCAAGAGGTTTCAGTGGAGAAGAACTTTAATATGTGGCCGAGAGACTGTTTTTAATGATGTTTTGGTGAAGAACATGGCTGCTTTTTGCCATTGTCTGAAGAGACTGGCTATGACTAAGGTAAAGAGATTGTATTAATTGCATCCACAAAGGAAGTCTCAAAACAGCCCAACAGAGACTTTGTTCTCTGGTTAAGTCTGATGAAGAGGATTTTGAACAAACATAGCAAGCTGAGAAAGGAAAAATACAAAATATATAGCTTGAGTATTAAAGGGGCTCCAGGAAGTGAAATGAAGCTGAATTCAAGTATATTAAATTGAATTAAGGGAGTGGTAACCTTGGGGCAAGATTCCACCCAGCTGAATTTGGGTCCAGGCATGGTAGTACAAGACTTTAATCCCAGGAGGCAAAGATAAGCAGATCTCTGAGTTCAAGGCCAGCCTAGAATAGAGCAAGTTCTAGGTGAAGAAAAACTTAAATCCAATCTTGGTGGATCACACCTTTAATCCCAGTGCTTAGGAGACAGGCATGCAGATCTCTTAATTCAAAGTCAGTCATCCAACTAGCAGGCTTCAGATGAAGACATAAAATTCTCAGCTCTGCTTGCACCATGCCTGCCTGTCTAGATGCTGGCATTCTCCCGCCTTGATAATAATGGACTGAACCTCTGAATCAGTAAGCCAGCTCCAATTAAACATCTTTAATAAGACTTGTCTTGGTCATGGTGTCTGTTCACAGCAGTAAAACCCTAACTAAGACAAGAGTTAAATTACAAAAACTTATTTGTTGCCTAGCTTTCTTTTTATTTTATTATTTATTATTATTTTTATTTTCTATATTCTTTATTTACATTCCAAATGATTTCCCCTTTCCCGGTTCCCCCCTCCCTGAAAGTCCCATAAGCCCTCTTCCCTCCCCCTGCTCCCCATTTGCCTAAGAATTTCATGAATTCATTGTTTTTAATTGCTGAGTAGTACTCCATTGTGTAAATATACATAGAAAATATCTCTGATAAAATTGAAGAAATATATAGAAAAACACATTAAGATTGACTATTTCATGAAAAATTTATACAGATAAAATGGTAGCCATAAAAATATCCCTAAATTGATTGAAAGTAGAATTATAACCATTTTCTGATAAAATTGAAGATTTATGTCAGTTGGGATCTCCAGGCACAGTGATAGCCCAGCATAACATTGCTTGGGACACAACCAGCTTGTGTGCTCCCTGCACCCAAGAGCTGGACAGTTCTGTGGTCATCAATGCGCCAGCTCTGCTGTGGGACATCTGCCCTACAGAGGGACCCGCACCGGGAGAGAGTGCACCAGCCTCCCCTTAGCAACCTCTGCTCCGGGGATTGAATACACTGAGCCTTCAGGAATGCAGGGATTCCCCAATATAACATCGCTTGGGACACAGCCTGCTAGGCTTCCATCTGCGCCCAAGAGCGGGGCAGCTCTGTGGTTGTCTGGGTGCCAGCTCTGCTGTGGGCCATCTGCCCTGTGTGCTGAGAGGGTGCACAGTACACTCCACCATCTTTGATCTGGCAACAGAGCAGTTGGGACCTCCAGGCACAGGGATAATCGAGCATAACATCACTTGGGACACAACCAGCTTGTGTGCTCCCTGCACCCAAGAGCTGGGCAGTTTTGTGGTCACCTATGCGCCAGCTCTGCTGTGGGATATCTGCCCTGCAGAGGGACCAGCACCAGGAGAGAGCACACCAGGAGAGAGCACACCAGCCTCCACTTACCCACCTCTGCTCCAGGGATTGACTACACTGAGTCCCCAGGTATGCAGGGATTCCCAAGTATAACATCACTTGGGGCAAGGCACATCAGGGCTCCAAAGTCATTCAGGAGCAGGACAGGCCCCAGAAATCAGTGCGAGGGGAATCCTGGTCATCCAGGGGGGCAGAAATAGCCTTGCAGGCTCACAGGAGGTCCAAGCAACAGCCAGTGACAGCAGGACCAACTAACACCAGAGATAACCAGATGGCAAAAGGCAAACATAGGAACTTTACTAACAGAAATCAAGGCAATATGGCACCATACGAACCCAACTCCAACAGCAGCATGTCCTGGATACCCCATCACATCTGAAAGGCAAGATCTGGATTTAAAATCACTTCTCATGATGCTATTAGAGGATTTCAATAAATCTCATAAAGAAATGCAGGAGAACATGAATCAACGCGTAGAAGCCCTTACAAAAGAAACAAAAAAATGCTTAAAGAAATGCAGGAGAATATGGGTCAACAGATGGAGGTCCATAAGGAGGCAACACAAAAATCGCTTAAAGAAATACAGGAGAACATGAATCAATGCGTAGAAGCCCTTACAAAAGAAACACAAAAATCGCTTAAAGAAATGCAGGAGAGTATGAATCAAAACATGGAAGCCCAAAAGGAAGAAACACAAAAATCGCTTAGAGAAATACAGGAGAATTTGGGTCAACAGGGAGAAATCCTGAAAGAGGAAACACAAAAATATCTTAAAGAAATACAGGAAAACACAAACAAACAAGTGAAGGATCTCAGCAAATCCATCCAGTATCTAAAAAAGGAAGTAGAAGCAACTAAGAAATCACAAAGGGAGACAACTTTGGAGATAGAAAATCTTGGGAAGAAATCAGGGATCATAGATGCAAGCATCAACAATAGAATACAAGAGATGGAAGAAAGAATCTTAGGTGCTGAAGATACCATAGAAAGCATCTACTCAACAGTCAAAGAAAATGCAAAATGCAAAAAACGTGTAATCCAAAACATCCAGGAAATCCAGGACACAATGAGAAGACCAAACCTAAGGATTATAGGTATAGGTGAGAGTGAAGATTTGCAACTTAAAGGGCCAGTAAACATCTTCAACAAAATTATGGAGGAAAACTTCCCTAACCTAAAGAGAGAGATGCCGATGAACGTACAAGAAGCCTACAGAACTCCAAACAGACTGGACCAGAACAGAAATACCTTCCGTCACATAATAATCAAAACACCAAATGTACTAAACAAAGAAAGAATATTAAAAGCAGTAAGAGAAAAGGGCCAAGTAACATACAAAGGAAGACCTATCCGAATCACATCAGACTTCTCACCAGAGACTATGAAAGCCAGAAGATCCTGGGAAGATCTCATACAGACTCTAAGAGAATACAAATGCCAGCCTAGACTACTATACCCAGCAAAACTCTCAATCACCATAGATGGAGAGACCAAGATATTCCATGATAAAACCAAATTTACACAATCTCTTTCTACAAACCCAGCCCTGCAAAGGATAATAGGTGGAAATCACCAATACAAGGAGAGAAACTACACCCTGGAAAAATTGAGATAGTAATCTTCTTTCATCAAACCCAAAAGAAGATAACCACTCAAACATAAAGATAGCATCAAGAATAGCAGGTGGCAATAATCACTATTCTTAATCTCTCTTAATATCAATGGTCTCAATTCCTCAATAAAAAGACATAGACTAACAGACTGGATATGTAAACAGGACCCAGCATTTTGCTGTGTGCAGGAAACGCACCTCAGTGTCAAAGACAAACACTACCTCAGAGTAAAAGGCTGGAGAACAATTTTACAAACAAATGGTCCCAGGAAACAAGCCAGAGTAGCCATCCTAATATCAGATAAAATTGACTTTCAACCTAAAGTAATCAAAAAAGACACAGAAGGACACTACATACTGGTCAAAGGAAAAATCCACCAAGAAGAACTCTCAATCCTGAACATCTATGCTCCAAATGCAAGGGCACCCTCATTTGTAAAAGAAACTTTACTAAAGCTCAAAGCACTCATCGTACCTCACACAATAATAGTGGGTAACTTCTACACCCCACTCTCTGAAATGGATCGTTCAGGAAAGCAGAAACTAAACAGGGACACAGTGAAACTAATTGAAGCCTTGGGCCAAATGGAACTAACAGATATATTTAGAACATTTCATCCTAAAGCAAAAGAATATACCTTCTTCTCAGCGCCTCAAGGTACCTTCTCCAAAACTGACCATATAATTGGTCCCATGCCTCCTATCAGATCACTATGGAATAAGGGTGGTCTTCAATAACAACAAAAACAACAGAAAGCCCACATACACGTGGACGCTGAACAATGCTCTACTCAATGATACCTTGGTCAAGGAAGAAATGAAGAAAGAAATCAAAGACTTTTTAAAATTTAATAAAAATGAAGGCACAATATACCCTAATTTATGGGACACAATGAAAGTAGTGCTAAGAGGAAAATTCATAGCCCTGAGTGCCTCCAAAAAGAAACGGGAGAGAGCATACACTAGCAGCTTAATGGCACACCTGAAAGCCCTGGAACAGAAAGAAGCAAATACACCCAAGAGGAGTAGAAGGCAGGAAATCATCAAACTCAGGGCTGAAATCAATCAAGTAGAAACAAAACCATAGGAGCCTCCCTTTGGAGACCTCTGTTCTGGGAATCGACTGCACTGAGGATACAGGTACCCAGGGATTCCCCAATATAACATCGCTTGGGACACAGCCTGTTGGGCTTCCATCTGTGCCCAAGAGCAAGGCAGCGCTGAGGTCGTCTGGGCGCCAGCTCTGCTGTGGGCCATCTGCTCTGCAGAGTGATCTGCACTGAGAGAGTGCAGAGTGCACTCTGCCATATTTGCTCCGGCAGCAGGGCAACTCGAACCTCCAGACACAGGGACAATCAAGCAAAATATTGCTAGGGTCTCAGCCAGCTTGTGTGCTCCCTACTCTCAAGAGCTGGGCAGTTCTGTGGTCACCTACGCTCCAGCTCTGCTGTGGGACATCTGCCCTGCAGAGGGACCCCCCCCTCCCCTCCCCGCACTCTGGGAGAGAGCGCACCCTACACAGGGCGGGAGCATAGCAGCCTCCCCTTGGTGAATTCTGCTCTGGGAATCCACTACACTGAGCCTTTGGATGTGCAGGGATTCCCCAATATAACATCACTTGGGGCAAGGCACATCAGGGCTCCAAAGTCACTCAGGAGCAGGGCAGGCCCCAGAAATCGGTGCCAGGGGAAATCCCAGTAATGGGGGGGGAGAGGGGGGGTAGGAGGGGTCAGAAATAGCCTTGCAGGCTCACAGGAGGTCCAACCAACAGCCAGTGACAGCAGGACCAACTAACACCAGAGGTAACCAGTTGGCAAAAGGCAAACGTAGGAATGTTACTAACAGAAATCAAAGTAATATGGCACCATCCGAACCCAAATCTCCAACAGCAGCAAGTCCTGGATACCCCATCACACCCGAAAGACAAGATCTGGATTTGAAATCACTTTTCATGATGCTATTAGAGGATTTCAAAAAGGACACAAATCTCATAAAGAAATACAGGAGAACATGAATCAATGGGTAGAAACCCTTACAACAGAAACACAAAAATCGCTTAGAGAAATGCAGGAGAACATGGGTCAACAGATGGAGGCCCATAAGGAGGCAACACAAAAATCGCTTAAAGAAATGAATCAGCGGGTAGATGCCCAAGAGGAGTAGAAGGCAGGAAATCATCAAACTCAGGGCTGAAATCAATCAAGTAGAAACAAAACCATACAAAGAATCAACAAGACTAGGAGTTGGTTCTTAGAGAAAATCAACAAGACAGATAAGCCTTAGCCAGACTCACGAGAGGGCACAGAGACAGTATCCAAATTAACAAAATCAGAAACAAAAAGGGAGATATAACCACAGAAACTGAGGAAATTAAAAAAAAAAATCATCAGATCCTACTACAAAATCTTATATTCAACACAACTAGAAAATCTGGAGGAAATGGACAATTTCCTAGACAGATACCAAATACCAAAATTAAATCAGGATCAAATAGACCATCTAAACCGTCCTATAACCCCTGAAGAAATAGAAGTGGTCTTTTCCATGATAAAACCAAATTTACCCAACATCTTTCCACAAATCCACAAATCCAGCCCTACAAAGGATAGTAGATGGAAAATGACAACACGAGGAGGGAAACTACACCCTAGAAATAGCAAGAAAGTAATCTTTTTCCAACAAACCCAAAAGAAAGTAACCACACAAACATAAAAAGAACATCAAAAATAACAGGAAGCAACAATCACTATTCCTTAATATCTTTTTATTTCAATAGACTCAATTCACCAACAAAAAACATAGTCTAACAGAGATGTTTTTCGTGTGGATCTTCGATTTTATTAGAAAATATTTGTGACTTCTCTATCAATTTAGTAATGTTTTTTGTGTCTACCATTTTGACTGTATTATTTTCCATGATAATCTTTAATTTTAACATTTTTTTCTGTGTATTTCTTCGATTTTGTCAGAGGTGTTTTCCATGTAGATCTTCCGTTTCGTTGGGTTGATGGGGTGTTTGTAGTTCCACTTTGATTGAATTTAGGAATATTTTTGTGTCTAGCATTTTGTTGGTATAATTGTCCATGATAATCTTCAATTTTAACGTTTTTCTTCAATTGTATCAGACATATTTTCCATGTGGATCTTCAGTTTTTTATTTATTTATTTATTTATTTTTGGATCTTCGGTTTTGTCAGACAATGTCTGTAAGTTGGTTTTCAATCAACTTAGGAACATTTTTATACCTTCCATTTTATCTGTATAATTTTCCATGTAATAGTCAGTTTTAACATGTTTTTCTATATATTTCTTGAATTTTTTCAGGAATATTTTCCTTGTAGATCTTCAATGTTATCAGAGAGTGTTTATAATTCTACTTTCAAAAAACTTAGGAATATTTTTATGCCTACCATTTTATCTGTATAATTTTTCCAAGAAATACTCAATCTTAACGTGTTTTTAATATATTTGTTCAATTTTATCAGAGATATTTTCCATGTAAATATTAAATTTTATCACAAGATGTTTATAATTTCACTTTCAATCAACTTAGAAATATTTTCATGCCTACCATTTTATCTGTATAATTTTCCATGATAATCTTTAATTTTCATGTTTTTCCGTATATTTTTTTCAATTTTATCAGAAATGTTTTCCATGTAAATCTTCAATTTTTTAATTTATTTTCTATATTTTTTATTTACATTCCGAATGATTTTCCCCTTTCCCGTTTCCTCCCTCCCCGAAAGTCCCATAAGTCCTCTTCCCTCCCCGTTTTCCCCATTCAACCCCCTCTTGCTTCTCTGTTCTGGTATTCCCCTGTATCCAGTTTTTCTAGGACCAGGGGGTCTCTCCTTCCATCTTCTTGGAAATCTATTGATATGTGAATTGTGTCTTGGGTATTCCGAGATTCTGGGTTAATATCCCCTTATCAGTGACTGCATACCCTGTGTGTTCTTTTGTGATTGGGTTACCTCAATAAGGATGATATTTTCCAGTTCTGACCATTTGCCTAAGAATTTCATGAATTCATTGTTTTTTTTATTATTTATTTTATTATATATATATATATATTTTATTTATTTTATTTTATTTTTTTAATTTACATTACATTCCAAATCACTTCCCCTTTCCCGTTTCCTCCCTCCCCGAAAGTCCCATAAGCCCCCTTCCCTCCCTCTTTTCTCCATTCAACCCCCTCTCGTTTCTCTGTCCTGGCGTTCCCCTACATCCAGTCTTTCCAGGACCAGGGGTCTCTCCTTCCATCTTCTTAGAAATCTATTGATATGCAGATTGTGTCTAGGGTATTCCGAGATTCTGGGTCAATATCCCCTTATCAGTGACTGCATACCATGTGTGTTCTTTTGTGATTGGGTTACCTCACTAAGGATGATATTTTCAAGATCTGACCATTTGCCTAGGAATTTCGTGAATTCATTGTTTTTAATTGCAGAGTAGTATTCCATTGTGTAGATATACCACATCTTCTGAATCCATTCCTCCATTGAGGGACATCTGGGTTCTTTCCAGCTTCTGGCTATTATAAATAAGGCTGCTATGAACATAGTGGAGCATGTGTCCTTATTGCATGCAGGTAAAGTCTCTGGGTATATGCCCAGGAGTGGTATAGCCGGATCCTCCGGGAGTGTCATGCCCAGTTTTCTGAGGAACCACCAGACTGCTTTCCAGAGTGGTTGTATCTGCTTGCAATTCCACCAGCAGTGGAGGAGTGTTCCTCTTTCTCCACATCCTCGCCAACAACTGCTGTCTCTTGTGTTTTTGATCTTAGCTATTCTGACTGGTGTGAGATGGAATCTCAGGGTTGTTTTGATTTGCATTTCCCTAATGACTAAGGATGTTGAACATTTCTTTAGGTGCTTCTCAGTCATTAGATATTCTTCAGGTAAGAACTCTTTGTTTAGCTCTGTACCCCATTTTTTAATAGGGTTATTTGGCTCTCTGGGGTCTAACTTATTGAGTTCCTTGTATATATTGGATATTAGCCCTCTGTTGGATGTAGGGTTGGTAAAGATCTTTTCCCAGCTTGCTGGCTGCCACTTTGACCTTTTGACAGTG
The DNA here is from genome assembly GCA_036184795.1 of Tokudaia tokunoshimensis. Taxonomy (NCBI): domain Eukaryota; kingdom Metazoa; phylum Chordata; class Mammalia; order Rodentia; family Muridae; genus Tokudaia; species Tokudaia tokunoshimensis. The sequence continues at coordinate 130,249,752 of BTHU01000001.1, forward strand.
TCCTTTGCCTTACAGAAACTTTGTAATTGTATGATCCCATTTGTCAATTCTTGATCTTAGAGCATAAGCTATTGGTGTCCTGTTCAGGAAATTTTCCCCTGTACCCATATCCCTAGTTTCATTTCTATTAGTTTCAGTGTGTCTGGTTTTAGGTGGAGGTCCTTAATCCACTTGGAATTGAGCTTAGTGCAAGGAGATAATGATGGATCGATTTGCATTCTTCTGCATTTTGACCTCCAGTTGAACCAGCACCATTTGTTGAAAAGGCTATCTTTTTTCCACTGGATGGTTTTAGCTCCTTTGTCAAAGATCAAGTGACCATAGGAGTGTGGATTCATTTCTGGGTCTTCAATTCTGTTCCATTGATCTACATGCCTGTCACTGTACCAATACCATGCAGTTTTTAACACTATTGCTCTGTAGTACAGCTTGAGGTCCGGGATACTGATTCCCCCAGAAGTTCTTTTACTCTTGAGAATAGTTTTAACTATCCTGGGTTTTCTGTTATTCCAGATGAATTTTTGAATTGCTCTTTCTAACTCTATGAAGAATTGAGTTGGGATTTTGATGGGGATTGCATTGATTCTGTATATTGCTTTTGGCAAGATGGTCATTTTTACTATATTCATCCTGCCAATCCATGAGCATGGCAGATTTTTCCATCTTCTGAGGTCTTCTTCAATTTCTTTCTTCAGAGGCTTGAAGTTCTTGTCATACAGATCTTTCACTTGTTTGGTTAGAGTCACACCAAGATACTTTATATTGTTTGTGTCTATTGTGAAGGGTATCATTTCTCTTACTTCTTTCTCAGCCTGCTTATCCTTTGAGTATAGGAAGGCTACTGATTTGCTTGAGTTGATTTTATATCCGGCCACTTTGCTGAAGTTGTTTATCAGCTGTAGGAGTTCTCTGGTAGAGTTCTTTGCGTCACTTAAGTATACTCTCATATCGTCTGCAAATAGTGATAGTTTGACTTCTTCCTTTCCAATTTGTATCCCTTTGACCTCCTTTTGTTGTCTAATTGCTCTAGCTAGAACTTCAAGTATTATATTGAAAAGATATGGAGAGAGAGGGCAGCCTTGTCTAGTCCCTGATTTTAGTGGGATTGCTTCAAGTTTCTCTCCATTTAGATTGATGTTGGCTACCGGTTTGCTGTAAATTGCTTTTACTATGTTTAGATATGGGCCTCGAATTCCTGATTTTTCCAAGACCTTTAACATGAAAGGATGCTGAATTTTGTCAAATGCTTTCTCAGCATCTAATAAAATGACCATGTGGTTTTTTTCTTTGAGATTGTTTATGTAGTGGATTACATTGATGGACTTCCTTATATTGAACCATCCCTGCATCCCTGGGATGAAGCCTACTTGATCGTGGTGAATGATCATTTTGATGTGTTCTTGGATTCGGTTGGCAAGAATTTTATTGAGTATTTTTGCATCAATATTCAAAAGAGAAATTGGTCTGAGATTCTCTTTCTTTGTCAGATCTTTGTGAGATTTTGGTATCAGCGTAATTGTGGCTTCATAGAACAAATTGGGTAGTGTTCCTTCTGTTTCTATTTTGTGGAATAGTTTGAAGAGAATTGGTGTTAGGTCTTCTTTGAAGGTCTGATAGAATTCTGCACTGAAACCATCTGGTCCTGTGCTTTTTTTGGTTGGAAGACTTCCAATGACCAATGAAAAAGGTCAAGTAACCTATAAAGGCAGACCTATCAGAATTACACCAGACTTTTCACCTGAGACGATGAAAGCTAGAAGATTCTGGTCAGATCTCATACATACCCTAAGAGAATACAAATGCCAGCCCAAACTACTATACCCAGCAAAACTCTCAATTACCATAGATGGATAAAACAAGATATTCCATGATAAAACAAAATTTACACAATATCTTTCCACAAATCCAGCCCTACAAAGGATAGTAGATGGAAAATGACAACACGAGGAGGGAAACTACACCCTACAAAAAGCAAGAAAGTAATCTCTTTCCAACAAACCCAAAAGAAAGTAACCACACAAGCATAAAAAGAACATCAAAAATAACAGGAAGCAACAATCACTATTCCTTAATATCTTATAACATCAATGGACTCAATTCACCAACAAAAAACATAGTCTAACAGAAATATTTTTCATTTAAATCTTTGATTTTATTAGAAAATGTTTGTGATTCCTCTTTCAATTTAGTAATGTTTTTTATGTCTACCATTTTAACTATTATTTTCCATGATAATCTTTAATTTTAACATTTTTTCTATATATTTCTTCAATTTTATCAGAGATATTTTCCATGTAAATCTTCAATTTTATCAGAAAATGTTTATAATTTTACTTTCAGTCAACTTAGGAATATTTTTATTCATACCATTTTATCTGTATAATTTTTCATTAGTCAATTTTAACATGTTTTTCTATATATTTCTTGAATTTTATCAGAAATATTTCCCTTGTAGTTCTTCAATTTTATCAGAAAATGTGTATAATTCCATTTTCAATCAACTTAGAAATATTTTTATGCCTACCATTTTATCTGTAATTGTCCATGATAATTTTCAATTTTAATGTTATTTTGTATTTTTCTACAATTTTATTAGAAATATTTCCCATGTAAATCTTCACATTCTATCATAAAATGTTTCTACTTCCTTTTTCAATTAATTTAGCAATGGTTTTATGTCTACCATTTTACTCTTAATTTTCCATAAAAGTTGTCAATCTTCATGTGTTTTTTTGTATGTTTCTTTAATCTTGTCAGAAACATTTTCCATGTAAATCTTTAATTTTATCATAAAATGTTTTTACTTCCTTTTTCAATAAAAATAAAATAATATATAAAAAACCAATTCTTTTATAAAAAAGATTTTAGTCCTGGGACCAGATGGATGTCACAGCAGTGAAGAGCACTGGTTGCTCCTCTGGAGGACCTCAGGTCCATTCCCTGAGCTTACATGACAGCTCACGTCCATCTGTAACTCTGGTTCCAGTGGATCTGATGGTTTTTTCTGGCCTTTGCAGATATTGTATGAAAAAAAAATCATGTCCTCTATTCAAAAAATTAATCCATTGAGTTCAATTAGTTCTGCTCATACTTGCATAGGTATGTGGTCATGTGGTCATTCACCTGTGAGCGTCCATCCATTTAAAAATAATGCTCCCTCACACAACAGTCAACTATCAAATAGTTCCTCATCTTAGTGTTGAGGGCTTATGTGCCCCTCCCCTATCCATGCTAAAATGTTGATTGGCTTGATATTATGTAGATCTTATGTAGGCAACCACAGGTGCTAAGCTCATGAGTGCAAAGGTCTTATCATATCTAGAAGACACTGAGAAGCAAACTTTTAATACTGGGTTCAGTTTCAACATCATTGTCTTAAACAGACTACCTAAAAACATCTAACACAGTAACACCAGGTGCCAAGTAAGCCAGGTAATTAATTGCTATATCTGTCTGCTCAACCACATTATTACTACATCTGTTAATATGAAAGGTCTACAGAAGGCCTCCTCAATGTTTTTACTCCCGCCTTCATCTTAAGGATGGCACCTGCCCAGATGCTATGCTTTCTGGGGTAAATGTGCTGCCTTCTTCTTCACTCTCTTGAGGGCCCCCTTGATCTCTGTGTTCCTCAAACTGTAGATCAGAGGGTTTACCATGGGGATGAGGATGGTATAGACCACAGACAGCACTTTGTCTTGCTTTGTGGAGTGCTGAGAGCTATGGTGCATGTACACAGAGAGGACTGTGCCATAGAATAGGGTCACTGTTGCCAGGTGGGAGCCACATGTCTTGAAGGCCTTGACACAGCCTTTGAATGAGGCCACTTTCAGGATGGAGACTGCAATGAATACATAGGATAAGACGATAACAAGGAAAGAGCCAAACCCAACGAAAACAGCTGCCAGCAAAAGAACCAGCTGGCTGGTGAAGGGATCAGAGCAAGACAAAGACATGATCTGAGGCATATCACAGAAGAAATGATGAATGATATTTGGCCCACAATAGTAGAGATTAAAACAGGCAACTGTTTGAACAAAGCTACTAAAGAAACCACTCCCATAGACACCAGCAACCATCCTCCAGCAAAGACTGGGAGCCATGATGGCAGAGTACTGCAGAGGGCTACCTATGGCCACATACCTGTCATAGGCCATGACAGCTAGCAAGCAGCACTCGGACGTACCCATCCAGGCAAAAACAAAATTCTGAGTGGCACAAGCAATGAAGGAAATTGTTTTCTCTGCTTTTAGGAAATCTGAAAGCATCCTTGGGCTGATAGAAGAAGAATAGCATATATCTATAAATGACAAGAAACTGAGAAAAAAGTACATGGGTGTTTGCAGGTGAAAGTCCAATCTGATGAGGATGATAAGGCCCAGGTTCCAAATTAGAGTAATGATGTAAATCGCCAGGAATACAGGAAAAAGGATAAGCTGTAGTTCAGCTTGGTCCAAGAGCCCCAGGAAGACAAACATGGTCACAGAGGTGTGATTTCCATCTTCCAACACAGATCTTCTTGGCATCATCTGCTGAGGAAAGGTGAGAGAAGGTTATTTTATTTTTCATCTCCCAACACCACACCTCACCCCACTCCACCCCAGAATCTTGGGCATTGTGCCTCATTGTTTCTCAGTAAAATATATCAATCTCTGCTTTTTCTTATTTAAGAATAGTAGCATTTAAAACAATGTTCTTGGTGAGTTGATAAGCCAAAGCTTCCTATGAAAAATTCTATAGCTAGGTAAGATGTAAAACATCCCTGTAAAATGTAAAATCCCAGGTAAGATATAAAATGATCCCTGGAGGCATAATTATAATCAAGAAACCCTGTGTAGAATGAAGAAGAGATATAGTTCTGGGAGCTATTACCAGCTAAGTACAGGAAGAAAGGTAGACTCTTGAAAGACTCTGGGACTTAAGAATATATCCTCAAACATCTCTTTATTGACAGAACTTATTTCAGAGACACTGTTATGCAAATGAACTGGGCAATGAGAAGGTCATTGAAAGTGCTGTCAGTCACAGGAGAACCGGGCTGAGAAGACACTTCCATTGGTTCATGTTACTAAGCATAAGGACCTGAGTCTTCCTGCAGGTACTAGCACCATGTAGAAGTCAGGGTCTGGCAGAATACATTTGAACTGAGTGGATGGGGGCCAGTGCAGACAGGGAGATACTGCAGCTGGCTCTCTCGTCTAGCCATTCATGACAATATTTAGTGAGAGACCTTGTCTTAGAAACAAGTTACAAGACAAAAGAACAAACACCAAAGTGGAGGGCTATCAAGAAAGATACCTAACATTTGGACTCAATACACATTCAAATGCACATGTACATATCCATACAAACATATGCATACATCATACACACACACACATACATGCACACACACTCACTCATTCATACTATCCTGTACATTTTACATAAATTCTCACAAAAGGGGCATAAAAGTAGGGCTGCTGCCTGCTCTCCATGAAAGGGAGGGAAAATTGTCCTTCTTGGAGAAGATGTAACTATAAGGTAGCATATTATCTTTCAAAGTGGTTGTAGTAACTGATAACCTGGAACTTTCCATAGCAGCACCTGCTAAATATGCACCCACTGAGCTCCAAGAGAGAAAACAGACATAGCAAACCACATTTCTGGGTTAAGTCAGATATGACGTTGCTCATCTCAGAGGCATTGTTATATTTTTGTGTTGTTTTCTCCACCTGCTAGGTATTGCTATTTCTAACTTAACCTTTTTTACAGTTGCCTTGTTAATGAAAAAGGTCTAATCTTTCTTCTTTTGTGTTAGATCAAGCTTACCCTGAGATAGTTTATCTTGGCCCCCTTTCCCCTAGGTTTACTCACCATTTTTTTTTTTGTGTATACTATACCTTTCTTATTCAACCTCCATTTGAGCTTACTTAGCAAATAAAGAGAGAAGGACATTGAAAGATAACATAAAAAAATCTCTGATAACCTCCTTTCCTTTAATATTTCTGACAGACAGCCCTTCATAGTATTTACTTACATGACATTGCAAAAGCAATTATAATTAAACCAACCATTGTCAGAAACAAAATATGAAGAACTTTGTCTCAATGAAGATAGGACTAATCTAAAGGACCAAGCACTACATTGATTCCTCTTTTCGTTTCTTTCTTCCTCTACCCACTCTTCTTTTTCGTTTTGCTAATCCTAGTCACACATTCGGAAGCTCCTCATAGCCAGATCTGGTGGTGCATCCCAGTAGCCATACCAGTCAGGAAGATAAGGTAAAGAATTGCTTGACTTCACATATTCAAGACCAATCTATACACCATAGTGAGATCTTGTCTCAAAAAAAAAAGTCCCTCAGTGTTGGCCATGCAAATGTGTATGCACATATACATCTGTGTGTATATGCATGTAGAAACCACAGATTAATGTATTAATGTTGGGTGTCTTGCTTATTTACTGTCTATTTTCATTTTTGAGAGAAAGTCTCTTCTTGAGCCTTTACTTCTTCAATTTGCCTAAACTGGCTGACCAGAGAGCTGTAGGGATTTGCTTATCTCTGTCTTTCCAACACTTGAATTACAGGTGCATGTCACAATACTTGATTTATTACACAGACGCTGATGATCCAAACTCAGGTCCTTATGCTTATATGGCAATCACTCTATAACTTAGCCATCTTCCACATTTCAGCCCAGAATTAAATAATACTTGTAATTGAAACATCAAAAATAATGACATGACCATGTAACACCTGTGTACATTTTGCATTTTACAATGCTGAAAGCAGGTTAAACATTTATCTTTTCAAGTATTTATCATTTCTGTATTGTGAAGATATTAACCAATAATTTCTTCCAGTCTTTTGAAATTCCTACAAAATTACTACTGACTATACATACCATACCATGTGAAAGCAATGCTAAACAAAAGGAGTAAAGCAGGCAGGAGATGCTTTCTGACTTCAAATCTAGTATGTGTATCAAAATATACTAGATTTTCTCTGTAGGAATCAATAGTTTTTATAAAATTTAACTTTTTTCAATGAATGAAATCAGATAGTGCCTCAAAATCAATACACAGCTCTTATTCTGAGTCTGTGTTCTCAGACCTCAATATCAACTGAATGAGGAAAGGCTTTTATAGACCACCCATCTGGTCCCCATTCCCAATAAGCTAATGCATATTCACACAACCTACATATTCAGATCAACCCTCCACAGATTTGATTGCTGTTTTAAAAACTGCACAAAAACAGTTACGTAGTGAAACCTAGCATTGAAGGATGATTAGATAAAGCTATTTGTAAATCTATAAAATTGTATCTGAATCTGTGCCACTTGATATACTTTGTCACAGAATCTCTAAGGGACTCACCTAGAGCTTTGAAAAGATTTCCTTTCTTGTGATCCAACTCCCTCTTCTTTGTGGTGTACCCAGGTATTCTGAAGTGACCAATAAATGTTTCCACTTCTAGGTTCTTGAGCATCTATCTCATTTCCTTACTACTTTGAGTTGAGCAATTGCTTTATTTTTTTCCTGGTTGGACCCTATCTTCTTCAGCAATGAGCCAGCTGTGGAGAAAGAAGCTTTTTTAGTGCTTGTGGATTTTCTCTGTCACATGTAAGAAAAGAGCTGAATGCACAACTCACATCAAAGATAAGCAATTAAAGCCATATCAACTGTAAATAACAGGTCTCCTGGGTTATAGAGGAGAGACCAACTTTAGAAAGTGGGTTCCCTGCTTAGGTTCTACACTCTCTTGGGAAAGCATTCATCTTTTGAGACAGTTGGGAGTCAACAAACCTTCCTTTCATCCTAAAAGAGTTTGTATAGAGGCTATGTCTAACCTTGTTATCCACTATGCCAGTTTTCTATAGAAACCATCACCACTTCTCTCTGTAACTCTGAGTCAGACTTCCTGTAATGGACTCTCAAGTTATCTATTTTTGTATTCTAGGCCAATTTTCTTAACTTTTGAGTGGGACCGCATGGAAGGAACATGTTAAAAAAGATGTCACAGACATTTGGAAATTAAAGTGACACATAGATCCCTTCTTCCCCTCATGCTTGTGTAGCTTTATGGTTTAAAGAATAAGGAAAAGACAGATGAAGCATAAGGGGAGAGAAGAAGAGAAAAAGAGCAGGAATGAGTTTCTAACTTAGTAAAAGGTTTAGAAAAATTAGAAAAGACAAATAATATATGAAGTTCCCAAAGCACAAACCTAGACAGAGCCCTTCCTCTTCCCTCTACCCAATCTTGAGATCTTCTCTATCCAAATGCACAGAAAGAAAAGTGCTTGGTGCTTTGTAACAAGATACTAATGAGGTTTATTAAGTTCATGTCCATTGGTCCTCAGGTTTTGACTTTTTCTTCAGGAAAAAACTAGGTACTACATGGGAGAAGCATCTTAGGTGAAGTAAGAGTGATCATCTAGGCTACAGAATAAGCCAGTCTATTCAGATACATGTTATGATCATTCTCCATGTGACTGTAATCTGCCTCCTATTTTATTTTTATTTTCCCTTTAAATTTTTTTACTTAGCCACATGTAACAAAATAATATTTAAACTATTGTTTATAGTCTGACCATCCCCGCCAGTGCCAAAGCTTAGGCTTCTGCCAGAACCTGCCATACCTGAAACCACCTACAAGTCCATTGTAGGCCACCTGTAACACTCCCGCTAAGTACCCAGACTTTCCAATCCTCCTCCAGGGTCTAGTCTGATAAGTATCCATGACCTCCTATTCATAGCTTTTTCAGACTAGGTCTGGGTTTCAGTACACTAGCATAGTCTAGCTTTCCATGTGTTTACTGCAAAGGAGCGAGGCTTGGGCCAGTGATTTTACCATGTCATATCTAATTTTTCCAACCAGGTAGGTCTAGCTCCATACTCCAGTCTTGGAACAGGAAGCACAACCTGTACAACAGCCCAGTTCCCTCTGTTCACCTGACTTCATTTCACACAAACCATTTCTAACCTCTATAACCAATGTGCCCCATCATCTTATCTTCTTCTCTAACCTGCTTTATCCATAGGCTAACTAGCATAGGAGCTAACAAAGGTAGTCCACATGCTCAGATATCATCCCACAGATAACAACAACATGAAAGATTAAGTTACTGTCTTCTCTCCCAAACTTACCAATCCTCTAGAAATCCCTGTCAGTGATGATTATCTTAGATAAACTCCAGGACACAGAATTTAAAGGAACAATCATAGACTTCATCAAAGAATTCAAGGAGTTTTTTAAAGAAGATACAAAGAAACAGCCCAATGAAATCAAAGGGAAAGCTTAAGAAGAATAAATGCCTGAGACAAGAGAAGCATAAGGCAGATGAAAATAATGAAGACAATGAAAGACTTGAGAACTGATTTCAGTAAGGAGACAGCAATGTTGAAGAAGACTTACACTGAAATGAACATGGAATTGAAAAACCCAAATAGTTCAATTAGAAACTCAAAGGAAAGCTTTATAAGTAGAATAAATCAAGCAAAAGGCAGAATATCTGGTCTTAAAATTAAAGGAGAGAATCTAGACCAGATAAGAAAGGAATACGAAGAGAAATTATCAAAATACAGAAAAGATGGGATATGGCATTGTAGGGGCCTGTTGGTGGGGTATAAGTAGGGAGGGTCCTGAAATAATCCTAGAAATTGACTGAAGTATAGACATAGAAGGCCAGAGTAGGCTGGGACGTAGGGGGTAGGACCTGGGCTAGATCTGGAGTGTTGGGGAAAAGGCACAGAAGAGGAGGGCAGGAAGAGTCGCTCGACTAGACCTTGTAGCTCAATTTTGATATGGAACTAGATTTGTTTTTTAAAGTAAAATCAACCTTTTAAAGACAGAAGCATGAAACTTGGTATTCATAGTCATGGGCTGTGGTTGATTGGTCTTCTGCTACTGATCCTACAGGGACTTTTGGTTGATTGGTGGAGCTATGCTGTAGGCATCACCAGTTATTTTGTCTTGGGAAGTCTTGGCTCTGCAAGTCTTGGCTCTGCATAGGAACCTCCTGTCTCCTAGGAGACACTCAGCAAGCAGTGTTCTAAGAGCTAATGGGAGAGAGTAGAATAAATGTATGGGCAAGGATGGGTTTCAGTACCTCACTGTGCAGATATGATCTTACTCCTTTGTTTTAGCTTTCGTGTGTATGTGTGTGTGTGTGTGTGTGTGTGTGTGTTCATTTCAATCATAGTCACGAGCCCATGAGTCTGGTCCAATTTCCTTGATTATAGACCTCTCTGTGTCTTTTGCTGGAGTGATAATAGGTAGTAGGAAAGACTATCTGAACACAAAAGGCATGGAAGGCCTAGAAACCTAGTTATTTTGCATACATTTTCAGCTGAAGGGTCAGTTTTCAGCCTTTGTCCACCCTTTGCATGTTCTTGCTACTTTAATTTCTAGAGTAGTTCAATGATAATCAGTTCACTTCTCTCTGACTTTACTTGCCCACCTGTGTTGTTGCCATGACAGAACACTTGACAGAAACAATAAGTTGGGGGGAAGGATTTATTTTGTCTTACAGTTTAAGAGTATTTAGTCCATTATAGAGAAGGTATGATGTTGAGTGGCAACTAAAATATGTGGCATATCTAGCAATAGCCTTGTCATTTTGTTATGGTGTTCTGTAAAAGGTAGGGGTAGTGTCTTGTATTGTTTTGGGTGCACTGGGGCCTCTCTAACCAGTAACTTGGAGGGAGGTATTCCAAAGAGAAGACAACTCTATTTTATAAACTCTTAACATGCAGAGTAATGTATATATATATACTTTGCCTTTAAAAGCAAATTTTTTAAAAGACAAAATGGATGTATGTTATAATAAAATATGCTGAATCATTAATGTTGAGTATAAGTAACATGGTGGTTTGACTGTATGAATCAAATTACTAACATTTATATTAAAATGGTATGGTTAATTAATTTGTTCAGCGTATATTAAATGCATTTGTGAAGCTGGGCACTATTCTGATACCAAACACCAAGTCCAGAAATTAGTGACTGAAAACAAGGTGACCAGGAATATACTGTAAAACCATCTTTCTCTTTTAGAAACCCAGAGACAGGGCTGGAGAGATGGCTCAGTGGTTAAGAACACTGACTGCTCTTCCAGAGGTCCTAAGTTCAATTCCCAGCAACCACAGGTGGCTCACAACCATCTGTAATGGGGTCTGATGCCCTCTTCTGGTGTGTTGGAAGACAGCTACAGTGTACTCATATAAGTAAAATAAATAAATAAATCTTAAAAAAAAAAAGAAACCCAGAGACAGATTAATAACGTCACAGAAAGAATACGGATGTGAGACTCTACCCTTTCTACCCTGAATTTTAAGATCTCTGACGGAGGAAAATAACCTTTAGAGATGAGAGAAGGGCACAGTTAAATTCACCTTTCAGCAAACATGCCCTATTAGTCAGCTATCCATTTCTATGAGATGCCTGAGGCAATTAGCTGATAAAGACAGAAAGGTTACATAGCCACAGTATAGGCAGTTGCAAGACTGGACAGTCCCATTGCTTTAGGGCTGGGATAGGAGCACTGGGTTGTGATGGTGGGAGCACACTGGAGTAAACTGCTTGCATCCTGAGCCATGAGGCAGACAGAAAATTATTGACTGGGTCCACAAGCCCTTGCATGGTATGCCACTAATAACCATTAACTAGATTCCAATCTGTCAAAGATTCCACCACCTCCCAAATGTCTCATTCTGGGAATCCAGCTGATAAAACATGTCCCTTTGCAGACCAAACATAGCACACACCAAATGCCTAAGGAGAAACAGGCCATGGTGGATACATTCATTGCCTTAGCATCATTTATGGTAGCTTGAATAAGAATACTCCCACAAAGCTCATATATTTGGATGCTGGTCCCCAGTTAGTGGCATAATTTGAGAAAGATTATGAGGTGTGCTGAAGTGGAGATTTCTGGTTTCTTTGAAGACTCAGTTGTGTCATGTGATTTTTTTAAACTGTCTTATGAGAGGATGTATATGAAAGGATGTTTTGCTGAGGCAGACACACGAGAGGATGTTTTGCTGAAGCAGATACGTGGGAAGATGTTTTGCTGAGAAAAAGGGCATTTGATGTTTTTCTAGAGCAGATGCTTGAGAGGACACATGATGTTTGGAAATGGTATAAGTATAACCCAACAGACAGTGGAAGATACTGTGGCATTGCTTCACCTTGCCAATCTTTGCTGGTCTTTGTTGGGTTTTGCTGATGCTGGTCTTCACTGATGACACTGTGGCATTGGCATTGGTTTGCTTTGCCTTCTTCCCTGATCATCATTTGTCATGACTTCATGGAGAGAAATATACCAAAGAACTTCTCATGATATTCCATTAGCTCTTGCCCCTTCTGTAGACTCTGGCTGACTGGCAGAGCCTTGTGGTTTCTTCTGGATCAAGCTACTTCTGCTGATTTGTGTGAATTGAACTGCTGATATCCTGATAATGCAGATTCAGTTTGCCCAAAAGAACCATTTCTAAACAGGTCCACATCCTCTTTGTCCTATTAACCTTTCCTTTCCAATACTTCTGGTGACTGATAGACTTGAAGTGATGGTAAAGCATTTAAAAACCCCTTTAAGTAGGCTTTGAAAATCTAAGCCTACAGCATGTTCTTGTTGGAATGTAGCAGAATTTTAGCAGAACTGTTGTGTCTGAAATGAATCTGGAGTGATGACACTTAAGCTTTGAAGTAGCCTTTGTCAGTAATTGTTATCTGAGATTTTATGGGGTTGTTCTTTTGAAGGGCTCTCAGAGCCTCCATGTAACTTAGTCTCAAGACGTGCTTGGCAAACCACGAAATTTCATGTGTCTGAGAATAGCTTAGATGATGGGTCTTTTAAGTCAACCCCTAGATAGATAAGAAGTTTTGGTATGCCAAAATTGACTTGCTAAAAGTGCCTTTTGTGTAACAATAAAAAGACCTTCTAGGAATCTGTCAGGGTTCAGTCAGTCCTTGAGAAGCTCATCCATTGCAGCCGAGAAGCCTAAATCCATCCTACAGTATCTCTCTTTTCTTCTATCAACCATCCTGCATAACCTGGGACACATTGACATTGGAGGAGGTGTGTCATTAGGGATGTACTTTGAGTCCATGCCAAGCCCAGCTCCCCTCCTTCTATCCTTCTATCTGCCTTTCAGATCAGGGTGTTAAGCTCTTAGCTATTGTTCTCACCCCATGCCTGTCTGCTTGGCATGATGATCATGGACTAAAACTGTAAGCAAGCTCCTGATTAAATGCTTTCTTTTATAACAATTACCTTGGTTATGGTGTCTCGTCACAGCAAAAGAACAGTAAAAAAAGATATCATTATCTCACACTGAATATATATATCAAACACTGCATTGATCCCCATAAATAGAAAAAAATCATGACCTGCAAATTTAAAGTGGTATTAAGTAAAATAAGTTAATGAAATCAAAGTCAAATAGATGCATTAAGAAGCCCAACCTGCAGAGTGACTCAGAGGAAGAGCTCATGATTATCTTGTAGGAAGGCTGGGGTCAAGCCACAGCATGCTTACAAACTATGATAAAGTACTTAGCTGGCTAAAGTAGAAATCTCATGCATGCCCTTCTGTCAGAAAACTACCAAAGATAACATATGTGACACAGAATGATTCCAGAGCTTCCCAAGATGCAAATCCATCAACACTAAAAATGTTAAATGCAGAAAGAACACCAGTTTTGTCTTATAACAAAAGCAGGAACTAGATAGGAAATAGGTGGTATGCAGGCAGGTGCACAACAATATGCCCAATTGGTAGTGGCATCTGTCATAGGATACAAGAGATAACAGGAGAGCAAGCCAGTGATACAGGGCTTTTTAGAAGCCACATCTTTTGGGGCAGGCTCACAATGTATTGTAGGCTGAGAGTCGAGATCAAGGGTTAGATGTCCCCTGAAAGCCACTTTCTCAGCGCGCAGTTATCAGAAATGAATCAAAAGTCAGATATGGCTTTCCTTTTTTTTTTTTGATCATGTAGATCAAGTTTTCTTCTTAAAGATTTCATAAGAAAAAAAGTATCCACATTGTTTGTAAGACCAAAATTTTATTAGACCAATCAGAACTCTGTCATAGAATAACAAGCAATACTTTATGCATGCCAATTTTCCTATGTGTGCAGACACTGAAGCAAAGTCTAACATCATAGTTTTATTTCAGGACTTGGCTGCTTTTTTGCTTCTAGAATGTGGTCCATAAAAGTCTGTGGTCTGTCTGTCTTCCAGTTAGACAATGCCAGCTAGCCATCTGGCCTGGCAGCTCTGAAGAGAGATGCTTCCACACCCTGGTTGTAAAGGTTCCAAGCCATGATTGTGAGTGACTGCTGTGGCTATTCCTGTGCTTGTGGGAAGAGGGTTTAGTAAGCAGTATGTAACCACACTTTTGGCTACTTTATTGGGTTCTTTTCCCTACCACTCTCTTCCATCCCTTCCAACATCCCAACTCTAGGTAGGAGAGAAAGAAGGTTAGAGGGGAAAAGGGATGTCGATATTGCTAAACTGCTTCCTGCTGATTAGGGGGTGTTGAGTTTCTTGGGGCAAGTCCAATCTTCATCTGCAGGATATCTCCACCAGCAACCAGGGAAGCAGCAAACAGTAAACAGCAAATGGCAACCATCAACAGCAGCAGCAGGAGGAGCAACAGCTGCCAACCCCTCTCAGGGCTTTGGTATTTTCAAATCCTCTCAGGAGTCCCCAGAATTCCAAATATAAACTATCTTCAGCTGGCAAAATCATAGTCCTGCCAGAGCACGAGACAAATTATAGTTAGTTGCTGTGACCAATCTGATGCAGCTCAATAGCCCACATCTGGGACTAAAATAACACAGCTATGTTTTTAAAGAAACCAAAATTCTTACTATAGCAGTACTGTGCATGGGTGTTTCCAGCATTAAAAGGAGCAGGAAGCATGAGAAAGTGAGGTTGGAATGAAAGCAGTGAAGCTCAGGAAGATTTTGCTTATATTGTACATGGAGGTGTAGAGAACATCATATATGTAAGCAGGATAGCTCCCCCTGCTGAGTTTTACATCAATGGGAGCCAAACCAGTTCTGCGAACACAGATTAGTAACCAATTACTCCTTTGTGTGGTTGATCAAAAAAGAGTTGAGCCTTACATTTGTCTATTCTTTTGTAATTAAAAACTGTGTACTCAGGCTCATTCATGCCTTCAGAGTGTTATGGTATATGATTGTTATCTTCTTTCACTTTGCAGAGCCCTGGGATAGAATGTAAGCTGTCACATTTGGTGACAAGTGCCTTTGCCCACTGAACTACCTCATTAGTCTAGTTTTGTTAGGCCACTACAACCATTGCATCACCCTCAGAAACATAGACTAGTAAGATGGAGAGTGCCAGACATGCTCAAGTGTGTCCTAGAGTTTTAGGTGCAGCGAGTCACTGTTATATTGATTATGTGGTGACTATTAGTGCAATGAGTCCTCATAGAGCAAACTTGATCAGATGCCAGAAATATCAAAATAAATTTGATGGCTTGATCCAATTGGCTATGTCAAGTCAGGGCAAACTTTCTGGATTTAGTGTAGGACAGTAAGAAATTGCAGGGTCCCCCAAGTTTTGCAGATATGGTTATTAGATGCCAGAAACAAGCTGTCAAAATACTAAGTAAATGGCAATTTCTTGCCATCACTCTTCATGATTCAAACCACTTCCTTTTCTCTTAGGCTATGGTTGATGGATGCAAATATATGATCCCAAATTACTAATTCTTAGCATCAATTTTTTTTAGAAAGAAACCATGAATTTCACATTTTTTTAAAAAAGAAGATGCAATCAAGGCATTGTATAACTCTATTTCTTATAAACAGGAAGTTCTAGCAGACCATTCTCATCTGTTCAGAAACACAGAACAGTCAATGGTCATGACCTAGTTTTTAGGACACTATGTCATGGTACTCAAGACAAGGGTTCTGGACCCTGTTGTGGGGAATCTTCTCTATGGGCACAGATCTGTGAGTTAGCAGTCTTTAGTCTTGTTCATAATGTTTCTACACTTGGTGTTTCTCAAATGCCTGTGCATTGGACAATGAATGAATAATGAGATGATCATTGTGCAACATGGAAACTATAACCCCATGGATCTTAAAGGTGTTTCCATACATCAAATCAGTTAGTTTATAAGGAATGTTGTCTGCTTCAAAGTAAAACTTTTCTCCAAGTGCCCGTGGACTTTGTTACATTCCAGCCATGTGATTATTATTTTAATATTATATATATTAAAAATTTCAGATTCTGTGCCCCTAGCTGCAGATTGTCTTTTTCTATAACCTCTTCATAGCATCTTTGATTTTTCTGTTCCTCAGACAGTATATCAAAGGGTTCAACATGGGAATCACCACAGTGTAGAAAACAGATACGAATCTGTCAAAACTGGAGGAGCCACCAGAATCTGAACTCAAATAGACAAAGATACTAGAGGTGTAGATTAGAGAAAGAGCTGTCAGGTGAGAAGCACAGGTGTTGAATGCCTTGGATTTGCCCTTAGCTGAAGTTATCTTCAGGATGGACAAGACAATATAGCCATAGGATATCATGATAACTAGCACATTTACAAATCCAAAGATCATTGTTAATATGGCAGTCAGGACTTGTACAAAGAAAGTGTACAAGTTAGGACTTGTACAAAAAAAAGAAAGTTGTTAGAAATTAACAACTGTGGCATGTCACAGAAGTGATTGATGACATTAGTTCTACAGAAGTGGAGATGAAGCAAAGCAAACAACTGAAGTAAAGCAGTGAGCCCAGACAGATAGGATGCTAGCACCATCAATACACAAAGACTGGGTGACATGATCGATGCATACAGAAGAGGGCTACAAAGGGCAGCATACCTGTCATAGGCCATGGCTGTCATGAGACAAGACTCACTCAGCCACATGGTAGAAAAGATGAAATTCTGAACAATACAACCCACAAAGCTGATAGTTTGCTTTTCCTCGAAAAAGTTCGAGAGCATTTTTGGGACTATGCAGGTAACATAGCAAAGAACTATGATCGACAGTTTACAGAGAAAGAAGTACATGGGTGTGTGGAGGTGTGAATCTATTATTATTAACACAATGAGGGACAGGTTCCAGGTCAGAGTCGCAATGTAGATGAGCAGGAATGTGACAAAGAGCAGTATTATTATTCTGGGTAAATCTGTGAATCCTAGGAGGATGAACTGGGTGATCTTGCTGCTGTTTCCCCTGGCAATCATTTCCCTGCTGTTCCTAAGATCAAAAGGAATACAAGAAAGTACATAGTTGACCAGGGTGGAATCATAGCACTACAATTTTCACACCAGCTTTCTCCTATGATCCCTGAAAAAGAGGAAATGCTTCATTGTCCCATGGAAAGAGCCATTCATTCTCAAATTGTTAAGAAGACACTGAGAGGAGTTGGGGAAAATGGGGGAATCTGATCATAGCACATTGTGTGAAATTTTTAAAGAATTAAAATCAATGAGAAATAGAGCCAGACATAGCTGCTAATGCCTTCAATTGCAGCACTTGGGAGGCAAAGCCAGACAAATCTCTGAGGCTAGCTTGGTCTACATTGTGAGTTCTAGGCCAGCCAACACTACATAGTAAAACCTTGTCTCAAATAAAAAAGAAAAGAAAAATCAATTCTGCTAACAGAAGAAGTGAAATATTTAGTATATATATAATAATTTATGAAACCCTTTGTAAGTATACTTAAGTCTCCAAACTGGAAAATACTGTAATGTGTAATTCTACTATTTTGTTGGAGTGAGACCATGTACACAAGTCTGCCTCAGTAGCCTTCAGAGAAAGTACTCCAAAGGAGTTGAGTATACTTCACTATTTGGTATTCCCATGATTATCCTAATGTCAGAGTATGTTGCTTCTTGAAAAGTTTCATGAGATGTGGTGAGGAGTTCAGAGTTTAGAGTGTTCTTAATGTCCACCCCCCCCAAATGAGAATAATAAAAATCCTCAGATTAAATCTTTATAGAGATACAACTTTTAGAAACATGTTTTATTTGTTTTGCTTATACCATCAGAACTGAAACTACTGCCTGTCATTTCCCTAAAACAGGGAAATGAATCTAAAACACATACTGGTGCTTTTCCAAAGATAGCAATTTAAAAGGGTGGTAGCAGCGGGCATTTGATATCTTTTTCTTTAAGAACTTTCAGACTGCAGGAGAAAAACATGTGACCAAAAGTGTTATGATTATCCATTCATTAGAGATTTTCATCAGTATCTATTACCAATTTGAGTAACAATACAGCAAGATCCAAGGATTAGTGATGACAGCGCAATTATCATGAGGAATGACAAACAGGACCAGCTAGCAGCTAAAGTGATTCACCTCACGCGTTGTTAGTGTCACAGACTTTGTGGTTATGTCTAGTAGCTGTTTCTGAAGTATTTTCATTTATCTTTTGTCTAATTTAACCCTGATTGAATTCTCTCCTTTTCCAAGGAGACACTTATGTTCAAAGTGTTGATTCTTTGCCTTAGGTGCATAGAGAGCATACAGTTTGGAGATGGAAAGGTTAGCAGTGACTCAGCCATATGTTTTGTGTTGGAATTTGTGCTAGCAGTTTGATCACTAGCTCTGTGTGCCTATGAACTGAATGCTGCTTGTCCCATTCCATTTTACGTCATGGAGAATTAATTCCACTTGTTAAAGCAAAGTCTACTTACTAAGTTAATGTTATTTTCTGTACAGAAATTAAATTTTACTTTTAGCCTTTTGCAAACATTTTTTTTCCCCCAAGCCGTTAATCAGCTACTCAAAACAATTACTCTCAGATACTCATCATTAGACAACTGGAGCTTTGCTGGTTTTGTAGCCTACTAAAATTGCTTAGGCTGTTGAACATTTCACATTCAAAAGTTTTGTAGGGTGGTAGATAATGGGGAAACTTCTAATGTTTATTTTAAAATAAATGAAATAAGTTCTTGACTTAAAAAAAATCTTTATAGAGACAGTTATAACTGAAAATGGAGGACAGTACACAGCACACAACCAGGTTCATAGGTCTGTTCACTAGATGGTGGTTGTCATTATTGAGAGCTGATGATCAAATGTGAATGACAGCTGTGTCTATGAATAGAAATGCTGGTGTTGGTATTTTTTTCTTTTTGAGAAATTGAGAGCTCTCTTATCAGCTCAATGGACAGTGAGGTATACCTGCTCTAGGTAGTGACCTATTAAAGAGCCTTATCCATGAAAGTGAATCTTCTTTGGGTCATGAAGACATATGCCCTCTTAATTATCTCTTTATTAGTTTCTTGTCTTTGCATGCAAAAGATCAGAGGGGAACTAACATCATAATGGGATTGACCTTGATGGAGAAAAATGATCAAAGTAAATATTTCATTTTCAGAACCATAGAGGTACAACTTTTAAATATAATCCTTGAGTTAGTTTTCACTAACAGCATCAATATTGGTAAAGTTATGTCTATACTCCATAACCAAGCTACCCTACTTTGAGATGAAATGGATAGTCAGTGATAATAGATGAAACGTTTTTAAAAGGTGAATAAAGTACTTGTACTTTCAGATGCTAATACTATAGTCATCAATAATTCATCATTCTTAGCATAGTGGACATGAGCCCAAAGAACATATGAATACCTTGGAAATAAATATAAGTATTGGTAAGATTTTTTTATATACCAGTATTAGTATTTTGAATTAATAGGCAAAGGAAAAAACTCTTCCACAAATCCTGTGTAAGAGCTTACTAGAGTTATTACATCTCATTGAAAGATGAAATATATATATATACATATATATATACATACATATGTTTATATGACATTGAAGTAGACATTTCAGATTCATAGCAATAAAACAGTCTAAGAGAAAAAATATGATTTAAATTTCTTGGCAAAAGTGGTCCTAGCAGCTTATAGCTCCTGGGGAAGGGAGAGTCATTCCCTTGTGGGCCACTGATTGGTTTCTTGTGTCCCAATATCTGGCCACATGCCCATGTGCATATGTGCAGCACTAATTGGGTTCAGGAGTAATTAATAACTAAAAATAAAGAAGGACACAAAGTAGGGAGAGTAATGAAGAGATTTTCTAGGAGGAATTGGAAGGAGGTACTGGTTAATAGATATGATCCAAGTGCCGGTCATGGAAGGCAGATGGAGGAAGGAAACTGGGTTGGAGAGAGAATCTAGAGGGGAGTGGGGGTTTGGGGTCAGGTGTGGGGAGGGGCAAGGGGATGGCTGAATAGCCATGCAAGTGAATGTAAATCTGGACCTGATTGGGTGGGGTGTAGGGGGTATCTCCAGGAAGAGACAGAGACTTGGGATAGGGAGGCACCCATGAATCAATGGGGGTGTCCTTAGCTGTGACTCATAGCACTAGAGATATGGAGCCTGGGGATACTGCCTCTTGTGGCCAGGCAGGAACACTGGGGGAGCAATAGGGACACCAACCAACCCACAAAACTTTCGACCCAAAACTTATCCTGTCTACAAGAAGTGCAGGGATGAGGGATGAAGCAGAGACTGCGTGAAAGGCCAATCTATAACTAGTCCAACTTGAGACCCATCTAATTGTCAAGTACCAATCCCTAACATTATTAATGATACTCTGTTATGCTTGCAGACAGCAGTAAGTTGTCCTCTAAGAGGCTCCACCTAGAAGCTGACTCAAACAGATGCAGACACCCAAAGCCAAACAGTAAATGTAGCCTGGGGACTCTTATGGAAGAATGGGAGGAAGGATTGCATCCCTTAAGGGGATAGGAACTCCATAGAAAGACCAGCAGAATAAACTAACCTGAACCCTTGGGGCTCTCAGAGGCTGAGCATAATATGTAGCAGATGTACAGATTGGTCTTCATGTGGGTCCTGAAGAACTGGAGTGGGAACTATCCATAAAGCTGTTGTCTGCACATGGGATATGTTCTTCTAGCTGGGCTGCCTGGGCTGACCTCAGTGGGAGAAGTGACTAGTGTCACAGAGATTTGAAGCACAAGAGTGGGAAGAAACCCAGAGGAGCCCCCACCTGCTCAGAGGAGAAGGAGAGGTAGAGTGGGGGAAGTATTGTGGGAGGGGCTGACTGGGAGAGGGGGAGCAAGTGGGATGTAAAGTGAATAAGTAAAAAAATTAAGAAAATAAATATATGAAAAATTTAATAAATAAGTTAATAAGCAAACTTCTTTTTTTTCTGGAAAATAGTGAATTGAAACTGGGTATGTTGACACACAACATTAATCCCAGTGCTTGGGAGGTAGAGGCTGGAGGATCTCTGTGAGTTCGAAGACAGGCTGATCTTCTTTGTGAGTTCCAGGCAAAGTAGGGATACATAGTGAGATCTTGTCTCAAGAGATATAGTAAATTTGGAAAAATGAATTATAAGTTAATTTTGAAAAGGAAAACGTAGTAATATCTGTGATATAAAAAACAACCACTGTCAAATGCACAGTGCTTGAGGAGAAACAATTCTTGTATAATCTCTCACCCCCTTGCATACACACATGAATAATTTTCAATACCAAACATTAAATGCAGTGAGTAACTTGGATGTTTCACTACTCCTTGATAACTGTCACATACACTAACACTAGCATGATTTAGTAATCACATTAAATGCATTAGTAAGTTCTCTCACCATTGCAGAAATGTTCTTTGTTTGAATGGATGAAAGGATAACCTTGCCATTTCCCTTCCAGCCTGCATCTGTGCTGGGGAAGATCTGTTTGTCTGCCCCTCTCTCTCAACACTGCAGGTCTGAAGGTTTTCCAGGAGATCTGCTGCAGCCAAGGTCACAGGAGACACCCAGGCCAGCTAACCCCAGATATAACCAGATGGTGAAAGGCAAACACAAGATCATATCTGAGAGAAGCAAATATATTTTGACACTATCAGAACCCAGCTCTCCCACCACAGCAAGCCCTGGATACCCCAACACACCCGAAAAGCAGGATAACGACCTAAAATCCCATCTCAGAAGATAATAGAGACTTTTAAGGAGGATATAAATAACTCACTTAAAGAAATACAAGAAAACACAGTTAAACATGTGGAAGCTTTTAAAGAGTAACTAAATAAATCCCTCAAAGAAATACAGGGAAACACAATCAAACAGGTGAAGGAATTGAACAAAGCAGTCTAAGACCTAAAAATTTAAATGGAAACAATAAAGAAATCACAAATCGTGGAAATGGAAAACCTAGGAAAGAGGTCAGGAGTTACAGATGCAAGCATCATCAATAGATTACAAGAGGTAGAAGAGAGAATCTCAGGTGTAGAAGATACCATTGAAGATGTTGTCACAATGGTCAATAAACACATAAATACAACACATAAAAAACTCCTAACCCAAAATATACAAGAAATCAAGGACAAAATGAAAAGACCAAATCTAAGAATAATAGGAATAGAAGAGTGCAAAGATTCCCAGCTCAAAGCGCCAGAAAATATCTTCAACAAAATCATAGAAGAAAACTTCCCCAATGTAAAGAAAGAGATGGCCATAAACATAAATGAAGTTTACAGAACACCAAATAGATTGGACTAGAAAAGACATTGTTGTTCTTCCCATGGGGCTGCAAACACCCCCAGCTCCTTAAGTCCACCCTCCAACTCCTCCATTGGGAACCCTGTGCTCAGTCCAATGGTTGGCTGCTAGTATCTGTAAGGCCTCTGTATTTGTAAGGCTCTGGCAGGGTCTCTCCAAAAGACAACCATAACAGGCTCCTTTCAGTATGCACTTCTTGTCATCCATAGTAGTTTCAGGGTTTGGTGATTGTTTAGAGGATGAATTCCCAGGTAGTAGAGTCTCTGGGTGGCCTTTCCTTCAGTCTCTGCTCCACACATTGTCTCCATAGTTGTACCTGTGAGTATTTTGTTCCCTTTCTCAGAGGAACCAAAGCACCCCCACTTTGGTCTTCCTTCTTCTTGAGCTTCCTGTGGTCTGTGCATTGTAACTTGTTTATTTTGAGCTTTTGAGCTAATATCCACTTATTGGTGAGTGCATACAGGCCAACCAGATGCCCCAGGACTAAGCCATCAGCCAAGGGGTACACATGGTTCCAGCCAAAAGAGTGGCAGAGGAATGCCTTGTTGGGCATCAGTGGGAGGAGAGGTCCTTGGTCCTGTGAAGGCTCAATAGATGCCCCAGCGTGGGGAAATCAAGGGGGGAGGTCATGAGTGGGTTGGGTGGAAAAGCATATTCTCGGAGGCAGGGGGTGGGAGGATGAGTTGGGGTTTTTTGGGGTGGGAGGAAACTGGGAAGGGGTATAACATTTGAAATGTAAATGAATAATATACTCAATTAAAAAAAAGGAAATCTTCTTGTCACATAATAATCAAAACACTAAATGCACAGAACAAAGAAAGAATATTAAAAGCTGTAAGGTAAAAAAGGCCAAATAACATATAAAGACAGACCTATCAGAATTATACCAGACTTCTCAACAGAGACTCTAAAATCCAGAAGTTCCTGGACAGATGTCATGCAGACCCTAAGAGACCACAGATGCCAGCTCAGGCTACTATAATCAGCAAAACTCACAATCACATAGATGGAGAAACCAAGATATTCAATGACAAAACCAAATTTAAACAATATCTTTCTACTAATCTAGCCCTTAAGAGGATACTAGAAAGAAAACTCCAACACAACAATGGCAATTACACCCAAGAAAATAATCATCTCACAACAAACCTAAAAGAAGAAAACCACACACACATGATACCACCTCAACAACAAACATGACAGGAGCTAACTCTCTTTAATATCTCTTAACATTAATGGACTCAATTCCTCAATAAAAAGACATAAGCTAACAGACTGGATATGCAAGCAGAATCCAACATTTTGCTGCACACAAGAAACCCACCTCAATGACAAAGACAGACACTACCTCAGAGTAAAAGGCTAGAAAAAACTTTTCTAAGTAAATTGTCCCAAGAAACAAGTTGGAGTTGCCATTCTAATATTCAATAAAATAGACTTTCAACCAAAAGTTATCAATCAAGGTGGGAAAGGACACTTCATATTTATCAAAGGAAAAAAAAACACCAAGAGAAAGTCTTGATTCTGAACATCTGTGCCTCAAATGTAAGGGCACCCACATTCATAAAAGAAACTTGGCTAAAGCTCAAAACATACATTGAACTTCACACAAAAATAGTGGGAGTCTTCAACATCCAACTCTCACCAATGGACAAGTCAGTGAAACAGAAACTAAACAGAGACACAGTGAAACTAAAAGAAGTTATGGACCAAATGGATTTAACAGATATCTACAGAACATTTCACTCTAAAACAAAAGAATATACATTCTTCTCAGCACCTCCTGGCACCTTCTCCAAAACTGACAATATAATCTGCCACAAACTCCTCAACAGATGCAAGGAGATTGAAACAATCTCATGCATCCTATTAGATCACCATGGACTAAAGCTAGACTTCAATAACAACAAAACAACAGAAAGCCCACATACCCATGGAAATTAAACAACTCTCTATTCAATGATAACTTGGTCAAGAAATAAAGGAAGAAATTAAAGACTTTTTAGAATTCAATGAAAAAGAAGACACAGCATATCCAAATTTATGGGACACAATGAAAGCAGTGCTAAGAGGAAAATTCATAGCACTAAGTGCCCTCATAAATAAGCTGGAGAGAACCTCCATTAACAACATAACTGCACACCTGAAATCCCTAGAACAAAAAGAAACAAACATTCCCAGCTGGAGTAGATGTCAGGAAATAGTTAAACTCAGGGCTGAAATCAACCAATTAGTAATAAAGAGAACAATACAAAGAATAAGCAAAACCAAAAGCTGGTTCTTTGAGAAAAATCAACAAGATAGATAAATCCTTAGCGAAACTAACTAAAGGACATAGAGAAAGTATTCAAATTAACAAAATCAGAAATTAAAAGGGAACCGCAACAATGCAAACTGAGGAAATTAAAAAAAAATCAGATCTTACTACAAAAGCCTTTATCAACAAAACTGGAAAATCTAGATGAAATGGATGGCTTTTTTAGACATATACCATGTGCCTAAGTTAAATGAAGAGCAGGTAAACAATCTAAACAGTCCTGTATTCCCTAAGGAAATAGAAGAAGTCATTAAAAACTACCCAGCCAGAAGCTGGAAAGAACCCAGATGTCCTTCAACAGAGCAATGGATACAGAAGATGTGGTACATTTACACAATGGAGTACTACTCAGCTATTAAAAATGATGAGTTCATGAAATTCTTAGGCAAATGATGGAACTAGAAAATATCATCCTGAGTGAGGTAACCCAGTCACAAAAAATACACACATGGTATGTACTCATTGATAAGTGGATATTAGCACAAAAGCTCTGAATACCCAAGATACAATTCACAGACCACATGAAGTTCAAGAAGGAAGATCAAAATGTGGGTGCTTTGGTCCTTCTTAGAAGTGTTAATAAAATACTCATGGGAGCAAATATGGAGACAAAGTGTGGAGCAGAGACTGATGGAAAGGCCATCCAGAGACAGCCCCGCCTGGGGATCCATCCCATATATAGTCACCAAATGCAGACACGATTGTGGATGCCAAGAAGTGCATGCTGACAGGAGCCTGATATAGCTGTCTCCTGAGAGGCTATGCCAGAGCCTGATAAATACAGAGTTGAATGCTTGCAGTCAACCATTGGACTGAGCACAGGGTCCCCAGTGGAGGAGTTAGGGAAAGAACTGAAGGAATTGAAGGTGTTTGCAACACCATAGGAAGAACAACACTATCAACCAAGTAGACCCCCTCAGAGCTCCTAGGGACTAAACCACCAACCAAAGAGTACACCTGGAGGGACTTATGGCTCCAGCCACATATGTAGCAGAAGATGGCCTTAGGCATCAATTGGAGAAGAGGCCCTTGGTCCTTTGAAGGCTTGATGCCCCATTGTAGGAGAATTTGAGGGTGGGTAGGTGGGAGTGGGTAGGTGGGTGTGGGAACACCCTCATAGAAGCTGTGGAAGAGGAAATGGGATAGGAGGTTTCCAGGGGTGGGTGGGAAAGGGGATAATATCCAATAAAAAATAAAAACCACCTAGCCACAAAAAAAAAAGAAAGAAAGCCCAGAGCCAGATGGCTTTAGTGCAGAATTCTACCAGACCTTCAAAGAAGACCTAATACCAACACTCCTTAACTATTCTATACAATGAAAACAGAAGGAACACTACTTAATTCTTTCTATGAAGCTATAGTTACTCTGATACATAAACCACACAAAGACCCAAGAAAGAAAGAAAACTTCAGACCAATCTTGCTTATGAATATCGATGCAAAAATACTCAATAAAATTCTAGCAAACTGAATCCAAGAACACATCAAAAAAAATCTCAATTTCATATGGAAAAACAAAAAACTCAGGATAGCAAAAACAATTCTTAACAGTAAAGGAACTTCTAGGGGAATCATCACCCCTGACTTCAAGCTGTACTCAGAGGAATAGTGATAAAAACTGCATGGTATTGGTACCATGGCAGACAGGTCGATCAATGGAATAGAATTGAAGACTCAGAAATAAGCCCACACACTTATGGACACTTGATCTTTGACAAGGAAGCCAAAAACATACAATGGAAAAAAGAAAGCATCTTCAATAAATGGTGCTGGTCTAAGTGGCAGTCTGCATGTAGAAAAATAAAAATAGATCTATATTTATCACCTTGCACAAAGCTCAAGTCCAAGTGGATTAAGGACCTCAACGTAAACCAGATACACTGAATTTAATAGAAGAGAAAGTGGGAAGAGCCTTGAACTCATTGGCCTAGGGGTAAATTTCCTAAACAGAACTCTAATGGCTCAGGTTCTAAGATCACCAATTGATAAATGGTACTTCTGGAAACTTAAAAGCCTATGTAAGGCAAAAGGCACAGTTAATAGGATAAATTGGTAACCCACAGAATGGGAAAAATAATCTTCACTAACCCTACATTTGATAAAGGACTAATATCCAAAATATATAAAGAACTCAAAAAGCTAACCTCCAAAAAACCAAACAACCCAGTTTAAAAATGGGGTACACAGCTAAACAGAGAAATCTCGAATGGCAAAGAAACACATAAAGAAATGTTCAAAGTCCTTATTCATTAGGGAAATGCAAATCAAAATGACCATGAGATTCCTTCCACTTTACACCAATCAGAATGACTAAGATCAAAAACTCAGTTGACAGCACATGTTCTTGAGGATGTGGAGAAAGAAGTACACTCCTCCATTGCTGGTGGGATTGCAAACTGGTATAACCACTCTGGAAATCAATCTGGTGGTTCAGAAATTGGAAATAGACCTACCTGAAGACCCAGTTATACTACTCTTGGGCATATACCCAAATGATGCCCCACCATTCCAGAGTGACATGTGCTGCATGATGTTCAAAGTGGTCTTGTTTGTAAGAACCATAACCTGGAAACAACTTAGATGTCCCACAATGAAAGAATGGATTCAGAAAATGTGGTTCATTTACACAATGGAATACTATTCAGCTATTAAAAATGAGAACACCAGGAATTTTGTATTCAAATGTATGGAACTAGAAAATACAATCTTTAGTGAGGTAACCCAGACCCAAAAGGACATGCATGGTATGTACTCACTAATAAATGGATATTATCCAAAAAGGACAGAATATCTAGGATGCAACTCACAGAATTTAAGAACTTTAACAAGCAGAAAGGCCACATGATGATGCTTCGTAGGGGTAAGGAAATAATCATGGGAGGCAGAAGGAGGGAGGGATTTAGGCTGGAGAGGGGAGGTATAGGGGACAAGGGGAAAAGGATCAGGTAAGGGGTGGGGACAGGGAGAAGTCCAGAGGCCAGCAGAATGAATCGAAATATGCTGCTTCGGAAGGTGGGAGGTAGGGAGACACTCTGGAAAGTACCAGAAACTTGGGATGTGAGAGACTATCAGGACTCACTAGGAGAGACCTCAAATGGAGTGGCCAACAGTGGGGAGAGGGAACTCGAAGAGTCTGCCTCCAGTAGATAGAGACTCAAGAGGAGGCATGGTGTTAATAACCAACAGTCAAAATTCCTGACCCAGGAGCGGCGCCACGGAGACTGCCCTCCGCCATCTTTGCTCCAGTGACCAGGTAGTTGGGACCGCCAGGCTCAGAGACAGACAGGCATAATATCGCTTCGGTTTCAGGCAGCTTGGGTGTAACCTGCTCCCAGGTGCTGGGCTGATCTGCAGTAACCAGCGCGCCAGTTCCGCGGTGGGACCTTCTGCCTGCTGGAGGGACCCCGCGCAGGGAGGGAGCCCGCCAGCTTCCCTTCCGCGACCTCTGTTCCCGCGGACTGCGCTGGAGAGACCGGTACCCAGGCTCTCCCCCCGATATAACATCACTTGGGACACGGCCTGTTGGGGCTTCCGTCTGTGCCCGAGGGCGGGTTGGCGCTGTAGTCGTCTGGGCGCCAGATCGGCGGGCCATCGTGACCACAGGGTGAGCGGCGCCACGGAGACTGCCCTCCGCCATCTTTGCTCCAGTGACCAGGTAGTTGGGACCGCCAGGCTCAGAGACAGACAGGCATAATATCGCTTCGGTTTCAGGCAGCTTGGGTGTAACCTGCTCCCAGGTGCTGGGCTGATCTGCAGTAACCAGCGCGCCAGTTCCGCGGTGGGACCTTCTGCCTGCTGGAGGGACCCCGCGCAGGGAGGGAGCCCGCCAGCTTCCCTTCCGCGACCTCTGTTCCCGCGGACTGCGCTGGAGAGACCGGTACCCAGGCTCTCCCCCCCGATATAACATCACTTGGGACACGGCCTGTTGGGGCTTCCGTCTGTGCCCGAGGGCGGGTTGGCGCTGTAGTCGTCTGGGCGCCAGATCGGCGGGCCATCGTGACCACAGGGTGAGCGGCGCCACGGAGACTGCCCTCCGCCATCTTTGCTCCAGTGACCAGGTAGTTGGGACCGCCAGGCTCAGAGACAGACAGGCATAATATCGCTTCAGTTTCAGGCAGCTTGGGTGTAACCTGCTCCCAGGTGCTGGGCTGATCTGCAGTAACCAGCGCGCCAGTTCCGCGGTGGGACCTTCTGCCTGGTGGAGGGACCCTGCGCAGGGAGGGAGCCCGCCAGCTTCCCTTCCGCGACCTCTGTTCCCGCGGACTGCGCTGGAGAGACCGGTACCCAGGCTCTCCCCCCAATATAACATCACTTGGGACACGGCCTGTTGGGGCTTCCTTCTGTGCCCGAGGGCGGGTTGGCGCTGTGGTCGTCTGGGTGCCAGATCGGCGGGCCATCGTGACCACAGGGTGAGCGGCGCCACGGAGAGTGCCCTCCGCCATCTTTGCTCCAGTGACCAGGTAGTTGGGACCACCAGGCTCAGAGACAGACAGGCATAATATCGCTTCGGGTTCAGGCAGCTTGTGTGTAACCTGCTCCCAGGTGCTGGGCTGATCTGCAGTGACCAGCGCGCCAGATCTGCTGTGGGACTTCTGCCTGGCAGAGGGACGCCCCCTCCCCCCCCCAGGAGAGATCACACACCCCTGCACAGGGCAGGAGCCTGCCAGCCTCCCTTTGGCGACCTCTGCTCCAGGAATCCACTAGGCTGAGCCTTTAGATGTGCAAGGCCTCCCCAATATAAGATCACTTGGGGCAAAGCACATTAGGGCTCCAAAGTCACTCAGGAGCAGGCAGGCCCCAGAAATCGGTGCCAGGGGAATCCTGGTAATCCAGGGGGGGGCAGAAATAGCTTTGCAGGCTCACAGGAGGTCCAACCAACAGCCAGTGGCAGCAGGACCAACTAACACCAGAGGTATCCAGATGGCAAAAGGCAAACGTAGGAATGTTACTAACAGTAATCAAAGTAATGTAGGACCATCCGAACCCAACTCTCCAACAGCAGCAAGTCCTGGATACCCCACCACACCCGAAAGACAAGATCTGGATTTAAAATCACTTCTCATGATGCTATTAGAGGATCACAAGAAGGACACAAATAAATCTCATAAAGAGTTACAGGAGACCATGAATCAACGGTTAGAAGCCCTTACAAAGGAAACACAAAAATCGCTTAGAGAAATGCGGGAGAACATGGATCAAAAGATGGAGGCGCACAAGGAGACAACACAAAAATCGCTTAACGAGATGAATCAACGGGTAGATGCACTCACAAAGGAATCACAAAATTTGCATAAAGAAATGCAGAAGAATATGGGTCAACAGACGGATGCCCATAAGGAGGCAACACAAAAATTGCTTAAAGAAATGAATCAACGGTTAGATGCCCTTACAAAGGAAACACGAGAACTGCTTAAAGAAATGCAGGAGACGATGGATCAACAGATGGAATCCCATGAGGAGGAAACACAAAAATCGCTCAGAGAAATGCAGGAGAACGTGGGTCATCAGGAAGAAATCCTGAAAGAGGTAATGCAAAATTACCTTAAAGAAATACAGGAAAATACAAACAAACAAGTGAAGGATCTCAGCAAATCCATCCAGGAACTAAAAAAGGAAGTAGAAACAACTAAGAAATCACAAAGGGAGACAACTTTGGAGATAGAAAACCTTGGGAAGAAATCAGGAGTCATAGATGCAAACATCAACAATAGAATACAAGAGATGGAAGAAAGAATCTCAGGTGCTGAAGATTCCATAGAAAGCATCGACTCAACAGTCAAAGAAAATGCAAAATGCAAAAAACGCGTAACCCAAAACATCCAGGAAATCCAGGACACAATGAGAAGACCAAACCTAAGGATTATAGGTATAGATGAGAGTGAAGATTTGCAACTTAAAGGGCCAGTAAACATCTTCAACAAAATTATGGAGGAAAACTTCCCTAACTTAAAGAGAGAGATGCCGATGAACATACAAGAAGCCTACAGAACTCCAAACAGACTGGACCAGAACAGAAATACCTCCCGTCACATAATAATCAAAACACCGAATGTTCTAAACAAAGAAAGAATACTAAATGCAGTAAGAGAAAAGGGCCAAGTAACATACAAAGGAAGACCTATCCGAATCACATCAGACTTCTCACCAGAGACTATGAAAGCCAGAAGATCCTGGGCAGATCTCATGCAGACACTAAGACAGCACAAATGCCAGCCTAGACTACTATACCCAGCAAAACTCTCAATCACCATAGATGGAGAGACCAAGATATTCCATGATAAAACCAAATTTTCACAATATCTTTCCACAAATCCAGCCCTGCAACGGATAATAGGTGGAAACCTCCAATACAGGGAGAGAAACAACACCCTGGAAAAAATGAGATAATAACCTTCTTGAATCAAACCCAAAAGTAGATAACCACTCAAACATAAAGATAGCGTCAAGAATGGCAGATGGCAATAATCACTATGCCTTAATCTCTCTTAATATCAATGGTCTCAATTCCCCAATTAAAAGACATAGACTAGCAGACTGGATACGTAAACAGGACCCAGCTTTTTGCTGCATGCAGGAAACGCACCTCAGTGTCAAAGACAAACACTACCTCAGAGTAAAAGGCTGGAAAACAATTTTACAAGCAAATGGCCCCAAGAAACGAGGTGGAGTAGCCATCCTAATATCGGATAAAATTGATTTTCAACCCAAAGTCATCAAAAAAGACACAGAAGGACACTACATACTGATCAAGGGAAAAATCCACCATCAAGAACTCTCAATCCTGAATATCTATGCTCCAAATGCAAGGGCACCCTCATTCGTAAAAGAAACTTTACTAAAACTCAAAGCACACATCGCACCGCACACAATAATAGTGGGTGACTTCAACACCCCGCTCTCTGAAATGGATCGTTCAGGAAAGCAGAAACTAAACAGGGACACAGTGAATCTAATTGAAGCCTTGGACCAAATGGAACTAACTGATATATATAGAACATTTCATCCTAGAGCTAAAGAATACACCTTCTTCTCAGCTCCTCATGGTACCTTCTCCAAAATTGACCATATAATTGGTCACAAATCAGACCTCAACAGATACAAGAAGATAGAAATAATCCCATGCCTCCTATCAGATCACTATGGAATAAGGGTGGTCTTCAATGGCAACAAAAACAAAAGAAAACCCACGTACACATGGAGGCTGAACAATGCTCTACTCAATGATAACTTGGTCAAGGTGGAAATAAAGAAAGAAATCAAAGACTTTTTGAAAGTTAATGAAAATGAAGGCACAACATACCCTAACTTATGGGACACAATGAAAGCAGTGCTAAGAGGAAAATTCATAGCCCTGAGTGCCGCCAAAAAGAAACGGGAGACAGCATACACTAACAGCTTAATGGCACACCTGAAAGCCCTGGAACAAAAAGAAGCAAATACACCAAAGAGGAGTAGAAGGCAGGAAATCATCAAACTCAGGGCTGAAATCAATCAAGTAGAAACAAATAAAACCATACAAAGAATCAACAAAACGAGGAGTTGGTTCTTTGAGAAAATCAACAAGATAGATAAGCCCTTAGCCAGACTAACCAGAGGGCACAGAGATAGTATCCAAATTAATAAAATCAGAAACGAAAAGGGAGAGATAACAACAGAAACTGAGGAAATTCAAAAAATCATCAGATCCTACTACAAAAACCTGTATTCAACACAACTAGAAAATCTTGAGGAAATGGACAATTTCCTTGACAGATACCAAGTACCAAAATTAAATCAGGATCAAGTAGACCATCTAAACCGTCCTATAACCCCTGAAGAAATAGAAGTTGTCATTGGAAGTCTTCCAACCAAAAAAAGCACAGGTCCAGATGGTTTTAGTGCAGAATTCTATCAGACCTTCAAAGAAGACCTAACACCAATACTCTTCAAACTGTTCCACAAAATAGAAACAGAAGGAACACTACCCAACTCGTTCTATGAAGCCACAATTACACTAATACCAAAAGCACACAAAGATCCGACAAAGAAAGAGAATCTCAGGCCAATCTCTCTTATGAATATCGATGCAAAAATACTCAATAAAATTCTTGCCAACCGAATCCAAGAACACATCAAAACGATCATTCACCACGATCAAGTAGGCTTCATCCCAGGGATGCAGGGATGGTTCAATATAAGGAAATCCATCAATGTAATCCACTACATAAACAATCTCAAAGAAAAAAACCACATGGTCATCTCATTAGATGCTGAGAAAGCATTTGACAAAATTCAGCATCCTTTCATGCTAAAGGTCTTGGAAAGATCAGGAATTCAAGGCCCATATCTAAACATAGTAAAAGCAATTTACAGCAAACCAGTAGCCAGCATCAATCTAAACGGAGAGAAACTTGAAGCAATCCCACTAAAATCAGGGACTAGACAAGGCTGCCCTCTCTCTCCATATCTTTTCAATATAGTACTTGAAGTTCTAGCTAGAGCAATTAGACAAGAAAAAGAGGTCAAAGGGATACAAATTGGAAAGGAAGAAGTCAAACTATCACTATTTGCAGACGATATGATAGTATACATAAGCGACCCAAAGAACTCCACCAGAGAACTCCTACAGCTGATAAACGACTTCAGCAAAGTGGCCGGATATAAAATCAACTCAAGCAAGTCAGAAGCCTTCCTATACTCAAAGGATAAGCAGGCTGAGAAAGAAGTAAGAGAAATAATACCCTTTACGATAGCCACAAACCATATTAAGTATCTTGGCGTGACGCTAACCAAACAAGTGAAAGATCTGTATGACAAGAACTTCAAGTCTCTGAAGAAAGAAATTGAAGAAGACCTCGGAAGATGGAAAAATCTGCCATGCTCATGGATTGGCAGGATTAATATAGTAAAAATGAGCATCTTACCAAAAGTAATACACAGATTCAATGCAATCCCCATCAAAATCCCAACTCAATTCTTCATAGAGTTAGAAAGAGCAATTCAAAAATTCATCTGGAATAACAGAAAACCCAGAATAGCTAAAACTATTCTCAAGAGTAAAAGAACCTCTGGGGGAATCAGTATCCCGGACCTCAAGCTGTACTACAGAGCAATAGTGTTAAAAACTGCATGGTATTGGTACAGTAACAGACATGTAGATCAATGGAACAGAATTGAAGACCCAGAAATGAATCCACACTCCTATGGTCACTTGATCTTTGACAAAGGAGCTAAAACCATCCAGTGGAAAAAAGATAGCCTTTTCAACAAATGGTGCTGGCTCAGCTGGAGGTCAACATGCAGAAGAATGCAAATTGACCCATCCTTATCTCCTTGCACTAAGCTCAATTCTAAGTGGATCAAAGATCTCCACATAAAACCAGACACACTGAAACTAATAGAAGGGAAACTAGGGAAGAACCTTGAACATATGGGCACAGGGGAGAATTTCCTGAACAGAACTCCAATAGCTTATACTCTAAGATCAAGAATAGACAAATGGGACCTCATTAAATTACAAAGTTTTTGCAAGGCAAAAGACACCGTCAAAAAGACAAAGCGGCAACCAACTAACTGGGAAATGATCTTTACCAACCTTACATCCGACAGAGGGCTAATATCCAAGATATACAAAGAACTCAAGAAGTTAAACTCCAGAGAGGCAAGTAACCCTATTAAAAAATGGGGTACAGAGCTCCACAAAGAGTTCTCACCTGAAGAATATCTAATGGCTGAGAAGCACCTAAAGAGATGTTCATCATCCTTAGTCATTAGGGAAATGCAAATCAAAACAACCCTGAGATTCCATCTCACACCAGTCAGGATGGCTAAGATCAAAAACACAGGAGACAGCAGTTGTTGGCGAGGATGTGGAGAAAGAGGAACACTCCTCCACTGCTGGTGGAATTGCAGGCTGGTACAACCACTCTGGAAAGCAGTCTGGCGGCTCCTCAGAAAACTGGGCATGACACTTCCGGAGGATCCGGCTATACCACTCCTGGGCATATACCCAGAGACTTTACCTGCATGCAATAAGGACACATGCTCCACTATATTCATAGCAGCCTTATTTATAATAGCCAGAAGCTGGAAAGAACCCAGATGTCCCTCAACGGAGGAATGGATTCAGAAGATGTGGTATATTTACACAATGGAATACTACTCTGCAATTAAAAACAATGAATTCACGAAATTCCTAGGCAAATGGTCAGAACTTGAAAATATCATCCTTAGTGAGGTAACCCAATCACAAAAGATCACACATGGTATGAAGTCACTGATAAGGGGATATTGACCCAGAATCTCAGAATACCCTAGACACAATCAGCATATCAATAGATTTCTAAAAAGATGGAAGGAGAGACCCCTGGTCCTGGAAAGACTGGATGTAGGGGAACGCCAGGACAGAGTAATGAGAGGGGGTTGAACGGAGAAAAGAGGGAGGGAAGGGGGCTTATGGGACTTTCGGGGAGGGAGGAAACGGGAAAGGGGAAGTGATTTGGAATGTAAATTAAAAAAATAAAATAAAATTAAATTAAAAAACAAAAAAAAAAAAAAAAAAAAAAAAAAAATTCCTGACCCAGAAGCTCACCTGTCTAAAAGAACTGCAGGGAGAAAAATGGAGAAGAGACCAAGGGAAAGGTGGTTCGCCCAACTGGGGGCCCACCTCATGGGGAAACACCAAGGCCTGACACTATTACTGATGCCATGATGTGCTTACAGACAGGCACCAAGCATGACTGTTCTCTGAGAGGCCCAACCAGCAGCTGACTGAAACGGAAGCAGATAATTCCACCCTATGGATGGAACAAGCAGCAGAGGAGGGGGACCCTATAGGAAGACCAGCAGTCTCAAATAACCAGGACCCCTGGCAGCTCCCAGACACTGAGCCACCAAGCAGGCAGCATACAGGAACTGGTCAGAGCCCCACTCTCACTCCTGCCCCGACATATTTGTATAGCAAAGGACTGCCTGATCTGACCTCAGTGGGAGAAGATGTGCTTAATCCTCAAGAGACTTGAGGCCCCAGGGAGGGAGGAGGCCTAATGGAGAGGGAGCATCCTCTCAGTGACAGGGGGGAGGAGGAATGGGATGAGGAACTGTGGAGTGGGTACAGGGGAGAGTAATGATTGGACTGTAAATAAAGAAAAGAAAAGAAAAGAAAAGAAAGCAAGCTTTCAGAGATTGAAGTTCCTTAGTTAAGACAGCACTTCATTTTGTGGGAGTTATGCCTAGAAATTAGTATAGGAAAGTTTAGCAAGCTTTTTGGAATGAACTTCCAACAGATATAAGAAAATATATAAATATGTCCAGCTTTGGATCTACTGCTAGGAATATCATACTTTAGTTTAATTTTTATTTTGCTTTTTAAGAACCTCAGGGATCTGTTTACTGTGTTTTTTAAATTTTCTCTCTCTTTTTTTTTATTTTCTAAGTTTTTTATTTACATTCCAAATCACTTCCCGTTTCCCATTTCCTCCCTCCCCGAAAGTCCCATAGCCCCCTTCTCTCCCTCTTTTCCCCATTCAACCCCCTCTCGCTTCTCTGTCCTGGCATTCCCCTACATCCAGTCTTTCCAGGACCAGGGGTCTCTCCTTCCATCTTCTTGGAAATCTATTGATATGCAAATTGTGTCTAGGGTATTCCGAGATTCTGGGTTAATATCCCCTTATCAGTGACTGCATACCATGTGTGTTCTTTTGTGATTGGGTTACCTCAATAAGGATGATTTTTTTTTTTTTTTTTTGGTTTTTCGAGACAGGGTTTCTCTGTGTAGCCCTGGCTGTCCTGGAACTCACTTTGTAGACCAGGCTGGCCTCGAACTCAGAAATCCTCCTGCCTCTGCCTCCCAAGTGCTGGGATTAAAGGCGTGCGCCACCACCGCCCGGCAAGGATGATATTTTTAACTTCTGACCATTTGCCTAGGAATTTCGTGAATTCATTGTTTTTAATTGCTGAGTAGTATTCCATTGTGTAAACATACCACATCTTCTGAATCCATTCCTCTGTTGAGGGACATCTGGGTTCTTTCCAGCTTCTGGCTATTATAAATAAGGCTGCTATGAACATAGTGGAGCATGTGTCCTTATTGCATGCAGGGGAAGCCTCTGGGTATATGCCCAGAAGTGGTATAGCAGGATCCTCCAGGAGTGTCATGCCCAGTTTTCTGAGGAACCGCCAGACTGTTTTCCAGAGTGGTTGTACCAGCTTGCAATCCCACCAGCAGTGGAGGAGTGTTCCTCTTTCTCCACATCCTCGCCACAACTGCTGTCTCCTGTGTTTTTGATCTTAGCCATTCTGACTGGTGTGAGATGGAATCTCAGGGTTGTTTTGATTTGCATTTCCCTAATGACTAAGGATGATGAACATCTCTTTAGGTGCTTCTCAGCCATTAGATATTCTTCAGGTGAGAACTCTTTGTTTAGCTCTGTACCCCATTTTTTAATAGGGTTACTTGTCTCTCTGGAGTCTAACTTCTTGAGTTCTTGTATATATTGAATATTAGCCCTCTGTCGGATGTAGGGTTGGTAAAGATCATTTCCCAGTTAGTTGGTTGCCGCT
Source organism: Tokudaia tokunoshimensis (assembly GCA_036184795.1). NCBI lineage: Eukaryota > Metazoa > Chordata > Mammalia > Rodentia > Muridae > Tokudaia > Tokudaia tokunoshimensis. Next base: position 130,287,126 of record BTHU01000001.1, read on the forward strand.
TTGTCCTTTTGACAGTGTATTTTGCCTTACAGAAACTTTGTAATTTAATGAGGTTCCATTTGTCAATTCTTGATCTTAGAACATAAGCTATTGGAGTTCTGTTCAGGAAATTCTCCCCTGTGCCCATGTGTTCAAGGTTCTTCCCTAGTTTTCTTTCTATTAGTTTCAGTGTGTCTGGTTTTATGTGGACATCCTTGATCCACTTGGAATTGAGCTTAGTGCAAGGAGATAAGAATGGGTCAATTTGCATTCTTCTACATGTTGACATCCAGTTTAGCCAGCACCATTTGTTGAAAAGGCTATCTTTTTTCCACTGGATGGTTTTAGCTCCTTTGTCAAAGATCAAGTGACCATAGGAGTGTGGATTCATTTCTGGATCTTCAATTCTGTTCCATTGATCTACATGCCTGTCACTGTACCAATACCATGCAGTTTTTAACATTATTGTTCTGTAGTACAACTTGAGGTTCGGGATACTGATTCCCCCAGAAGTTCTTTTACTCTTGAGAATAGTTTTAGCTATCCTGGGTTTTCTGTTATTCCAGATGAATTTTTGAATTGCTCTTTCTAACTCTATGAAGAATTGAGTTGGGATTTTGATGGGAATTGCATTGAATCTGTATATTGCTTTTGGCAAGATGGTCATTTTTACTATATTAATCCTGCCAATCCATGAGCATGGCAGATTTTTCCATCTTCTGAGGTCTTCTTCAATTTCTTTCTTCAGAGACTTGAAGTTCTTGTCATACAGATCTTTCACTTGTTTGGTTAGAGTCACACCAAGATACTTTATATTGTTTGTGTCTATTGTGAAAGGCAGCATTTCCCTTATTTCTTTCTCAGCCTGTTTATCCTTTGAGTATAGGAAGGCTATTGACTTGCTTGAGTTGATTTTATATCCGGCCACTTTGCTGAAGTTGTTTATCAGCTGTAGGAGTTCTCTGGTGGAGTTCTTTGGGTCGCTTAAGTATGCTCTCATATCGTCTGCAAATAGTGATAGTTTGATTTCTTCCTTTCCAATTTGTATCCCTTTGACCTCCTTTTGTTGTCTAATTGCTCTAGCTAGAACTTCAAGTACTATATTGAAAAGATATGGAGAGAGAGGGCAGCCTTGTCTAGTCCCTGATTTTAGTGGGATTGCTTCAAGTTTCTCTCCATTTAGTTTGATGTTGGCTACTGGTTTGCTGTAAATTGCTTTTACTATGTTTAGATATGGGCCTCGAATTCCTGATCTTTCCAAGACCTTTAACATGAAAGGATGCTGAATTTTGTCAAATGCTTTCTCAGCATCTAATGAAATGACCATGTGGTGTTTTTCTTTGAGATTGTTTATGTAGTGGATTACATTGATGGACTTCCTTATATTGAACCATCCCTGTATCCCTGGGATGAAGCCTACTTGATCGTGGTGAATGATCATTTTGATGTGTTCTTGGATTCGGTTGGCAAGAATTTTATTGAGTATTTTTGCATCGATATTCATAAGAGAGATTGGCCTGAGATTCTCTTTCTTTGTTGGATCTTTGTGTGATTTTGGTATTAGCATAATTGTGGCTTCATAGAATGAGTTGGGTAGTGTTCCTTCTGTTCTATTTTGTGGAACAGTTTGAAGAGTATTGGTGTTAGGTCTTCTTTGAAGGTCTGATAGAATTCTGCACTAAAACCGTCTGGACCTGTGCTGTTTTTGGTTGGAAGCCTTCCAATGACCACTTCTATTTCTTCAGGGGTTATAGGATGGTTTAGATGGTCTATTTGATCCTGAAATTTTCTCTTTTTAATGGACATATAGTTGTATATACTTGTGGGATACAGTGTGACATTTTAGTAGTGTCTGTAATGTATATAACAATTTAGTACATGATGTAACGTAACAATCAGATTAGAGGTACTGGTATCACCACAAATATTCATCATTTCATACATACTATATATATATATATATATATATATATTTGTGTGTGTGTGTGTGTGTGTGTGTGTATGTGTGTGTGTCCATGTCTATGGGTGGATTACTCTTAGAGTGATGCCAGCACAATTTCTCAGTACAGAATGTCCATGAGAGCAAATAAAGCCATATTTAAGTTGTATACTTTTACAGATTACATTATCCCAAATCACCAACAACAGGCAAAACTCCTGATTCAGCAACTCACTTAATTTCTGTATTATTTTATGCATTTGGTGACAGAGCAGCCAACCTTGTGGTATTCAGTTTAAGCCAGGGGTGGGGGACTGACAAGTTTAGGGTGATTTTCTTTTTTATAGTTTTATATGGTATAAACTATCATATAACTATCTTGACATTTGTTATGTTACAATTTAGAAAAACTGGAGTAAAGGGGGAAATATTTCTAAATATACTCACTCTCTTTGAAGAGGATTTTGCATGAGTTCACCATTTTCCAAGATGAGTGAAGCAAGAGCAGAGTCATGTAAACACTGGTATTAGCACTGGTTGAATATTTTGTTTTGTGGATATCAAGACCCATGCCAATCTTGGTCTAGTAAAAACATGGTCAGGTGCACTGAGGCAAAGCTGGAGCTGCTGTTCAATGAGAATTCAAGCAAAGAAGATTCAAAGGGACTACCAGACCAGTTCCATCTGCCAGGGAAGAGCATCTACCATGCCCAGGGTACCTACATCATCTTCCAGGAGTTACCAAGGATTATGTTCTCAACTCTGGGGTTATAACAACAAGAACTGTTTGGCGTATTCCAACAGGGCTAATGGGCTTGTGTATGAGCACTCTGCATATCATCACAGCTCATTTTTGTCTTTTGCTTTTCAGTAGTCATGGACCAAGGTTCTTTATTTAAATGGAAATGAAACGGTTATGATTTCCAAAGCAAAATACCCAAGGGAAAAAAATTGTAAGTGTCCTTTGGGTAGGGGAAATTGGGAAACAGGGACAAACATGTTTTGATCTTTTGAAATTCCCCTGAAACTTAGCAAATAACTGTTTATAATTCAGCTATCAATTACTGATTTTTACATCGAGTCATATTTCATACACACCATTTTATTCAAATCCATATGTCCTATTATTAAAATTTTATGGGTGAAATACCAAGAGAGTAACAAAGTTCAAGGCCATATCCTCAAGACAGTACATAATTAGAATTCAACACTATCACCTACCTCACGGTAATACCTGGATTTACCTGGATTTTTCTGAATATTCTTTTTACAGTTTGGAGAATTTGGGTCAAGAGTAATAGAACCCAAGGAACTGTCCTCAGGGGAAGGTGAGAAAGTGAGGGAAAGGAAAAAAAAAAGTAATAACAGGGTGTTCCTCAGTAAGTGCCCATGGGTATTACTGGGACCATTGCCCAGTCACTGCGATTTAATAAGCTACAGTTAATGTCAAAGGTTGAAATAACCTATTTCTTCATCAAGGTTACTTTCAAGAAGGCCTATTGCATTCTTAGATAGGTCGTTTGGGGACACAAAACCACTGTTAATGTATAGCAGGCGAGATGGTCACCAATGGGATCCTCTTCAAGGTGTCATGGAAAGCAGAGGTGAAAGACGAAAGCCAGTTACAGTGAGAGCTTACTCATCTCATTTGCCCTCTGGCACTTAATTGTTGTGGAGTAGCGTCTCTGTAAGTTTGAAGGCCTGCATTACCAATGGCCCTCCACGAACTTATGACAATCACAGAATTATAGACCATCTGACTGCTCTTAGAGTCATTTGATCTGGAGAGGACACATGCACAGGTCTAGTTCCAAATTCTCTGTTTCCAAAGGGAAAACCTGAGGTCAGAGTTTTCTGAAATGGCACAGCCAGCTAGTAACACAGATTGGTAATAAACTAGGATGGATACATTTCCTTGCTTACATAGAACTTTCACTTCTGATGCATAATTTTCTCATACATTTAATTTGAATGAACAAGCACAGCAATCCCTCAAAGTGGACATGGGATCATTTCCCATGTATGTGAGAAAAACAAAGCTCCAAGGAACAGGTAAGGCCAATTCACAACAAAGCCAGAACCTAATTTCAAATAATGGGAGCTAGTAGCAGACAATTTGAGTTGGATTTTGACTCTAGTATTTAGAGCTATGTGACTTTGAATATATACTATCTCAAAGCCCAAATATTCTTACCTAATGTGGGGCTAAGAGTAATAACTAATTAGCAGAATAGCTCTTTAGTTAGAATGAACTTGAATAAAAAATTACTAAGCAGAAAATTACATTACAAAGACGTAGTAAACAGTACAGTAGTGACAAAAACAGACTTAAAGCAGTAGGCCAGAGCCCAGAATTTAGCCCTGACATACATATTTGTCTGATGTGCAGTAAGAGCTCCAGGAAGACATAACATGCAAAGAATCATTTCTTCAATACAGAGCATTTGGAAAACTATGCTTCCATATGCAAAACAAGCACACATGCTTCCTTATCTTAAGACCACACAAGCATCCATTCAAACTGATCTTTAAGAGTCTTAAGTGCAGAATGATACAATGAAAAGGGAGATCATCTTCAACAAATGGTGCTTGTCTAATTGGATGTCTACATGTAGAGGAATGAAAATAGATCCATATTTATCACTGCGCACAAAATTCAAGTTGATGTGCATCAAAGAGTTAAACATAACACCACATACACTATATCTAATAGAATAGAAAGTGGGGAATAGCCTGAAACTCATTGGTGCAGGAGACAACTTCCTGAACAGAACACCAATGACTCAGGCACTAACATCAACAATTAATAAATGGCACCTCATGAAACTGAAAAGCTTCTCTAAGTCAAAGGACACTGTCAATAGGACAGAAACAGCAGCCTACACACAGAATACAAAAATCTTCACCGACCTGCCACCTGACCAAGGGCTAATATCCAAAATATATAAAGAATTCAAGAAGTTAAGATACCAACAAACCAAATAACCCAATTAAAAATGGAATACAGAGCTAAACAGAGAATTCTCAACCGAGGAATTTCTAATGGGCAAGAAACATTAAAGAAACATTCAACATCCTTAGTCATCAGGGAAATGCAAATCAAAATGACTCTGAGATTCTACCTTAAACCCATCAGAATGGGTGAGATCAAAAACTCAAGGGTCAATACATGCTGGCAAGAATGTAGAGCAAAGGGAACACTCCTACATTGCTGATGGGAGTGCAAACTGGTATAACCACTCTTGAAATCAATTTGGCTGTTTCTCAGAAAATTGGGAACAGTTCTATCTCAAGACCCAGCTCTACTACTCCTGGGCATATACCCAAAAGATATAAAACAGTGCACAAGTTCACTTGATCAACTATGTTCATAGTAGCTTTATTTGTAACAGTCAGAAACTGGAAACAACCCAGAAGTCCCTCGACAGAAGAATGTATAAAGAAAATCTGTTTAATTTACATAATGGAATACTAGTCAGCAGTCAAAAACAAGGACATCATGAATTTTTCATGCAAATGACTGGAACCTGAAAATGTCATCCAGAGGAAACCCAGACCACAAAGGACATGTATTACTGTTTGTACTCACTGATTAGTGAATATTAACCATAAAGTAGAGGATAACCATGCTACAGTTCACAGACCCAAGGAAGCCAAATAATGACAGCCCTTGGGAGGGTGGCTGAATCTTTCTCAGAAGGGGAAATAAAATAAATACTGGAGATGGATGAAGAGAGGGAACTGGATGGGAGAGGGGATGGTGTATGATGTTTGTGGGATCAGGTGTAGGGAGAGCAGGGGAGAGATAATGGAAATCAGTGGTGTGCCTGTGGGTGGGGAGGCTCTCCCGGATGTGTCAGAGACCTAGGCTCAGTTGAGGCCCCAGGAGTCTATGAAGCTGACTCTAGTTGAGAATCCTAGCAGTCGGGGATATGGAGCCTGAAGTGGCCGCCTCCTGTAGCTAGACAGGACTTCCAGTGGAGGGATAAGGACAGCAACCCACCCAAATAAAATTTGACCCAAAATGTGTCCCACTTACAAGATGTTCAGGGACAAAGATGGAACAGAGATTGAGGGAATGGCTAATCAATGACTGGCCCAAATTGAGACCCACCCCATGGGCAAGAACCACTCCCTGACACTATTAATCACACTCTTGTTATGCTTGCAGACAGGATTCTAGCATAACTATCCTCTGAGAAGTTCCATCCAGCAGCCAATGGAAACAGAAGCAGAGACCCACAGCCAAACATTAGATGGAGCTTGGTAGTCTTGTGGAAGAGTTGAGAGAAGGATTGAGGGATCCAAAGAGGACAGGGACTCCACTGAGTCAACCAACCTGGACCCTTGGGGGTGCCCAGAGACTGAACTACCAACCAAAGAGGGAACATGGGCTAGACACAGACCCCCCACATTTGTAGCAGATATAGCTTTGTCTTCATGTGGGTCCCCTAACAATTAGAGCATGGGCTATCTCTGAATCTGTTGCTTGCCTGCGGATCCTGTTCCCCTAACTCAGCTGCCTTGTCTTGGCTCAGTAGGAGAAGAAGCATCTAGTCCTGCTGTGACTTGATGTGTCAGGGTGGGGTGATACCGGTAGGGGGGAGCTCCCCCTTCTCAGAGGAGAGGAGAGGGAGGAGTGAGGGAAGGATGTGTGAGCGTGGTATTGTGAGGAGAGGGGGATATAAAGTTATAAAGTGAATAAATAAATAAATTAAAGAAAAAAAAAAGAGCCTTACATGTCAGACCTGACACTAAAAGTTTTCAAGAAGAAAAAAAAATCTTTAAGAACAGCTCCAATTCTTGATGATGATTTTTTGGAAGTTCCAGAGAAGTTCAGGTTCAAAATGCAAAAGTGTACAAGAAAGACTACAGTAGGGCTTGAACCTAAAATGCCCCACATGCCCATATTTAGATACTTGCCCCTGTGCTGCTGGGAGTTGTTTGTGAGGTTGTGAAATCTTTGGGGCAGGAAGCCTCACTGGCATATATTGGCCACTGTGGGACAGTACTTTGCAGGTTATATCTGGATCTTATCTATTTCAGTCTAGCCTTGTGTTCCAAAGCTGGTCAGTCACTGTCATGTGTCCTGTGCTCATGCACTGACTGTCATACCTTCTCTACCACAATGTGCTGAAACTATGGTTTAAAGGGACCTTTTCCCTCCCTAAGTTACTTGTGTGGGATTCTTTGTCACAGGACATGAAAAGGATGGACTACACTGTAGGTCTAAAAGCTTCTGCACAGAAAAGGAAGCAATACAGTGGAAAGGTAAGCTAGACACTGTTGGGGAGGCACTGTGCCCTCGGTACAGGGCAACTCCATTAAACTATATGTGTATATGTGCAGATTTTATTAGGCTTCTATGATAGTAGTTTTCAATATGACTTTTCCTAAGGTTTTTAGTAATAGGTAGCCCCACACACTCCCTCCTTTACCCTGTCCCCCTCATTTAATCCTTAATGTTCCATTGTTTCTTCCCCTTTCTTAACATCTACATCCTATCTTCCTCCCTTGAAACCCCTTCCATGACGCTTACTCATTTCCTGAATTCTATGGATAATCCAATTAAAACACTCATATCTAAACATTTGGAAGTAACACGCACATATGAGAGAGAACATGTGGAGCGTGTCTTTTTGGATCTGGCTTACCTCCATCAGAATGATTATTTACAGCTCCATCCATTTACCTGAAAACATTTTAATTTCATTTTTATTTACAGCTAAATAAAATACCACTGTGTACATGTGACTCATTTTTATTGTTCTTCAGTTGATGGACATCTTGGCTGTTGGCTATTGGTAGTAGAACAGCAAGGAACATGGATGGGCAAGTATTCCTATAGTAGGATAAAGAGTCCTTTATATCCCTATAGTAGGATATAGAGCTCAGCAGTGGTATAGCTGGATCATGTGCTATTCTGAGCTTTTGAGTAGCCTCAACACCAATTTTCACAGAGACTGCACCAAGTTTTACTCTCACCAGCAAAATAGTATTTCCATGTTTCCTCATGTACACCAGCTTTATCATAATTGTTTTTGAACACTCTGACTGTGTTAAGATAAAATCTCAAAGAAGTTCTACTTTGTGTTTTCCTGGTGGCTAAGAATGATGAACATTCTAGAAAATATTTCTTACCCAATTGCATTTCTGTTTTTAGGAATTCCATGGTTAGTTCCATGCACCAATTTATTATTATTATTATTATTATTATTATTATTATTATTATTATTATTATTCCTCTTCCCCAAATTCCAAACCAACCCTTCTATTTTCCTTATCCAAGTCTCCTCCCAGCAAAGAGCAGGCCTCTCAGGGACATCAACTAAACATGGCATAACAACTGAACCATAAAGAAACCTTACATCAAGGCTGGGTGGGGCAACCTAATAGGACTAAAAGTGTCCCAAAAGCAAGCAAAAGAGTCAGAGATGTGTTCACCTCTACTGTTAGGAGTTCCCCAAAACACAAAGCAAATAATCATATCTATATACAAAGGACCAAGCACTCCCTGCAATGAGAATCAGGAAGTCTTGTGGAAGAGTGAGGGGGTAGAAGTGAGTGAGTTGAAGGGGTCATGGGCACCACAAGAAGACCAACAGAGTTAACTAACCTGGGCCCAAGGGGGAGGGGTATCACAGAACTGCCAAAAAAGAGCATGCAGGGACTGGACCTAGATCCCCTACACATTTGTAGCAGATGTGTAGCTTGGTCTTTAGGTTGTTCTCCTAACAACTGGAGTGAGGGCTGTCTCTGTCACCTGCTGTTGGATCCCCTTCCCCTAACTGGATTGTCTGGTTGGGCCTCAGTGAAAGGGTATGCTTAGTCCTGCTTGGACTAGATGGCCCAGGGTGAGGTGGTACCCAAGAGAGACTTCCCATTCTCTGAGGGGAAGAGGAGGTAATGGGGAAAAGGATTTGTAAGGGTGGGACTGGGAGGAGAGGAGGGAGGGGGCTGTAAAGTGATGTAATTGGATGAAAAGTGGATAAAAAATAATTGAAAAAAAAAAAGGAGAAATGTTATGGGAAAAAGTTTTTGTTTTAATCCCAGGTGTGAGATATGGGGCTGCTTCATAGCATCTGACTATGATTTGTCTCATGCTCTGGCAAAGGGGTAATTTTGCCAGCTGAAGATAGTTTATGTTAGGTGTTCTAGGGACTCTCCAGAGGGTATAAAAATACCAGTGCACCAAGAGGCATGGCAGCGACTGCTGCTGCTGTTGTTTGATGGATTGCTGGATTTCTGGATTGCTGGATTGCTGAATTGCTGGTTGGAGATATCTTGATAAGGAAGATCAATGCCCCAAGGAACATGACAGCCTTAATCAGCAGGAAGTAGTCTAACAAGATCGAAGCTCCCTTTCCCTCTAACCTTCTTTCTTTCCTACCTAGTGTTGAGGAGTTGGAAGGGTGTAATAAGTTTGGAAGGGAGATAAATAAAAGAACCCAATAAAGTCACTAGAAGTCTGGTTACATCTCTACGGGATTCCCCAAGCTTTGAGGGGAGGGACCTGATGGAGACCTTCAGCCTGGGATCTCTCTAATGTTTGGCTGTAGGACTTTGCATCCATTCCCATTAGCTGCTGGAGGCAGCATCTTTGATGATAACTGAATTAGCATTGATCTGTCATAGGGAATCATTCATTGACTTTTTTTTTTCACCAGTTGTGTTTGGTCTGAGTTTCTGGGCTATCTGGTTCCTGGTTTTGTTTGTTTGTTTATGGTTTTTGTTTTCTTTGGAGGCAGAGGTTGCCAGGATGGATATGAAGAGACTGGAGATGAGTGGGATTGAAGGATGAGATTGGAGATGAGTGGGATTGGAGTGTGATGTGAAATTCACAAAGAATCAATAAAAAGTTAAAAACAAACAAGCAAAAGCCTTGCAGTGGAAGCTGCAGTATGTTACAGTGTGTCACAGAGCATACCCTTTTGTTCAAACAACATTACTTGCAAATGCTCATTGCAAGTCATTCAAGGCCTCTGGCTTCTGCTACACTATCAATACTGGAACCTCACAGGGACTTCTCTCAGAAATCCTGTTGTTGTCCTGTGTCATGGAGATTCTGCAGCTTTGGATCTGCAGGATGGCCCCTTCATGTACTCCTGCAGTTCATAGATGGGATGAATATTGGAGTGGGCCAATTCAAAGCCCTAGATCTTGGCCTAAGTGATGGCTGGGTTGTTCAGCTCATAAGCTCTCCTGTTCCCACCCCACCAGGGACAGCAGGTGATCCTAGCTCAACTATGGTTAAGTACACCTTCTTGAAACAGTAACAAAACCTGTGTAGAGTTAGTAGTCTCTTGATGCAAATCCCTCAGAAACCTGTGGGAGATTTACAGGGCTTTATGAGGTTCTTTGGTTTCTGGGGCCTGTAAGGGTGGGTGTTGCTACCTAAGAGAGGTGCATGACTCTCTGTGGTTCAGTTTCTTATCACAACTTGATGGATAACTTGGTGCCTTGATTTCTTCATTTATGGATACTAAACATGATAGGTCTATTAGAGCTGCTGTATTAGTGACAAAATATATATTTGAGAAACTGTGTACATATATTTATATAAAATCAAGTAATTTCTATATTTTATGCATGTTCATTTATTGATATCAAGTTATATTATCAGCTCGTCATTCTATCTTGGGGAAATCCCTTAACATCTCTGATTTCAAGTTTATCACCTAGAAATTGAGTTTTGGGAACTAGCAGATACCTTTGTCCCTTGCAGGTCAGTGTCTCCAAGGTCAGGCATATTATGATCTGGTGTCGTAATAGGATCACAGGGGAAGTTAGGAATTGATGCACACGGCAAACTGGGCCTTTAATTATTAGAAATATCTCCATGACAACCATGATGCCAGAGAACAGGTGTCTGCCGTATATTTTCTCTAATTGGCCTTTTCTACTTTGGTTCTCAACAGCATAGTTAGAGGATTCCCCAGTGTTGCTGTCTCACTTGGTGTGAACAGACAACCAGGTTAATGGCCAAAAGTGTCCGTTAGGAATATACTAGTGCCCCTCCTGGAAAATTACTTGAAACACTGGCAATTTCAACATTTGGCATAAACTCTTGTCTTCCTGCAGTGTCTGGATGAAGGTCAGAGGGTAAGACTTGCAGTTAGAATAAGCTATCTCAAGGTCCTTCATTTTTACAGGTGGACAGTAAGATTTATGGGGAGTAGCCTCTCCCATTTTTCTCCTAGCCCCTTTCCTAACTTCCATATCCTGCATATTTTCCCTCAGATTCTCCTTGTACTTACCCAAAAGTTAGGTTATTCAAAGAAAAAATAGATCCTATGTTTCAAATTTCAGGTCTGTGTCTGGGGTGAGAGGTTCTTGTTGAATTCTTAAGTATGCACCTTGGATTCTGTTACTTTCAGTCTTCTATGTATTAAAATGGGGAGAATCAGGTCATCTGGGGCCAATTGAGATTATCTGTAAAGCCTGTATGATGTTAAAAGCCAGAAGCTGAGATCTGGATCAATAGTAAGAGTTGGCTGACTTTCAGATTTCCTAAGATCAAAGCCTACTTGTCCATTTATCTCAACTTTTCCTTTTCCCTGGGACACTTTTCATTGCCTTTTTCCTCACCAGGGTGATGTCTCTGAAATAATAGGAATTATATTCTCTTTAGATGCACAGCTTTGGCTCATGACTTTCAGTTGTAAGAGACAAATCAAGTCTTTTTTAAAATTAATTAATTTTTTAACATTTCATATTTTATCCCCCCTCCACCCTCAGACTGTCCACATCCCGTACCTCTTCCCCACCCCCTGTCTCCTCGTGGATGTCCCCACTACCCACCCCACCTGACCTCTAAACTCTCTGGGTCCTCCAGTCTCTTGAGGGTTAGGTGCCTAATCCTGAATGAGCACAGACCCGGCAGTTCTCTATTGTATGTGTGCTAGGGGCTTCATATCAGCTGGTGTATGCTGCCTGGTTGGTGGTCCAGTGTCTGAGAGATATCAGGGGTCCAGATTAATTGAGACTGCTGGTCCTCCTACAGGGTCGCCCTCTCCTCAGCTTCTTTCAGCCTTTCCCTAATTCAACAACAGGTGTCAACTTCTTCTGTTCATTGGTTGGGTGAAAATATCTGTGTCTGACTCTTTCAGCTGTTTGTTGGGTCTTCTGTAGTGCAGTCATGCTCGGTCCCTTTTTGTGAGTGCTCCATAGCCTCAGTAATACTGTCAGGCCTTGGCACTTCCCCTTGAGCTGGATCCCACTTTGAGTCTGTCTCTTGACCTTCTTTTCCTCAGGCTCCTCTCCATTTCCATCCCTGCAATTCTTTCAGACAGGAACAATTATGGGTTAGAGTTGTGATTGTGGGATGGCACCCCTCCTTCATTTGATGCCCTGTCTTCCTGCTGGAGGTGGGCTCTATAAATTCCCTCTCCCTAGTGTCAGGCATTTCATCTAAGGTCCCTCCCTTTGAGTTTTGAGAGTCTCTCACTTCCCAGGTCTCTGGTGCATTCTGGAGTGTCCCCCCAATCTCCCACCTTCTGAGATTGCCTGTTTCCATTCTTTCTGCTGGCCCTCAGGGCTTCAGTCCTTTTCCCTTACTCAATACCAGATCAGGTTCCCTTCTCCCCTCCCCCAAAATTCTCCCCTGTCCACTTTCCCTACCAGGTTTCTCTCTCCCTCCCCACTTGTGATTGCTTTGTTCTCCCTCCCATGTGGTACTGAGGTGTCCTCACTTGGATACTTCAGCTTGTTGAACTTTTTGAGGTCTGTGGGCTGTATCTTGGGTATCTGTCATATATATATATATATATATATATATATATATATATATGTATATTTTTGCTAATATTCACTTATTAGTGAGTACATACCATGCATGTCCTTTGGGTCTGAGTTACCTCACTCAGGGTGATATTTTCTAGTTCTATCCATTTGCCTGCAAAACTCAGGATGTCCTCATTCTTAATAGCTGAGTAGAATTCCATTGTGTAAATGAACCACATTTTCTGTATCCATTCTTTTGTTGTGGTACATCTGGGTTTTTCCCAGCTCTTGGCTATCACAAATAAGGCCTCTATGAACATAGTGGAACACGTGCCTCTGCGGCATGAAGGGGCATCTTTTGGGTATAATCCCAAGCGTGGTATAGCTGGGTCTTCAGGGTAGATCTATTTCCAATTTTCTGAGGAACCTACAGATTGTTTTCCATAATGATTGTACCAGTTTGTAATCCCACCAGCAATGGAGGAGTGTTCCTCTTTCTCTATATCCTCTCCAACATGTGTTCTCACCTGAGGTTTTGATCTTAGCCATTCTGATTGGTGTAAGGTGGAATCTCAGGGTTGTTTTTATTTGCATTTTTCTTTTTTCTTTTTTTTTTTCCGAGACAGGGTTTCTCTGTGTAGCCCTGGCTGTCCTGGAACTCACTTTGTAGACCAGGCTGGCCTCGAACTCAGAAATCCTCCTGCCTCTGCCTTCCAAGTGCTGGGATTAAAGGCGTGCGCCACCACCGCCCGTTATTTGCATTTTTCTGATCACTAAGGATTTTGAACATTTCTTTAGGTGCTTCTCAGCCATTCAAGATTCCTCAGTTGTGGAATCTCAGTTTAGTTTTATATCCCATTTTTTTGATTGGGTAGTTTGGTTTTTTGGTGTTTAGGTTCTTGAGTTCTTTATATATTTTGGAAATTAGCACTAGTATTAGTCCAAGTGTCCACTCCAGACACAGGTAGTGCTTGTCTAAGTGTCCACTCCAGGCACAGATAGTGCTGGTCTAGATATCCACTCAGTCACAGGTAGTGCTGGTCTAAGTGCCCTTTAAGTTTCTCTTAATCACATTTTCCTTCTTCAGCAACCTGCATTTAACTTATTATTCCCAGCACATTTCATTAAACTGGCCATGTTTTTATTATATTAGAATTGGTAAGCTCTTATCTACTCAGCTAAATCTTAAATGTTTTTCTACTTTAACTGTCTTGGGAGATACTGTACACACACAGAATATTAACAAAAAGAGTGAGTATGTTTATGTATTTCTTCTTTTACAACATTTAAATAAATTAATGTGGAAAAATACTAAGAATAAGAATAGTAGTTCACAATTTTCACTCTTTCCTGGTAATAGTAGGTTACATAGAACATGACTAAGTGTGCCTGCCCATCTCACCAGAATGCTATGAGATATTGACATAAATTTCAACCATCTTGTGTGTTTCACTCATTTTTATTGAACTGACCAATTAAATTGGTGTTTAAGAATGTTACCCATGTGAGTTCATAATTTCAAAATGTTTCCTTCATCTTAACTCAGCTTGGATGAACTGAGAAACAACATTGTTTATTTTAAGAATAAACAGGAAGGACTTGCAAGCTCATAAAACTGTAAGGGAAATTCAGCAAAACTAAGATCTTTGAGTTGTAAGGGCAAAGTTGAACAGGACCAGTTGATAACACACTCAACATATCCTTGTGGATGGATGCACATGTAAGTGAACACAACACTTAGCACTAAGGAGAAAGCTTCCCTCAGTCCCCCATCCTCAGCACTGTCTTCTAGATGGTACTTGGTGGAGGAAAACAAATATAGCAACCCCATTCTGCAGTATGAGTGGGAGTTAGAAAAATGCTATGAGACAGAAATCAATATTCTAATAACAGTTTCTTAATACTGTTATTGAAACCTAGTTTGTCAAAGGGTCCTTGATATATCATTTTTGTTGTACCATAACTGCATTTTATAGAGGGAGGAGATGACAGAAAGAACAATTGCTAACATTAATGGAGTTCTGCTGTGTTATCCCCTTTATATCATTCAGTCTCTTGAGCAGTTCTAGAATGGGCAGTTTCACCATCTCCATTTATCCATGAGACTACTGAGGCCAAGCCATGTTATCATAATGAGGAGATGTACAGCCAGCAAGTGATTGTCAGAGTACCCATCTCTCTACCTGTGTTATTACAGATATATACATTAAATTACTATTGAGATATAGCAGCTATACAATATTGTGGATACTCATGTAAGTATAAAAATGAAAATAAAAGTCATGGCACCCTTTCTTTTTAAGGTTTGTCTTTTATTTGACTTTAATGTCATTTCTTTGGAAATGGTTCACACAATGTGTATGTTTGTGTGTACACTTGTGTGTGTATGCACATGTGTGCCTCTGTGTTTATCTATGAATATGAGTGTGAAATAGAGAGATACACACACACACACACACAAGGAGAGAGATACAGAGCACATACATGAGAGTAATTACTGAAGGCAAACTTATACAAGATTAGAAGAGCGTTTCTCATACTCATAAGAGCTATGGATGCTCCTTCCTTGTTGATATAGAAGATATAGTATCATACAGAAGGTATTGTACTGTGTGTATTTTGTGACTATTAACTCTCTCTCTCTCTCTCTCTCTCTCTCTCTCTCTCTCTCTCTCTTTCTTTCTTCCTATTTTTTTTCAGAGTTGAAATGTTTTATATCTTGGCCACATTTTGGTAGCAGCAGTAAGGTCAAAGGCAAGCTACATAGCCTTTACAAACATTTATTTATTTTTATATTTTTAAAAACTAATTAAATAACTAATGCATTTTATATCCCAATGCCACTCCCTGCTTTTCTCAATCCCCCCCCCCTTGCTGTTCTTCTTCTCTGAGAAGATGGAGCCCCTTGGGTATCAACAATCCCTCCCCCTTGCAAATCAGTCACTGCAGGACTAGGCACATAGGTACATCCTCTCTCACAGAGGTCAGGCAAGGCAGCCCAATTATGGAAAGAAGATCCACAGGCAGGCAACACACTCATGGCCAGCTCCCTCTCCAGTTGTTCAGGGACCTGCATGAAGACCAAGCTCCACATCTGATACGCTTGTGCAAGGGGCCTAGGTCCAGTTCATGCTCACTCTTTGGTGTCAGTCTCTGGGAGTTCCCAAGGGTCCAGGTTTGTTGACTCTTGCTCTTCCTGTGGAATTCCTATCCTCTTTGGATCCATCAATCCTTCCCAAAACTCCTCCATTAGATTGCCTGAGTTCCATGTAATGATTGGCTGTAGGTCCCTGCATCTATTTTGGGTCAGTTGTTGGGTGGAGCCTCTCAGAGGACAGCCATGCTAGACTCCTTTCTGCAAGCATAACATAGTATCATTAATAGTGTTAGGGATTGGTGCTTGCCCATCAAATAGGTCTCAAGTTGGACTGGTTATGGGTTGGCCATCCCTTCAGTCTCTGTTCTATCCCCTGTCCCTGACTTTCTTATAGACAGGATAAATTTTCAGTCAAAAGGTTTGTGGGTGGGTTAGTGTCTCTATAACTCCATTGGGGTGCCTGCCTAGCTATAGGAGGTAGCCTCTTCAGGTTCCATATCCCCAGTGTAGTGAGTCACAGCTAAGGTCACCCTCATTGATTCTTAAGTGCCTTTCTTATGCCAGGTCTCTGTCTCCTCCTGGATATTTCCCTACCTCTTCACATCCTTCAGTTGCAGATTTCCATTCATTTTCATGACCATTTAGCCATCTCTCCTGTCCTTTCCCACACCTAATCCTGAATCCCTCCCAATCCCCTCCCTAACTCCACCCTACAAGTTCCCTTCCTCCATTTGCCTCTTATGACTATTTTCTTCCCCTTTCTAAGTGAGAGTCAAGCTTCCTCTCTTGGGTCTTCCTTCTTGTTTAGCTTCTTTGGGTCTGTGGAGTATAGTATGGGTAGCCTGTATTTTATGGCTAATATCCACTTGTAAATGAGTACATGATATGAATGTCTTTTTGGGCCTGGGTTACCTCACTCTGGATGATATTCTCAAGTTCCATCTATTTGCCTGCAAAATTTATAATGTCTTTGTTTCAATAACTAAATAATATCCCACTGTGTAGATGGACCACATTTTCTTTATCCATTCTTCAGTCAAGGGACATCCAAGTTGTTTTCAGTTCCTGGCTATTATGATAAAGCTACTATGAACATAGTTGAGCAAGTGTCTTTGTAAGATGGTGGGGCATCTTTTGGGTATATGCTCAGGAGTTGTATAGCTGGGTTCTGAGGTAGAACTCTTCCAAGTTTTCTGAGAAACTGACAAATTAATTTCCAAAGTGGTTGCACAAGTTTGCCCTCTAACCAGCAATGGAGGAGTGTTCCCTTTGCCACATTATCACCAGCATGTGCTATCACTTGAGTTTTCTTATCTTAGCTATTCTGAGGTGTGTAAAATGTAACCTTAGAGTTGTTTTGATTTGCATTTCCTTGATGGCTACGGACCTTGAAAATTTCTCTAAGTGCTTCTCAGTCATTATAGATTCCTCTGTTGGGAATTCTCTTTTTAACTTAGTACTCCATATTTAAATTGGGCTACTTGAGTTGTCATGTCTAACTTTTTGATGTCTTTGTAAGTTTTGGATATTAGCCCTCTATCAGATAGAGGGTTACTGAGGATCCTTTCCCAATCTGTAGGCTCCTGTTTTGTCCTATTGACAGTGACTTTTGCCTTACAGAAGCTTGTCAGTTTCCTGAGGTCACATTTATCAGTACGAGCCATTAGTGTTATGTTCAGGAAATTGTCTCCTGTACCAATATATTCAAGGCTATTTCCTACTTTCTCTTCCATGGGATTTACTGTATCCTGTTTTATGTTGGGGGTCCTAGATCTACTTGGACTTGAGTTTTGTGCAAGGTGAAAACTATAGATCTATTTGCATTCTTCTACATGTAGAAACTTCAACAAGTATAGCACCATTTATTGAAGATGCTTTCATTTTTCCTTTGAATGGTTTGGATTCTTTCTCAAAGATCAATTTTGTGTTTATTTTTGGGTCTTTGATTCCATTCCAGTGATCAATGTGTCTGTTTCTGTACCAATATCATGAAGATTTTATCATGATTGTTCTGTAGTACAGCTTGAGGTCAGGGATGGTGATTTCCCCCAAAGGGTTTTCTTTTTTCTTCCAGGATTGTTTTGGCTATTCTAAGTTTTTTGTTTTTCCATAAAAAGTTGAGAATTGCTCTTTCAAGGTCTATAAAAATTGTTTTGGAATTTTGATGGGGATTGTATTTAATCTGTAGATTGCTTTTGGCAAGATGACCATTTCACTATGCTAATCTTACCTGTGAGCATGGGAGATCTTTCCATATCTGATATCTTCCTCAATTTCTTTCTTCAGGGACTTGAAGTTCATGTCATACAGATTTTTCACTTGTTTGGTTAGAGTTACACCAAGATATTTTATATTATTAAAGGGTGTTGTTTCCCTAATTTCTTTCTTGGCCTGTTTATCAATTGTATAAATGAGGGCTACAGGTTTCTTTGAGTTAATCTTATATCCAACCACTTTGCTGAAGTTGTTTATTAACTGTAGAAGTTCTTTGGTAGAATTTTAGGGTTGCTTATGTATAGTATCATATTACTGGCAAATAGCAATACGTTGACTTCTTCCTTTCCAATTTGTATTCCCTTGATCTACTTTAGTTGTCTTATTGCTCTGGCTAGAACTTCAAGAATTGTATTGAATAGATAGGGAGAGAGTGGACTGACTTGTCTTGTACCTGATTTTAGTGGTATTGCTTCAACTTTCTCTCCAACAGACCCTCTGTACACATGGTCAAGCAAGGTCAAAGAATAAGTTTTTTTCCCAGTTGATTTCAATGTCCATTGGTATTTTGATCTGCCTGGATTCTGGTTCTGAATCTACAGCTGCCTGGAGCCATTGTGTCTCATTGTCAGCAGGATGAAGACAGCTTGGGAACATTGGAGACCTGGCATCACTCAAGATGCAGCTGTCAGTCATGATTGTTAGCAATCAGTAATAATAACAATCAAGATCTAATGGACGATCATCACATACCCATGTATGGACTGAGTCTATGCATTAGTCACTTGTTCTAGCATCTCAGTAACTCTCTATTCAAAGACTTCTGCTGTCCTATCTTTAAATAAGTGTTCAAGGTCATTGTGTAGAAGCCACTGGGATAATTTAATGTAGACCAAAGAGAATCAGAACTGAATTGTGAAATCACTAAAATCTTTTTAAGTGTCTGTTTACTAGAAGAAACATACTCACAAAAGAGACAGACCCTTTGGGATCAAGGCATTACCAGTCTCCTTCTAACATCCTTCATATGACCTTTCCATAAGAAGACTAATTTAAACTTTACTAGGAACTTAATATTATGCTCCACAAATGTATGAATTACAAATGTGACAGTGTAATGCAGACTTGTGAGTGCGTGTGTTTGTGTTTGTACGTGTTTGTGTGTGTGATCTCTTATTTCTTAGATATTGTTTTAAGAAATTATCATTAAAGTTTAAAATGTTCATAATTATCTATAATTAAGATAATGATCCAGTGTCACTGGAGTCAGCAATGCACTTTCTCATTTTCTTTCTGATTTAGGAGTACTAAGCACTGAAGAGATGATTGGGGGAAAAAATATTACCAAGATCACCCAGTTCATCCTCTTGGGATTCTCAGATTTCCCCAGAATCACAGTACTGCTTTTTGTCATATTTTTGATGATCTACATTTTGACTGTGACCTGGAACTTGTCCCTTATTGCTTTAATAAGAATGGATTCCCACCTTCACACACCCATGTATTTCTTCCTCAGCAATCTCTCCTTTATAGACATCTGCTTTGTTACTTCCACAGCCCCCAAGATGCTTTCTAACTTCTTCCAGGAAAAGCAAACTATCAGCTTTGTGGCCTGCATAGTTCAATACTTTATCCTTTCCACTATGGGGCTGACTGAATGTTGCCTCATGACAGCCATGGCCTATGACCGGTATGCTGCCATTTGTAACCCTCTTCTGTACTCATCAATCATGTCACCCACACTATGTGCTCAGATGGTGATGGGAAGCTACACAGCAGGACTCATAGGTTCTGTATCTCAGGTGTGTGCCTTGCTGCAGCTCCACTTCTGTGGGCCTAATGTCATCAAACATTTCTTCTGTGACATGCCCCAGCTGTTAAATCTATCCTGTAGTGATGCTTTCTTTATACAGATCCTTCTTGCTATATTAACAATGTGTTTTGGAATAGCAAATGCCTTAGCTACCATGCTGTCCTATGGTTTTATCGTCCTGTCCATCTTAAAGATCACATCAGCTAAAGGAAGGTCCAAGGCCTTCAACACCTGTGCTTCTCACCTGACAGCTGTTTCTCTCTTCTATAGTACTGGCATCTTTGTCTATTTGCGATCCAGCTCTGGTGGCTCCTCCAGTTTTGACAGATTCACATCTGTCTTCTACACTGTGGTGATTCCCATGTTGAACCCTTTGATATATAGTCTGAGGAACAGGGAAATTAAAGATGCTCTGAAGAGGTTGCAGATAAAGAAAATCGGCAGCTAAGGCTGCAGATAAGATTACTTCAACACAGTGCCATGTCAGATTTACAGCTATCCACACTCACGTGCACATGAATGGAACACTACAAAGTGCACGGCACTTCAGATAAATATGTCTTTTAAACAGACTGTATGCCAACATGAACCAACAGTTGATATGATGTCATATCATAACACATCAGTTTTAAGAACAGTAGGGTCATAATGTTCATGTTACAAAATGGGCATCTCATCATTAATTATTCTATCTATAGGTATTTGAGAAAAATCAAGTTGGGAAAGTTGTGGAAGCTTGAACCTGTTAAACTACTAGACTAAGCCTCTACAGAAGATTCCTGATTGATTCTCATCCCCAAGTCTTCTAACATTGTGTCATCAGTATTTTGATGTAATATAATAAAGCCTGGGCCATCACCATTGATTACTCTGTGATCCTGAGCAGGTGAGGAAGATCATAAGGAAACTTCCTGTTTGAAAGAAACAAAGCCACACATTGGTTTTCTTGTGCTTTTTAGGACGATTAATCAGAAACAGTTTGATTTCGTCAAAGTAAATCACTACCAGTCACCTAATAAGTTTTAAGTCAAACACAAAAGTGGAAGCTTGAATTGTAGCACGTTTCCTGGCATGGTCCACTGTTCTACAGTATGTACCTTGAGTTCTTTATCAGGTGTGGATATTATTAGCCCTCTATAAAATAGAGTGTTGGTGTAGATCCTTTCCCAAATCTATAACCTTCTGTTTTGTTTTATTGACAGTGTCTTTTGCCTTACAGAAGCTTTTCAATTTCATGAGGTCCCATTTATCAATTGTTGATCTTAGAGCATGAGTAATGGTTTTCTGTTCAGGAAATTGTCTTCTGTGTTCTGTGTTGTCAATGTGTTCAAGGGTATTTCTCATTTTCTCTTCTATGGGATTTAGTTTTTCTGGATTTATGTTGAGGTCATTGATCTACTTGGACTTCAGTTTTGCATAGGGTAATAGATATGGGCCTGTTTGCATTCTTCTACAGGCAGACATATAGTTTTTGAATATTTGTTGACTATTCTTTTGTTTTTCCATTGTATTGTTTTTGCTTCTTTGTCAAAAATCAAGTGTCCATAGGTGGGTGGTTTATTTTTGGGTCTTTGATTTGATTCCATTCACTGATGTGTCTATTTCTGCACCAATATCATGCAGTTTTTATCACTATTTTTCAGTAGTACATCTTGAGGTCAGGGATGGTGAATCCTCCTGAAGTTCTTTAAATATTCAGGATTATTTTGGATATCCTGGGAATTTTTGTTTTTCCATATGAAGCTGAGAATTTCTCTTTCAAAGACTATAAAAATTGTTTGGAAATTTTGATGCGGATCGTATTGAATCTGTAGATTGCTTTTGGTATAATGACCATTTCCCCTATGTTAATCCTACCTATCCATGAGCATGGGAAATCTTTCCATTTCCTAATACCTTCTTCAATTTTCTTCTTCAAGGACTTGAAGTTCTTGTCATACAGATCTTTCACTTGCTTGGTTAAGTTACAGCAAGGTATTTTATATTATTTGGGCTATTTTAAAGGGTGTTGCTTCCCTAGTTTCTTTCTTGGATCATTTATCATTTCATAAAGGAAGGCTACTAATTTGTTTGAGTTAATTTTATATCCAGTCACTTTTCTGAAGGTGTAGGAGTTCTCTAGTAGAATTTTCAGGGTTCCTTATGTATAGTATTATATTATTGGCAAATAGCAATACTTTGACTTCTTCCTTTCCGATTTATGTCCCCTTGATCTCCTTTAGTTGTCTTATTGCTCTGGCTAGAACTTCAAGTACTATATTGAATAGATAGGGAGTGAGTGGGCAGCCTTTTCTTGTACCTGATCTTTGTGGAATTTCTTTAAATTTCTGTCCATTTAGTTTGATGTTGGCTACTGATTTGTTGTATATTGTTTTGATTATGTTTAGTTATGTGCCTTGTACCCTTGGTCTCTCTAATACTTTTAACATGAAAATTGTTGAATTCTGTCAAAGCTTTTTCAGCTTCTAATGAGATGATCATTTAATTTTTTCTTTCAATTTGTTTATATAGTAAATTATGTTGATGGATTTTTGTATACTGTATCATTCCTGCATCCCTAGGATAAAGTCTACTTGATCATGATTAGTGATATTTTTGATGTGTTCTCGGATTAAGTTGGAGAGAAACTTATTGTTTTGGTTTCAATGTTTAGAAGCAGAATTGATTCTCTTTCTTTTTTGGGTCTTTGTGTGGTTTAGGTATTAGGGTAACTATGGTCTCATAGAAGGAATTATGTAGTGTTCCTTCTGTGTTGGTATTTTGTGGAATAGTTTGAGGAGTATTGGTAATTACTCTTTGAAAGTCTGGTAGAAATCTCCACTAAAACCATCTAGCTCTTGGCTTTTTTTTTTTTTTTTTGTTGTGAGACTTTTGATAACTGCTTTTATTTCTTTAGGGGTTATAGGGCTGTTTAAACAGTTTACCTGATTTTTATTTAACTTTGGTAAGTGGTATCTGTCTAGAAAGTCATCCATTTCATTTAGATTTTCACGTTTTGTTGAGTATAGGCTTTTAAAGTAAGACCTAATGATTTTTTGAATTTCCTCAGTTTCTATTGTTAAGGCTCCCCTTTCATTTCTGATTTTGTTTATTTGTATACCGTCTCTCTGTCTTTTGGTTTGTTTGGCTCAGGGTTTGTCTGCCTTGTTGATTTTCTGAAAGAACTGGCTCTTGGTTTCATTGACTTTTTATATTCCCCTGAATTACATTCATGCTAATTTCCTTCTCTTGTCTTAGTTCAGAGACCCAAAGTTTCTTAACTATGGGCTTGTAAAAAAAGTTACCACTTAAACATTTTTATTCCCCTTCTTTGTTTCTAGTTGATTGATTTCAGCCTTATCTTTGATTATATCTTGCCTTCCATTCCTTTTCTGTTTGCTTGTTTCTTTTTTTTTTTCTAGAGCTTTCAGATATACCTTTAAATTGCTGGTATGTGAATTTTCTAGTTTCTTTATGGAGACACTTAGTGTTATGAACTTTTCTCCATGTACTGCTTTCATTGTGTCCCATACGTTTCAGTTTGTTGTGCCTTTATTTTCATTCTAAAAAATCTTTAATTTCTTCCCTGACTAAATGATCATTAAGCAGAAAGTTTTTTCAGTTTCCATGGGTATGTGGGCTTTCTGTTGTTTCTGTTGTTGGTTGTTGAAGTCCAGTTAATCTGTGGTGATATAATAGAAACCAAGGTGTTATTGATATATAGGATGGTTAATGACATTTGTAGATTAATTTTGTATCCTGTTATTTTGTTGAAAGTGTTTATCAGGTATTTTGGTGGTATTTTCAGGTCTGAGTGTATAGGATATAGTCCTGTACAAAGAGCAATACTTTGATATTTTTCTTTTCTATATGTATCACTTTAGTTAAGAGACCCAAATTCTCTTAACTGTGGGCTTGTAAAAAAAAGTTATCATGCAAACATTTTTATTCCCTAAAGTTAGAACTAGGGTATAGTAAGTGAACAATCATAATTTAACTAACCCCAAATCCAACACTGTAAATTTCAAAACCAGTCATTCTGTGTCTGATTATCTGTAGCTTGTGATCCTCTGTGGTCCAAAGGGTTTTGGCAGGCCCACCTCCCCAGTTGTATCCTTACTCACACACAGAGTTTCTGTCTTCGATTGTCTCTGTTCCACACCTACAGCTCTCCTTGGGAGATAGTCAATGGTTTTGGAATCTCAATATCTTGGGCTCTGCACTACAACTGAGGCTTCAGTCTTGCCAGTGTTTCTCTCCATAGGATCCCTAGACCTGCGGCACAGTGCCAGGGTGTTGGCCAGTTTTGGTTTCTCCCACTCAGGGTAGCTAGGCTCAGTGCAAACTGGGCTGGACTGGAGAGAGAGAAGTTTAGCTGTACATGGGTGGGTGCAGTGAGGATCTTGGTCTTTGGTGAGTTAGCAAGTAAAGAACACACACCTAGGAGCAGCTTCAGAAAACTGGTTCTATTTATTAGGGAAATAAATGCTATTTAAACTCTTCCTTCAGGCCTGACCTTCCTGGTCCCACTGCACCCTGGCCCTATACCTGGCCTATATTTCCCCCTGTCCCCCACAATTGCTTTTTCTTTGTGGTACCAATAAAATGTAGACAACTCTTTACCCTCAAGTTTTGCTTGAAGCTCTATGTGTATCCTGGCCAATTTGGACCATAGTTGTATGAGTTTTTACATGCTGATCATGATGAAATATTCTCCTGTTGTCCCCATGAAGCACAAATTTCATTTCGATGGTACAGATTTCTTATTAATCACAACAGATTCTTCAACCACAGCCTGATTGGCACACATATCTCATGAATAGCTCCTGACCCAGTTTCTAGTAAAGTTCTTGTCACCCTGAGACCTCATGAACAGGATATCTACTTCCCATATTTCATTCAGTATTACTGTCTTCTAAGCTTTCATTAAAATGGTGCATTAAGGTCTTTCAATACCATTCAGTGGTTTTTCGAATTCAAAGTTGCAAAGTCTCTAATTCCTTTGCCCCAAACCAGGGTCAGGTTTATCATAGGAACATTTCCATTTTCCTCAATTTGTGTTTGAATTTAGGTTCTGTTCTTGGGCTAAAAGATCCCAGCAAAAAGAACAGGGAGGGAAGGGTTTATTTGGTTTACAGTTCCTGGTTATATCCTTGAGGGGAATTCGACACAGGCATGCATACAGGTAGTCACATCATATCCACATTCAGGAGCACAGAGAGATTAAATGCATGCTTATCTGCTTGCTGGCTTCCTGCTTTCCTCACCACGTGCAAAGAACAGCTGATGCAATATTGTCATTCACATTCCTGGTAGGTCTTGCATTCTGCCTCACTTAAGGGAACCAAGACAGTTTCCCAAGGCATGCCCAGAGGCTATCCGGATCTAGGCAATTCTTCCTTCAGGCTCTCTTTCTACATGATTCTAGGTTGTGACAAATGTACACGCGCACACACACACACACACACACACACACTCACACACACACACAGAATGAAAGTAATAAATAATTTAAATAATTTCAAAATAAGATGAAACTTAAAAAATGTAACCATTACAAGTATATATACATCATTCTTTGGCAAACCACTAATTATGAAGAAATATAATTATACATGTTTTAGATAAAAAATTACATTTCTTTTAAAAACTCAAAATTTATTCTTTGAAATTCTCTCTCTCTCTCTCTCTCTCTCTCTCTCTCTCTATATATATATATATATATATATATATATATATATATATATATATACACACACACACACATATATATATATATGCCTTGATCATATTCAAATCTCTTTTCTATTGTATTTCTTCTGGAACACCCCTTCCCTACACCTCTGACTGCTATTTTCATATCATTTTAAAATAACCCATTGAGTTTAACTGGGATTCTTGTATGTGGATGATTGTGATATCAGTTACTGGGTCTTGGGCAGCTTACCACAGGAAAATGAAAAAGTGAAGAAATAAAGCAGTGTGACTGCCACTCTCTGAGAAAGGTTTCAATGATTCCTCAGCTAGAATTGGATGGACCACTGAAGAGCTTTATCTCCTGCAGGTCTTGTGCTGGTAAATAAAGTGTCTGTGAATTCAGGGGTTCAAAGCCATGCCATTCCTGAAGATAAAACATCATAGCATTCACCCCACTCTCAGGCTCTTATGTTCTCTTTTCTCCTTGTCCATGATATTAGCTTACCCTTAGGGGACAGAGAAGATCATATAGATGTTTCATTTAAACTTGAGTATTCAAAAGTCACTTATTTTTAGCACCTTGACCAGTCAAGAATCTCTGTCTTGACCATGTCCCACTGACAAGAGGTTTTTTGAACAAGGCTGAGAGTTGTACTATCTAAAGATATTAAACATAACTTAACAGTCAGTTTCAATACATACCATTTGTTTGTTTGTTTAAACAGGGTTGTACTTTGTAAACCAGGCTGATCTTGAACTCACAAAGATCAGTTTGCTTCTGTCTCCAGTGCTGGGATTAAAGGCATGAGCCACATGCCCATCACTGCACATTTATTTATCAACAGCAAATTATCAGTAGAGTTTCACAAATGCCACCCCCCCCCACACACTAATGATGATAATGGAATAACACTCTAAAACTGTTAACAAATCCTCAATTAAATGCTTTCTTTTGTAAATTGTCTTGGTCACGGTATGTCTTTACAGCAATAGAATAGTAACTAATCCAAAACTATAGGACTTTTCTGGAGGAAAGCCTTTCTTTAGGGTCTTTAATGTGAAGAATCATATCATTTTCAGATGAGAGTGCTTTTACTTAATCCTTTTCTACCTGTAACTGCCCCATCACTTTCATTGCCTTACTGCCCCAGCTAAGATGTAACACACTCAAATGGATAGGTACAGAGAGTAGACATCTTTGCTCTATTCCAATTTTAGCGGAAACACTTTGAGTTTTTGCTTCATTTAGTATTATCTTGGCTTGGGTGTGTTGTATGTTGCATTTATTATGTTGAAACATGTCATCTTTCTCTCTAGATTCTCTAGAAATTTTACGATGAAGTGTTGTGATGTCTTGTTACAGACATTTCCTGCATCTGTTGAGAAAATTGTGTGGTTTATAACCTTGAGTCTATTCATGTGTTCGATTAGGAGTTACGTATGTTGAACCATTTCAATATATTTTGATCATGGTGGATGATCCTTTTAATGTGTTCTTGAATTAATTTTACAAGTACTTTACTAAAAATTTTTGAGCCTGTGTTCAGCAAGATTTACCTATAATTTTTCATTTTTGTTGGGTTTTTACCTGATTTTGTTACTAGGCTTATACTAGCTTTGTAAAAGGATTTGGAACTATTTCTTCTTTTATATATTACAGAATAATTTGAGGAGTATTGGTGTTAGTTCTTCTTTGAAAGTCTGGCAGAATTCTGTACTGAACCTATCAGACCCTGAGAATGTTTTAGTTGGGAAATTTTAAACTACCGATTCTATCACACTGATTATTAGTCAGTTTAAGTTATTTACTCCATCTTTATTTAAGTTCACTAGATTATATAAATCTAGAACTTTATACATTTCTTTTAGAATTTCAAATTTAGGGGAATATGTATATATATATATGTTTTTATTATTCTTTAAATTTTCTCATTGCTGTGTTATATTTTTTCTATCTAATTTTATTAAATTGTATCTTCTCTTTCTTTTTGGTTAAGTTGGCTAGAATTTGTTTATCTTTAAGAAACAATTCTTGCTTTCTTCAATTCTTTTTATTGTTTTTCTTCAATTGCTCTTTCATTAATTTCAGTCCTTATTTTTATTATCCCTTCCCATGTACTGTTTTTGAATATTGTTTGTTCTTGTCTTTCAAAGCTTTCAAGTGTATCACTAAGTTACTAATATAATATTTCTAGAGTTTTTTTTTAAATATAGACACATGCTGCTGTAAACTTTCCTTGTAGGACTGCCTTTATTGTATCCCATAGAGTTTTGTATGTTGTTTTTATATTCACTTAATTCTAAAAATTAAATTTTTTCCTTTTCCCAATTATAAATGTATGTTTCTTAGTTTCCATGATTTCATATTTTTTGTAGTGTTTAATTCCACTGATATAAGGCCTTACCTCACTGTGGTTCAACAGAATTATGTTACTTCAATTGTCCTGTATTTGTTGAGATTTTCTTTATGGCCTAATATATGGTTTATTTTGAAAAAGTTCTATGAACTTCTGGGAATAAGTCTATATATATATTTTAGTGTTTGGATAGAGTTTTCTTTAGATGTCTGGTCATTACTGATTTATGATGTCATTTAACTCTATTATTTCTCTGTTCACTTTTTTGTCTGGATAATCTATCCATTTGTGGAAATGGGGTATGAATAAAGTCATCTACTATTAAGATGTTAAGAACAAACCGTTACTTTATGTTCAGTAGTAGTTGTTTTATGAATTTGGGCACATCTGAGATTGGTGAATAGTATAATGTCCACTTTATGGATTCCTTCCTTGATTAGTATCAAGTTTTCATCTTTATCCTTTACGATAGCTTTGACTTGAAGTTTATTATGTCAGATATCATAATAGCTATTCCTGATTGTTTTTGAGTTTTCTTTGCTGGGAACACCTCTGTTTATACTTTTAGTGTAAGGAAATGTCTTTCCTTTTATTTTGGTCCCTTCAGAAGTTTTATCTCTTTATTAAATTATGTTTCTATATCTTGAACTCTTTTCTTTATTTCATTCAGGAGTTTGTGTCTTTGTGGTCTTCGTTGTGGTAATTTATTTATATGTTTTTTGAGTTCCTTGAACAATTTTGTAATTGCTCCTCCTCCTCCTCCTCCTCATTCTTCCCTCTTATTATTTTGAAGGGGAAGAGGGGTGAAGGACTTGGAGTACTGGAAAGTGAGTGTAAACCGTGTTCATGATGTGAAATTTCCAATCAATCAATAAAATTATTATATAACAAAACAAAACACCTCCAGGAGTGAATTTGCTGTCACATGGATAAGACACTGACAGCAAAAATAATCATACTGATTGAAGTAATCTAGAAATGAAGAAAGATGAATATGGTTTGTATTTGCTTATGTGTAGATATAGCCATTAAGTAAATGATATTGAAGCTACAAACCATAGATCCAGAGAGGTTAGGTTTAGAGGAAAGATCTAGAGGAAGACACATAGATCTCCCTAAGAAGAGGAAATAGAATAAATTTTTATGATAGACTAGGGGAGGGAGTGATAGAAACAGGAGGATTAGGTTGGGAAGTGGAAGGGAAATGGGGTTGAATTAGGAAATGTGGGGTGAGATAGCTTTAACTTAGGGGCATTTGAGGGCATAGTATGAAAACCTAGTGCTGTGAACATTTCCTAATATATATGAAGAGGATCCTACTGAAGTCTCCAGATAATGAGGAGCACAAAGTCCTACTTGCCATCTCTTGTCATCAAACACAGCTTCCAGTACCAGTACTGGTTTACCTTCAAACGGGGTTCTTCGCCTAAGGACAAAGGTTGTAGGCTATCAAAAGAGAAATGTAGACACCAACCCAGCCACAAACCCTTTTATCTACAAAGCTGCCCTACCTACAAAATATGCTAAGGTAAAAGATGCACAATACTTGTGAGAGTAAACAACAATATTTGATTTGACTTAAGTCCCACCATGAGATGGAACCCAATCCTACACTGCTTGGATATAGAACCAGAAATTAGATAGCCTAAAAACCTAGAGTTAAATCAATACTTCTGGTCTTTTAAAAAGCAATGAAAAAGCAACATCTAATGATATACTACATCTTATCCTAATCACAGTAAGATCAGTGCCTTATTCATCTATCATCAGAGAAGTTTCCTCCTGTAGCAGATGGGAAAAATACAAACAATACACAGAGAATGAGCAAGAGACCATGGAACACTTAGCCCTAAATGGGATGTCTGCATCAAATCCCTCCCATCAGAGCTCAGGAAATGCCACAGAAGTGGAGGCAAAAAGAGTGTAAGAGACAGAAAATATGCAGGACAGCAGGAGAACAAAGCTCATTTGAACTCACAGAGACTGAATTAGTAACAATGGGTCTTTGTACCAGGTCCTCTGTGTATAGATTATAGCTTTCAGTTTACTGTTTTTATAAGATTTTCAAGTCTGTGAGTGAGTGGATTTCCAATTCTTATATCTCATCTTGGCCTGTTTTCCTTCTGTTGGTTTGGCTTGTCCAATTTGATGTGTTGGATTTTCATTTCACCTTATTGTATTTTGTTTTATTAAAAAAACAAGGAGCTGAAGGAGCTTGTAGCCCCATAGGAGGAACAACAATATGAACCACCCAGTACCCCCAGAGCTCCCAGGGACTAAACCACCAGCCAAAGAGTACACATGGAGGGACCCATGGCTCCAGCTGCATATGTAGCAGAGGATAGTCTTGATGGACATCAAAGGGAGGAGAGGCCCTTGGCCCTGAGAAGGCTCGATGACGCAGTATAGGGGAATACTAGGACAGGGAAGCAGGAAGGGGTGGGTTAGTGAACACGGGGGGGGGGGATGGGGGTTGTTTTCGGAAAGGAAACCAGGAAAGGGGATAACATTTGAAATGTAAATAAAGAAAATATCTAATAAAAATAATATAAAATCTTAAATTGACATGGAGTGTTCTGACATTTTTCTCCAAGACACTTGCTATACTTTTTTTTTTTAATTTAATTTTATTTTATTTTTTTAATTTACATTCCAAATCACTTCCCCTTTCCCGTTTCCTCCCTCCCCGAAAGTCCCATAAGCCCCCTTCCCTCCCTCTTTTCTCTGTTCAACCCCCTCTCATTACTCTGTCCTGGCGTTCCCCTACATCCAGTCTTTCCAGGACCAGGGGTCTCTCCTTCCATCTTTTTAGAAATCTATTGATATGCTGATTGTGTCTAGGGTATTCTGAGATTCTGGGTCAATATCCCCTTATCAGTGACTTCATACCATGTGTGATCTTTTGTGATTGGGTTACCTCACTAAGGATGATATTTTCAAGTTCTGACCATTTGCCTAGGAATTTCGTGAATTCATTGTTTTTAATTGCAGAGTAGTATTCCATTGTGTAAATATACCACATCTTCTGAATCCATTCCTCCGTTGAGGGACATCTGGGTTCTTTCCAGCTTCTGGCTATTATAAATAAGGCTGCTATGAATATAGTGGAGCATGTGTCCTTATTGCATGCAGGTAAAGTCTCTGGGTATATGCCCAGGAGTGGTATAGCCGGATC
The DNA here is from genome assembly GCA_036184795.1 of Tokudaia tokunoshimensis. Taxonomy (NCBI): domain Eukaryota; kingdom Metazoa; phylum Chordata; class Mammalia; order Rodentia; family Muridae; genus Tokudaia; species Tokudaia tokunoshimensis. Next base: position 130,318,098 of record BTHU01000001.1, read on the forward strand.
CTCCGGAAGTGTCATGCCCAGTTTTCTGAGGAGCCGCCAGACTGCTTTCCAGAGTGGTTGTACCAGCCTGCAATTCCACCAGCAGTGGAGGAGTGTTCCTCTTTCTCCACATCCTCGCCAACAACTGCTGTCTCCTGTGTTTTTGATCTTAGCCATCCTGACTGGTGTGAGATGGAATCTCAGGGTTGTTTTGATTTGCATTTCCCTAATGACTAAGGATGATGAACATCTCTTTAGGTGCTTCTCAGCCATTAGATATTCTTCAGGTGAGAACTCTTTGTGTAGCTCTGTACCCCATTTTTTAATAGGGTTACTTGCCTCTCTGGAGTTTAACTTCTTGAGTTCTTTGTATATCTTGGATATTAGCCCTCTGTTGGATGTAAGGTTGGTAAAGATCATTTCCCAGTTAGTTGGTTGCCGCTTTGTCTTTTTGACGGTGTCTTTTGCCTTGCAAAAACTTTGTAATTTAATGAGGTCCCATTTGTCTATTCTTGATCTTAGAGTATAAGCTATTGGAGTTCTGTTCAGGAAATTCTCCCCTGTGCCCATATGTTCAAGGTTCTTCCCTAGTTTCCCTTCTATTAGTTTCAGTGTGTCTGGTTTTATGTGGAGATCTTTGATCCACTTAGAATTGAGCTTAGTGCAAGGAGATAAGGATGGGTCAATTTGCATTCTTCTGCATGTTGACCTCCAGCTGAGCCAGCACCATTTGTTGAAAAGGCTATCTTTTTTCCACTGGATGGTTTTAGCTCCTTTGTCAAAGATCAAGTGACCATAGGAGTGTGGATTCATTTCTGGGTCTTCAATTCTGTTCCATTGATCTACATGTCTGTTACTGTACCAATACCATGCAGTTTTTAACACTATTGCTCTGTAGTACAGCTTGAGGTCCGGGATACTGATTCCCCCAGAGGTTCTTTTACTCTTGAGAATACTTTTAGCTATTCTGGGTTTTCTGTTATTCCAGATGAATTTTTGAATTGCTCTTTCTAACTCTATGAAGAATTGAGTTGGGATTTTGATGGGGATTGCATTGAATCTGTGTATTACTTTTGGTAAGATGCTCATTTTTACTATATTAATCCTGCCAATCCATGAGCATGGCAGATTTTTCCATCTTCTGAGGTCTTCTTCAATTTCTTTCTTCAGAGACTTGAAGTTCTTGTCATACAGATCTTTCACTTGTTTGGTTAGCGTCACGCCAAGATACTTAATATGGTTTGTGGCTATCGTAAAGGGTATTATTTCTCTTACTTCTTTCTCAGCCTGCTTATCCTTTGAGTATAGGAAGGCTTCTGACTTGCTTGAGTTGATTTTATATCCGGCCACTTTGCTGAAGTCGTTTATCAGCTGTAGGAGTTCTCTGGTGGAGTTCTTTGGGTCGCTTATGTATACTACCATATCGTCTGCAAATAGTGATAGTTTGACTTCTTCCTTTCCAATTTGTATCCCTTTGACCTCTTTTTGTTGTCTAATTGCTCTAGCTAGAACTTCAAGTACTATATTGAAAAGATATGGAGAGAGAGGGCAGCCTTGTCTAGTCCCTGATTTTAGTGGGATTGCTTCAAGTTTCTCTCCGTTTAGATTGATGCTGGCTACTGGTTTGCTGTAAATTGCTTTTACTATGTTTAGATATGGGCCTTGAATTCCTGATCTTTCCAAGACCTTTAGCATGAAAGGATGCTGAATTTTGTCAAATGCTTTCTCAGCATCTAATGAGATGACCATGTGGTTTTTTTCTTTGAGATTGTTTATGTAGTGGATTACATTGATGGATTTCCTTATATTGAACCATCCCTGCATCCCTGGGATGAAGCCTACTTGATCGTGGTGAATGATCGTTTTGATGTGTTCTTGGATTCGGTTGGCAAGAATTTTATTGAGTATTTTTGCATCGATATTCATAAGAGAGATTGGCCTGAGATTCTCTTTCTTTGTCTGATCTTTGTGTGCTTTTGGTATTAGTGTAATTGTGGCTTCATAGAACGAGTTGGGTAGTGTTCCTTCTGTTTCTATTTTGTGGAACAGTTTGAAGAGTATTGGTGTTAGGTCTTCTTTGAAGGTCTGATAGAATTCTGCACTAAAACCATCTGGACCTGTGCTTTTTTTGGTTGGAAGACTTCCAATGACAACTTCTATTTCTTCAGGGGTTATAGGACGGTTTAGATGGTCTATTTGATCCTGATTTAATTTTGGTACTTGGTATTTGTCAAGGAAATTGTCCATTTCCTCAAGATTTTCTAGTTGTGTTGAATACAGGTTTTTGTAGTAGGATCTGATGATTTTTTGAATTTCCTCAGTTTCTGTTGTTATCTCTCCCTTTTCATTTCTGATTTTATTAATTTGGATACTATCTCTGTGCCCTCTGGTTAGTCTGGCTAAGGGCTTATCTATCTTGTTGATTTTCTCAAAGAACCAACTCCTCGTTTTGTTGATTCTTTGTATGGTTTTCTTTGTTTCTACTTGATTGATTTCAGCCCTGAGTTTGATGATTTCCTGCCTTCTACTCCTCTTTGGTGTATTTGCTTCTTTTTGTTCCAGGGCTTTCAGGTGTGCCATTAAGCTGTTAGTGTATGCTGTCTCCCGTTTCTTTTTGGCGGCACTCAGGGCTATGAATTTTCCTCTTAGCACTGCTTTCATTGTGTCCCATAAGTTAGGGTATGTTGTGCCTTCATTTTCATTAACTTTCAAAAAGTCTTTGATTTCTTTCTTTATTTCCACCTTGACCAAGTTATCATTGAGTAGAGCATTGTTCAGCCTCCATGTGTACGTGGGTTTTCTTTTGTTTTTGTTGCCATTGAAGACCACCCTTATTCCATAGTGATCTGATAGGAGGCATGGGATTATTTCTGTCTTCTTGTATCTGTTGAGGTCTGATTTGTGACCAATTATATGGTCAATTTTGGAGAAGGTACCATGAGGAGCTGAGAAGAAGGTGTATTCTTTACCTCTAGGATGAAATGTTCTATATATATCAGTTAGTTCCATTTGGTCCAAGGCTTCAATTAGATTCACTGTGTCCCTGTTTAGTTTCTGCTTTCCTGAACGATCCATTTCAGAGAGCGGGGTGTTGAAGTCACCCACTATTATTGTGTGCGGTGCGATGTGTGCTTTGAGTTTTAGTAAAGTTTCTTTTACGAATGAGGGTGCCCTTGCATTTGGAGCATAGATATTCAGAATTGAGAGTTCTTGATGGTGGATTTTTCCCTTGATCAGTATGTAGTGTCCTTCTGTGTCTTTTTTGATGACTTTAGGTTGAAAATCAATTTTATCCGATATTAGGATGGCTACTCCACCTCGTTTCTTGGGGCCATTTGCTTGTAAAATTGTTTTCCAGCCTTTTACTCTGAGGTAGTGTTTGTCTTTGACACTGAGGTGCGTTTCCTGCATGCAGCAAAATGCTGGGTCCTGTTTACGTATCCAGTCTGCTAGTCTATGTCTTTTAATTGGGGAATTGAGACCATTGATATTAAGAGAGATTAAGGCATAGTGATTATTGCCATCTGCCATTCTTGACGCTATCTTTATGTTTGAGTGGTTATCTACTTTTGGGTTTGATTCAAGAAGGTTATTATCTCATTTTTTCCAGGGTGTTGTTTCTCTCCCTGTATTGGAGGTTTCCACCTATTATCCGTTGCAGGGCTGGATTTGTGGAAAGATATTGTGAAAATTTGGTTTTATCATGGAATATCTTGGTCTCTCCATCTATGGTGATTGAGAGTTTTGCTGGGTATAGTAGTCTAGGCTGGCATTTGTGCTGTCTTAGTGTCTGCATGAGATCTGCCCAGGATCTTCTGGCTTTCATAGTCTCTGGTGAGAAGTCTGATGTGATTCGGATAGGTCTTCCTTTGTATGTTACTTGGCCCTTTTCTCTTACTGCATTTAGTATTCTTTCTTTGTTTAGAACATTCGGTGTTTTGATTATTATGTGACGGGAGGTATTTCTGTTCTGGTCCAGTCTGTTTGGAGTTCTGTAGGCTTCTTGTACGTTCATCGGCATCTCTCTCTTTAAGTTAGGGAAGTTTTCCTCCATAATTTTGTTGAAGATGTTTACTGGCCCTTTAAGTTGCAAATCTTCACTCTCATCTATACCTATAATCCTTAGGTTTGGTCTTCTCATTGTGTCCTGGATTTCCTGGATGTTTTGGGTTACACGTTTTTTGCATTTTGCATTTTCTTTGACTGTTGAGTCGATGCTTTCTATGGAATCTTCAGCACCTGAGATTCTTTCTTCCATCTCTTGTTTTCTATTGTTTATGTTTGCATCTATGACTCCTGATTTCTTCCCAAGGTTTTCTATCTCCAAAGTTGTCTCCCTTTGTGATTTCTTAGTTGTTTCTACTTCCTTTTTTAGTTCCTGGATGGATTTGCTGAGATCCTTCCCTTGTTTGTTTGTATTTTCCTGTATTTCTTTAAGGTATTTTTGCATTACCTCTTTCAGGATTTCTTCCTGATGACCCACGTTCTCCTGCATTTCTCTGAGCGATTTTTGTGTTTCCTCCTCATGGGATTCCATCTGTTGATCCATTGTCTCCTGCATTTCTTTAAGCAGTTCTCGTGTTTCCTTTGTAAGGGCATCTAACCGTTGATTCATTTCTTTAAGCAATTTTTGTGTTGCCTCCTTATGGGCATCCGTCTGTTGACCCATATTCTTCTGCATTTCTTTATGCAAATTTCGTGATTCCTTTGTGAGTGCATCTACCCGTTGATTCATCTCGTTAAGCGATTTTTGTGTTGTCTCCTTGTGCGCCTCCATCTTTTGATCCATGTTCTCCCGCATTTCTCTAAGCGATTTTTGTGTTTCCTTTGTAAGGGCTTCTAACCGTTGATTCCTGGTCTCCTGTAACTCTTTATGAGATTTATTTGTGTCCTTCTTGTGATCCTCTAATAGCATCATGAGAAGTGATTTTAAATCCAGATCTTGTCTTTCGGGTGTGGTGGGGTATCCAGGACTTGCTGCTGTTGGAGAGTTGGGTTCGGATGGTCCCACATTACTTTGATTACTGTTAGTAACATTCCTACGTTTGCCTTTTGCCATCTGGATACCTCTGGTGTTAGTTGGTCCTGCTGCCACTGGCTGTTGGTTGGACCTCCTGTGAGCCTGCAAAGCTATTTCTGCCCCCCCTGGATTACCAGGATTCCCCTGGCACCGATTTCTGGGGCCTGCCTGCTCCTGAGTGACTTTGGAGCCCTAATGTGCTTTGCCCCAAGTGATCTTATATTGGGGAGGCCTTGCACATCTAAAGGCTCAGCCTAGTGGATTCCTGGAGCAGAGGTCGCCAAAAGGAGGCTGGCAGGCTCCTGCCCTGTGCAGGGGTGTGTGATCTCTCCTGGGGGGGGAGGGGGCGTCCCTCTGCCAGGCAGAAGTCCCACAGCAGATCTGGCGCGCTGGTCACTGCAGATCAGCCCAGCACCTGGGAGCAGGTTACACACAAGCTGCCTGAACCCGAAGCGATATTATGCCTGTCTGTCTCTGAGCCTGGCGGTCCCAACTACCTGGTCACTGGAGCAAAGATGGCGGAGGGCACTCTCCGTGGCGCTGCTCACCCTGTGGTCACGATGGCCCGCCGATCTGGCACCCAGACGACCACAGCGCCAACCCGCCCTCGGGCACAGATGGAAGCCCCAACAGGCCGTGTCCCAAGTGATGTTATATTGGGGGGAGAGCCTGGGTACCGGTCTCTCCAGCGCAGTCTGTTGGAACAGAGGTCGCGTAAGGAAAGCTGGCAGGCTCCCTCCCAGCGCGGGGTCCCTCCACCAGGCAGAAGGTCCCACCGCAGAACTGGCGCGCTGGTTACTGCAGATCAGCCCAGCACCTGGGAGCAGGTTACACACAAGCTGCCTGAAACCGAAGCGATATTATGCCTGTCTGTCTCTGAGCCTGGCGGTCCCAACTACCTGGTCACTGGAGCAAAGATGGCGGAGGGCACTCTCTGTGGCGCCGCTCACCCTGTGGTCACGATGGCCCGCCGATCTGGCACCCAGACGACCACAGCGCCAACCCGCCCTCGGGCACAGACGGAAGCCCCAACAGGCCGTGTCCCAAGTGATGTTATATTGGGGGGAGAGCCTGGGTACCGGTCTCTCCAGCGCAGTCCGCAGGAACAGAGGTCGAGGAAGGGAAGCTGGCAGGCTCCCTCCCTGCGCGGGGTCCCTCCACCAGGCAGAAGGTCCCACCGCGGAACTGGCGCGCTGGTTACTGCAGATCAGCCCAGCACCTGGGAGCAGGTTACACACAAGCTGCCTGAAACCGAAGCGATATTATGCCTGTCTGTCTCTGAGCCTGGCGGTCCCAACTACCTGGTCACTGGAGCAAAGATGGCGGAGGGCACTCTCTGTGGCGCAGCTCACCCTGTCCTTGCTATACTTTTTAATAAAAAAATTTTATTGAACAGTCAGAGGGCAGACAGGAGTTGGCGGAGTGGGGAATAAAATATGGAGTTCGGGGAGGGAGGAAACGGGAAAGGGGAAATCATTTGGAATGTAAATAAAAAAACTTAGAAAATAAAACAAATTAATAAAAATATTTAAAAAATTAACAAAAGAACAATAAAAATATTTTATCTTATTTAAAAAAACAAAAATATATTGGTGTTAAATTTGGGGTATCAAAGGTGGTCCTTGCACATAGTAGCAAACTCTTCATAGGATTAGCAGAATATTGAGGCAAATCATCAGAACCTTATGGGAGATGCCCATAGGTATCATGAGGTCCTTGGTCCATCAAGGGGTCATGAGGTCCTTGGGTGTTTGGGGCCTGTGAGGTGGGTGATCCTACCTGAGTGAGGTGCATGGTTCTCTATGGTCCTCAGGTACTTAAGTCTATTGTTTGAGAATTTCATAATGTATAATGTACTTTGATGAGGATCACTCTTCATTCCTTCTCCTCCAATTAATTCATCCCTCACCCCCTCCATCAGTGTCCCCCTACATTTCATGTATTCCTTTTGAAACCTGCTGAGTCCACTTTGTGATGCCAGTATTGGCATCTAGTAGGGGTCAAGCCATCTATTAGAGCATAGGTAGCCTCTCAAGGGCTCCATACTTGAGAAGTCAATAATTCTCCCTTTCTAGGGAGAATCTGTTGCCATTAGGTCCTCATCTAAAGGTGGGGACTTGTAGACTTATATTTTTCAAAACCTTGTTTAATAAGGGTACTTAAATGCTTCAACCTCCCTTCTAGCCCACTACACACAAGAGGTAGTGAAAAGGGAAGATTAATAGGGCAAAGGAGGTTGTGGACCTGTTTACAAATAGTTCTTTGAGGTAAAGTAAATCTAATCTGTGTTGTCAGGATATCAGCAGGGCAGTTCACATGAATCAGCAGCAGTAGCTTGATCTACTCACAAACATCATTTATGAATTAGGCTCTGCCAATCAGCCTGAGTATATGGAAGTGGCAAGAAGCCACTAGAATACCACCATGAGTTCTTTGGTGTGTTTATTTCTATGAAGTAATGATAAAGGATAACCAGCATAGAGTGGTAAAGCAAACCAACACCACACAGCATTATCAGCGAAGATCAGTATCAGCAAAGCCCAATGAAGACCAACAAAAGTGGCAGGATGACCCAATACCATACAGTGTTGTCCACTGTCTGTTGGGTTATATTTATACCCTTTCCAAACATCACGTGCTCTCTCAAGTGTCCATTCTAGCAAAATATCCCATGTCCTTTTTCTAGGCAGCTTCCAGAAAACATCACGTGTCTGTTCTTAGCCAAACATCCTCTCATGTGTCTGCATGTTTGCTTCAGCAAAAACATCTTCTTATAAGACAGTTTCCAGAAAAACATCATATAACACAACCGAATCTCCAAAGAAACCAGAAATTTCCACTTCAGGAACTCATTACTGCCTCCCAGTACATGATAAGGATTGCTTGGTATGATCTGGTGGAGGTATGGGTTTCCTGTGATTTCCTGTACACAATTGCTGTGCTGTGTCTGGAAGACACTATTTTGCTGAAATCATTCATTGCCTCTGGACTGTACAATCTACTTAATGAAAGAATTTTTCAGATGAATTTGACTTACAGGAAATGTTAGATTTCTAAATCACATGTGTATATTCCATTAATAAAGATAAGGTTTAATAATACTATGAAATTTAAAGTTTTATAATCTTTAACTTAATTATCTTCAGAGTACTGAAAAGTCTTAGGTGTTACTGTTATTCATATTTAAGAGATGGAAATACTGTGGTTTGGGGTAATGTATACAAAGACACAAACCAGTAAGTGACAAAGCTATCATTCCACCACCCAACTTTTAAAAATATGTATGTATATATGTATGTATGTATGCATGTATTTATTTATTATTTTGTGTGTGTGAGTGTGTGTGTGTGTGTTTGTGTGTGTGTAGGACAGAGGTCTACCTTTGGGAGCCAACTCTTTCTTCCCAACATGTGGGCCCTAAAGATAAGGCCATAAACTTGATAAAAGTACTCTCACTGAATGAAGAATCTTGGGAGTCATAACCTAAATTTTATTTTATGATACCAACACCCAAGGTTATGATCAGGATAAGGATAACTTGGTGCCTTGCTTATTCATTTATGGATCTTATGCACTGCAGGTCTGTTAGAGCTGCTGTATTATTGATTCACAATAGATATTTGAGAAATTGTGTATGCATATTTAAATAAAGTGATTTCTATGTTGTATGCATATACATTTATTGATGTCAAATGATATTACCATCTAGTCATTCTATCTTGAAAAATCCTTTAACATCTCTAATTTCAAGTTTATCACCTAGAAATTGAGTTTTGGGGACTAGCAGACACCTATGTCTTTTGCAGACCAGTGCCTCCAAGGTCAGGGCATGTTATGATCTGGTGTCCTAATAGGATCACAGGGGAAGTTAGGAATTGATGCACATGGCAAACTGGGCCTTTAATTATTAGAAATATCTCCATGACAACCATGATGCCAGAGAACAGGTGTCTGTCGTATATTTTCTCTAATTGGCCTTTCCTTTCCACTTTGGCTCTCAACAGCATATTTAGAGGATTCCCCAGTGTTGCTATCTCACTTGGTGTGAACAGACAGCCAGGTTAATGTCCTAAAGTGTCAGTTAGGAATATCCCTCCTGGAAAATTACTTGAATTATTGGCAGTTTCAACAACTCTGACTTCCTGCAATGTCTGGATAAAGATCAGCGGGTAAGAGTTGCAGTTAGAATCAGCTATCTCTAGGTTCTTCATTTTTATGGGAGGTTTAGTATGATTTATGGGGAATAGCTTCCCCCTGTTTTTCTCCTTAGTCCTTTTCCTAACTTCCATATCCTGCATATTTTCCCCTCAGTTTCTCTTTGTACTTACCCAAACGATCTGCTGTTCAGAGAAAGAATTTATCCAATGTTTAAAAGGTCTGTGTCTGGGGTGAGAGGTTCTTGTTGAATTCTTAACTATGCACCTTAGATTTTACTACTTTCCATCTTCTATGTATTAAAATGGGGATAATCAGGTCAGCTGGAGCCAAATGAGTTTATCTGTAAAGCCTAGGTGATGTTAAAAGCCAGAAGTTGAGATCTGGATCAATAATAAGAATTGGCTGAGTTTCAGATTTCCTAAGATTAAAGCCTGGTTGTCCATGTATCTCAACTATTCCCTTCCCTGGAATTATTTATTGCATCTTTGCTCACCAGGATAATGTCTCTGAAATAACAGGAATTATATTCTATTCAGATATACAGCTTTGGTTAATGACCTTCAGTTGTAAGAGATAAGTCAAGTCTTATGATATGACGGAATACTCATACACAGTTCTACTAGACTGTTCACCATCTTCAAATAGCTCTCCATTGTCACCTTTGGTGGCCCCAAAGACACCAGCTTTAACTGTGCAGATATGAGAGATACTCACTCTAGTCACAGATAGTGCTGGTCTAAGTGTTCACTCAGGCACAGGTAGTGCTGGTCTAGGTGTCTACTCAGGCAGAGTTAGTGCTGGTCTAAGTGTTCACTCAGGCAGAGTTAGTGCTGGTCTAGGTGTCTACTCAGGCAGAGTTAGTGCTGGTCTAAGTGTTCACTCAGGTACAGGTAGTGCTGGTCTAGGTGCCCTTTAAATTTCTTCATTCAGCAACCTGCATTTAACTTACTATTTCCAGCATATTTCACTGAACTGGGAATGTTCTTTTTAGATCACCATTGATAAGCTATACCTACTCAGTCATATCTTTAACAGCTTTTCTACTTTAAACTGTTTTGGAAGATGCTGAACACCCAGAACACTAATAAAAAGAGTGAGTATATTCTCCTCCCCCTTTTCCAACACTTCAATAAATTACTCGGGAAAAATACTAAGAGTAAGAACAGTATTTCATAACTTTTCAGTCTTTCTTGGGAATAGTGGGTGACATAGAATATGCCTATATGTGCTTGCCTATCTCACCAGAATACTGTGAAATAGTGACATAAATTTCAACCATCTTGAGTGTTCCACTTATTTTTATTAAACTGATCAAATAAATTGATGTTAAAAATGTTACTATGGAGAGTTTATAATTCCAAACTGTTTCCATTAAAGTTAACTCATCATGGATGACCTGAGGAACAAAATTATTCAGTGTACAATATACAGAAAGATGTCCAAGTTCATAAAACCATAGTGAAAATTCAGCAAAACTAAGATTTTGAGTTGCAAGTGCAAAGTTGGACAGAACCAGTTGATAATACACTCAACATATCCTTGTGGATGGATGTACATGTGGGTGAACACAACACTCAGCACTAAGGAGAAAGCCTCCCTCAGTCCCTCATCCTCAGCACTGTCTTCTATATGGCACTTGGTGGAGGAAAACAAATGCAGCAATGCCATTCTTCAGTGAGTGGGAGTTAGAAAAATGATATGAGACAGAAATTGATATTCTTTTTTTTTTTTTTTAAAGAATCTATTTTTTTAAATTTATTTATTATATGTAAGTCCACTGTAGCTATCTTCAGACACACCAGAAGAGGGCGTCAGATCTCATTACAGATGGTTGTGAGCCACCATGTGGTTGCTGGGATTTGAACTCAGGACCTCTGGAAGAGCAGTCAGTGCTCTTAACCACTGAGCCATCTGTCCAGCCCCAGAAATTGATATTCTAATAACAATTTCTTAATACTGTTATTGAAACCTACAGACAATGTTTGTAGGACTTCATTTGTCAAAGGGTCCTTGTTATCTCATCTTTGTTCTACAAAGGGAGAACGTTTTACAGAGGGAGGTGATGACAGCAAGAGTAATTGCTAACATTATTGGAGCTTTGCCTTCTATGCCATTCAGTCTCTTGAGTAGTTCTAGAGGAACTTTGGAAATGCTTTATACAATGTGTATGATTGTATGCTTATATGTGTATTTTTACATGTATGCACATGTATGGTTGTCTGTTAATCTCTGAATATGTGTGTAAAATAGAAAAAATAGAGAACTAGAGAGACATTGACCACATACATGAGAATAATTATACAAGCAAACTTATACAAGATTAGGAGAGTGTTTCTTGCACTCATCAGTGCTGTGGTGCCTGTCCCTTGCTGATTTGGAATATATAGTTCACACAGAATGTATTGCTGTAGTGTCTTCATACATTTTGTGACTATTAACACAATTTTGATTGCATTTTTATTATTTTTGTCTTAACCAGGTTTTCCATTTATTTTCATGTTTTTACTTTATAATTTATGTTTGGAAATTGCTCTTGGAAATCACAAGAGTGTATCAATATAATAGTTTCCCTATAGTGAATTATATCTCAGATTCTATTGGTGGAGGTATACTTATTCCATAGTAATTTAAATTACTAACCTTATCATTTGAAAATTCTTTTTATCACTTTTGTTTTTGAAATGTCTATTTATTATTTTGATGCATGCCTGTTATTATGAGAATAATAAGTTATCAGTACAATTGCTTTCCTGACAAGTGTCAATGTATTCTGAGACTCACTATTTGCAACCTCAAAATATGTCATAATTACAAATTATGACACTTTCATTCAGGCCAGTTTGGGGATTTTGTGTGTTAAAGCAATGTCAGGAGAAGAAATTGTAAATTTTATTTTGGGGTTCTTTCTATGACACTTTCATAGAAAGTGATTGTCTTTACCAAGAACATATAGTTCTCTTACACAAAAATGTGTCAGAATTACAAATCACAATAGTATAATCAAGGTCATTGTATGTACGTGTGCATGTGTACGTGTGTGTGTGTGTGCTTATTTGTGTTTGTACATGTTCTTGTGTGTGATCACATTATTTCTTAGGCATTGTATTGAGTAAAGGTTAAATCTCTTTCTTTAATGTAATGCTCTAATATCACCTGGGTCAGAAATGCATTGTCTTATTTCCCTTTTGATTTTAGCAACACAAGCGCAGAGGTAATGATTGGGGGAAGAAATATTACCAAAATCACCCAGTTTATCCTCCTGGGATTCTCTGATTTCCCCCAAATCACAGCACTGCTCTTTGTTATGTTCCTCATCCTGTATTTTACAGCACTGACCTGGAACCTGTCACTTGTTGTTTTAATAAGGATGGACTCATACCTCCACACACCTATGTACTTCTTCCTCAGTAATCTGTCCTTTATAGACTTCTGCTATATCACCTCTACAGTCCCAAAGATGCTTTCCAATTTCTTCCAGAAAAAGCAAACTATCAGCTTTGTGGGCTGCATAGTTCAATACTTTATGTTTTCCACTATGGGACTGAGTGAATCTTGCCTCATGACATCCATGGCCTATGACAGGTATGCTGCCATTTGTAACCCTCTTCTCTACTCATCAATCATGTCACCCAGCCTCTGTGCTCGGATGGTGATGGGAAGCTACACAGCAGGACTCATAGGTTCTGTATCTCTGGTGTGTGCCTTGCTGCAGCTCCACTTCTGTGGACCCAATGTCATCAGACATTTCTTCTGTGATGTGCCCCAGCTGTTAAATCTATCCTGCAATGACACTTTCTTTGCACGTCTCCTACTTGTCATATTAACAATGTTTTTTGGGCTTACAAATGCCTTAGCCATCATGATATCCTATGTCTATATTGTCTCATCCATCATGAAGATCACTTCAGTGAAGGGCAGGTCCAAGGCCTTCAACACCTGTGCTTCTCACCTGACAGCTGTTTCTCTCTTCTATAGTTCTGGTATCTTTGTCTATTTGAGTTCCAGCTCTGGTGGCTCCTCCAGCTTTGACAGATTTGCATCTATCTTCTATACTGTGGTGATTCCGATGTTGAACCCTTTGATATATAGCCTGAGAAACAAGGAAATCAAGGATGCCATGAATAGGTTGCAGAAAAAGACAATCTGTAGCTAAGGTCAGAGATGAGATGATTTCACCACAATGCCATGTCAGAACTACTGTTATCTGCAATCACGTGCACATGGCTGGATTACTACAAAGTCCGTGGCACTTCAGATAAAAATGATTTTGAACCAGACAATATGCCAATATAAACCAACAATTGATTTGGTGCATTTGAAATGCATCATCTTTAAAACCCGTAGCATCATAATTTTCATGTTACAAATGGGATAGTTCCTCATTAATTATTCTATCTATAGGCATTTTAGAAATATTAGTTGAGAAACTTGTGGAAGTCTGAAAATTGTTAAAATACAAGGAATGCCTTTGGAGAAGATTCCTGATTGAATTCCTGACCTCAGATTCTACTAATTCTGTGTCAACAGTATCAGGATGTAGTGCACTAAAGCCTGAGCCATTACCATTGATTACTTTGTGCAGGTGGGGATGATCATATGGAAAGTTCCTGTTTGAAAGAAACAAAGCCATGGATTGACTTTCTTGTGCCTTTTAGGAAGACTAATCAGAGTCAGCTTGATTATGTAAAAAAAAAAATCACTACCCAGTCATTTAGTAACATTTAGGTCAAACACAAAACTGGGAGCTTAAATCATGAAGAAAAAAATCATAAGGAAGGCATGGTTTCTTCAGCGTCTTTCCTTGGTGTTCCGATAGTTTGATTTTTCAAATCTTGAAAAAAAAATCATGACATTTAGCAGTATCTTATGGGCCAATGGTAATATATGAGATGGTGGGACCTGATCTCTCTTCTGCTTCTACATTACCACCAGAAAATCTATCCAGGATTGATAGAGCCAATCAGAATACTTCAAAAATATATATTTTGATATTTCAGGTACCTGATTAAGTTAAGAATAACAATACGTGACATACTGGCATGTCCTTCATCATTGTCTAGGCATGTTCAGTAATTTGTGTATTTGTATCATGTTGTGTAATGTGGTAGTAGAATAACTAAAACTTTAAGGTGATATTTCTCAGTATTGCAGTGGAACTGTTTTCTCCAGGTAGACATGAGCTTTACCATTATGAAGCAGAACTGGCTTAAAGAATACCTTGGTTCACAGCCATGGGAACTAAATATTTATAACAGTACAGACATAAGTATGTCCTTAGAAATGAAAATGATAGAATGCTAATATTGTCTATAGACTCAAGAGTAGTGATTTACATCTATAATTCCAGCTTTAATAAGGCAGGGGATTTCCACGGGCTTTAGGACAACCTGGGCTACAAAGTGTCATTCCAATCTGGTTTACAGAGTGAGACTCTGTCACAAACAAACAAACCCATGCAAACAAACTCTCTTCTTGAAAAAGTGCATCACAAGACCCTAGCCTGAGATTATATTCACCAGTCCTTCCCCCCACCCCCAGTTTCATATAAGACCACAAGATGTTGGTTTGTTTTCCCCCTGTGTACATAGGATGTGCATCACTGACTAGGGGCTAGAACTCCCCAGGAGGGCTGTTGCTTGTTAGTCAAATATGGTGGAGAGAGGGAATCATTGTTGGTGCTGCTGCTCTAGTCATTCTTTGGTAAGTAACTCTAATAAAGTCATTGGTTCACAAACTAGACTTGTATGGAATCATTTTTTTCATCTGTTAGTTCTGTCTATATTTGGGTCATTGTGTGTTTATTTATATATTCCCAAGAAAATCCCTGCAACATTCAGGGAGCTCAAAGGACCAGGAGAGACTATAGGTAATTATGCAAACTGAGTTGTCATTTCTGGCCAGGAGTGTCAATTCAGACATAAGTTTGTGGTTCCATGTCTCTGGTTCAAAGCAGTACTGTGATGCATAAACAACAATGGCCGATACCCGCACAGGACGGGAGCCTACCAGCCTCCCTTTCCTCTGTTCCAGGGATCAACTGCACTGAGGATACAGGTACTCAGGGACCCCTCAATATAACATCGCTAGGAGCACAGCCTGTTGGGATTCCATCTGCGCCCAAGAACAGGCCAGCGCTGCGGTCGTCTGGGCGCCAGCTCTGCTGTGGGCCATCTGCCCTGCAGAGTGTCCTGCGCCAAGAGAGTGCAGAGTGCACTCCGCCTTCTTTGCTCTGGCAACAGGGCAACTCGAACCTCCAGACACAGAGAGAATCAAGCATAATATCGCTTGGGTCTCAGCCAGCTTGTGTGCTCCCTGCTCCCAAGAGCTGGGCAGTTCTGCAGTAACTGACGCGCCAGCTCTGCTGTGGGACATCTGCCCTGCAGAGGGACCCCCCTCCCCCCCCCCCGCTCTGGGAGAGATCATACTCGCACAGGGCGGGAGCCTAACAGCCTCCCTTTGGCTACCTCTGTTCCAGGGATCGACTGCACTGAGCATACAGGTACCCAGGGACCCCCTAATATAACATTGCTTGGGCCAAGGCACATCAAGGCTCCAAAGTCACTCAGGAGCAGGGCAGGCCCCAGAAATCGGTGCCAGGGGAAATCCCAGTAATGGGGGGGGGCGCAGAAATAGCCTTGCAGGCTCACAAGAGGTCCAAACAACAGCCAGGGACAGCAGGGCCAACTAACACCAGAGGTAACCAGATGGCAAAAGGCAAACGTAGGAACGTTACTAACAGAAATCAAAGTAACATGACACCATCCGAACCCAACTCTCCAACAGCAGCAAGTCCTGGATACCCCATCACACAATCAGTGGAGCTGCTGGGACAGGAGTCTTCCCTTCCTGCCGCCATTTGCAGCAGGGAACCAGACAGCTCCATAACCTTCTGTGCACAGACCCTGCCAGAAGAGAGTTGGTGTCCCAGGAGTACAGACAAGGACTTACAGGCCCATAGGAGGCACAAGCTCCAGTCAGAGGCAGCAAGACCAACTAACACCAGAGATAACCAGATGGCGAAAGGCAAGCACAAGAACCCTACCAACAGAAACCAAGGCTACTTGGAAACATCAGAGCCCAGTTCTCCCACCACAGCAAGTCCCGGATACCCCAACACACTGGAAAAGCAAGAGTTGGATTTAAAGTCTCATCTCACGATGCTGTTAGAGGACATCAAGAAGGCCATAAATAACTCCCTTAAAGAAATACAGGAGAACATGGGTTAAATGGTAAAAGCCCTTAAAGAGGAAACACAAAAATCCCTTAAAGAATTAAGGGAAAACACAAACAACAAGTGAAGGAACTGAACAAAACCATCCAGGATCTAAAAATGGAAGTAGAAACAATAAAGAAATCACAAAGTGAGACATTTCTGGAGATAGAAAATCTTGGAAAGAATTCAGAAGTTATAGATGCAAGCATCAATAACAGAATACAAGAGATAGAAGAAAGAATCTCAAGGACTGAAGATACCATAGAAAACATTGACTCAACAGTCAAAGAAAATGCAAAATGCAAAAAGCTCCTGAGCCAAAACATCCAGGAAATCCAGGACACAATGAGAAGACCAAACCTAAGGATTATAGGTATAGAAGAGAGCAAAGATTTCCAACTTAAAGGGCCAGTAAATATCTTCAACAAAATTATAGAAGACAATTTCCCTAACCCAAAGAAAGAGATGTCCATGAACATACAAGAAGCCTACAGAACTCCAAACAGACTGGACCAGACGAGAAAGTCCTCCCATCACATAATAATCAAAACACCAAATGCACTAAACAAAGAAAGAATATTAAAAGCAGTAAAGGAAAAAGGTCAAGTAACCTATAAAGGCAGGCCTATCAGAATTACACCAGACTTCTCACCTGAGACGATGAAAGCTAGAAGATCCTGGTCAGATCTCATACAGACAGACCCTAAGAGAACACAAATGCCAGCCCAAACTACTATACCCAGCAAAACTCTCAATTACCATAGATGGAGAAAACAAGATATTCCATGATAAAACCAAATTTACCCAATATTTTTCTACAAATCCAGCCCTAGAAGGCATAATAGTTGGAAAACGCCAACACGAGGAGGGAAACTACACCCTAGAAAAATCAAGAAAGTAATCTTTTTCCAACAAACCCAATAGAGAGTAACCACACAAACATAAAAATAACCTCAAAAATAACAGGAAGCAACAATCACTATTCCTTAATATCTTATAACACCAATGGACTCAATTCCCCAACAAAAAACATAGTCTAAGAGAAATATTTTTCATGTAAATCTTCAATTTTATCAGAAAATGTTTGTGATTCCTCTTTCAATTTAGTAATGTTTTTTATGTCTACCATTTTAATTGTATTATTTTCCACGATAATCCTTAATTTTAACATTTTTTCTATATATTTCTTCAATTTTATCAGAAATATTTTCCATGTAAATCTTCAATTTTATCAGAAAATATTTATAATTCCACTTTCAATCAACTTAGGAATATTTTTATGCCTACCATTCTATCGGTATAATTTTCCATGATAATATTCAATTTTAATATTTTTCTTTATTTTTCTTCAATTTTATCAGAAATATTTTCCATGTAAATTTTCAATTTTATCAGAAAATGTTTATAATTGTACTTTCAAGCAACTTAGGAATACTTTTATTCCTACCAATTTATCTGTATAATTTTCCATGAAATAGTCAATTTTAACGTGTTTTTCTATATGTTTCTTGATTTTTATCAGAAATATTTTCCTTGTAGATATTCAATTTTATCAGAAAAAGTTTATAATTCCACTTTCAACCAACTTAGAAATATTTTTATGCCTACCATTTTATCTGTAATTTTCCATGATAATCTTCAATTTTAATGTTATTTTATAGTTTTTACAATTTTATTAGAAATAGCTCCCATGCAAATCAGTTCTCTTATAAAATGTTTTTGCTTCCTTTTTTCAATTAATTTCATAATGTTTTGTATGTCTATCATTTTACTCTTTTATTTTCCATAAAAATTGTCAATCTTAATGTGTTTTTCTGTATGTTTCAATTTTGTCAGAGACATTTTCCATGTAAATCTTTAATTTTATCATAAAATGTTTTACTTCCTTTTTCATTAAAAAATAAAAATAAATGAATAAATAAAGAAAGAAAGAAAGAAAAAGAAAATTTTTTGCAGATCCAGGGATAAAGTTTATTTGGAAAATTGCCTTATATGTAAGTATGAGAGCAAAATGACAGGATACAAAATTAATCTACAAAAACTAGAAACCATCCTACATACCAATTACAAACACACTGAGAAAGAAAGCAGGATACAATCCCATTTATAATACCCCCGGTACCATAGCAAACAAACAAAACAATAATAACAGCAACAAAAAAGCCTAAAAAAACACACCTTGGAGTAAACCTAATTAAGAAAATAAAGAACCTTTAATAATGAAAATGTAAAACAAGGAAGAAAGTTGAAGGTGCAAAGGAGTCCTGTGCTTGTTTTTTCTTCTCCTTAAAGAGAACATTCAAAATAATGTCTTTTCAACAAAAAAAAAAAGAAAAACAGTCCATCTTTTTTCTTTTTTCTTTTTTGTTAATTGGTAACACATTGTAAAAATGGATATCCAGTCAAAAGTGATCTGCATATTAAGTGTAAACCCACCAAAATTTATGCTGAATGAGGTAACCGAAGACTAGGAAGATAAATACCTCATATTCTTAAGGTAAATCCAAAGCTCACATCTTTAGATTTGTTGACTTAATGGAATATGTGTAGAATATGGGACCCTAAAAATTGATCATTGACTGAATATCTCAAGGGATGTTTCATAGCAGGACACAGGTGATATATGAACAGGTAGGAGAGTACTGGAGATGTGGGAATGATTAAGATGCAGGGATTAAGGAAATGAGGAAAGCAAAGAGTAAAGAAAGGAGAGCCAAGCAAAAAGAAGTGTGTATGAAAAACTCCTGGAAGTCTATTGCTCTCTAAGCCAATTAAAAGCTTCTGAGTTACAAGGGTGATAACCTATGTTTGAGTAATAAAAACCTAACAGTCTTTTTTCAGGTATGCATGTTTAAGTACCTTTTTTTTCAGCCTGCTTTATATTTGCATATTTCTACAACAACTTTTCATACAATTTAGATGTAATTTTGTTTGATTATGGGCTTATGACACCACCAAGATGGCTATGTAATATTGATTATACAAATGAAGAGTATGACCAAAATAACACAAACCACTTGAAGCTTACATATCATGAGTTTCTTTACATGGATGCAGGTGCAAACTGGAAGGAACATGTGTTTCCAGCTGGGCAGGAGTCCTGAGTCCCCTGGGCCCTGGGGATCCCAGTTAGATCCAGTATTGGGGCAGGGGTTGGGACCTCCTTTGTGATCCTCTGTGTGTTAGAACTCCTGGGGTCTGGATTCAGAAGACGTGGTATATTTACACAATGGAATACTACTCTGCAATTAAAAACAATGAATTCACAAAATTCTTAGGCAAATGGTCAGAACTTGAAAATATCATCCGTAGTGAGGTAACCCAATCACAAAAGAACACACATGGTATGCAGTCACTGATAAGGGGATATTAACCCAGAATCTGGGAATACCCTAGACACAATTTGCTTATCAATAGATTTCCAAGAAGATGGAAGGAGAGACCCCTGGTCCTGGAAAGACTGGATGTAGGGGAATGCCAGGACAGAGAAGCGAGAGGGGATTGAATGGGGAAAAGAGGGAGGGAAGGGGGCTTATGGGACTCTCGGGGAGGGAGGAAACGGGAAAGGGGAAATGATTTTGAATGTAAATTAAAAAAAAAACTTTGAAAATAAAATAAAATTAAAAAAAAAAAAAGAACTCCTGGGGTCAAGCTGGGTGGCTTCAGGCACAGGTACAAACTGGAAGGAATGTCATCAACTTATCCATTTTCAACAGCAAGCTATAAGTAGACTCCCAGAAAGTGGCTGGAGCTCTGTGGTCAGTAAATCCTGTGAGCTCAGACTTCATTGAGAGACTCTTGTCAGAAAATCAAGTGGGAAAACATTAAGAAATATGCTTTGTGTTGACCTCTGGCCATCACATGCATGTTCCTGATGAACAAGTTCACACAGATGAACATGTAACACACATACAGAGAGAGAGAGAGAGAGAGAGAGAGAGAGAGAGAGAGAGAGAGAGAGAGAGAGAGAGAGAGAGAGAGAGAGAAAGAGAAGGGGGAAAGAGAGACACAGGGAGACAAAGAGATATAGACAGAGACACAGTGAGAGAGACAGAAATAGACAAGAGAAACAGAGACAGAAAGAGAGATAGAAATATCTCAAAGATTATAGCAACTATTAACATCCAGTTAATAATTTCAGACATATGCTTGCAAAATAAGTCTTCACCGTAGAGTAATCTGTTGGCGTTATTTAAAAGTTATATGACATATACCTTATTAACTAAAAGAGATTTAGTCTAAAGGAATGGAAACCGAGAAGAAATAATAAAATGGAATTTGTCCTCAGCAACTTTCCCATCTTGGAAGAGGCTATGGGAAGCTCCTTCATCTATCCAGAGCTTCAGTTTATCAGTTGCAAAATGGGCCACTCAAATCACCTGTGTTTCAGGTACTTTTGGAATTAGGTTTTCTGTAACCTTTCTAGATTTTTCTTACTTACAAATATGACCAAGATTAAGGTAATATATATGTAAACGTATGTGTATGTGCAAGACAATGAATAAGAAAGGCTATAATTTTTGATGTACTATATATATGTGTGGAGGTGACAGGCAGGGAATACAAACCATAGTCTGAATATATATACTTATGCATATGCATATAAATTCATACATACATATATATATATATACACACACACATATAAAGTCAGTACATAAATGACTTTACATAAATAAAAATGTGTGCTTCTGGAATCCCTGCTCCTTTGCCACTAAAGTTTCCAAATGACCTGTGGGAGTTTATTACATTAGTGGTCAGAGATACCCTTGCTCTCACTCCAACTCCCAGAGGCTGCCTGCTGCAACTACTCCAGGGTCCAATAAGTAAAGCTGCAGAACCATTAGAGCTAATATTTTCTGAGTAATAATTGTCCTCTGGAGTAATAACGATGGGGCTGGCTGCCCATTACCAATGTCTCCCACCTTACTCTCCTATGAGACTTCCTTTGGTTCCAAGAAGACTCATTCTTATATTGAAAACATTCTTTCACTTTAAGATGTCCTCTGCTAGAAATAAATCTCACACACAAAGAGACTAAGACTTGTGCTAAAACATAAGGTGAATAAAAAACAAATAAACTAATTTTAAAAGGCATGGTTGTTAGGAGCAAAAATGATCAACTGAGATGTTTTGGATCAAATTCTTACTATGCTATGAAAAATGAATATGAAATTGTTTAATCTCTTAAACATCAGCATATTTATTTGTAACACTAATATAATAATGACTTCTGCCTCAAAGGATGATGAGGTCATTAAATAAGATGTGTAAAACAAAGTCTTCACATGGTGCTTGATAAATAGAACTCACTACAGGGACATAAACTAATAGCATGAATAACTCTGTCTCTTGAGTCATGGCCAAGAAGTGACTTTTCTTTCTACATGCCTTAAAAATTACTTATTTTGTGTGTATGAGTTTTTGCCTGTATGTATGCATATGTACCATGTGCATACCTGTGGAGGCCAGAAGAAAGTCCTGGATCCTTTGGGCCTGGAGCTGTAGATGAGTGTGACGTCTTGGGGTCCACTGAAGTTATGTAGTAGAGGTCTATTTCTTCAATTTTATCAAAGATATTTTCCATGTAAATCTTCAATTTTGTCAGAAAATGTTTTTACTTCTACTTTTAATCAATTTAGGACTATTTTTGTGCCTACCATCTTATCTGTATAATTTTTCATGAAATGGTTTTAACGTGTTTTTCTATATATTTCTTGAGTTTTATCAGAAATATTTTTCTTGTAGATTTTCAATTTTATCAGAAAATGTTTATAATTTCACTTTTAATCAACTTAGGAATATTTTTATGCCTACCATTTTATCTGTATAATTTTTCCATGAAATAGTCAATCTTAATGTATTTTTCTATATATTTCTTCAATTTTATCAGAGATAGTTTCCATGTATTTTTACACAATGGAATACTACTCAGCAATTAAAAACAGTGAATTCATGAAATTCTTAGGCAAATGGGGAACAGGGGGAGGGAAGAGGGCTTATGGGACTTTCGGGGAGGGGGGAACTGGGAAAGGGGAAATCATTTGGAATGTAAATAAAGAATATAGAAAATAAAAATAATAATAAAAAAGGACACATCACTAGGAAAAAATACATGGATGTGTGGAGGGGGAATTCATTCTTTTTTTTTTGGTTTTTCGAGACAGGGTTTCTCTGTGTAGCCCTGGCTGTCCTGGAACTCACTCTGTAGACCAGGCTGGCCTCGAACTCAGAAATCCACCTGCCTCTGCCTCCCAAGTGCTGGGATTAAAGGCGTGCGCCACCACCGCCCGGCGAATTCATTCTTTTTTAAAACAATGAGGTACATGTTCCAGGTGCAGAACTATAACAAAGAGCAGAGCTGGGACGTGACAGAAATCTGAGAATCTGAGGAGGATGAACTGGGTTATCTCAGTAGTATTTCCTTTCTTAATCATGGTCTTGATGATCCTTGATGAGTAACAACAACAATAACAATAACAATGAGAACAACAACAATGGAAGAAGAAGAGGAGAAGAAGAAAAAGAAGTATAGAAAAGGAAAAGAAAATGTATTGTTAGCTCTGGTAAAACCTTACCGTTTTGAGATTATCCATTTTCTCATCACAAAGTCTTGGAAAGAAACATCTAAAATCTATATCATAAGAAGAAAATTTAAATACTTGAACTTTATAGCACTGCAAAAATCGTCTTGGTGCATATAATGAATGCTATATACTGTGAGGACAAAATTCAGAACTGTTAAGACAGAAGAAAAACTATAATCTAAAACTCATTCTTGATTTAGGCAGAGGTTGCACATTACTGGATGGAATGCATTCAACATGAACAATGCCATAGGTGAATAGTCATAATCTGTGCACATACATGCGAACACATACATAAACAGGATTACATTTACTGATTATTATATATTGAAGTATCCCTGCATTTCTTGTATGAAGCCTACTTGATCATGGTAGACGATCTTTTTGATGTGTTCTAAGATTTGGTTTGCAGGTATTTTATTAAGTATGTTTGCGTCTGCGTTCACAAGGGAAATTGGTCTATTTTTTTTTTTTGGTAGAAAAATCATTATATTGAATAATCACAATATTTCTCTAGAGACAAATCTCTACGGTTCCAGTCCTCTAGGAAAATGCTTCCAGAATACCAGTTGATTTTAGAATACAACAAGCTTTGTCCAGATCTTCTTAATAAATATTGAAACATACTTCTGAGACACAGGCTTTATTAAGATTTTCACATGTAATCGAGCAGTTTCCATTGTATCTAAGCAGCAATCAGGAATGGCAGCATGTCGTTTTGTAACAACTGACACTGTGGCTTTTCAATTCTGGTTTGCAGAAATCTTATCCTCAATTAAATCTAGTCATGCTTTTGAAAAATGCTTTAGGTCACTCCAAGCTTGGCAATTAACATTTGGCATGGACAATGGTAAAACCACCACAATAGATGAGTAACAGATACAACTTCATAGGCCATAAACACATACACGCAAAGGAAACAGTGGTGGATCAGTAGTAACCACAGTTAATAGAGGAACTTAGCGGAGACATCTGGAAGCTTTGATTCACAAGCCCCGACAGTTTTCAAAGTGGGAACAATGTCTACAGTATAGTTCACAGTCACTAACACACTGAAAACAAGTACAGCCTGATAAGCTCATTTGTATTAATGCCTTACAGCCTTCGGAGTTATCAACAATACCTTAGTAAAAAAAAATAGTCAAGTTGTATTTCTCATAGAACTTTCTGTGCTTCCTAAAGGGTGTTAAATGGATTTAATAGAGGCAGTAATTTCCCCTAAGGTGATTTTTTTTAGCATTTTTATAGCTGTATAGACCTAATAATTCCAAAAGTCTAAAAAGTCTTTAGGGAAATTGGTCTATAATTCCCTTTCTTCATTGAGTTTTTGTGTGGTTTGAGTATCAGAGTGATTGTGGCTTCATAAAATAAATTTGGTAATATTCCTTGTTCCTATTTTGTGAAATAATTTGAGGAGTATTGTCTTTAACTCTTCTGTGAATGTTTGTTTGAATTCTGCACTAAAACCGTTTGTTCCCAGGCTTTTTTTGGTGGTGGAGCTTCTAATGACTGCTTTTATTTTATTAGTGGTTATAAATCTACTCAAATTGATTTTCTGATCTTGATTTAACTTTGAAAGGGGTACCTGTCAAGAAAAACCGTCCCCATTTCTTTTTGATTTTTTTCCACTTTTCTGGAGTACAGTTTTTTTTAATTTTAATTTTTTACTTATTCACATTACATCCCACATATTGTCCCTCCCACAATCCTTCCCCCATCCTCCCCCCACCCTTCTCCTTTGAGCAGGTTGGGCACTTCCTGGATATCTCCCTACCCAAATACAGGGTTTTAAAGATTATCTTTCTGATTCTCTGGATTTCCTTGTTTACTGTTATGGTCCCCTTTTTGTGTCTGATTTTGTTAAATTTGAATATTCTCTATGTCTATTAATTACTTTGAATAAAGGTTTGTCTCTCTTGTTTATTTTCTCAAAGAACCAACTCTTTGTTTTATTGATTCTTTGTATTGTTCTCTTTTGTTTCTCTTTTATTGATTTCAATCCTCAGTCTGATTATTTCATGCTGTCTACTACTCTTGGATGCACTTACTTCTTTTTGTTCAGGTGTGTTATAAAGTTGATAGTGTGAAATATTTCCATTTGTTTTAAATGTAGGCACTTAGTGCTATGAAGTTTCCTTTTAGCACCAGTTTTGTTGTGTCCCATAATTTTGGCTATGCCATCAATTCATTTTAATTGAATTTAGAAAGTCTTTAATTTCTTTATTTCTGTCTTGGCTCACTTTTCATTCAATAAAAAGTTGTCCAATTTCCCTGCATTTGTAAGTTTTCTTTTGTTAATGTCCTTCCTTATTCCGTGTTTGTCTGATAGGATGCAGGGAATTATGTCAATTTCTTTGTTTCTGTTGAGACTAGCTTTGTGTCTAAGTATGTGGTCAATTTTTGAGAAAGTTACATGAGGTACAGAGAAGAAAGTATATTCTTTTTTGTTTGGGTAAAGGATTTGGTATATATTTCTTAGGTTTATTTGGTTTATAACATGCTAGCTCTAGTATTCCTCTGTTTAATGATAACCTGTCCAATGGTGAGTGTAGGGTATTGAAGTCTTCTACTATTACTGTTAGGGTTAATATATGATTTAAATTGCAGTAGTGTTTCTTTTACAAACTTGGGTGCCTTTGGGTTTGGGGACTAGGTGTTAACAACTGAAATGTTATACAAGAATGATGGCACATGCATTCAATCCTAGCATCAGTAGGCAGAGACAGGCAGATCTTTTTGAATTTAAGGCCAGCCTGTTTTACAAAGCATGTTCCAGGACAGCTAGGGATGTTACACAGAGAAAACCATTTTGAAAAAACCAACCATTCAACCAACCAACCAACCAACCAACCAACCAACCAACCAACCAACCAACCAACCAGCTAACAAAACTACCAAATAAAAAATCAAAACCAAACCAAACCAACCAACAAACAAAAAATTGAAATGTCATTTTTTTTTGGATTTTCCTTTTATGAGTATGTAGTATTCTTCTCTATTCTTTTGTTTAGTTTTGGTTTGAAGTGTACTTTTTTTAGATATGAAAAATGCCTATACAACCTTGCTTCTTAGGTCCATATACTTGCGATATCTTTTTCCAACCCATTATGCTGAGGTAATTATTATCCTTGATGTTCAGGTTTGCTTCTTGGATGCAACAGAAAGATGGATCTTATTTTTGCTTCTATTTTGTTAATTTATATTTTTTTATTGAAGAATTGAAAACATTGGCATTGGGAGATATCATTGACCAATGCTTGTTGATTCCTGTTATTTTCTTATTGCTGTTGTTGTTGATGATGGTGTTGATTTTGCTAGTGTGAGATTATTTGTTTCCTGGGTTTTCATGGTTGCAGTTATCCTCCTTATGTTGGAATTTTCATTCTATCACTTTCAGTAGGACTGAATTTGTAGATAGATACTGTTTAAATTTGGCTTTATCGTGGAATATGTTTTCTCCATTTTTGGCAACTGAAAGTCTGGGCTGGCATCTGTAGTTGCTTACAGTCAGCAGCAGTCTGTCCAGACCCTTATGACTTTTAAATCTTGATAGAAAATCAAGTGGAATTCTGATAGATTTATCTTGGTCTTTTTCCATTTCAGATTTTAATATTCCTTCTTTGTTCTGTGCTGGGAGCTAGTCTGGCCTGGAATGGTTTGAAGTGGGACATAGATTTGGATACAGTTGTAAAGAATGATGGCCTCAGAGGTAGCTTTAAAGACTGATGGTCTCTGGTCTTCTAGCTCTCTAATTATCTGAATGCTTACTGATAACTTCTAAAAAAAATCCTAAAAACTTTCTTATTTATTTTATGGTTAAAACCTACTGGCTTGGGTGATTAACACCTGTTGTCTACAGTGGGGAATTAAGTATAAAATTTATTGCTATCACTCCCTTCTCTGTCCAGGCAACCAGAAGCCTCTCTGGCTAGGTTGTTTAACTCTTTGTGAACCAGAGAGGAAGGAAAAGAAAATAATTAAGATGCTTTACAAAGGCAAATATGCACAGTCACATATACATTTCATATGTACATTTATATTCTCATTCACATTCTTATTTATACATTAATACATTCACATTCTCATTGGGCCCCACCACCTGCCTCATATGCTCCACAAGTATTCATGTATGCTTGCATACATACACATATGCCTACACACATATGTACAGCCAAACAGACATATACACTTGCATGAGTGGGTGGATGCATCTATAGATGGATGGGGTAGAGCTCTCCAGGACAAACCATTCAGCCAACAATCTTATTTCTTTTCTCTGGTTCTTTCATACCTTCTTAGGTGAAAAGTTCTTCAGAAAATTATCTCAGAAATAAGATGTTATATAAAATGGGAGTTACAGAAGGATGTTGGTATTACATTTAAAGCAGTGTTTTATTTTAATATGCTCATTATGAGTTCAAAGCAACAGCTTTTTATTGCCTTATCTTATTGAACACCTGTGGCTTTATCCTTGGACTTAAATATTTTTCTTTGAATACAAATTTTCCCAAGCCTGTTTCACTTTTTAGTGTAATGATGAAAGCTCATCATGTTTCTTATTATGCATCCTTTAATTATTATATAAGGAGTGGCCACATCCTATTCTTAATTCTAACTTTATTATATCTTTCTAGCAAAACAACTAAAACCATATCTTAAAACTTTCTTCCAAAGACTATTTGAATAAAATCAGGAATTCTATAGAATCATTAATTTATCTAAACAGCATTAATTCATGAAAGTTCATCTTTATGTTATCTTCAGGAAATCTGATCAATAGGTGGGTTAAGGCCCAGGAATTATTACATTAATTTAATAATGACAGGAAAGGCATATCAGCTGCAAGAAGCAATTCTGAGATAAAGTCTCTCTGGAACGTTGCCATCACAGACTATGCAAAAACAGTGGGCCACCTTCGGGAAGGTCACTTACTAGCTTTAGTCTATCCTAGATGACTCCTGACAGTTCTATATGTTTAGTATGCTGATTATTAGATGGTGAGGATATTTTTCTCTGGTCTAATATTTTTGGTGTTTTGTAGACTTCTTGTAGTTTTATAGGCATGCCCTTCTTAAAATTAGTAATATTTTCTTCTATAATTTTCTTGAAAATATTTTCTGGGCCATTGACCCGGGATTCTTCTCATCCCTCTATCCTATTATTGTTAGGTTTGTTTCTTTTTCGTGGTGTCCCAGATTTCATGGATGTTTTGTGTCAGGGACTTTTTAGATTTATCCTGTTTTGACTGATATATCCATTTCTTCTACTGTATCTTACATGCCTGTAGACTCGTAATCATCCCAAACCCAGATTTTCTTGTCCATTTGTTGTATTGTGTTGATAAAGTTTGCCTCTGTAGTTCCTGTTCAAATTCTTAAATTTTTATTTTCAGAATTTCCTTAGTTTTATTTTCTTTATTGTTTCTATTTTCATTCTCAGGCTTTGAACAGCTTTACTCATCTTCTTCAGTTGTTTGTGTTTTTCTGGATTTCTTTAAGGGATTTATTGATTTTCTCTTTAAGGACCTCTATCATCTTAATATAGTTGATTTTTAATGACTTCTTCTTGTGCTTCAGCTCTGTTGGAGCATTAAGGGCCTGCTGTGATAGGATAGCTGGGCTCTGGTAGAGAAACATTATTTTAGTTGTAATTGATTTTGTTTTTATGCTGATGTCTATTTGTCTTGGTTTGGGAGGATGACAGGTCTAGGTACTAATTTCTGGTTTTGTTTTTGTTTGGTAGTTGTTTTTTTTCCTTAATTCTGTTTCCTCCCTGGGTTTTGGAAAGTGTGATAGCTGTGGATTGCTTGTTTTACTGGCTGACTTGACTGGTGTTCTTACAGGGATTCTTGCTGGTGTTGTAGACTAGGATCAATTGTAGTAAGAAAAGTTGTGGGAGAAAGTTTTTGTGAACTGTTGGGGATGGTGTTTGGAAGGAAAGGGAGTCCACAGTAGGTTTCCTGCTATAGATCTGTGGATGAGACCAGGGTGATGTGGAACTCAGTGGCAAAAGGACAGGTGTGGGTTTACCTTCAGCCTATTTATTGTCCTGGGAAGAGTAGCCCTTGGGTTACCTACTGGGTTTGGGGGCTGCAATAAAGCTACTAAGAGGGAGTAGGGAGGGGGATTAGAAATAAATGGACTGCTGGATCCACAAGAAGTGTGATTAGTTAGAAAGGAAGACTAGGTATTCTGTTGCAATACTGAGGATAAGATTGGGGGATTAGATCTGGGGGAACAGAGAGAGAAGAGAATATCTGTGAGAAGTCTACCTTGGCATGTCTATACCTATTGCTTATAACCATTGAATATTAAGTTGTATATTTCATCTTTAGCTTTAGAAGAAAGAAAATTTATATCATTAAATTTATAGTCAAATACTGCTTTTCTATTCTATTTTTGTAATTAGATTTAAGCAATAAATACCATTTGAATTTAAGAATTTGAAAGATTTCCAGTGAGAATACATCATACATTATTACTACATTCTATATAATCAGTGTTACTGGAGATACAGCGCTCTTAACTTACTTGGAATCTATCTTTCATTCTTTGATAAATTCAGGCTTGGAGTAATTGGAGAGAATACGAAGTTCTAGTTGTCTATAAGTCCCCAAAGTAAACTTTAGCATGGTTTATAGTAAAAAATAATTGAGAGGCTAAAATAATTATTTGTAGAGGGTGAAATAAGGTGAATGATTAGAGTTGAAAAATTTTGCGTTGTTGAGTATCTGCAGCTTCTGATCATACTAAATCAGATGTTAAAGGCATGAGGTTCTGTTCTGCTGAACAAACAACCAAAAGTGCAAGAGCTTAATTACAAAGCTTTATTTTGCTTACTATTCCATCATTGACCAAGGTCAGCCAACTTGATCCGTCTCCCATATTTCTACTGATAGGGCAAGGTCTGCAACATTGCCTATCTCAGTGGCAAAGTGAGAAAGTACAAAAGGCAAAGTGTGACTTATCTCTGAAGATTTCTTCCCATAAATCTTTGCATCACCTCTGCTTCTCTTTCATTGGGCAAAACCCATCATACTTAAAATTGATTTTGAGCATTGTCATGTATAATCCTAAGTGACAAAGAAACTAGAGAAAAGTGAATTTGGAACAAGCAGATGCCATTGTGTCCTAATTATGATCTTGTTTTCACTTGCTAAAACAGAGAGAAGTATCCAGACTCTAGAAAACAGGCCGTCCAACCTTCTCTCAGATAATGCTGTTCAGGATCTTTGAGGGAGGGATACTTATTAGTCTCTTAACATATACCTATATTGTTCTTTAATTTTAGAGACCTGTATAGTATTTTACACATTTTTTGTTAGTTTTTAGAAAATTGAGTATTCAGCATCTTACTACAGTAAATTATATGTGTACTGCCATAAGTCCAGCACTGATAATTGTAATAATAGAAGAAATTTGATAGTAATATTTCATTGTCT
Organism: Tokudaia tokunoshimensis; assembly: GCA_036184795.1. NCBI lineage: Eukaryota > Metazoa > Chordata > Mammalia > Rodentia > Muridae > Tokudaia > Tokudaia tokunoshimensis. The sequence continues at coordinate 130,348,496 of BTHU01000001.1, forward strand.
ATGTGACCAAGGATAAATAACCATAATTTAATGGGATGTCAGAGAGGAAGCACCACAGTATCAGAATCTGGTATTTATCAATTGTCATTTAAATATGAAATTGTATCTGGACTCTGGTTTCAAGATTTAAATAATCACACTCATGGTAAATAGCTCTAGACAAAACATTTACTTCATCCTTACTGAAGTCTTAGTCCACATCTTTTTTAACTTACCCAATAGCTGGAGGAGACAGGAACATGACCTAAACTTGATAGAGGATTAGCATTGATTTGTGTTGGAAACTCTAACTATTAGAAGTAGTTCTTTTCCCGGAGGCATAGCCAAGCCAATGACCATTTTATTCCTTCAAACAGTAAGTTCCTTGTTCAGAAACAAAGAACAACTATGGTCTTCATCAGGTCTTTAGCCACACTGGGCCATTTGTAAGACAAGTTTCATGGACCCAGGGAGACTCAGCTATGCATCTTCTGTAAAAAAAAAAAAAAAAAAAAAGACCCAGGGATAAGAAGTCTTCAATTGTAGCAGCAAAACGTTATAAATTTTGAAGTTTCACAAATACTGTACATAAGTAATGAGAGATGAGGCTATTTCTGATATAAGACTAAAAGAACAAATCTCCAGGACTTACAAGGATCATATTAAAGTAGCATTGAATCAGTTATGGCCCATCTTCCCATATAGTCTACAGCACGTTGAGTCTTTCTTAATTGTAATTAGGTATTTTTTAGGGCAAATCTGTCAGAAATTTCAATAATTTATTAGCAGCATCTCATCTTCCTCTGTAGCCTCTTTACAGCATCTCTGATTTCCTTGTTCCTCAGACTATAAACCAAAGGATTCAACATGGGAATCATCACAGTATAGAAGACAGATGCAAATCTGTCGAAGCTGGAGGAGCCACCAGAGCTGGAACTCAAATAGACAAAGACACTAGAGGTGTAGAATAGGGAAACAGCTGTCAGGTGAGAAGCACAAGTGTTGAAGGCCTTGTACCTGCCCTTTGCTGAAGTGATCTTCATGATGGACAAAATAATATAGCCATAGGATATCATTATGGCTAAAGCATTTGAAAAACCGAACAACGCTGTTAATATAGCAAGAAGGACCTGTGCAAAAAGAGTATCAATGCAGGATAGATTTAACAGCTGGGGCATGTCACAGAAGAAATGTCTGATGATGTTAGGTCCACAGAAATGGAGCTGCAGCAAGGCACATACCTGAGATACAGAACCTATGAGTCCTGCTGTGTAGCTTCCCATCACCATCCAAGCACAGAGGCTGGGTGACATGATTGATGAGTACAGAAGAGGGTTACAAATGGCAGCATACCTGTCATAGGCCATGGCTGTCATGAGGCAAGATTCACTCAGTCCCATAGTGGAAAAGATAAAGTATTGAACTATGCAGCCCACAAAGCTGATAGTTTGCTTTTTTTGGAAGAGGTTTGAAAGCATCTTTGGGACTGTAGAACTGATATAGCAGAGGTCTATAAAGGACAGATTACTGAGGAAGAAGTACATAGGTGTGTGGAGGTAGGAGTCCATCCTTATTAAAACAACAAGTGACAGGTTCCAGGTCAGCGTTGTAATATAAAGGATGAGGAATGTAACAAAGAGCAGTGCTGTGATTTGGGGGAAATCGGAGAATCCCAGAAGAATGAATTGTGTGATTTCAGTAATATTTCTTCCTTTAATCATTGCCTCTATGATCCTAGTTAGTATTGAGGAGGAGAAAAAGAAAACACAATTGACTCATGTGAACTTCTGACATTTTCTTTCTTTTGCTCTGAGAGTGGAGAGGGAAAAATACTCATTGCCTTTCCACAGAAAGTACCCAGTGTTTCTTTTTCTTCTGTCAGCGAAAACCCGATAATTTTCTAGATCTTATCTGATTAACACAATATCATGAGGATTTCAAGATATTTAAAAGATTGATGGGAAATATTTATTAATTCACCCATGAAATTCCTGAGCTTATGAACTACAAGGCACATGTGATTGATTGAAATAAGTGGCTTTAGTGGTTTACTTACACTTCTGAGTATAATTGTTACTTCCTAGTCATGACTGTGTAGATGCTGTTCTTTCAGAATAAATATAAAATCGTTTTATATATCCAAGATTATGATCTTAGTAATCTTCATTATCTTTTTCATTTAGGGAAAGTTACTCTATTAATAAGAATTTCTCAAATGCCTTGTTAATATATTTAAACAACATTTTGAACATTTGAAACTCTGGAGTATTATATAATTTGTGATAGAATTATTCATTATATGCCCAATAAAATCAGAGATGAAATCTTGGAAAATTTTCCTGTGAAACACCAATTCTGGAAGTGGGTAGCCCATTCTTGGCTTTAAGGAAAGATTATCTCAGTTTTAGGGTAATTTTCTTAGTTGGACAACACCATAGCAGGAATATGTTCAAAGGCTCAGAATAAGAGGTTTAAGTGTGATTCCCATTGCACTATAAATTTGTCTAAGCTGCTTAAGATAACTAAAGTTTCTCTTTTCTTAACAAAATGAGCACCAGTGCTCTTGAACCCTAAGGTTCCTGGGAGGATTATGAGCATCCCAGGCTACTTACTGACTTAAAGTCTTTATTTCAGAGTAACTCTTGGTACATCACCTGCAATAGATTTCATTGTTTTCTTAAATTTCACTCTGGTACCATAAGTTGCTCACCATTTCCAGAAGAGACTGGAGAAATATGGATTCTTATTTTTATTCCCAATAATAAATTTTTTGAAAAAAATTTCACTTTGGTAAAGGGATAATTTTGAATATACTCACTGTCTTTGATAAATATGTCCCCTGTGTTTACCATCTTTCTGGACAGCTAGAGAAGGGAATTTTTGATTGATGTAAACCTTGAATGGAAACTTCATTAGGTACAGGTAGCTGATGGAGATGTTTCCTAGTGTTGACCTGGCAAAGATGTGATCAGTTTGAGGGGCATGTGGCACAAAACCAGGTGAATCAGAGAATGTCCCTGAGTAACAAATGATTCAAATTAAAGAATCCAGAAGGCTGACATTCAGACCCATGCTGTCTGCGTATGTTGTCTGAGTTTGAATATCTGCTTTGTTATCCTGGTGGTCTCAGACTTAACAGCCCAACCAAGGAGAACAACAAAAAGCTGTTTGAGTCCTTCCAAAAAGACAAAGAAACTACATGCGTACCTGTCCTTCCTTTAACACTTACTTATCTCTAGCTAACTAAAAGTTATGAACCAAGCTGTGTATTTCTACAGAGAACATGTTCTTATTTTTAAAGCAGAATTCTGAAAAAGAGAAATAAAGTATTATTCCAATGATGAAGAAAAGGGGAATCATAGGCAAGAATATTTTTATCTCAGCCAACTTTCCTGAAGCAAAGTTAATTTTATTTTGATTCAGATCTCTCTGGAAGCCTTATACAACTGTCAGGATTTACCTTCACTGCTTCTTTGGGTTGAAGATGCTCTTATCCTCATAACACAAGTGACAAAAACAAGGTAATGGATTTTACTGTCAGATATTTTATAATTCAATACCCTCCTCATGCTCCATATTAATACCAGATTTCTATATTTGAGATACTTCTACTCCCTGAAGGACAGAAAACTAGGTAAAAAAAAAGGAGAAAATGACATTTAGATTAAGGAAATGAGAGAGAGGTGTATAGGGGATGGATGAAGGTTAATTTCTAAAAGCCTTGCTCCACATTGTTCACTCTAAAAATCTACACCAGTCTTGAGATATCAGATTCCACCTTCAAATTCTTTACCTTTTGGGCCTAACTCCAATCCAGGAAGAAGACGTGGTTCTTGTGGAAGATTCAAACTGCTTATTTATTTTCTTATGTATTTTCTAGCTGAGCATGATTGCTCTCCTAAGTGAATGCTTTGGGCCATGGACTTGACTGTCTACTTACAATGAGTGAGACACGGACACTTGGCATCCTGTTGAGAGCTCTTGTGCAAGGAGAAACCAATTAGAGACAATGCACCACAGACACTGGCTCTCAAGTGTAATGGTTCCTGTGGAAATTTCCCTAATGATTTTGGGTCTACTTTGCCATGTATATCAATTCTCCACTTTTCACTACTCCTTTAATGATCTCAGGGTTGTTACTCGATGGACCTAAGACCTATTTGTAGAAAGAACATAAGAAATCTTCTAGTCTGCAGAATCTCATCTTTTAGGTTGCAATCGTGAGATCACAGATGTCAAAGCATTTACCCTTAGTGGCACAGCTGGCTAGTCATATAGCTTGATAACAGTTGGTTGCAGTTGCATACACTACCCTGTTCACAACTCACTTTTAAAGCTACATAGTCATTTATTTTTTCAAACTCCTAACCTAAACCAATCATCCTAACAGTAATATTATCTCCATGCACATGAGAGGAAATTCCAAATGAGAGACATGGATTAGTTCTCTGTATCACTCTAGGAACTTAATATGATTATGACTGTAAATGTTGCTATCACAGAGCTCTGATAGAATTCTGGCTTTGTAGTCTACAGCTTATGCAACTTTATGTAAATTAGCTTCCTCAGGCCTCTCTCCTGTTGCCTACTAAATGGACCTAACTGTAGTTTCTAGTTCACAAGCACACTCTCATAGAGAGACTAAAGCCACATTAGCAGTGTGCAGGAACCATATCATGATTCTATGTAGCATGCAGGTTATACATTCTGCTTTGCTTTGCAACTCTTTCTGCATTTCTAGTCCTTCATGAAAAAAAAATGAAACCTATCCATTATAAATGTCTACTTCTTCATCTAGGTGTGAAGCCATGTGGAATTTCCCCTGTACACATTGGTATGTACACTAGCATTGGCAATATGCTGACCTTGTTTTCCTAAGCATATTGTTGAAGGTTCATGGGTCTATTTTCCCATCATGTCTATAGAATCTATTAACATGAATCTCTGGTCTTTGGTTCTTACAATTCTTTTCCCCTAAGTTCTTTGATTTTTCTCACAGTTTATGATCTCCCTAACTGTGGGCTTTTGTTCAGTTTTATACTAGGTATAATATACCTAAGCATGAATTCACCTATGCAGAATAGACCTGCTTTCTAATCAGAAAGTGACTGATTTACTTCTATAATAGTAAAGCCATTATTGTACTAGTAAGCACATGCTGCCTGGTAGGTCACTAGTGAATGTAACATAATGTCAACTATGCTGGGCTCCAAGCAGACCCAAGGCTTTCTCATAGGCCCAGATGAAAGGACAAAGAGAATGCTAATTATGGGTCCCTTTTGGAGGGTAGACTTGGCAAGGTCTGGTTTGGGGCTAGGCCAAGTGCCCAAATATGTTAAGGTTTTGGATACTGGGTATCCAACTTTCACCCATGTGGTTATTAGTCCTCAGTCATCTATGTCTGAGGACTCCAATTTGCCAATAATTTTTACTTAGATTTCTGATGACCTTGGCCCATTTTTATCCTAAAAATAGTATATAAGATGATGTACTTCCTCATAAAATTGCTGACATGAATCTTCAGATCATGTAGACTTCTTGATTACAGCTTTGTGTCTTTATCCCCCAACCCCTTCCTCAGTTCTCCTTCATGACATCAAGCTGTTTGAGATCCTTATTCTTGAAAGTTCAGGTCAACTACAATCATTACCTTTGTGTGTGAGTGTAATTTTTAATTTCATTTTTAATTGAAAGTGAAGTTAATTTCATACAGTATATTTTTATAATGGTTTTCCCTCTTTCATCTTCCAGATCCTCCCTGTAATAGAATTTTTCCCTAATTGATTGGATAATAAAGATGACAAGAAACCAATCAGGTAGGAGGTGGGACTTCCAGGTGTGCTGGCGTAAAGCAGGAGAAAGAAACTTGCTTGTGGACTGTGGGAGTTAGGCAGAGACAATATAGGCCAGAAGCTGTTAGTTCTGGTGGCAGATCCACCAGGATCCGCCACTGGAAGATTTTTAACGTAGAATAATTTATAAAATTAGGATGCTAGGCTCTGCACTGGGTGCTTATGTGTTGATTCTAAACTATGATTGTGTGGTGTTTTCCTTCACAAGGTGACTCAACTGGGATCCAGAGAAAGGTAACTGGAGCAGAGTGTGGGTTTGCAAGAAGTGCACCCCAGCTAGAGGTGGGTATTTGGGAGTGCGGGGTAGATTTGGCAGCAGCCAGCTGCCAGGTGGAGAGAGTGATTGCTGAGCTCTGGAGAGGAATCTTGGTTGGACAGACTTTGCCTAAAGGTCAAATGCAGTCTCAGCCAGTCTGCCAGGATGAGAACAGACCAAGCCCACTGGCCAGTGCCTAGCCAGTGATAGTGTATGTTGCTTTTTAATATTACATGAAACACCTCACCACCTCCTCACTTCCAACTTAAAAAAAAGCCTTTTCTTTCCCTCTTTTTTATGTTTACTTTCATGGATCCTTTTTCTCATGTATGTATGTATGTATGTATGTATGTGTGTATGTATGTATGTATGTATGCATTCATATACTTCCCAACATCAGTTTTCCTCTCCTCCCGGTCCTCCTCTTACACAGATCCTCCCCATATTCCCTCATCTCCTTCTCCTATGAGAAGGGAGAGATTCATTTCTGGATATCACCCCACAACCCCCAGAACATCAAGTCACTGGAGAACTGCACACATCCTCCCCCACTCATCTTCCCCCACTCATCCTTTCCCACTCATCCTCACCCACTATGGCCAGACAAGGCACCCAGTTAGGGGAAAGGGATGCACGAGCAGTCAACAGATTCAAGGACAGACCCTGATCCATTTGTTGGAGAACCTGCATGAAGACCAAGCTGCACATCTGCTACATATGTGCAGGGGTAAGGGGTTAGGTCTCCCCATCTGCTCTGTGTTTGGTTATTCACTCTCTGGGAGTCCCAAATGGTTCAGGTTAATTGCTCTGTTGGTCTTTCTCTGGAGTCCCTGTACTCTTTAGGCTCCTCAATCCTTTCCCCAACTCTTCCATAAGACTTCCTCCACCCCACGAACTTCATCAAATGTTTGGCTGTCTTCCATTGTATGTTCTGTGCCTGAGATTCTCTCTTCCATCTTTTGTATGCTGTATGTAATGCTTATGTTTGCAGTTCTCCTTCTCTTTCCTAGGTTTTCCAACTCCAGGATTGCGTCAGTTTGTATTTTCTTTATTGCTTCTATTTCTGTTCTCAGGTGAACAGTTTTGTTCATTTATTTCACTTCTTTGGTTGTATTTTCCTGTATTTGTTTATATTTATTTATTTTCATTTTAAGGTCCTCTGCCTGTTTGATTGTCTTTTTCTGTATTTCTTTTAAGAGATTTATGGCACTCCGCCATCTTTGTTCCAGTGGCCGGGAAGTTGGGACTGCCAGGCTCGGAGACAGACAAGCATAATATCTCTTGGGTCTCGGGCGGCTTGTGTGTACGCGGCTCCCAAGAGCTGGGGAGATCTGCAGTAACCAACTTGCAAGCTCTGCTGTGGGACTTCTGCCTGGCAGAGGGACGTCCCCTCCCCCCCCACTCTAGGAGAGATCACACACCCCTGAACAGGGCAGGAGCCTACCAGCCTCCCTTTGGCGACCTCTGCTCCAGGAATCTACTACGCTGAGCCTTTGGATGTGCAAGGACTCCCCACTATAACATCACTTGGGGCAAAGCACATCAGGGCTCCAAATACACTCAGGAGCAGGGCAGGCCGCAGAAATCTGTGCCAGGGGAATCCTGGTAATCCAGGGGGGGGGCAGAAATAGTTTTGCAGGCTCACAGGAGGTCCAACCAACAGCCAGTGACAGCAGGACCAACTAACATCAGAGGTAACCAGATGGCAAAAGGCAAATGTAGGAACGTTACTAACAGAAATCAAAGTAATATGGCACCATCTGAACCCAACTCTCCAACAGCAGCAAGTCCTGGATACCCCACCACACCCGAAAGACAAGATCTGGATTTAAAATCACTTCTCATGATGCTATTAGAGGATCACAAGAAGAGCACAAATAAATCTAATAAAGAATTACAGGAGACCATGAATCAACGGTTAGAAGCCCTTACAAAGGAAACACAAAAATCGCTTAGAGAAATGCAAGAGAACATGGATCAAAAGATGGAGGCCCACAAGGAGACAACACAAAAATCGCATAACGAGATGAATCAACGGGTAGATGCACTCACAAAGGAATCACAAAAATTGCATAAAGAAATGCAGAAGAATATGGTTCAACAGACGGATGCCCATAAGGAGGCAACACAAAAATTGCTTAAAGAAATGAATCAACGGTTAGATGCCCTTACAAAGGAAACACGAGAACTGCTTAAAGAAATGCAGGAGACGATGGATCAACAGATGGAATACCATGAGGAGGAAACACAAAAATCTCTCAGAGAAATGCAGGAGAACGTGGGTCAACAGGCGGATATCCTGAAAGAGGTAATGCAAAAATACCTTAAAGAAATACAGGAAAATACAAACAAACAAGGGAAGGATCTCAGCAAATCCATCCAGGAACTAAAAAAGGAAGTAGAAACAACTAAGAAATGACAAAGGGAGACAACTTTGGAGATAGAAAACCTTGGGAAGAAATCAGGAGTCATAGATGCAAACATCAACAATAGAATACAAGAGATGGAAGAAAGAATCTCAGGTGCTGAAGATACCATAGAAAGCATCAACTCAACAGTCAAAGAAAATGCAAAATGCAAAAAACGTGTAACCCAAAACATCCAGGAAATCCAGGACACAATGAGAAGACCAAACCTAAGGATTATAGGTATAGATGAGAGTGAAGATTTGCAACTTAAAGGGCCAGTAAACATCTTCAACAAAATTATGGAGGAAAACTTCCCTAACCTAAAGAGAGAGACGCCGATGAACGTACAAGAAGCCTACAGAACTCCAAACAGACTGGACCAGAACAGAAATACCTCCCGTCACATAATAATCAAAACACCAAATGTTCTAAACAAAGAAAGAATATTAAAAGCAGTAAGAGAAAAGGGCCAAGTAACATACAAAGGAAGACCTATCCGAATCACATCAGACTTCTCACCAGAGACTATGAAAGCCAGAAGATCCTGGGCAGATCTCATGCAGACACTAAGACAGCACAAATGCCAGCCTAGACTACTATACCCAGCAAAACTCTCAATCACCATAGATGGAGAGACCAAGATATTCCATGATAAAACCAAATTTTCACAATATCTTTCCACAAATCCAGCCCTGCAACGGATAATAGGTGGAAACCTCCAATACAGGGAGAGAAAAACACCCTGGAAAAAATGAGATAATAACCTTCTTGAATCAAACCCAAAAGTAGATAACCACTCAAACATAAAGATAGCGTCAAGAATGGCAGATGGCAATAATCACTATGCCTTAATCTCTCTTAATATCAATGGTCTCAATTCCCCAATTAAAAGACATAGACTAGCAGACTGGATACGTAAACAGAACCCAGCATTTTGCTGCATGCAGGAAACGCACCTCAGTGTCAAAGACAAACACTACCTCAGAGTAAAAGGCTGGACAACAATTTTACAAGCAAATGGCCCGAAGAAACGACGTGGAGTAGCCATCCTAATATCGGATAAAATTGATTTTCAACCTAAAGTCATCAAAAAAGACACAGAAGTAAACTACATACTGATCAAGGGAAAAATCCACCATCAAGAACTCTCAATTCTGAATATCTATGCTCCAAATGCAAGGGCACCCTCATTCATAAAAGAAACTTTACTAAAACTCAAAGCACACATCGCACCGCACACAATAATAGTGGGTGACTTCAACACCCCGCTCTCTGAAATGGATCGTTCAGGAAAGCAGAAACTAAACAGGGACACAGTGAATCTAATTGAAGCCTTGGACCAAATGGAACTAACTGATATATATTCTATATAAGAACATTTCATCCTAGAGCTAAAGAATACACCTTCTTCTCAGCTCCTCATGGTATCTTCTCCAAAATTGACCATATAATTGGTCACAAATCAGACCTCAGCAGATACAAGAAGATAGAAATAATCCCATGCCTCCTATCAGATCACTATGGAATAAGGGTGGTCTTCAATGGCAACAAAAACAAAAGAAAACCCACGTACACATGGAGGCTGAACAATGCTCTACTCAATGATAACTTGGTCAAGGTGGAAATAAAGAAAGAAATCAAAGGCTTTTTGAAAGTTAATGAAAATGAAGGCACAACATACCCTAATTTATGGGACACAATGAAAGCAGTGCTAAGAGGAAAATTCATAGCCCTGAGTGCCGCCAAAAAGAAACGGGAGACAGCAAACACTAACAGCTTAATGGCACACCTGAAAGCCCTGGAACAAAAAGAAGCAAATACACCAAAGAGGAGTAGAAGGCAGGAAATCATCAAACTCAGGACTGAAATCAGTCAAGTAGAAACAAATAAAACCATACAAAGAATCAACAAAACAAGGAGTTGGTTCTTTGAGAAAATCAACAAGATAGATAAGCCCTTAGCCAGACTAACCAGAGGGCACAGAGATAGTATCCAAATTAATAAAATCAGAAACGAAAAGGGAGATATAACAACAGAAACTGAGGAAATTCAAAAAATCATCAGATCCTACTACAAAAACCTGTATTCAACACAACTAGAAAATCTTGAGGAAATGGACAATTTCCTTGACAGATACCAAGTACCAAAATTAAATCAGGATCAAATAGACCATCTAAACCGTCCTATAACCCCTGAAGAAGGAAGTTGTCATTGGAAGTCTTCCTACCAAAAAAAGCACAGGTCCAGATGGTTTTAGTGCAGAATTCTATCAGACCTTCAAAGAAGACCTAACACCAATACTCTTCAAACTGTTCCACAAAATAGAAACAGAAGGAACACTACCCAACTCGTTCTATGAAGCCACAATTACACTAATACCAAAAGCACACAAAGATCCGACAAAGAAAGAGAATTTCAGGCCAATCTCTCTTATGAATATCGATGCAAAAATACTCAATAAAATTCTTGCCAACCGAATCCAAGAACACATCAAAACGATCATTCACCACGATCAAGTAGGCTTCATCCCAGGGATGCAGGGATGGTTCAATATAAGGAAATCCATCAATGTAATCCACTACATAAACAATCTCAAAGAAAAAAACCACATGGTCATCTCATTAGATGCTGAGAAAGCATTTGACAAAATTCAGCATCCTTTCATGCTAAAGGTCTTGGAAAGATCAGGAATTCAAGGCCCATATCTAAACATAGTAAAAGTAATTTACAGCAAACCGGTAGCCAGCATCAATCTAAATGGAGAGAAACTTGAAGCAATCCCACTAAAATCAGGGACTAGACAAGGCTGCCCTCTCTCTCCATATCTTTTCAATATAGTACTTGAAGTTCTAGCTAGAGCAATTAGACAACAAAAAGAGATAAAAGGGATACAAATTGGAAAGGAAGAAGTCAAACTATCACTATTTGCAGACGATATGATAGTATACTTAAGCGACCCAAAGAACTCCACCAGAGAACTCCTACAGCTGATAAACGACTTCAGCAAAGTGGCCGGATATAAAATCAACTCAAGCAAGTCAGAAGCCTTCCTATACTCAAAGGATAAGCAGGCTGAGAAAGAAGTAAGAGAAATAATACCCTTCACGATAGCCACAAACCATATTAAGTATCTTGGCGTGACTCTAACCAAACAAGTGAAAGATCTGTATGACAAGAACTTCAAGTCTCTGAAGAAAGAAATTGAAGAAGACCTCAGAAGATGGAAAAATCTGCCATGCTCATGGATTGGCAGGATTAATATAATAAAAATGAGCATCTTACCAAAAGTAATACACAGATTCAATGCAATCCCCATCAAAATCCCAACTCAATTCTTCCTAGAGTTAGAAAGAGCAATTCAAAAATTCATCTGGAATAACAGAAAACCCAGAATAGCTAAAACTATTCTCAAGAGTAAAAGAACCTCTGGGGGAATCAGTATCCCGGACCTCAAGCTGTACTACAGAGCAATAGTGTTAAAAACCGCATGGTATTGGTACAGTAACAGACATGTAGATCAATGGAACAGAATTGAAGACCCAGAAATGAATCCACACTCCTATGGTCACTTGATCTTTGACAAAGGAGCTAAAACCATCCAGTGGAAAAAAGATAGCCTTTTCAACAAATGGTGCTGGCTCAGCTGGAGGTCAACATGCAGAAGAATGCAAATTGACCCATCCTTATCTCCTTGCACTAAGCTCAATTCCAAGTGGATCATGGATCTCCACATAAAACCAGACACACTGAAACTAATGGAAAGGAAACTAAGGAAGAACCTTGAACATATGGGCACAGGGGAGAATTTCCTGAACAGAACTCCAATAGCTTATGCTCTAAGATCAAGAATAGACAAATGGGACCTCATTAAATTACAAAGTTTTTGCAAGGCAAAAGACACTGTCAAAAAGACAAAGCGGCAACCAACTAACTGGGAAATGATCTTTACCAACCTTACATCCGACAGAGGGCTAATATCCAATATATACAAAGAACTCAAGAAGTTAAACTCCAGAGAGGCAAGTAACCCTATTAAAAAATGGGGTACAGAGCTACACAAAGAGTTCTCACCTGAAGAATATCTAATGGCTGAGAAGCACCTAAAGAGATGTTCATCATCCTTAGTCATTAGGGAAATGCAAATCAAAACAACCCTGAGATTCCATCTCACACCAGTCAGGATGGCTAAGATCAAAAACACAGGAGACAGCAGTTGTTGGTGAGGAGGTGGAGAAAGAGGAACACTCCTCCACTGCTGGTGGAATTGCAGGCTGGTACAACCACTCTGGAAAGCAGTCTGGCGGTTCCTCAGAAAACTGGGCATGACACTCCCGGAGGATCCGGCTATACCACTCCTGGGCATATACCCAGAGACTTTACCTGCATGCAATAAGGACACATGCTCCACTATGTTCATAGCAGCCTTATTTATAATAGCCAGAAGCTGGAAAGAACCCAGATGTCCCTCAATGGAGGAATGTATTCAGAAGATGTGGTATATCTACACAATGGAATACTACTCTGCAATTAAAAACAATGAATTCATGAAATTCCTAGACAAATGGTCAGATCTTGAAAATATCATCCTTAGTGAGGTAACCCAATCACAAAAGAACACACATGGTATGCAGTCACTGATTAGGGGATATTGACCCAGAATCTCGGAATACCCTAGACACAATCCGCATATCAATAGATTTCTAAAAAGATGGAAGGAGAGACCCCTGGTCCTGGAAAGACTGGATGTAGGGGAATGCCAGGACAGAGTAAAGAGAGGGGGTTGAATGGAGAAAAGAGGGAGGGAAGGGGGCTTATGGGACTTTCGGGGAGGGAGGAAATGGGAAAGGGGAAGTGATTTGGATTGTAAATTAAAAAAAAAAAAGACATAGACTAGCAGACTGGATACGTAAACAGTACCCAGCATTTTGCTGCATGCAGGAAACGCACCTCAGTGTCAAAGACAAACACTACCTCAGAGTAAAAGGCTGGAAAATAATTTTACAAGCAAATGGCCCCAAGAAACGAGGTGGAGTAGCCATCCTAATATTAGATAAAATTGATTTTCAACCTAAAGTCATCAAAAAAGACACAGAAGTAAACTACATACTGATCAAGGGAAAAATCCACCAACAAGAACTCTCAATTCTGAATACCTATGCTCCAAATGCAAGGGCACTCTCATTCGTAAAAAAAACTTTACTAAAGCTCAAAGCACACATCGCACCGCACACAATAATAGTGGGTGACTTCAACTCCCTGCTCTCTGAAATGGATCGTTCAGGAAAGCAGAAACTAAATAGGGACACAGTGAATCTAATTGAAGCCTTGGACCAAATGGAACTAACAGATATATATATAGAACATTTCATCCTAGAGCTAAAGAATACACTTTCTTCTCAGCACCTCATGGTACCTTCTCCAAAATTGACCATCTAATAGCTCACAAATCAGACCTCAACAGATATAAGAAGATAGAACTAATCCCATGCCTCCTATCAGATCACTATGGAAAAAGGGTGGTCTTCAATGGCAACAAAAACAAAAGAAAACCCATGTACACATGGAGGCTGAACAATGCTCTACTCAATGATAACTTGGTCAAGGTGGAAATAAAGAAAGAAATCAAAGACTTTTTGAAAGTTAATGAAAATGAAGGCACAACATACCCTAATTTATGGGACACAATGAAAGCAGTGCTAAGAGGAAAATTCATAGCCCTGAGTGCCGCCAAAAAGAAACGGGAGACAGCATACACTAACAGCTTAATGGCACACCTGAAAGCCCTGGAACAAAAAGAAGCAAATACACCAAAGAGGAGTAGAAGGCAGGAAATCATCAAACTCAGGGCTGAAATCAATCAAGTAGAAACAAATAAAACCATGCAAAGAATCAACAAAACTAGGAGTTGGTTCTTTGAGAAAATCAACAAGATAGATAAGCCCTTAGCCAGACTACCCAGAGGGCACAGAGATAGTATCCAAATTAATAAAATCAGAAATGAAAAGGGAGATATAACAACAGAAACTGAGGAAATTAAAAAAATCATCAGATCCTACTACAAAAACCTGTATTCAACACAACTAGAAAATCTTGAGGAAATGGACAATTTCCTTGACAGATACCAAATACCAAAATTAAGTCAGGATCAAATAGACCATCTAAACTGTCCTATAACCCGTGAAGAAATAGAAGTTGTCATTGGAAGTATTCCAACCCGAAAAAGCACAGGTCCAGATGGTTTTAGTGCAGAATTCTATCAGACCTTCAAAGAAGACCTAACACCAATACTCTTCAAACTGTTCCACAAAATAGAAACAGAAGGAACACTATCCAACTCGTTCTATGAAGCCACAATTACACTAATACCAAAAGCACACAAAGATCCGACAAAGAAAGAGAATTTCAGGCCAATCTCTCTTATGAATATCGATGCAAAAATACTCAATAAAATTCTTGCCAACCGAATCCAAGAACACATCAAAACGATCATTCACTACGATCAAGTATGCTTCATCCCAGGGTTGCAGGGATGGTTCAATATAAGGATATCCATCAATGTAATCCACTACATAAACAATCTCAAAGAAAAAAACCACATGGTCATCTCATTAGATGCTGAGAAAGCATTTGACAAAATTCAGCATCCTTTCATGCTAATGGTCTTGGAAAGATCAGGAATTCAAGGCCCATATCTAAACATAGTAAAAGCAATTTACAGCAAACTGGTAGGCAGCATCAATCTAAATGGAAAGAAACTTGAAGCAATCCCACTAAAATCAGGGACTAGACAAGGCTGCCCTCTTTCTCCATATCTTTTCAATATAGTACTTGAAGTTCTAGCTAGAGCAATTAGACAACAAAAAGAGGTCAAAGGGATACAAATTGGAAAGGAAGAAGTCAAACTATCACTATTTGCAGACAATGTGATAGTATACTTAAGCAACCCAAAGAACTCCATCAGAGAACTCCTACAGCTGATAAACGACTTCAGCAAAGTGGCCGGATATAAAATCAACTCAAGCAAGTCAGTAGCCTTTCTATACTCAAAGGACAAGCAGGCTGAGAAATAAGTAAGAGAAATAATACCCTTCATGATAGCCACAAACCATATAAAGTTTCTTGGCGTGACTCTAACCAAACAAGTGAAAGATCTGTATGACAAGAACTTCAAGTCTCTGAAGAAAGAAATTGAAGAAGACCTCAGAAGATGGAAAAATCTGCCATGCTCATGGATTGGCAGGATTAATATAATAAAAATGAGCATCTTACCAAAAGTAATACACAGATTCAATGCAATCCCCATCAAAATCCCAACTCAATTCTTCCTAGAGTTAGAAAGAGCAATTCAAAAATTCATCTGGAATAACAGAAAACCCAGAATAGCTAAAACTATTCTCAAGAGTAAAAGAACCTCTGGGGGAATCAGTATCCCGGACCTCAAGCTGTACTACAGAGCAATAGTGTTAAAAACCGCATGGTATTGGTACAGTAACAGACATGTAGATCAATGGAACAGAATTGAAGACCCAGAAATGAATCCACACTCCTATGGTCACTTGATCTTTGACAAAGGAGCTAAAACCATCCAGTGGAAAAAAGATAGCCTTTTCAACAAATGGTGCTGGCTCAGCTGGAGGTCAACATGCAGAAGAATGCAAATTGACCCATCCTTATCTCCTTGCACTAAGCTCAATTCCAAGTGGATCATGGATCTCCACATAAAACCAGACACACTGAAACTAATGGAAAGGAAACTAAGGAAGAACCTTGAACATATGGGCACAGGGGAGAATTTCCTGAACAGAACTCCAATAGCTTATGCTCTAAGATCAAGAATAGACAAATGGGACCTCATTAAATTACAAAGTTTTTGCAAGGCAAAAGACACTGTCAAAAAGACAAAGCGGCAACCAACTAACTGGGAAATGATCTTTACCAACCTTACATCCGACAGAGGGCTAATATCCAATATATACAAAGAACTCAAGAAGTTAAACTCCAGAGAGGCAAGTAACCCTATTAAAAAATGGGGGTACAGAGCTACACAAAGAGTTCTCACCTGAAGAATATCTAATGGCTGAGAAGCACCTAAAGAGATGTTCATCATCCTTAGTCATTAGGGAAATGCAAATCAAAACAACCCTGAGATTCCATCTCACACCAGTCAGGATGGCTAAGATCAAAAACACAGGAGACAGCAGTTGTTGGTGAGGAGGTGGAGAAAGAGGAACACTCCTCCACTGCTGGTGGAATTGCAGGCTGGTACAACCACTCTGGAAAGCAGTCTAGCGGTTCCTCAGAAAACTGGGCATGACACTCCCGGAGGATCCGGCTATACCACTCCTGGGCATATACCCAGAGACTTTACCTGCATGCAATAAGGACACATGCTCCACTATGTTCATAGCAGCCTTATTTATAATAGCCAGAAGCTGGAAAGAACCCAGATGTCCCTCAATGGAGGAATGTATTCAGAAGATGTGGTATATCTACACAATGGAATACTACTCTGCAATTAAAAACAATGAATTCATGAAATTCCTAGACAAATGGTCAGATCTTGAAAATATCATCCTTAGTGAGGTAACCCAATCACAAAAGAACACACATGGTATGCAGTCACTGATTAGGGGATATTGACCCAGAATCTCGGAATACCCTAGACACAATCCGCATATCAATAGATTTCTAAAAAGATGGAAGGAGAGACCCCTGGTCCTGGAAAGACTGGATGTAGGGGAATGCCAGGACAGAGTAAAGAGAGGGGGTTGAATGGAGAAAAGAGGGAGGGAAGGGGGCTTATGGGACTTTCGGGGAGGGAGGAAATGGGAAAGGGGAAGTGATTTGGATTGTAAATTAAAAAAAAAAAAGACATAGACTAGCAGACTGGATACGTAAACAGTACCCAGCATTTTGCTGCATGCAGGAAACGCACCTCAGTGTCAAAGACAAACACTACCTCAGAGTAAAAGGCTGGAAAATAATTTTACAAGCAAATGGCCCCAAGAAACGAGGTGGAGTAGCCATCCTAATATTAGATAAAATTGATTTTCAACCTAAAGTCATCAAAAAAGACACAGAAGTAAACTACATACTGATCAAGGGAAAAATCCACCAACAAGAACTCTCAATTCTGAATACCTATGCTCCAAATGCAAGGGCACTCTCATTCGTAAAAAAAACTTTACTAAAGCTCAAAGCACACATCGCACCGCACACAATAATAGTGGGTGACTTCAACTCCCTGCTCTCTGAAATGGATCGTTCAGGAAAGCAGAAACTAAATAGGGACACAGTGAATCTAATTGAAGCCTTGGACCAAATGGAACTAACAGATATATATATAGAACATTTCATCCTAGAGCTAAAGAATACACTTTCTTCTCAGCACCTCATGGTACCTTCTCCAAAATTGACCATCTAATAGCTCACAAATCAGACCTCAACAGATATAAGAAGATAGAACTAATCCCATGCCTCCTATCAGATCACTATGGAAAAAGGGTGGTCTTCAATGGCAACAAAAACAAAAGAAAACCCATGTACACATGGAGGCTGAACAATGCTCTACTCAATGATAACTTGGTCAAGGTGGAAATAAAGAAAGAAATCAAAGACTTTTTGAAAGTTAATGAAAATGAAGGCACAACATACCCTAATTTATGGGACACAATGAAAGCAGTGCTAAGAGGAAAATTCATAGCCCTGAGTGCCGCCAAAAAGAAACGGGAGACAGCATACACTAACAGCTTAATGGCACACCTGAAAGCCCTGGAACAAAAAGAAGCAAATACACCAAAGAGGAGTAGAAGGCAGGAAATCATCAAACTCAGGGCTGAAATCAATCAAGTAGAAACAAATAAAACCATGCAAAGAATCAACAAAACTAGGAGTTGGTTCTTTGAGAAAATCAACAAGATAGATAAGCCCTTAGCCAGACTACCCAGAGGGCACAGAGATAGTATCCAAATTAATAAAATCAGAAATGAAAAGGGAGATATAACAACAGAAACTGAGGAAATTAAAAAAATCATCAGATCCTACTACAAAAACCTGTATTCAACACAACTAGAAAATCTTGAGGAAATGGACAATTTCCTTGACAGATACCAAATACCAAAATTAAGTCAGGATCAAATAGACCATCTAAACTGTCCTATAACCCGTGAAGAAATAGAAGTTGTCATTGGAAGTATTCCAACCCGAAAAAGCACAGGTCCAGATGGTTTTAGTGCAGAATTCTATCAGACCTTCAAAGAAGACCTAACACCAATACTCTTCAAACTGTTCCACAAAATAGAAACAGAAGGAACACTATCCAACTCGTTCTATGAAGCCACAATTACACTAATACCAAAAGCACACAAAGATCCGACAAAGAAAGAGAATTTCAGGCCAATCTCTCTTATGAATATCGATGCAAAAATACTCAATAAAATTCTTGCCAACCGAATCCAAGAACACATCAAAACGATCATTCACTACGATCAAGTATGCTTCATCCCAGGGTTGCAGGGATGGTTCAATATAAGGATATCCATCAATGTAATCCACTACATAAACAATCTCAAAGAAAAAAACCACATGGTCATCTCATTAGATGCTGAGAAAGCATTTGACAAAATTCAGCATCCTTTCATGCTAATGGTCTTGGAAAGATCAGGAATTCAAGGCCCATATCTAAACATAGTAAAAGCAATTTACAGCAAACTGGTAGGCAGCATCAATCTAAATGGAAAGAAACTTGAAGCAATCCCACTAAAATCAGGGACTAGACAAGGCTGCCCTCTTTCTCCATATCTTTTCAATATAGTACTTGAAGTTCTAGCTAGAGCAATTAGACAACAAAAAGAGGTCAAAGGGATACAAATTGGAAAGGAAGAAGTCAAACTATCACTATTTGCAGACAATGTGATAGTATACTTAAGCAACCCAAAGAACTCCATCAGAGAACTCCTACAGCTGATAAACGACTTCAGCAAAGTGGCCGGATATAAAATCAACTCAAGCAAGTCAGTAGCCTTTCTATACTCAAAGGACAAGCAGGCTGAGAAATAAGTAAGAGAAATAATACCCTTCATGATAGCCACAAACCATATAAAGTTTCTTGGCGTGACTCTAACCAAACAAGTGAAAGATCTGTATGACAAGAACTTCAAGTCTCTGAAGAAAGAAATTGAAGAAGACCTCAGAAGATGGAAAAATCTGCCATGCTCATGGATTGGCAGGATTAATATAATAAAAATGAGCATCTTACCAAAAGTAATACACAGATTCAATGCAATCCCCATCAAAATCCCAACTCAATTCTTCCTAGAGTTAGAAAGAGCAATTCAAAAATTCATCTGGAATAACAGAAAACCCAGAATAGCTAAAACTATTCTCAAGAGTAAAAGAACCTCTGGGGGAATCAGTATCCCGGACCTCAAGCTGTACTACAGAGCAATAGTGTTAAAAACCGCATGGTATTGGTACAGTAACAGACATGTAGATCAATGGAACAGAATTGAAGACCCAGAAATGAATCCACACTCCTATGGTCACTTGATCTTTGACAAAGGAGCTAAAACCATCCAGTGGAAAAAAGATAGCCTTTTCAACAAATGGTGCTGGCTCAGCTGGAGGTCAACATGCAGAAGAATGCAAATTGACCCATCCTTATCTCCTTGCACTAAGCTCAATTCCAAGTGGATCATGGATCTCCACATAAAACCAGACACACTGAAACTAATGGAAAGGAAACTAAGGAAGAACCTTGAACATATGGGCACAGGGGAGAATTTCCTGAACAGAACTCCAATAGCTTATGCTCTAAGATCAAGAATAGACAAATGGGACCTCATTAAATTACAAAGTTTTTGCAAGGCAAAAGACACTGTCAAAAAGACAAAGCGGCAACCAACTAACTGGGAAATGATCTTTACCAACCTTACATCCGACAGAGGGCTAATATCCAATATATACAAAGAACTCAAGAAGTTAAACTCCAGAGAGGCAAGTAACCCTATTAAAAAATGGGGTACAGAGCTACACAAAGAGTTCTCACCTGAAGAATATCTAATGGCTGAGAAGCACCTAAAGAGATGTTCATCATCCTTAGTCATTAGGGAAATGCAAATCAAAACAACCCTGAGATTCCATCTCACACCAGTCAGGATGGCTAAGATCAAAAACACAGGAGACAGCAGTTGTTGGTGAGGAGGTGGAGAAAGAGGAACACTCCTCCACTGCTGGTGGAATTGCAGGCTGGTACAACCACTCTGGAAAGCAGTCTAGCGGTTCCTCAGAAAACTGGGCATGACACTCCCGGAGGATCCGGCTATACCACTCCTGGGCATATACCCAGAGACTTTACCTGCATGCAATAAGGACACATGCTCCACTATGTTCATAGCAGCCTTATTTATAATAGCCAGAAGCTGGAAAGAACCCAGATGTCCCTCAATGGAGGAATGTATTCAGAAGATGTGGTATATCTACACAATGGAATACTACTCTGCAATTAAAAACAATGAATTCACGAAATTCCTAGACAAATGGTCAGATCTTGAAAATATCATCCTTAGTGAGGTAACCCAATCACAAAAGAACACACATGGTATGCAGTCACTGATAAGGGGATATTGACCCAGAATCTCGGAATACCCTAGACACAATCCGCATATCAATAGATTTCTAAAAAGATGGAAGGAGAGACCCCTGGTCCTGGAAAGACTGGATGTAGGGGAATGCCAGGACAGAGTAAAGAGAGGGGGTTGAATGGAGAAAAGAGGGAGGGAAGGGGGCTTATGGGACTTTCGGGGAGGGAGGAAATGGGAAAGGGGAAGTGATTTGGATTGTAAATTAAAAAAAAAAAAAGACATAGACTAGCAGACTGGATACGTAAACAGGACCCAGCATTTTGCTGCATGCAGGAAACGCACCTCAGTGTCAAAGACAAACACTACCTCAGAGTAAAAGGCTGGAAAATAATTTTACAAGCAAATGGCCCCAAGAAACGAGGTGGAGTAGCCATCCTAATATTAGATAAAATTGATTTTCAACCTAAAGTCATCAAAAAAGACACAGAAGTAAACTACATACTGATCAAGGGAAAAATCCACCAACAAGAACTCTCAATTCTGAATACCTATGCTCCAAATGCAAGGGCACTCTCATTCGTAAAAAAAACTTTACTAAAGCTCAAAGCACACATCGCACCGCACACAATAATAGTGGGTGACTTCAACACCCTGCTCTCTGAAATGGATCGTTCAGGAAAGCAGAAACTAAATAGGGACACAGTGAATCTAATTGAAGCCTTGGACCAAATGGAACTAACAGATATATATATAGAACATTTCATCCTAGAGCTAAAGAATACACTTTCTTCTCAGCACCTCATGGTACCTTCTCCAAAATTGACCATCTAATAGCTCACAAATCAGACCTCAACAGATATAAGAAGATAGAACTAATCCCATGCCTCCTATCAGATCACTATGGAAAAAGGGTGGTCTTCAATGGCAACAAAAACAAAAGAAAACCCATGTACACATGGAGGCTGAACAATGCTCTACTCAATGATAACTTGGTCAAGGTGGAAATAAAGAAAGAAATCAAAGACTTTTTGAAAGTTAATGAAAATGAAGGCACAACATACCCTAATTTATGGGACACAATGAAAGCAGTGCTAAGAGGAAAATTCATAGCCCTGAGTGCCGCCAAAAAGAAACGGGAGACAGCATACACTAACAGCTTAATGGCACACCTGAAAGCCCTGGAACAAAAAGAAGCAAATACACCAAAGAGGAGTAGAAGGCAGGAAATCATCAAACTCAGGGCTGAAATCAATCAAGTAGAAACAAATAAAACCATGCAAAGAATCAACAAAACTAGGAGTTGGTTCTTTGAGAAAATCAACAAGATAGATAAGCCCTTAGCCAGACTACCCAGAGGGCACAGAGATAGTATCCAAATTAATAAAATCAGAAATGAAAAGGGAGATATAACAACAGAAACTGAGGAAATTAAAAAAATCATCAGATCCTACTACAAAAACCTGTATTCAACACAACTAGAAAATCTTGAGGAAATGGACAATTTCCTTGACAGATACCAAATACCAAAATTAAGTCAGGATCAAATAGACCATCTAAACTGTCCTATAACCCGTGAAGAAATAGAAGTTGTCATTGGAAGTATTCCAACCCGAAAAAGCACAGGTCCAGATGGTTTTAGTGCAGAATTCTATCAGACCTTCAAAGAAGACCTAACACCAATACTCTTCAAACTGTTCCACAAAATAGAAACAGAAGGAACACTATCCAACTCGTTCTATGAAGCCACAATTACACTAATACCAAAAGCACACAAAGATCCGACAAAGAAAGAGAATTTCAGGCCAATCTCTCTTATGAATATCGATGCAAAAATACTCAATAAAATTCTTGCCAACCGAATCCAAGAACACATCAAAACGATCATTCACTACGATCAAGTATGCTTCATCCCAGGGTTGCAGGGATGGTTCAATATAAGGATATCCATCAATGTAATCCACT
This sequence comes from Tokudaia tokunoshimensis, assembly GCA_036184795.1. NCBI lineage: Eukaryota > Metazoa > Chordata > Mammalia > Rodentia > Muridae > Tokudaia > Tokudaia tokunoshimensis. The sequence continues at coordinate 130,371,534 of BTHU01000001.1, forward strand.
ACATAAACAATCTCAAAGAAAAAAACCACATGGTCATCTCATTAGATGCTGAGAAAGCATTTGACAAAATTCAGCATCCTTTCATGCTAATGGTCTTGGAAAGATCAGGAATTCAAGGCCCATATCTAAACATAGTAAAAGCAATTTACAGCAAACTGGTAGGCAGCATCAATCTAAATGGAAAGAAACTTGAAGCAATCCCACTAAAATCAGGGACTAGACAAGGCTGCCCTCTTTCTCCATATCTTTTCAATATAGTACTTGAAGTTCTAGCTAGAGCAATTAGACAACAAAAAGAGGTCAAAGGGATACAAATTGGAAAGGAAGAAGTCAAACTATCACTATTTGCAGACAATGTGATAGTATACTTAAGCAACCCAAAGAACTCCATCAGAGAACTCCTACAGCTGATAAACGACTTCAGCAAAGTGGCCGGATATAAAATCAACTCAAGCAAGTCAGTAGCCTTTCTATACTCAAAGGACAAGCAGGCTGAGAAATAAGTAAGAGATAATACCCTTCATGATAGCCACAAACCATATAAAGTTTCTTGGCGTGACTCTAACCAAACAAGTGAAAGATCTGTATGACAAGAACTTCAAGTCTCTGAAGAAAGAAATTGAAGAAGACCTCAGAAGATGGAAAAATCTGCCATGCTCATGGATTGGCAGGATGAATATAGTAAAAATGACCATCTTACCAAAAGTAATATACAGATTCAATGCAATCCCTATCAAAATCCCAACTCAATTCTTCATAGAGTTAGAAAGAGCAATTCAAAAATTCATCTGGAATAACAGAAAACCCCAGAATAGCTAAAAGTATTCACAAGAGTAAAAGAACCTCTGGGGGAATCAGTATCCCGGACCTCAAGCTGTACTACAGAGTAATAGTGTTAAAAACCGCATGGTATTGGTACAGTGACAGGCATGTAGATCAATGGAACAGAAATGAAGACCCAGAAATGAATCCACACCCCTTTGGTCACTTGATCTTTGACAAAGGCGCTAAAACCATCCAGTGGAAAACGATAGCCTTTTCAACAAATGGTGCTGGCTCAACTGGAGGTCAACATGCAGAAGAATGCAAATTGACCCATTCTTATCTCCTTGCACTAAGCTCAATTCCAAGTGGATCATGGATCTCCACATAAAACCAGACACACTGAAACTAATGGAAAGGAAACTAAGGAAGAACCTTGAACATATGGGCACAGGGGAGAATTTCCTGAACAGAACTCCAATAGCTTATGCTCTAAGATCAAGAATAGACAAATGGGACCTCATTAAATTACCAAGTTTTTGCAAGGCAAAAGGCACTGTCAAAAAGACAAAGCAGCAACCAACTAACTGGGAAATGATCTTTACCAACCCTACATCTGACAGAGGGCTAATATCCAATATATACAAAGAACTCAAGAAGTTAAACGCCAGAGAGGCAAGTAACCCTATTAAAAATGGGGTACAGAGCTAAACAAAGAGTTCTCACCTGAAGAATATCTAATGGCTGAGAAGCACCTAAAGAGATGTTCATCATCCTTAGTCATTAGGGAAATGCAAATCAAAACAATCCTGAGATTCCATCTCACACCAGTCAGAATGGCTAAGATCAAAAACACAGGAGACAGCAGTTGTTGGTGAGGATGTGGAGAAAGAGGAACACTCCTCCACTGCTGGTGGAATTGCAAGCTGGTACAACCACTCTGGAAAGCAGTCTGGCGGTTCCTCAGAAAACTGGGCATGACACTCCCGGAGGATCCGGCTATACCACTCCTGGGCATATACCCAGAGACTTTACCTGCATGCAATAAGGACACATGCTCCACTATGTTCATAGCAGCCTTATTTATAATAGCCAGAAGCTGGAAAGAACCCAGATGTCCCTCAATGGAGGAATGTATTCAGAAGATGTGGTATATCTACACAATGGAATACTACTCTGCAATTAAAAACAATGAATTCATGAAATTCCTAGACAAATGGTCAGATCTTGAAAATATCATCCTTAGTGAGGTAACCCAATCACAAAAGAACACACATGGTATGCAGTCACTGATTAGGGGATATTGACCCAGAATCTCGGAATACCCTAGACACAATCCGCATATCAATAGATTTCTAAAAAGATGGAAGGAGAGACCCCTGGTCCTGGAAAGACTGGATGTAGGGGAATGCCAGGACAGAGTAAAGAGAGGGGGTTGAATGGAGAAAAGAGGGAGGGAAGGGGGCTTATGGGACTTTCGGGGAGGGAGGAAATGGGAAAGGGGAAGTGATTTGGATTGTAAATTAAAAAAAAAAAAGACATAGACTAGCAGACTGGATACGTAAACAGTACCCAGCATTTTGCTGCATGCAGGAAACGCACCTCAGTGTCAAAGACAAACACTACCTCAGAGTAAAAGGCTGGAAAATAATTTTACAAGCAAATGGCCCCAAGAAACGAGGTGGAGTAGCCATCCTAATATTAGATAAAATTGATTTTCAACCTAAAGTCATCAAAAAAGACACAGAAGTAAACTACATACTGATCAAGGGAAAAATCCACCAACAAGAACTCTCAATTCTGAATACCTATGCTCCAAATGCAAGGGCACTCTCATTCGTAAAAAAAACTTTACTAAAGCTCAAAGCACACATCGCACCGCACACAATAATAGTGGGTGACTTCAACTCCCTGCTCTCTGAAATGGATCGTTCAGGAAAGCAGAAACTAAATAGGGACACAGTGAATCTAATTGAAGCCTTGGACCAAATGGAACTAACAGATATATATATAGAACATTTCATCCTAGAGCTAAAGAATACACTTTCTTCTCAGCACCTCATGGTACCTTCTCCAAAATTGACCATCTAATAGCTCACAAATCAGACCTCAACAGATATAAGAAGATAGAACTAATCCCATGCCTCCTATCAGATCACTATGGAAAAAGGGTGGTCTTCAATGGCAACAAAAACAAAAGAAAACCCATGTACACATGGAGGCTGAACAATGCTCTACTCAATGATAACTTGGTCAAGGTGGAAATAAAGAAAGAAATCAAAGACTTTTTGAAAGTTAATGAAAATGAAGGCACAACATACCCTAATTTATGGGACACAATGAAAGCAGTGCTAAGAGGAAAATTCATAGCCCTGAGTGCCGCCAAAAAGAAACGGGAGACAGCATACACTAACAGCTTAATGGCACACCTGAAAGCCCTGGAACAAAAAGAAGCAAATACACCAAAGAGGAGTAGAAGGCAGGAAATCATCAAACTCAGGGCTGAAATCAATCAAGTAGAAACAAATAAAACCATGCAAAGAATCAACAAAACTAGGAGTTGGTTCTTTGAGAAAATCAACAAGATAGATAAGCCCTTAGCCAGACTACCCAGAGGGCACAGAGATAGTATCCAAATTAATAAAATCAGAAATGAAAAGGGAGATATAACAACAGAAACTGAGGAAATTAAAAAAATCATCAGATCCTACTACAAAAACCTGTATTCAACACAACTAGAAAATCTTGAGGAAATGGACAATTTCCTTGACAGATACCAAATACCAAAATTAAGTCAGGATCAAATAGACCATCTAAACTGTCCTATAACCCGTGAAGAAATAGAAGTTGTCATTGGAAGTATTCCAACCCGAAAAAGCACAGGTCCAGATGGTTTTAGTGCAGAATTCTATCAGACCTTCAAAGAAGACCTAACACCAATACTCTTCAAACTGTTCCACAAAATAGAAACAGAAGGAACACTATCCAACTCGTTCTATGAAGCCACAATTACACTAATACCAAAAGCACACAAAGATCCGACAAAGAAAGAGAATTTCAGGCCAATCTCTCTTATGAATATCGATGCAAAAATACTCAATAAAATTCTTGCCAACCGAATCCAAGAACACATCAAAACGATCATTCACTACGATCAAGTATGCTTCATCCCAGGGTTGCAGGGATGGTTCAATATAAGGATATCCATCAATGTAATCCACTACATAAACAATCTCAAAGAAAAAAACCACATGGTCATCTCATTAGATGCTGAGAAAGCATTTGACAAAATTCAGCATCCTTTCATGCTAATGGTCTTGGAAAGATCAGGAATTCAAGGCCCATATCTAAACATAGTAAAAGCAATTTACAGCAAACTGGTAGGCAGCATCAATCTAAATGGAAAGAAACTTGAAGCAATCCCACTAAAATCAGGGACTAGACAAGGCTGCCCTCTTTCTCCATATCTTTTCAATATAGTACTTGAAGTTCTAGCTAGAGCAATTAGACAACAAAAAGAGGTCAAAGGGATACAAATTGGAAAGGAAGAAGTCAAACTATCACTATTTGCAGACAATGTGATAGTATACTTAAGCAACCCAAAGAACTCCATCAGAGAACTCCTACAGCTGATAAACGACTTCAGCAAAGTGGCCGGATATAAAATCAACTCAAGCAAGTCAGTAGCCTTTCTATACTCAAAGGACAAGCAGGCTGAGAAATAAGTAAGAGATAATACCCTTCATGATAGCCACAAACCATATAAAGTTTCTTGGCGTGACTCTAACCAAACAAGTGAAAGATCTGTATGACAAGAACTTCAAGTCTCTGAAGAAAGAAATTGAAGAAGACCTCAGAAGATGGAAAAATCTGCCATGCTCATGGATTGGCAGGATGAATATAGTAAAAATGACCATCTTACCAAAAGTAATATACAGATTCAATGCAATCCCTATCAAAATCCCAACTCAATTCTTCATAGAGTTAGAAAGAGCAATTCAAAAATTCATCTGGAATAACAGAAAACCCCAGAATAGCTAAAAGTATTCACAAGAGTAAAAGAACCTCTGGGGGAATCAGTATCCCGGACCTCAAGCTGTACTACAGAGTAATAGTGTTAAAAACCGCATGGTATTGGTACAGTGACAGGCATGTAGATCAATGGAACAGAAATGAAGACCCAGAAATGAATCCACACCCCTTTGGTCACTTGATCTTTGACAAAGGCGCTAAAACCATCCAGTGGAAAACGATAGCCTTTTCAACAAATGGTGCTGGCTCAACTGGAGGTCAACATGCAGAAGAATGCAAATTGACCCATTCTTATCTCCTTGCACTAAGCTCAATTCCAAGTGGATCATGGATCTCCACATAAAACCAGACACACTGAAACTAATGGAAAGGAAACTAAGGAAGAACCTTGAACATATGGGCACAGGGGAGAATTTCCTGAACAGAACTCCAATAGCTTATGCTCTAAGATCAAGAATAGACAAATGGGACCTCATTAAATTACCAAGTTTTTGCAAGGCAAAAGGCACTGTCAAAAAGACAAAGCAGCAACCAACTAACTGGGAAATGATCTTTACCAACCCTACATCTGACAGAGGGCTAATATCCAATATATACAAAGAACTCAAGAAGTTAAACGCCAGAGAGGCAAGTAACCCTATTAAAAATGGGGTACAGAGCTAAACAAAGAGTTCTCACCTGAAGAATATCTAATGGCTGAGAAGCACCTAAAGAGATGTTCATCATCCTTAGTCATTAGGGAAATGCAAATCAAAACAATCCTGAGATTCCATCTCACACCAGTCAGAATGGCTAAGATCAAAAACACAGGAGACAGCAGTTGTTGGTGAGGATGTGGAGAAAGAGGAACACTCCTCCACTGCTGGTGGAATTGCAAGCTGGTACAACCACTCTGGAAAGCAGTCTGGCGGTTCCTCAGAAAACTGGGCATGACACTCCAGGAGGATCCGGCTATACCACTTCTGGGCATATACCCAGAGGCTTCCCCTGCATGCAATAAGGACACATGCTCCACTATGTTCATAGCAGCCTTATTTATAATAGCCAGAAGCTGGAAAGAACCCAGATGTCCCTCAATGGAGGAATGGATTCAGAAAATGTGGTATATTTACACAATGGAATACTACTCTGCAATTAAAAACAATGAACTCACGAAATTCCTAGGCAAATGGTCAGAACTGGAAAATATCATCCTTAGTGAGGTAACCCAATCACAAAAGAACACACATGGTATGCAGTCACTGATAAGGGGATATTAACCCAGAATCTTGGAATACTCTAGACACAATACGCATATCAATAGATTTCCAAGAAGATGGAAGGAGAGACCCCTGGTCCTGGAAAGAGTGGATGTAGGGGAATGCCAGGACAGAGAAGTGAGAGGGGGTTGAATGGGGAAAAGAGGGAGGGAAGGGGGCTTATGGGACTTTTGGGAAGGGAGGAAATGGGAAAGGGGAAATGATTTTGAATGTAAATTAAAAAAAAACTTAGAAAATAAATAAAAAAAGGAGATTTATGTGCTTAGTCTTTATAGATCTCTATGATCTTTATAGGATTAGATTTTTTCTTGTGATTCATGTGTGTTAGAATATTCTGGACTTGCTGTTGTAGGATAGCTGGGTTCTGGTGGTGCCACATTGCACTGGCTTTTGTTGACTGTGTTCTTATACTGACCTTTCATCACCCAGTTTTCACTAGTATTGGCAGGTCTTATAGTTCCTGATGGGGCTGCAGTTTTAACTGTTAGTCCTTGATGTCAGCAGCCTTCTGGGATTGCAGGCTAGATCGGATTGTCTCTGTGGTAGCAGACTTCCAGGGATGGAGTCAGAATTGGTAGTCTCTGATGGCTTCAGGTTGCTGGTTGTCCCAGGTGACAACCTAGGGATGCAATTAGAGCTGGTGGTCCCTGATGGTTGCAGGTCTCTATCCTGGGCATCTGCAGGCCTTCAGACATGCAGGCATAGTTGTGATCCAGGCAATGCAGTACAGAGGGGGTGGGGTAGAGTTTGCTGCTGCTGGGTTTGTCTAGTAGTGCCTGAAGGCAGGGAACTGGGGTAGGGATCTCGCCTGGTGGATGCTGATGGCTTCAGACATCTGGGATTTTAGTTAGTGTTGTGGACCGGAAGATGGAACAGAGAGGGAACAGGGAAGAACTCAGGGCTGCTGGACTTGCCAGGCACCCAGCAAGCAGGGGCTTGAGGCTTGGGGCTCTCATCTGATTGACCCTGGAAGGAGTTAACTTAATTTCTGAGAGACCTTAATACACATTTGGATACTAGAGCACCTTTCAATTGGAGACCACATTGTCTCTATAATCTCACTAAAGCATGCCTGTCAGAAGCTATTCACTTCCAAAATATCTGGGTCAATATGATTCACATAGGAACCATGTGCTTTCTATTGTCAAAGCTGTTTGGGTCTATCTTTACTTCTTCCTGTAACTCTGCTGCTTTCTACGCTGTTTTATGACACTAGACAGTCATGTTTGATATTTGTGTTTCCTTGATGTCTGTGTTTTTTGTTTTTCTTTTCCTTTCATTCATTTTCTTTTTGTTTTCCTTTTCTTCTTTTTCTTCTAGTTCTACTTCTGGTTCTCCTGATTCTTCTTTTACTTCATATTCTTCTTGTTCTTGTTGTTCTTTTTTCCTTTCTTTTGTTATTCTTGTTCTTTTTTGTACATCATTATTTTTATTAAACTAATAAAATTTATTTTAAAATATACAACTCAGTATTGAGATTTTTTAAGTCATGAAAGTAATTTGTAATAGTTAAATGCCTCTTAAATATACATGATATCTTCTGAAGCTGAAGTAATATGCAGTCAACCAGTTTTTAAATCTATTTGGAACATTAAGCATGATAGAAATAGAAAAAAATCTCTTGTGAAGTCCTCTATGAAAGGAATTTGTGACATATTCCTGATTAGACAGAAACTGTTCCATCTCCAAGGGAGACTACTCAGTGTAACTGTGGCTTCATAGAATGAATTGGGTAGAGTTCCTTCTGTTTCTATTTTGTGGAATAGTTTGAAGAGTATTGGTATTAGGTCTTCTTTGAAGGTCTGATAGAATTCTGCACTAAACTCCTGGGCTTTTATTGGTTGGGAGACTTTTAATGACTGCTTCTATTTTGTTAGGGGTTATGGGACTGTTTAGATGGTTTATCTGATCCTGATTTAACTTAGGTATTTGATATCTGTCTAGAAAATTGTCCATTTAATCCAGATTTTCCAGATTTGTTGAAAATGGACTTTTGTAGCAGGAGCTGATGATTTTAAAATTTCCTCAGTTTCTCTTGTTATGGCCCTCTTTTCCTTTTTGATTTAGGTAATTTGAATACTGTCCCTGTACCCTCTGGCTAAGAGTTCATCTATTTTGTTGATTTTCTCAAAGAACTAGCTCCTGACTTTGTTGATTCTTTGTATAGTTCTTTTTCTTTCTACTTGGTTATTTCAGCCCTGAGTTTGATCATTTCCTGCTATATAATCCTTTTGGGTGTATTTGCTTCATTATATTCTAGAGCTTTCAGATGTGATGTTGATCTGGTAGTGTCTACTCTGTCCAGTTTCTTTTTGGAGGAACTCAGAGCTGAGATTTCCTATTAGCACTGCTTGCATTGTGTCCCATAAGTTTGGATATGTTGTACCTTCATTTTCATTAAATTCTAAAAAGTCTTTAATTTCTTTCTTTATTTCTTCCTTGATGAATTGCTCATTGAGTAGGGTATTGTTCAGCCTCCATGTATATGTGGGCTTTCTGTTGTTTTTGTTGCTATTGAAGACCAGCCTTAGTCCGTGGTGATCTGATAGGATGCATGGGATAATTTTGATCTTCTTGTATCTGTTGAGGTCTGTTTTGTGACCAATTATATGATCAGTTTTGGAGAAGGTACGAAGAGGGGCTGAGAAGAAGGTATATTCTTATGTTTTAGGATGAAATGTTCTCTATATATCTGTTAAATCCATTTGGTGCATAACTTCTGTTAGTTTCAATGTGTATCTGTTTAGTTTGTATTTCCATGATCTGTCCATTGATGGGAGTGGGGCATTGAATTCTCCCATTATTATTATGTGAGGTGCAATATGTGCTTTGAGCTTTAATAAAGTTTCTTTTATGAATGTGGGTGACCTTGCATTTGGTGACCTTGCATAGATGTTCAGAATGAGAGTTCTTGGTAGCTTTTACCTTTGATGAGTATGATGTGTCTTCCTTATCTTTTTGATTACTTTTGGTTGAAAGTTGATTGTGTTGGATATTAGAATGGCTCCTCCAGCTTGTTTCTTGGGACCATTTGCTGGTTAAATTATTTTCCATTCCTTTACTATGAGGTAATTTCTGTCTTTGACACTGAGGTGCATTTCCTGTATGCAGCAAAATGCTGAGTCCTGTTTATGTATCCAGTCTGTTATTCTATGTCTTTTTATTATGGAATTGAGTCCATTGATGCTAAGAGATATTAAGGAATAGTGATTGTTGCTTCCTGTTATTTTTGATTTTATTTTTTGTGTTTGTGTGGCTATCTTCCTCTGGGTTTCTTGAAAGATGACTTTCTTACTTTTTCTAGGGTGTAGTTTCCCTCCTTGTGTTAGCGTTTTCTGTCTATTGTCCTTTGTAGTGCTGGATTTATGGAGAGATATTATATAACTTTGTTTTCATCATACAATATCTTGGTTTCTCTATCTATGATAGTTGGGAGTTTTTCTGGATATAGTAGCCTGGGCTGGCATTTGTGTTCTCTTAGGGTCTGTATGATATCTGCCCCAGATCTTCTAGCTTTCATAGTCTCTGTTGAGAAGTCTGGTGTAATTCTGATAGGTCTGAGTTTGTATGTTACTTGACCATTTTCCCTTACTGCTTTTAATATTTTTTCTTTGTTTTGTGCATTTGGTGTTTTGATTACTATGTAATGTGAGATATTTCTTTTCTGGTCCAGTCTATTTGGAGTTTTGTAGGCTTCTTGTATGTTCATGGGCATCTCTTTCTTTAGGTTAGAGAAGTTTTCTTTTATTTTTTTTTCTACAAGGATCCCCTTTTTCTTTTTTTCTTTTTTTTTACTGAATATATTCTTCATTTACATTTCAAATGTTATACCCTTTCCCTGTTTTCCCCCTCCTGAAAACCCCCAACCCATCCTCCTATGCCCTGCCTCAAAGAATATGCCCCTCCACCCAACCCACTAGGAACTATCCCCCCACCCCCGATTTTCTCACGCTGGGGCATCTATCGAGCCTCCACAGAACCAAGGACCTCTCCTCCCACTGATGCCCGACAAGGCATTCCTCTGCCACACTTTTGGCTGGACCATGTGTACCCCTTGGTTAATGGATTAGTCGCTGGGAGCCCTGGGGCGTGTGGTTAGCCGACATCATCGCTCTTCCCATGGGTCTGCAAACCCCTCCAGCTCCTCCATTCCACCCTCCTACTCCTCAATTCGGGACCCCACACTCAGTTCAATGGCTGACTGCTGGCATCTGCCTCTGTATCTGTAAGGCTCTGGCTGGTCCCTCTGGAGACAACAATGAGGCTCTTTTCAGCATGCACTTCTTGTCATCCATAATAGTGTCGGGGTTTGGTGACTGTTCATAGGATGAATCCCAGGTAGGACAGTCTATGGGAGGCCTTTCCTTCAGTCTCTGCTTCACACTTTGTCTCCATAATTGCTCCTGTATTTTGTTCCCTTTATCAGAAAAACTAAAGCACCCCCACTTTGGTCTTCCTTCTTCTTGAGCTTCCGGTGATCTGTGAATTATAACTTGTTTATTTTGAGCTTTTGGGTTAATACCCACTTATCAGTGAGTGCATACCATGTGTGTTCTTTTGTGATTGGATTACTTCATTCAGGATAACACTTTCTAGTTCCATCCATTTGCCTAAGAATTTCATGAATTCATTGTTTTTAATAGCTGAATAGTACTCCATTCTGTAGATATACCACAATTTCTGAATCCTCTGTTAAAGGACATTTGGGTTCTTTCCAGCTTCTGGCTATTATAAATAAGGCTGCTATGAACATAGTGGAACATGTGTCCTTATTACATGTTGGAGCATCTTCTGGGTATATGCCCGGGAGTGGTGTAGCAGGGTTCTCAGGTAGTACTATGTCTAATTTTCTGAGGGAACATCAAACTTATTTCCAGAGTGGTTTTACCAGCTTGCAATCCCACCAGCAATGGAGAAGTGTTCCTCTTTTTCCCCATCCTTTCCAGCATCTGCTGTCCTCTGAGTTTTTCATCTTAGCCATTGTGACTGGTGTGAGGTGGAATCTCAGGGTTGTTTCGATTTGCATTTCCCTGATAACTAAGGATACTGAACATTTCTTTAGGTGCTTCACAGCCTTCTGGTATTCCTCAGTTGAGAATTCTTTGTTTAGATTTGTACCCCATTTTTTAATAGGATTATTTGACTCTCTGGAGTCTAACTTCTTGAGTTCTTTGTATACATTAGATATTTGACCTCTATCGGATGTAGGATTGCTAAAGATCTTTTCCCAATCTGTTGGTTGCCATTTTGCCCTATTGACAGTGTCCTTTGCCTTACAGAAGCTTTGCAGTTTTATGAGGTCCCATTTGTTGAAAAAGATAGCCTTTTCAACAAATGTTGCTGGATCAACTGTCAGTCTGCCTGTAGAAGAATACAAATTGATCTTTATCTCCTTGTAGAAAGCTCAAGTCCTAGTAGATCAAGGACCTCCACATAAAACCAGATACACTGACTCTAATAGAAGAGAAAGTGGGGAAGAGCCTCCAACACATGGGTACAAGAGAAAATTTCCTGAACAGAACACCAATAGCTTATGTTCTAAGATCAAAAATCAACAAATGAGACCTCATAAGATTGAAACACTTTTGTAATGTAAAAGATATTGTCAATAGGACAAAACAGCAACACACAGATTGAGAAAAGATCTTTACCAACCCTACATCTGATAGAGGGCTAATATCCAAAATATACAAAGAACTCAGGAACTCTAGAGGACCACAAACCCTATTTAAAAAATTGTGTACAGAGCTAAATAAGGAATTCTCAACTGTGAAATCTTGCATTGCTCAGAAGCACTTAAAGAAATGTTCAACATCCTTAGTTATCAGGGAAATGCAAATCAAAACAATCCTGAGATCCCACCTCATGCCAGTCAGAATGGCTAAAATCAAATGCTCACCTGACAGCAGATGCTGGCAACTATATGGATTATTCCTCCATTGCTGGTAGGATTGTAAGCTGGTACAACCACTCTGGAAATCAGTCTGGTGGTTCCTTAGAAAATTGGAAATATCATTACTTGAAGACCCAGCTATACCACTACTGGGAATATACCCAAAATATTCTCCAACATATAAGAAGGACACAAGGTCCACAATGTTTACAGCAGCCTTATTTATAATAGTCAGAAGCTGTAAACAACCCAGATGTCCCTCAACAGAAGAATGGATACAGAAAATGTGATACATTTACACAATGGGGGAGCTACTCAGCTATTAAAAACCATGAATTCATAAAATTCACAGGCAAGTGGATGGAAGTAGAAAATAACATCCCGAGTGAGGTAACCCAGATTCAAAAGAACACATATTGTATGTCCTCACTGATAAGTGGGTATTAGTCCCCAGACTCACAATGCCCAGAATACAACCCACAGACCATGTGGAGTTTAGAAGGAAGGAAGACCAGGGTGTGGATGCTTTAGTTCTGCATTGGGGGGGGGGGACAGGATGATCTTGGGAAGGGAGTCTTCAGGGAGAGAGGAACAGGAGGAAATAGAGGGGGTAGTGTCAGGTACTAGAGGGGACAGGGGAGAAGTACAGAGTGTCAGGAAATCGATAAAAGTATGTAGCAGTGGGGATGAGGAAACAGGGATAGCTATTATAGGGTCCCAGACACCATGGAAACAGGTATTTCCATGGTGTTCACAGGATTCATTGGGGATGAGTTTAGCAGAGAAGGAGAGAGAACCTGTAGAGATGACCTCCAGTAGTTAGGCACTGTCCCTGGTCAAGGGATGGGGTCACACACCCATCTCAAAGTTTTTAACCCAGAAATGTTCCTGATCTTGAAGAACAGGGACAAAAAACTTAGCAGAGAGTGAACAAAGGGCCATCAGGGAACTGCCCCACCTGGGGATTCATGCTGATACTGTTGCTATTCCCAAGAGGCACTTGCTGACAGGAACCTGGTGTGGCTGCTCCTTGGTTGGTTCAACCAGCAACTGACCAATGGAGATGGAAATTTATGGAGCCAGTCATCAAACTGAGCTCAGAGACCCTCCTTGGGGAGCTGGCAGAAGAACTGGAGGAGCTGAGGAGGATTGCAATCTCATACAAAGAACATTATCATTTGGCCTGACCACCCCGTGCTCCCAGGGACTATACCATCAACCAAGGAGTGTACAAGGAGGGATCCATGGCTACAGATACATATGTAGCAGAGGATGGACCTTGTCTGACATCAATGGGAGGGGAGTGTAGTTGTTATTAATAAAGAGGTACCACCCCGCGAGGCCTCTGCACCGTGTCCTGGCGGGTCCTTCTCTGGATGACTCTCATTGCATCCCAGCTGTGTTTCCTCCCCGCCATAACTCTGTTAATAGTGGGAATTCCAAGCTTCTGCCTAGCACCTACTCCTTCCAAGTATCTGGTAAAGCATAACTCTTAAACTTGAATAGTTAACCAAACATATTTATGTATATTATTTATAAATATATTATGTATATTTAAGTATATAAAACTCCAAATTACATAAAGCCGATTTACAATGATAAAGTATTATCCCAATATTTCTAACCCTGCAAGAGCTGTACGTCCACGGTGGGGGGGGGGGGGCGTTGCGCCGTTGCTAGGATACAAAATAAGCTATGTTAGGTACTTCCTTTTCCCCGCCCATGGCGGGCTACAACTTCTGCTGCTGGCAGGAAGCTCCGCCCTACAGTTGCTGCTGCCACTGCTGGCCCCTCCCCCACGGACCGCAGCGGACCACCAACCCCTCTGTTAGATTGTCCTGAGCCTGGTAGAATGGCCACGCTGTCTCCCATGGGCGTGTGCGCCTACTGTCAGGCAGGTTCACAATTCTGCTACCAGACTACAAATTCCTACAAACACACAGACCATATTAATTGGTAAGGCATTTCTCCGTTGGCCAGAAGGAACCTACTACTGGCCTCCTATTATTCAGATTAGGACATAGGGGTCTTGGGTGCTTCTCTGACGTTCCGGGAACATCAGCTCAGCTGCAGGCCTCTAGACCTGAAACCATGTTGCCATCCTTCCCACTACCCCCCTCACCCTATGGGCATCTAATTGTCTTCGACCATATATTTTAAAGGATCAGCAGTCTGGTAAATGAAAAAAGACCTAAGCCTCACCTATCCGTGTTCCTACACCTCTAGCTTGTTCCCATAACTTGCCTGCTCGGTGTTACATGCCTAAATCTGCCTGAACAAACTCATTTTCTGTCACCACGATTTAATCCATTGCTGCCAGCTTTCTTACTCTGGTCCTAGCCTCCTTGCTAATAAAATATACTTTCCTCTACCTATGCATCTGTCAAAGCTACTTAAGACTCTCATTCCTATCCTCTCTTGACTACTGCAATTCTATCTCGTGCTCAATCTTGTCAGAAGTTTGTAGATTATTAAATTTGTGACAGACAGAATTCTCAAAGGCAGCTTCTCCCATGAGGTCTCAGAAGAAAGATGTGGACACTGCTACAGGATGCTGCCTAAATTGTGTGTGATATGATGATCATTAAATATACGCAGTGGACAAGACAGAATACCTTGAGTCAAATGACTTAGCTAAACAAAGGTAAGCCATTTCTCATGTCATGCTTATCCATTCCACACAAAAAAGCCCTGCATCTCCTGCGCTTAAAAGGCAGATTGGCAGCTCAAGATCAGAGACCACAGAGAACTGCTGGCTACTGGAATCTGACATTTTTAGTAATATAACTGCTAAATTAATTTTTATTCCTTAGACTTCTGACTATATTGACAGCTAAACAGTTATCTCCTTACCTAAACTGTTTCCATTCAATGCTTCATACTTCCTCTTCTTGCTATGTCACTGTCCTAACATTATCTAAGTTCCTAACTCTAATAATAAATATTCCACTATATGATCCAACTTTTTAATCTTGTTCCTTCTGCTCCACAAAAGGCTCATCTTAAAGACTCTTCATGTGGTTAACCCATGTTATCTCTTTAGTAAACTTGTTAGCTACAAGAAAACCTACCCAGATCCACTGCTCATGGACCAAATAGTCTCCATCCAGATAAGTACATCTGCCCCAAAGTTCCCACTTACTACCTATTCCAAAGGGTGGGATTCCTCTGGGTTTCAATTGTACATCTTAAGAAAAATTTCTTTCTCTTAAATGTACTTAATCTTATTCCCTATCTATACTAATGTGCTTCAACATCTTGTCAAGTTCAGTCCCTTGCTACATCCAGGACAGCTCCAGAGAAGCAACCTTCAGATGCTCCAATCTCCTCTCAGCTTCTCTAGACACAGACAGCTTCTACTGGACCTGTTCTTCTGACCTGTTCTCAGATGGCTCCACAGGCCCTGGACTACAAGAAAGCAGCCAATTCTCCTGAGGCTGGACAAACATCCCCCATACCCATTTCTCTAGGTTCCCCAGAGACACGCCACCCCAATGTCAGCATGAAGCAGCCAGATATTACAACAACGACCCTGTTCCTGCTTCGCCCTTACTTCTTTTTAATTTTTCTTTTTTAATTAAACCAAAACTGGGGAATGTTAGGGTTCTGTCTAAGCTACATACCACCATTACCTGGCAACAGCCAGGTATGCCCCTCCCCACAGTAACCTTGCAAAAGTCAGGTAGGCCTAGCCCACTATAAAAGGGGCTGCTTGCCCCTCCTTTTCCTCTTATTCCTTTCTCTCTTGCTCCTGCCTCTTGCTCTCTTGCTCCTCTCAGCCTCTTTATGCCTCTCTTGGGCTTTCCTCCAGTCCCCCTCTGTCTCCACGTGGTCAAGACTGGCCTCTACCTCTCTACCTCTCTACTCTCTCTGCCTTTTTCTGACTCCACTACCCCATTAACTCCCATCCTCTGCCCTAAATAAACTCTACTCTATACCATGTCTGTGTGTTTCTGGTCCGTCGGGGGAAGAGATGCCTTAGTATGGGCCCACTGGGGCACGTCCTTCCCCCACACCGCCAAATACCAGTCTCTCTAAAACCTCCTCTTTTAATGATCATAACAGCTGGGGCATGTCACAGAAGAAACATGTTGATGTTTGTTCCACAGAAGTGGAGCTGCAGCAAAGTACAAATCAGAGATAAAGAAGCAGTGAGTTCAGTCATATGGGTTCCCACCACCATCCCAGCACAGAGGGCGGGTGACATGATTGGTGATAGAGCCGTGGGCTACAAATGACATGGCTGCCATGAGAAAAGATCCACTCAGTCCTCTGGTGACAAAGATAAAGTATCGGACCACGTAGCCCACAAAGCTGATAGCTTGCTTTTCCTGGAAGAATTTGGAAAGTGTCTTGGTGGTTGAGGTGATATTGTAGAAGTCTTTGAGTAAAAGGTCACTGAGAAGAAATACATGGGTGTGTGGAAGTGTGAATACATCATTATAAAACCATTGAGGGACATGTTCCAGGTTCAGGTAAGACAAAAGGTAGTTCTGTGATTTGTGAGGAATGTAAGAATTCTGGATAGATGTATTGGGCTATCTCAGTTGTATTTCCTTCCCCAATCAGTGTCTTTCTTGATGATCTTTGAAGATTAAGAACAACAGTAGCAATGAAGAAGAAGAAGAAGAAGAAGAAGAAGAAGAAGAAGAAGAAGAAGAAGAAGAAGAAGAAGGAAGAAGAAGGAGAAGGAGAAGAAGAAGAAGAAGAAGAAGAAGAAGAAGAAGAAGAAGAAGGAAGAAGAAGGAGAAGGAGAAGAAGAAGAAGAAGAAGAAGAAGAAGAAGAAGAAGAAGAAGGAAGAAGAAGGAGAAGGAGAAGAAGAAGAAGAAGAAGAAGGAAGAAGAAGGAGAAGGAGAAGAAGAAGAAGAAGAAGAAGAAGAAGAAGAAGAAGAAGAAGAAGAAGGAAGAAGAAGGAGAAGGAGAAGGAGAAGAAGAAGAAGAAGAAGAAGAAGAAGAAGAAAAGAAGGAAGAGGAGGAGGAGAACAACAACAACAGTAACAACAATAAGAACAACAATAAGAAGCAGAGGAGGAGGAGGAAGAAGAAGAGGGAAAAGAAAAGAAAATGAAAGAAAAGAAATGAAAAGAAAGACATTGTTAACACAGGTGAAACATTACAATTAGTACATTTTCCATTTTCCCCACCATTAAGCCCTGGGAAGAGACATCTAAAATCTACATTATAAGAAGAGATTTTGAAAACTTGAAATGACAACTTTTAAGTGATTATTTATTAAATAACAAATAGATTTTTTTATAGTACTGTGAAAATGCTCCGGTGCATATGAGAAACATAGATTTTGGGGGACAGCATTTAGAACTGTTAAGACAGAAGACAAACTATAATCTAAAACTCATTCTTGATTTAGGTAAAGGTTGTAAATTACTGGGTCGAATACATTCAATATGAACAATGCCATGTGAGAATAATTGTAATCTGTGAACATACTTAAGAATACACACAAACACACATACAGACTCGCGTGCGCGCGCGCGCGCACACACACACACACAAACACAGGATTACAATTATTGATTATCATATGTTGAACTATCCCTATATTTCTGGCATGAAGCCAATTTGATCATGGTGGATAATCTTTTTGATGTGTTCTAAGATTTGGAATGCAAGAATTTTATTAAGTATGTTTGCATGTCTTTCACAAGAGAAATTGGTCTGCAATTCCCTTACTGTTAGTCTTTATGTGCTTTGAGTAGGAGGGTGACGTGACTTCATAAAATAAATGTGGCATACTCCTTCTGTTTCTATTTGTGAAATAATCTTGATATTAACTTTTCTTTGAACATTTGATTGAATTCTGAACTAAAACCATCTGTGCCATGAACTTTTTGGTGTGTGTGTGTGTGGGGGGGGGGTTTAATGCCTACTTCTGTTTAATTAGGGGTTGTATGTCTATTTAAATTGTTTTTCTTATTTTGATTTAGTTTAGTAAGTTACCTATCAAGGAAATTATCCATTTCCTTTAGATTTTCCAATTTTATGGGATACAAGGTTTTAAAGTTTATCCTTATGGTTTATTCTCTGGCTTTCCTTGATGGCTGTCATGTTTCCCCTTTTCTTTCTCATTTTGTTAATTTGAATATTCTCTGTGTCTCTAAATTAGTTTGGATAAAGGTGTGTCTATCTTGTTGATTTTCTCAAACCAACTCTTTTTTTTCATTGATTCTTTGTATTGTTATCTTTGTTTCTATTTTATTGATTTTAGTCTTCAGTTCGATTATTTCCTGCAGTCTACTCCTCTTGGATGTGCTTACTTCTTTTTATTCAGGTGTGTTGTTCAGTTGCTAGTGTGGAATCTCTTTCTCTTTCTCTCTTTTTTGTCTCTTTCTTTCTCTCTCTCTCTCTCTCTCTCTCTCTCTCTCTCTCTCTCTCTCTCTCTCTCTCTCTCTCTCTTTCCCCCTCCTCCTCCTTTACCTTGTTATAGTTCTGTGACGTTTCCTTTTAGAATTACCAACATTGTATCCCACAAGGTTGGGTATGCTGTTTGCTGTGCACTCATTTTCATTGAATTCTAGAAAGCCTTTTTTTTTTAAAATTTCTGACTTGGTCCAGTTTTCATTCAATAGAGAGGGTTGATCAGTTTTCATGTGTTTGTAAGCTTTCTATTGTTTCTGTTTTTGTTAATATCCACTTTTCCTCTGTGTTGGTCTGATAGGATGCAGGGAGTTGTGTTAATTTTCTTGTTTCTGTTGAGACTTGATTTTTTGGTGAGAGTGATGGTTGTGGCTTAGCTGTTGTCTTCACAGGAAATTCCTACTGGTGTTGTTGACTGGGACTCTGGGATAAGTTGGGGAAAGGAAGTTTGAGGGAAAAAGTCCTCGTGGACTGTTGGGGATGGTGTTAGAAGGAAAGGGAGTCTACAGTGGGTTTCGGCCTGGAGCCTCCCAGCCCAGAGAAGGTAGTGGTAGAGGGCATGGAGTAAGACTCTGGAGATGGCTTTAACATTTGAGTGTCCAGGCTTTCTAGCTCTCTAACTGTACTGAAATGCTGATGATAACTTCTAAAAAGTCCTAAAAACTTTCTTGCTTTTTCTGAGGGTGAAAGACTGCTGGCTTAGGTGATTAACACCTGCAGCCTAACAGTGGAGGATTAAGCAATGTGGCCTTTGTTCTATCTCAGCAGGAACTGCTAGGCTCTAACTTCCAGCCTGCTAGTCTGAAGTCTCAGGAAGAAAATGGGACACTTAGAGAAGTGCCTATAGTTTATTACTAAGTTGTAAAAAGATTCCTATAAAAGCTATCTAAGGGTGAAAGTGGAAAGATCCTAAGTGAAGAAAGGGAAAAATTCTTCTAGGTGGGGAAAGGTAAAAAGAGAGAGAGAGAGAGAGAGAGAAGAGAAGAGAAGAGAACAGGAGAAGAGAAGAGAACAGGAGAAGAGAGCCTTTCTCTTTTGTCTTCAGTACTTATATATCTTTCAGAATCTTGATCATGGTCACATGTTACAAAGTTCATCACATGTTCAAATCTTAAATTGGAATAGAAGTTTACAACAGAGAATGTTTACTTGCATATCCATTAGGCGTAATTATCTAGCTAAACATCCATCACCTGTCTCAGCTTTCACAGATTCACTTAAGGTTTAAAGCCATAACTACGTTATTAGTGAAGTTTTGTATAGGTAAGCCCAGTCAATCTTTTATCTCCTGACCTAGCACCTATAATAATCCCTAATTCTCTTTTATGACCTTTAGTTAATTGCTTTACAACCTTTTGGTGCTCTGAGTAGGAGAAAGTCTGGTTGCCTCTAAGAGCAATTCCCTTTGACACTTGGGAAACTGGCAGAGTTCTCATTGCAGTTTTGACTGTTCTCATTGCAGTTTTGACTATCAGAAAAGGACCTAATAACAGTCCCATTATAAAAGAGCTTAATAATCACAGATATGATTTTAGGAATTCTTATAAAATCATCATTAAAACTTAAGTCATCTATTTGTCGACATAGCATCACTATAAGACAGTACATCTTCGTGGATCTGCAGAGATCTCTTCTAAAGGGGTATACTATTACTTATTGATTATTATATATGTTTAATAGTAACAGGAAAAGCTATTAATAGCAGGAATCATTCCTAAAGTGAGTCCCTCATGGCTTTGCTTAATAAGGGCTCACCTGTCGCAGATTTTATAATAATCTGAATTCAGGATGATCACCTGCTAGGATATTAGCTTGTCTCATTATGGCTCCTGACAGATTTCTTGCTTTAGATCTGGGGAAGAGACCTGGGCAGGGTGTCAGGATCAATCCCTGTTGCTTATAGCTATTGACTTTGTGGTGTGGGGTGTGGGGTATGGGGTGCATCTTAGGGACAAAAGGAAAGGTTTTGGTCTCTATTCAGCTTATTTGTTGTCTTGGGCAAAGGAGTGCTTGCATTATCCACTGGGGTTGGTGTTTATGATCATGGAGCTGTCATGAACCTACAACGAGGGAGTGGGGAGGAAGGTTAGAATTGGATGGATTATAGGATCCACAAGAGGTGCAGTAAATGGGAAAGTAAGGCTGTATTTAGTGTTCTATTGCAGCAGTGTTTATAAACTTGGGAGACTGGATCTTGGTGACAGAGAGAAAGAGAGAAGCGAATGTGAGAACGCTACCTTGGCATGTCTTCTTTTTTAAATATCCATACCTGTTATTTATAGCCTTTTCCTTTTAATTTACATATTTCATATTTCACTTCAGAAGAAAGAAAATTTATATCATTAAATTTATGGCAAAATACTGCTTTTCTATAATCTTTTTACGATTAAATTTATGCAGTAAATACCATTTGAAGTTAAGAATTTGAGTGATGTTAGTGAGAATACTTCATGCATAATTACTATACTCCAGATAATCAGAGTTATTGGAGATGCAGCTCCCTTAATTTTTTTTTGGAATCTATCTTATAGTTTTTGATAATTTCAAACTTGGAGTAATTGGAGGTTGCATGAAGTTCTAGTTGTCTATAAGAACCCAAAGTAAAGTTTAACATGGTTTATAGTAAAAAAATAAGCTAAAGGATAAAAAAATTATTTGTAGAGGGTGAAAAATATGGATGACTAGAGTTGGAAATTTTGGGGTAAATGGGTATCTGGAGTTTCTGATCATATTAGGTCAGATGTTAAAGGCATAAGGATCTGTTCTGCTGAACAAACAACTAAATACCCAAGAGCTTAATAACAAAGCTTTATTTTGTTTACTATTTCATAATCCTCCAAGGTTAGCCAATTTTATTCATCTCCCATATCTCTACAGACAAAGCAATGTCTGCAACATTGCCTATCACAGTGGCAAAGTGAGAAAGCACAAAGGGCGAAGTGTGACCTTTCTTTGAAGGTTTCTTCCCACAGATCTTTGCATCACCTCTGCTCCATTTTCATTAGGCAAACCCATCATAGTTAAGAGTGATTTTTGAGCATTGTCATATATAATCCTAAGTGACAAAGAAACTAGAGGAATGTACATTTGGAGCAAACTGATGCCATTGTGTCCTAATCACGAACTTGTTTTCACCTGCCAAAACAGAAGTATCCAGACTCTCTAGAAAATAGGCCGTCTAAGCTCCTGTCAGACAATGCTGTTCAGGATCTTTGAGGGATACTTAGTAAGCTCTTGATTATACATACATACATATATATATATTATGTATATATGTATTTACATTTTAGAGACCTGTGTAGCATTTTACACACTCTCTGTTAATTTTTAGAAATTGAGTATTCGGTAACTTACTACAGTAAATTTGTATGTTTACTAAGTTTTAGAACCTATATTTGAAATATCAGAAGCAATTTCATAAAGTTATTCCATTGCCTATGTTAACCAAGAATAAACTGACATGATTTAAAAGAGGAAGTTAGAGTACCACAGGATCAGATTCTGCTATTGATCATTTGGAATTTAAATTTGAAATCTCATATGGACTCTGATTTCAAGAATCAAATAATCACATTCACAGTAAATGAGCAAAACATTTCCTTCATCTTTACTGAGCTCTTAGTCCACATCTTTTTCACTTACCCAGTAGCTCCTGGAGACAAGAATAAGACCTCAAAATTCTTAGAGAATTAGCATTTATTTGCCTTAGAAACACTTTACCTGTCAGAAGTAGTTTATTCCCAAGAGGCACAGCCAAGTTCACATTAATTTTATTCTTTCTAACAAGAGGTTCAATTGTCAGAAACAAAGAACAACCTTGGTCTTCATGAAGTCTTTATTCTGCTTAATTGGGCCATTTGTGAGACAAGAGTTCTGAACCCAGGGATGCTTACAGCCTTCTGTAAGGACTGGACCCAGGGCTGAAAAGTCTTCAGTTGCAGCAGCAAAAACTTATAAATTTGGTTGTTTCACAAATACAGTGAAATAATGAATAAGTAATGAAATATGAAGTTATTTCTGATGTAATATGAAAACAATATCCTTCAGGACTTACAAGGATAGTTTTTTAGTAGTATCGAATCAGTCACAGTCCATATCGCTATCATCAGTTTGAGTCTTTTTTCCATGTGAGTAGGTAGTTTGTAGGGAAAATCTGTCAGAAATCTCAGAATCTTTTACTAACAGCATCCCAGCTTCTTCTGTAACCTCTTTACAGCATCTTTGATTTCCTTGTTCCTCAGACTATACACCAAAGGGTTCAACATAGGAATCAACACAGTGTAGAAGACAGACACAAATCTGTCAAAGCTGGAGGAGCTACCAGAGCTGGAACTGAAATAGACAAAAGCACTGGAGGTGTAGAATAGGGAAACAGCTGTCAGGTGAGAGGCACACGTGTTGAATGCCTTGGACCGACCCTTCGCTGAAGTGATCTTCATAATGGACAAGACAATATAGCCATAGGATATCACAATGACTAAGGCATTTGTAAGACAATACAAAATTGTTAATATGAGAATCACTACCTGTGCAAAAAATATGTCAGTGCAGGATAGTTTTAACAGCTGGGGCATGTCACAGAAGAAATGTCTGATGACATTGGGTCCACAGAAGTGGAGCTGCAGCAAGGCACACACCTGAGATACAGAACCTATGAGTCCTGCTGTGTAGCTTCCCATCACCATCTGAGTGCATAGTGTTGGTGACATGATAGATGAGTACAGAAGAGGGTTACAAATGGCAGCATACCTGTCATAGGCCATGGCTGTCATGAGGCAAGATTCACTCAGTCCCATAGTAGAAAACATAAAGTATTGAACAATGCATCCTACAAAGCTGATAGTTTGCTTTTTCTGGGAGAGGTTGGAAAGCATCTTTGGGACTGTAGAACTGATATAGCAGATGTCTATAAAGGACAGATTACTGAGGAAGAAGTACATAGGTGTATGGAGGTAGGAGTCCATCCTTATTAAAACAACAAGAGACAGGTTCCAGGTCAGTGCTGTAATATACAGGATGAGGAACATAACAAAGAGTAGTGCTGTGATTTGGGGGAAATCAGAGAATCCCAGGAGGATGAATTGGGTGATCTCAGTAATATTTCTTTCTTTATTCATTGCCCCCATGATCCTAGTTAGTATTTTGGGGGAGAAAAGAACATATCATTGGTTCAAGTGAAATAATAACATTTTCTACCACTTTCTCTCGAGTCTGGAGCAGGAGAAACACTCCATTGCCTTTCCATAGAAAGAACCCAGTATTTCCTTTCCAGCTGTCAATGAAATCCTGCTCATTTTCCAGTTCTTTTCTTATTCATATAATGTAATGAGGATTTAAAAAGACATTTAAAGATTGACTGGAAACATTTATTAATCCAACCGTGAAATTGCTGAGCTTATGAAATAGATGTCGTGGTGATTGATTGAAATATGTGGCTTTAGTTGTTTACTGATACTTCTGAGTATAATTGCTGCTTCCATCTCAAGAGAGTGTAGGTGTTGTTCTTTTAAAATAAATATAAAACTGTTTTATATCCCAGATTATGATTTTAGTAATTTTTATTATCCTTTTCATATAGGGAAATGTCTCTATTCATAAGAATTTCTCAAATGCTTTACTAATATGTTTAGACATTTTGAAAGTAACCTAGAATATTATATATTTTATAATTGTAATAGAATTATTCATGTGTGCTCAATAAAATCATGGACTAAATCTTGGGAAGTCTTCCTATGAAACACCCAATCTGGAATTGGATAGTCCATTTTTGGCTTTAAGGAAGGATTATCTTAGTTTCAGGGTAGTTTTGTTAGTTGGACAACACCATAGTACAAATATGCTCAAAGTTTCAGAATAAGAGGTTTAGGTGTGATGCCCCTTGCACTGTGAATTTGTTTAAGCTGCTTAAGATAACTAAGTTTCTCTTTTCCTAACAAACTGAGCACCAGTGCTCCTGGACTCCAAATTTCCTTGGAGGATTATGAGCATCCCAGACACACTGGCTTAATGTCTTTAGTTCTGGGAAACTCTTGACCCATCATCTGCAATAGATTTCATCTTTATTTAACTTGCATTCTGGTAGCATGGGTTGCCAAGCTTTGGTGTATTCTATGTAGTTCATCATCTTCAGAAGAGACTGGAGAAATGTGGATTCTTATTTTTATTCCTAATAATAATTTTATTTGAAAAATTTTCAATTTGGTAAGGGAGTAATTATGAATACACTCACTGTCTTTGATAAATATGTTCCCTGTGTTTACCATCTTTCTGGAAAGCAAGATAAGGATTTTTTTCTGATATAAACCTTGAATGGAAACTTCATTAGGTACAAGTAGCTAATGGAGGTGTTTCCCAGTGCTGACCTGACAAAAATGTGATCAGTTTGTATTGTGTGAGGCACAAAACCAGATGAAGCAGAGAATGTTCCTGATAGTAAATGATTCAAGTTAAAGAAGCAAGAAAGTTGATATTCAGGCCCCTGCTGTATGTTCCTGTTGTCTGAGTATAGATATCTGCTTTGTAGTCCTGGTGGTCCGGACTTACCATCACAACCAAGGAGAACAACAAAAAGCTGTTTTTGTCTTCTCAAAAAGGCAAAAGAAATTACATGAGTACATGTCCTTCCTTTAACACTTACCTTTCCACAGGCTAAACAAAAGGTATCGATCAAGCTCTGTATTTCTACATTAATCAAGTTCTCATTTTTAAGGCAGAATTATGAAGAAGAGAAATAAAGTATCATCCTGATGATGAAGAAAAGGGAAAGCATAGACCAACATAATTTATATCTCAGCCAACTTTCCTGAAACAAAGTAAGGTTTGTTTTGATTCACATCTCTCAGAAAGTTTTACACAACTGTCAGGATTGACATTCACTGTTTCATTGGCTTGAAGATTCCCCTATCCCCTTATACAAATGAACAAACAGAAGGCAATAAATGTCACAGTAAGGTATTTAAGCATTTAACTCTCACATCATGCCCCAAATTAATGCAGATTTTTATGTTTGAGATAGTTCTATTGACTGAAGTTCAGTAAACTGGGTAAAGAGAAAGAAAATGGTTTTCAGACTAAGGGAGTTTGACAGAGGTGAGGGGAGATGAATGGATGAGGTAAATATTTAAAAACCTTGTCCCATTTAAGTGCTACTGTAAAACCTGCACAGGTCTTGACAGAACACAGATTCTACATTCAAAGTCTTGACATTTAGCCCTAACCCCAATTCTAGAAGAGGGTGAGGTTCTTTGGAAGAACTACCTATTTTTCTTTCTGTGTACTTTTCCGTTGAGTGCAGTGGTTCTCCTTAGTGGATGCTTTTGGCCATGGACTTAGTTATCCACTCACAGTACTGAGACCACAACACTGGGATCCTGTTGAGAGTTAAGGTGGAAGGAGAAAAGCCAATTATAGGGAAATATTACAGATACTCTCTGGTGTAATGGTTGCTAGGCTGACTTCCCTAATGATTTCAGACCCACTTTGCCATATGTATCAATTATCCAATTTCCACTGGACCTTTAATGATCTCAGGGATGCTACTCTGTGCCCTCTGGTTATTCTGGCTAAGGGTTTATTTATCTTGTTAATTTTCTTAAAGAACCAGCTCCTGGTTTTGTTGATTCTTTGTATAGTTCCTTTTGTTTCTATTTTGTTGGTTTCAGCCCCAAG
The DNA here is from genome assembly GCA_036184795.1 of Tokudaia tokunoshimensis. Classification (NCBI taxonomy): domain Eukaryota; kingdom Metazoa; phylum Chordata; class Mammalia; order Rodentia; family Muridae; genus Tokudaia; species Tokudaia tokunoshimensis. The sequence goes on from BTHU01000001.1 coordinate 130,397,524, forward strand.
TTTGATCATTCTCTACTCCTCTTGGGTGTATTCACTTCCTTTTGTTCTAGAGCTTTCAGGTATGATGGTAATCCGGCAGTGTATGCTCTCCCCAGTTTCTTTTTTGAAGGCATTCAGAGCTGAGTTTTCCTCCTAGCATTACTTTCATTGTGTTCCATAAGTTTGGGTATGTTGCATCTTCATTTTCATTAAATTCTAAAAAGGTTTTAATTTCTTTATTTCTTCCTTGATCAAGTTATCATTGAGTAGAGTGATGTTCAGCTTCCACTTGTATGTAGGCTTTCTATTGTTTTTATTGTTATTGAAGACCAAACTTGGTCCGTGGTGATCTGATCAAATGCATGGGATTATTTCAATCTTCTTGTATCTGTCATGGCTTGTTTTATGACTGATTATATGGTCAATTTTGGAAAAGGTACCATGAGGTGCTGAGATGAAGATATATTCTTTTGTTTTAGGATGAAATGTTCTATAGTTATCTGCTAAATCCATTTGGTATATAACTTCTGTTAGTTTCGATGTCTCTCTGTCTAGTTTGTGTTTCCATAATCTGTCCATTGAGAAGCGTGGGGGTGTTGAATTCTCCCACTATTATTGTGTGAGGTACAATGTATGCTTTGAACTTTAGTAGAGTTTCTTTTATGAATGTGGGTGCCCTTGCATTTGGAGCATAGATGGACAGAATTTTGAGTTCTTCTTGGTAGATTTTTCCTTTGATGAGTATGAAATGTCCTTCCTTATCTTTTTTAATAACTTTTGGTCAAAAGTCAATTTTATTTGATATTAAAATGGCTATTCCAGCTTGCTTCTTGGGACCATTTGCTTGAAAAATTTTTTTCCAGCCTTTTACTCTGAGGTAGTGTCTGTCTCTATCACTGAGGTGTGTTTCCTGTATGCAGTAAAATGTTGAGTCCTGTTTATGTATCCAGTTTATTAGTCTATGTCTTTTTAATGAGGAATTGAATTCATTGATGTTAAGAGATGTTAAGGAATAGTGGTTTTTGTTTCCTGTTATTTTTTAATGTTATTTTTATGTTTGTGTGGCTATCTTCTTTTGGGTTTGTTGAAAGAAGATTACTTTCTTGCTTTTCCTAGGGTGTAGTTTCCCTTCTTGTGTTGGTGTTTTCCATATATTATCCTTTGTAGGGCTGAATTTATTGAAAGATATTGTGTAAATTAGTTTTTGTCATGGAATATCTTCCTTTCACAATCTGTGGTAATTGAGAGTTTTGCTGGGTATAGTAGCCTGTGCTGGCATTTGTGTTCCCTTAGGGTTTGTATGACATCTGCCCCAGATCTTCTAGCTTTCATCGTCTCTGGTGAGAAGTCTGGTGTAATTCTGATAGGTCTGCCTTTATATGTTACTTGACCTTTTTCCCTTACTGCTTATAATATTCTTTCTTTTGTGCATTTGGTGTTTTGATTATTCTGTAATGGGAGGAATTTCTTTTCTGGTCCAATCTATTTGTAGTTCTGTTTTCTTCTTATATGTTTATGGGTATCTCTTTCTTTAGGTTAGGGAAGTTTTCTTCGATAAATTAGTTGAAGATATTTGCTGGCCCTTTAAGTTGGGAATTTTCACTCTCTTCTATACCTATTATCCTGTGGTTTGGTCTTCTCAATGTGTCCTAGATTTTATGAATATTTTGGGTAAGCATCTTTTTGCATTTTGCACTTTCTTTGACTGTTGTGTCAATGTTTTCTCTGGTATCTTCTGCACCTGAGATGCTCTCTTGTATCTCTTTTATCCTGTTGGTGATGCTTGCAGTTATGACTCCTGATCTCTTTCCTAGGTTTTCTGCCTCCAGAGTTATCTCCCTATGTGATTTCTTTATCGTTTCTATTACCATTTTTAGGTCCTGGATAGTTTTTTCAATTCCTTCACCTGTTTAGTTGTGTTCTCCTGTATTTCTTTAGGGGATTTATGTGTCTCCTCTTTAAGGGCTTCTACCTATTTACCTGTGTTATCTTGTATTTCTTTAAGGGAATGTTTTACGTTCTCATTAAGGTCCTCTATAATCATCATGAATTGTGATTTTATGTTCAAATTTTGCTTTTTCTTATCTGATGAGGTGTCAAGGACTTGCTATAGTAGGAGAATTAGGTTTTGATGATGCCAAGTAGACTTATTTTCTGTTGTTTATGTTCTTGATTTTCCCTTTTGCCATCTGGTTATCTCTGGTGTTAGCTGGTCTTGCTGTCTCTGACCGTGGCTTGTCCCTCCTGCAAACCTGTATGTCAGAACTCCTGGGAGATCAGTTCTCTCCGGGAGGAATTTGGGTACCGAGAGCTGTGGCACAGGGTTATCTCTGGGTGCAGATGAAACTGGAAGTATCCTGTCCCCAGCTGTTCCTTGGATCCTGTGTCCTGATGGCTCAGGGTGGGTCTCTCTTGGTCTAGGAATTTTAGCAGAAGTGGTGGTCTTACCTGTGCTCTCAGTTGTGTCAGCACTCCTGGGAGACCAGCTCTTTCCTGATGCTATTTGGGAATGGAGCGCTGTGGCACAGGATCAGCTCCAGGTGCAGAACCATACAGTATGTTTTTATAATGGTTTCCCCTATTTCATGTCCCAGATCCTTCTCACCCTTCTAACTAAAATCCCTTTCTTTCTCTTTTTTTGTTTACTTTTTTGGGATAGTCTTTATCATTAATTAATTGTTCATTTACTTCCCAACATCAGTTTTCCTCTCCTCCCATTCCTCCTCTCACACAGATCCTCCCTACTTTCCCCCATCTCCTTCTCCTAAGAGAAGGGGAAGCATTGCTTCTGTGTATCACTCCCTTACTCCCGGCACATCAAGCCACTGGAGAATTACACATGTCCCCCACATTGTGGCCAGAGAAAACTCTCAATTAGAGGAAAGAGATGTACAGGAAGTTGCTTATGTTATTCCCCTTGCTTTTTGTCATCTGGTTATCTCTGGTGTTAGCTGATTTTGCTTGTCCCTTCTGCAAGGGACAATCTGTTTGTCAGATTCAAGCACATCCCTGATCCAGTTGTTGAGAAAAATGCATGAAGACCAAGTTGCACATCTGCTACATATGTGCGTCAGTAGGGGGCTAGGTCTCCCCATCTACTCTTAGTTTGATTATTCAGTCCCTGGGAGCCACAAAATGTTCATATTAGTTGCTTCTGATGGTCTTTTTATAGAGTCCCTGTATTCTTCATGCCCCCCAATTCTTTCCCCACCTCTTCCAGAAGATGTCTCCTCTCCCTGATGAACTCCATCAAATTTTTGGCTGTGGATGACTGCATGTGTTTTCATTGGTTGCTTGACAGATCCTCTCAGGCAACAGTTATGTTACATTCCTGTCTGTAAACATAACAGAATATCACTAATAATGTCAGGAATTGGTGTTGCCCATGCATTGAATCTCAATTTGGGCCAGCCCTTGGTTGGGCATTCCCTTAGTCTCTGTTCTAACTTTGTCCCTTTATAACTTGGAGGCAGGACACATATTAGGTTTAAGGTTTTAATGCTGTCCTTCTCCCCTACATGGAGAGTCCTGCCTGGCTACAGGAAGTGGCCACTTCAAGAATCATATCCCCCACTGCTAGGACTCTCAGCTAGAGTCACCCCCATAGACACCCTGGGCCCTCCCCATGTCCCAGGTCTCTTGAATGTTCTAGAAATGCCCCCTACTATACCACCAAATTCTGTTCTTCTCCCTTGCTCTCCCTATAGCTGAGTGCCCTACACCCACACCCCACTTTAATCCCCATCCCCTATTCTACCCAGTTCCTCCCTGGATTTCCAAGTCTGATATCCATTTTGTTTCCTTGTCTGAGAAAGATCCAACAATCTTCCCTTCAATTCTCATCAGTTTGCTTCTTTGGGTCTGTGTATCGTAAAGTGATTAACCTGAACTTTATGACTAATATCTCCTTGTAAGTACATGGCATGCACATCTTTTGGGATTGGGTTACCTCACAAAGGGTAATGGTTTCTAGTTCCATGCATTTGCCTACAAAATACAAGATGTCCTTTTTTCTTGTGTCCATTTACTTGGAAAACTTTTTTCTAGCTCTTTACTCTGAGGTAGTGTCTATATTTGTAGCTGAGGTGTGTTTCTTCTCTGCTGCAGAATGATGGATTCTATGTTTGCATCCACTCTGCTAGCCTGTGTCCATCTTATCTTCTGTGCCTGAGATTCAGTCTTTCATGGTTTGTATTCTGCAGGTGATACTTTCTGTTCTCCTTCCTAGGTTTTCCATCCAGGATTGCCTCAGTTTGTCTTTGCTTTATTGCTTCTATTTCCATTCTCAGGTTAACAATTTTGTTTATTTACTTTACTTCTTTGGCTGTATTTTCCTGTATTTGTTTATGTTTATTCATTTTCTCTTTAAGGTCCTCTGCCTGTTTGATTGTCTTTTTCTGTATTTCTTTTAAGGGATTTGTTCACTTTGTCTTTATAGGCCTCTATCATCTTTATAGGATTAGATTTAAGGTCATTTTCTTGTGATTCATGTGTGTTAGGATATTCAGGGCTTGATGTTGTAGGATAGCTGGGTTCTGATGGTGCCATATTGCCCTGGTTTTTGTTGATTGTGTTCCTACACTGGCCTTTAGCTATCTGGTTGTCACTAATGTTGGAAGGCCTGGTAGTTGCTGATTGGTTTAAGTCTCAGGGGCTGCAGGTTGAGCTTGTAGTCCCTGATGTCAGCAGGCTTCTGGGATTGCAGATAGATCTGGTCGTCTCTGGTGTAGCAGGCTTCAAGTGATAGAGGCAGAAACGATAGTTCCTTATGGCTTTAGGCTGCTGGTTTTCTTAGGTGGTGGCAAGACACTATGGATGCAATTAGAGTTTGGGTCCCTGATGGTTTTAGGCCTCCTTTTATCCTGGACAGCAGCAGGCCTTTAGAGATGCAGGCACAGTTGTGATCCAGGCAATGCAGTACAGAGGGGTAGGATAGAACTTGCTGCTGCTGGATTTGTCTAGTGGTGCCTGAGGGCAGTGAACTGGAATAGGGATCTCACCTGGTGGTTGCTGATAGCTTCAGACATCTGGCATTGTGGTTAGTGATGTGGACTGGAGGATGGAGCACAGAGAGGACCTGGCAGAACTCAGGGGTTCTGGACTTGTCAGGCACCCAGAAAGCAGGGATTTGGGACTTGGAGATCTTATCTGGTTGGCCTTGGCAGGAGCAAGCTTTTAATTTCTGAGAGATCTCAATGCACATTTCAAGACTAGAGCACTTCTCAGGTAGAGACCATATTGTCTCTATAATCTCACTAAAGTATACCTATGAGGAGATATTCACTTCCAAAATATCTGGGTGAATATGGTCTAAATTGAAGCAATGTGCTTCCTGATGTCAAAGCTGCTTGGGTCTATTTTTCCTTCTTACTATAAGTTTGCTGTCTTATACACTGTCTTATGACCCCAGACAGTCAGGTTTGATGTCTGTATTTCTTTTCTTTTGCTTTTCTTTTCATTCATTTTCTTCTTCTTCTTTTTCTGTTGTTGTTCTTCTTCTTCCTCTTTTTCTTCTTCCTTCTCCTCTTTTAATTCTCCTTTCCCTCATCCCTTCCTCCTCTTTCTCCTTCTCTCTTCTTCTCCTTTTTCCATCTCCTCCTTTTCTCTTCTTTCTTCTTCTGAGTCTCTCTTTTTCTTTCTCTTCTTCCTTGTTCTTTTCTCCCTACCCTCTAATAAATAACAATAATTTCAGCACAAGAGGTGAGTTCTTTGAAAAATTATCAAACATGATGTTTTATGAAATTTCAAATATCAGTCCATGGGTAAGTAAATAAGGAATGGAGAACAGGGAGGTTTTCACATAGCTTACTTCCTTGATGACAGGACTTAATGCTTTTCATGCAAAGCCAATTTAATTCTCAATTTTCCCTGTAAATCTAGCTAGCAATATATTTTCAGGATATTCTCATCATTACTAATTTTTAATGTAACAACTCCCATCTCTGAGTGACAACTCATTATGCTCTCTGTATACCAAGAGTTTAGTGTTCTTTTACAGACAGAGCAAAAGAGAAATCTAAACATGATGGGATCAGTCAAGAATCCCAGAGTTGACAAACAGCATGTCCAAATATACCCTGCTCTTCAGTAAACAATTTACCCTTCACTTTTTATATATTGGTGACAGCTAAAACTTTTGCCTAGTATGAAGCAGTTATCAAATGAATTCATGTAATTCCTTGATATAGTCAGAGTCTTCTGATTTTTGTACCTTCTCTGGCTTTTCTCACTGTTTATCAAATGAAGTTCTGAGCATCATTTATATTTTGACTATGTAAAGTACTACTTTCTGAGATTTAGTAATCAACTCCTAGGTTTCATTTTAGTGTATGTTAATTTAGTTAAATTCTCATGCATTCTAATGAGAAACTGGTGTGTTCTTCTGGACCTTTAACATATTCAGGCTTTTGAGTTTATACTTTAATTATAACTTTTCTCCTATCCCTTTTTTCCCTCCATACCTCCCATATACGCCTATCCATTCTTCTTCAAATTCATGGCCTCTTTAAAAGAAACTGTTACAGTGAGGGAGCGCACCAGCCTCCCCTTGGTAACCTCTGCTCCGGGGATCGACTGCACTGAGCATACAGGTACCCAGGAACTCCCCAATATAACATCACTTGGGACACAGCCTGTTGGGCTTCCATCTGCACCCAAGAGCAGGGCAGCTCTGCAGACCTCTGGGCGCCAGCTCTGCTGTGGGTCATCTGCCTTGCAGAGTGATCTATGCCTAGAGGGTGCACAGTGCACTCCGCCATCTTTGCTCCAGCAACAGGGCAATTGGGACCTCCAGGCGCAGGGACAATCACGCATAATATCGCTTGGGACTCAGCCAGCTTGTGTGCTCCCTGCTCCCAAGAGCTGGGCAGTTCTGTAGTCACCTATGCACCAGCTCTGCTGTGGGACATCTGCCCTGCAGAGATACCCGCACTGGCAGAGAGTGCACCCGCGCAGCGAGGGAGAGCACCTGCCTCCCCTTGGTGACCTCTGCTCTGGGGATTGATACACTGAGCCTTCAAATGTGCAGGGATTCCCCAATATAACATCACTTGGGGCAAGGCACATCAGGGCTCCAAAGTCACTTAGGAGCAGGGCAGCACCCCAGCAATCGGTGCCAGGAGAAGCCCGGTAATCCGGGGGGGGGGAGGGCCAGAAATAGCCTTGCAGGCTCACAAGAGATCCAACTAATAGCCAGTGACAGCAGGACCAACTAACACCAGAGGTAACCAGATGGCAAAAGGCAAACGTAGGAACGTTACTAACAGAAATCAAGGCAATATGGCACCATCTGATCCCAACTCTCCAACAGCAGCAAGTCCTGGATACCCCATCACACCAGAAAGACAAGATCTGGATTTAAAATTACTTCTCATGATGCTATTAGAGGATTTCAAGAGGACACAAATAAATCTCATAAAGAAATACAGGAGAACATGAATCAACGGGTAGAAGCCCTTACAAAAGAAACACAAAAATCGCTTAGAGAAATGCAGGAGAATATGGGTCAACTGATGGAGACCCATAAGGAGGCAACACAAAAATCACTTAAAGAATGAATCAATGGGTAGATGCCCTTACAAAGGAAACACAAAAATCACTTAAAGAAATGAGTCAACAGGTAGGTGCACTTACAAAAGAAACACAAGAATCGCTTAAAGAAATGCAGGAGAATATGAATCAACAGATGGAAGCCCATGAGGAGGAAACACAAAAATTGCTTAGAGAAATACAGGAGAATTTGGGTCAACAGGCAGAAATCCTGAAAGACGAAATGCAAAAATATCTTAAAGAAATACAGGAAAATACAAACAAACAAGTGAAGGATCTGAGCAAATCAATCCAGGATCTAAAAAAGGAAGTAGAAACAACTAAGAAATCACAAAGGGAGACAACTTTGGAGATAGAAAACCTTGTGAAGAAATCAGGAGTCATAGATGCAAACATCAACAATAGAATACAAGAGATGGATGAAAGAATCTCAGGGGCTGAAGATATCATAGAAAACCTTGATTCAACAGTTAAAGAAAATGCAAAATGCAAAAAGTTCCTGAGCCAAAACATCCAGGAAATCCAGGACATGATGTGAAGACCAAACCTAAGGTTTATAGGTACAGATGAGAGTGAAGGTTTGCAACTTAAAGGGCCAGTAAATATCTTCAACAAAATTATGGAAGAAAACTTCCCTAACCTAAAGAAAGAGATGCTGTTGAATGTACAAGAAGCCTACAGAACTCCAAACAGACTGGACCAGAACAGAAATACCTCCCGTCACATAATAATCAAAACACCAAATGTACTAAACAAATAAAGCATATTAAAAGCAGAAAAAGAGAGAAGGCCAAGTAACATATAAAGGAAGACCTATCTGAATCACATTAGACTTCTCACCAGAGATTATGAAAGCCAGAAGATCCTGGGCAGATCTCATGCAGACTCTAAGAGAACACAAATGCCAGCCTAGACTACTATACCCAGCAAAACTCTCAATCACCATAGATGGAGAGACCAAGATATTCCATGATAAAACCAAATTTACACAATATCTTTCTACAAACCCAGCCCTAAAAAGGATAATAGGTTGAAACTGCCAATACAAGGAGAGAAACTACACCCTGGAAAAAACGAGATAGTAACCTTTCATCAAATCCAAAAGTAGATAACCACTCAAACATAAAGATAGCATCAAGAATATCAGGTGGCATTAATCACTATTCCTTAATCTCTCTTAATATCAATGGTTTCAATTCCTCAATAAAAAGACACAGACTAACAGACTGGATATGTAAACAGGACCCAGCATTTTGCTGCATGCAGGAAACGCACCTTAGTGTCAAAGACAAACACTACCTCAGAGTAAAAGACTGGAAAACAATTTTACAAGCAAATGGCCCCAGGAAACGAGCCGGAGTGGCCATCCGAATATCAGATAAAATTGAATTTCAACCTAAAGTCATCAAAAAAGACACAGAAGGACACTACATACTGATCAAAGGAAAAATCCACCAAGAAGAACTTTCAATTCTGAATATCTATGCTCCAAATGCAAGGGCACCCTCATTCGTAAAAGAATCTTTACTAAAGCTCAGAGCACACATCGAACCTCACACAATAATAGTGGATGACTTCAACACTCCGCTCCCTGAAATGGATCGTTCAGGAAAGCAGAAACTAAATAGGGACACAGTGAAACTAATTGAAGCCTTGGAACAATTGGAATTAATATATATATACATATATATATATGTATATATATTAATATAAAACATTTCATCCTAAAGTAAAAGAATATACCTTCTTCTCAGCACCTCATAGTATCTTCTCCAAAATTGACCATATAATTGGTCACAAAACAGGCCTCAACACATATAAGAAGATCGAACTAATCCCATGCCTCCTATCAGATCACTATGGAATAAGGGTGGTCTTCAATAGCAACAAAAACAACAGAAAGCCCACATACGTGTGGAAGCTGAACAATGCTCTACTCAATGATAACTTGATCAAGGAGGAAATAAAGAAATCAAAGACTTTTTAAAATTTAATGAAAATGAAGGCACAACATACCCTAATTTATGGGACACAATGAAAGCAGTGCTAAGAGGAAAATTCATAGCCCTGAGTGCCGCCAAAAAGAAACGGGAGACAGCATACACTAACAGCTTAATGGCACACCTGAAAGCCCTGGAACAAAAAGAAGCAAATACACCCAAGTGGAGTAGAAGGCAGGAAATCATCAAACTCAGGGCTGAAATCAATCAAGTAGAAACAAATAAAACCACACAAAGAATCAACAAAACTAGGAGTTGGTTCTTTGAGAAAATCAACAAGATAGATAAGCCCTTAGCCAGACTAGCCAGAGGGCACAGAGACAGTATCCAAATTAACAAAACCAGAAATGAAAAGGGAGAGATAACAACAGAAACTGAGGAAATTCAAAAAATCATCAGACCCTACTACAAAAGTCTGTATTCAACACAACTAGAAAATCTTGAGGAAATGGACAATTTCCTAGAAAGATACCAAATACCAAAATTAAATCAGGATCAAATAAACCATTTAAACTGTCCTATAACCCCGGAAGAAATAGAAGCCATCATTTGAAGTCTTCCAACCAAAAAAAGCACAGGTCCAGACTGTTTCAGTGCAGAATTCTATCAGACTTTCACTAACACTAAGCTCAATTTCAAGTGGATCAAGGACGTCCACATAAAACCAGACACACTGAAACTAATAGAAAGGAAACTAGGGAAGAACCTTGAACATATGGGCACAGGAGAGAATTTCCTGAATAGAACACTAATAGCTTAAGCTCCAAGATCAAGAATTGACAAATGGGACCTCATAAAACTACAAAGTTTCTGAAGGTAAAGGACACTGTCAAAAAGACAAAGCGGCAACCCACTAACTGGGAAATGATCTTTACCAACCCCACCTCTGACAGAGGGCTAATATCCAATATATACAAAGAACTCAAGAAGTTAGACTCCAGAGAGCCAAATAACCCTATTAAAAAATCAGGTACAGAGCTAAACAAAGAGTTCTCACCTGAAGAATATCAAATGACTGAGAAGCACATAAAGAAATGTTCAACATCCTTAGTCATTAGGGAAATGCAAATCAAAACAACCCTGAGATTCCACCTCACACCAGTCAGAATGGCTAAGATCAAAAACACAGGAGACAGCAGTTGTTGTTGAGGATGTGGAGAAAGAGGAACACTCTTCCACTGCTGGTGGGATTGCAAGCTGGTACAACCACTCTAGAAAGCAGTCTGGTGGTTCCTCAGAAAACTGGGCATGATACTCTCAGAGGACCCTGTTATACCACTCCTGGGCATATATACCCAGAGGCTTCCCCTGCATGCAATAAGGACACATGCTCCACTACGTTCATAGCAGACTTATCTATAATAGCCAGAAGCTGGAAAGAACCCAGATGTCCCTCAATGGAGGAATGGATTCAGAAGATGTGGTATATTTACACAATGGAATACTACTCTTCAATTAAAAACAATGAATTCACGAAATTCCTAGGCAAATGGTCAGAACTGGAAAATATCATCCTTAGTGAGGTAACCCAATCACAAAAGAATACACATGGTATGAAGTCACTGATAAGGGGATATTAACCCAGAATCTTGGAATACCCAAGACACAATTCACATATTAATAGATTTCCAAGAAGATGGAAGGAGAGACCCCTGGTCCTGGAAATACTGGATGTAGGGGAATATCAGGACAAAGAAGCGAGAGGGGTTTGTATGGGGAACAAAGGGAGGGAAGGGGGCTTATGGGACTTTTGGGGAGGGAGGAAATGTGAAAGTGGAAATGATTTGGAATGTAAATAAAAAAACTTAGAAAAAAATAGTAAAAAAAACAAAAAACAAAACAAAACAAAAAAAACCCAAACAAACCATCACTCCAACAGAGAGAGGGTTGCAAACCTGCAAACCCCTGAGCTATTTCTAATGGCTGTTTAATATCCTCCATTATTTACTATGACATTTACTTAAAAGATAATAGATTCACAGTGAGAATTGTAAAAAAAAAACTGTTATTGCATGAATATATATTTATGTATATATGTGTGTATACATATATATGTATATTTTCCTAAATATAAAATGTATTTTTCTCACATACTATATCCTGTTTATGGTTTTCCTTCTCTCTAACCATCCCAATTTCTCCCCACCTCCCTTACCATCCAGAGTCACCCATTTATATTTCTTATTAGAAAACAAAAAAGTTTCTCAGGGATAACAATAAAATGAAATGAATGTAAGATAAAATAAAATGAACACACTAGAATAGGACCAAACAAAGAAACAAACAAAGAAGGAAAAGAGCCCATGAGAGATAGCACAAGAAACACAAACACATTTTCCTTCTCACTCAAGAATCCCATAAAAATACTACACTGGAAACCATAATAAATACACAAATAATCTATATGGTAAAAACAGGAAAAAATAAAAAATGAACAAAAAATAAAGAGTACACTTAAAAAATAAAATAAAATGCTTGATACAACATTATGAGTTGAGAAACCTTCAATGATGATACTGATTCAGTTTTCTTTTGGCCATCTACTCCTGGGCATGCAGCCCACCCTTAAGCATAGTTTGTCTATTGAAATACCCTGGGAGAAGACTAAATTTTCAATTGCAAGTGGTTATCAATTGGAGATAGCTACTTGGTTAAGGATGGGGCACATGTCTACTTTTTTCAGTTGTAGAACTCTAATTGGTGTAGACACATTCAGGCCCTGTTTATTATACCTTGGCCTCCAAGAGTTCATATGAACATCAATGCTATTGATTTAGAGGACCTTGTTTGCTTGGTGAATAAATATATTTATCTATTTATTTATGTACTATAAATTTAAGTTTTAAATAAAATTTTATCACTTTCCACCTCCCTTTTCTCCCTCCTGTTCCTCCAAAATATCCTCCTTCAAATTCTCCCACATTCTCTCATTCTCAAATCGATAGCTTCTTTTTATTATAGTTATTGGGTAGTGCTTTACAGTTTTTTTCTTGGAGGAAATGAGAGATTTTCATTTCTTTCTTATACTCAAATTTGGAATTTTCATAGCCGCTGATGGAAGTTTCTTATATCAGTGTAAATTGTATGATATGTGAATTACAACTCACAGAGTCTGTCTGAATTGGTACAGTCACTAAAAAAGTTTTGATATTTTTTGTATGAGTATGTGGTATATGTATTTTTGTGTAAGTGCATATATATATATATATATTTGTTAAGGATGGGGCACGAGTCTCCTTTTTTCACACATACACATATGTATGCGTATATGTATATGTATATATTTGCAGTGCCTCAGGGACCCAGGCTGCCTTCCTAGGGGCATAAATACCTCTTTCCTCCACCCTACCCTAATAAATAAACAAGTTCTTTGAAGCTGCTCCAAGGTGTGTTTATTCCCCTGAGAACTCACTGCTGAACAAGATATGCTTGAACCTACCTGCTCAGCTAAGCTTTCCTCCCTCTAGCTCAACCTAATGTGCAATAGGCCTGATTAGGCCAAGAGAGAGGCAGACACAGACCTGCAAGCTAGGGCTATTCACTGGAGTGTGGGCAACCTCTTAGGGTCACTTCCTTGAAGAAAATTGAATCTTGGAACCTAATCAGCCTTCAGGTAACAAAGGTCTTCAGCTGGTGGTGGGATCTTTTGATCCTCTCCACCAATGGTTGAGTTAGACTAGTTTGGTCTGTGTATGCAACCACAGCTGCTATGAGTTCACAAAAGCAATTGCCTTTTCATGTCCAGAAGAGTGTGTCATAGCAGTTTTTCCTAACTGCTGCCTTTTCCAATATTTTTGCCCTCTCTTTTTCAATGGTGTGTGTGTGTGCGTGTGTGTGTGTGCGTGTGTGTGTGTGTGTGTGTGTGTGTGTGTGTGTGTGTGTGTTATATAGATATACTCTTTAGGAATTAACATTCAACAATTACATATTTTTTGCTCTCTAACCAGCTGTGAGTCTCTGTATTGACTGTCATCCACTGAAAAAAATTAAGCTTCTTTGGTAAGGGCTGAGTGTGATTCTAATCTGTAGGTGAACATATAAGTGTTTAGAAGGTAGCATGATACTGTCCATATAACAAGATAATAGCAGTAGATTCTTCTCTACTGTCTAAGAGTTCCCCACCTTTCCGTTACTGGAAAGGTTTATGGTAACGATCATGAGTACCATGCTAGGGTGTCATCCTTAAATCTAAACAGAAATTGGTTAACCCAGAAATGTGGTTATTCATGCTACATTTGCACAGAGGACATATTTTTCTGTCATTGTAACTCATAAGGTTCACATCTGAATAAAACCGTAGATAACTGTTATCCCTCACCAGACTGTACTGCACCTTTTTGCACTATGAAAGCTAGCCAGGCCAGTATCTCTCGATATTCTGTTACCAACATGTATGGCAAAATACACACTTACTATTTTATTCTAATGATAATCAAGTGGTTTTTTTTGGGGGGGGAGAAGGAGGTTATTGTAAATGGGATTGCTTCCCTGATTTCTTTCTCAGAGTGTTTGTAATGGGTATATAGGATGGTTAGGGATTTTTGTAGATTATTTTTGTAGCCTGTCATTTTGTTGAAAGTGTTTATCACTAGGTATAGAATCATGCCATGTACAAAGAGCTTTTCTCTTTTCTATATGTATCCCTTTAATTTCCTTGTGTTCTCTTGCTCTGACTAGGATGTTATGAATATGTTGTGTTAGAGTAGAGAGAATGGACACCCTTCTCTTGCAATTGCTTTTTAGGGCAATGTTTTATTTTTCACCATTTAGAATGCTGTATAGTCTGGGATTTTTCCTTGAGTTCTGAGGCTCAAACTCAGACTCTCATACTTACCTATCAGGCAAATTTCCAAATAAACGATCCCTGGATCTGGAAATAATTTTCAAAAGTGTAAATATACATCTTCTGCAATTTGAAAAAAATCTAGGTCTTGGAGCAAAAAATGTGAAGACAAATATATAACTGAGAGATATACAGTTTTTCTATGAAGATAATTTATTAAACAAGCCTTTATATGTCTCTGACCCTTTTATTCTGTTAATATTCTATCAAATGTCATGTCAAAAGGAAGCTATAAATTTAAGTATAATTCATTGTAGTACATTGTGTACTGCACAGGATCTGGAATAAGTCGGAATTCATTTTCAAGTGTGAAAATTCCATTATTAAGTAATAATTAGAAATTTCTATTTTTGTTTGCTTTATTTGCTTTCATGGCTGACCTTCTGTTCACAGATGGACCAATTTATTAGAATGATATAAAATATGTGCTGTTCTAATTTCATTATTGTTGTTTCTGGAAAATATCCTGACAATTAAAGTAAAGGGAAAGATAGGGTTTATTTAGCTATGATCCCAAGTTACAGTCTGTCATTGAAGGGAAATCCAGAGAGGAAGAGTTCAGTTAAGTCATATCATGTCCATATTCAAGATTTAAAAAAGAACAAAGATTTCCTTTTCTGCTCACTCCCAGCTTTCTTTACTATTACATATTCTAAAGCCCAGCACATGAAATGGTACCGCTCAGATTCAGAGCCTTATTTTCCATCTCAAGTTAGGCAATTAAGTCAATCCACACATGAATCCACTTGATTTTGGCAATTCTTCATCAGGCTTTCTTCCCACAGGATTATAGGTTGTGGCAAATTGACACTTAGAATTATTCTTCACAACTCACTGCTTGTTAACTTGACACACATAAACATATCACCTTAACCCATAATTTTTTTTTACTTCTTGTTTCCAGAGTCTCATATTAATATCATAAAAAAGTCTCATTCTAACAAGCTTCTAATGTCTTAACTTCCATTACTTCAAGAGTCCAAAATATTAAGAAGGCCAAAGTCTCTAAACTATGGATTCATATTTTAAAAAGTCACTTAAACATTCTTATTTCACAGTTAGTGAACAATAACACTTAAGCCAAACCTAAATCCAGTAGTGCAAATACCAAGTCCAGTTATTCAGTGTCTGACTACCTGTGCTTTATGATTTTCTGGGAGCAAAAGGGCTTTGGTAGAACCATCTTTCCAACTCTGTCCTTCTCAGCACACAGGCTTTCCATTTTAGCCCTATTCTATACTCGCAGATCTCCTTGGGGGATGCCTATTGGTTCTTGAAACTCAGTGTCCTGGGGTGCCCACAAGAACTGAGTTTCCACTTTGAGGAATGTTTTCTACTGTCTCGCCACAGGATCTTCAGACCTGCAGTACAGTGCTAGGTCTCAATTTCTCTCCACAAGTTCTTTCATCCTTTAGTTTCAGAACCATATAGACATCTTTTCCTTTCTTGCCAAGTTTTGCTATAAGCTCCATGTATAGCCTGGCCCTTTTGGATAATAGTTCTATGAGTTCCTACAAACTAATCCTGATTAAATACTTTCCTATTGACCTCATGAAGCACAAATTTCACTTCAATGGTGCAGACATTTTACTATTCACAACAGATTCTTCAGCCCCAGTCTGATCAGCACACACATATTCTTAACTAACATCTCAAAAATGTCTTCTTGTCCAGATCCTACAAAAGTCCTTGTTACCCTGAAACCTCATGAAAACGGTCTTCACTGCCCATATTTCTTTCAGTATTACTGTCTTCCAAGCTTTTATTAAAATGGTGCATTAAGATCTTTCAAAACCATCCAATGATTGTTCCAATCCAAATATGCAAAAGTCTCTAATTCTTCTGCCCAAAATCAGGGTTAGGTTTATCACAGGAATGTTTCCCATTTTCCTCCATGCTAATTTGTATTTGAATTTAGTTTCTGTTCTTGGGATAAAAGATCCCAGCACAAAACAACAGGGAGAGAGGGGTTTATTTGGTTTACAGTTCCTGGTTACATCCCTGAGGGGAATTTGATACATGCATGCACACCAATTTTCATATCACATTCACATTCAGGAGCACAGAGAGATTAAATGCATGCTTATCTGCTTGCTGGCTTCCTGCTTTCTTACCACTTGAAAGAACAGCTGATGCAATGTTGCTATCCACATTCCTGGTAGGTCTTCCATTCTGCCTCACTTGTGGGAAGCAAGACACAGGCCCAGAGGCTATCCGGATCTAGTCTGTTCTTCCTTCAGGCTCTTTTCCTATATGATTTTAGATTGTAACAAATGGTAATTTAATACTAACCAACACACACATACACACACAAACTCACATGCACACGCACACACACACACACACACACACAATGAAGGAAATGAAAAGTATTTAAATATCACTTTAAAAACTAATAAAATAATAGAACTTAAAAAAAAATCAGACTCCAACTATGACAAGTCCTTATCATCGTTCTTTGGCAAACCCTGAATTATGTAGGATCATAAATATACATGCTTTAGAAAAATGCATTTCTTTTTAAAATGTAACTTAAAATTTATTTTTTGTTCCTGTGCCTGGAGCATAGACTCTACTCTGGAACCAAACCCACGCAACCCAAACCCCAGGGGAAGCTTGACTCCCCAGGTACACTGGCACATGTAGGATCACAGGTGAGACCCCAATACCTCCCTAATACTTGCCATACCGGTCCCCTGGAACCCCATGATTCAGGTACCCCACCCAGCTGGAGACCCTCATGCCTTCCAGTTTTCACCTGTGCCTGGATCAGAGCCTGTGCTCTGGATCTAAACACACATAGCCCACACGCCATTTGCAGGTTGATTCCCCAGGTGTTCTGACATATACATGAACACAGGTTCACAGACTCATGGGAAGGACAGGCTCCAGTCAGAGTCAGTGTGGCCAGTTAACACCAGAGATAACCAGATGGTGAGAGGCAAGCCCAAGACCATAAGCAATAGAAACCAATATGACTTGGTAACATCAGGACTCAGTTCTTCCACTACAGCAAGCCCTGATAACCTCAATAAAAATATAAGGAAAGATTCAGATCTACATTCTCATTTCATGAAGATGATAGAGGACTTTAAGAAGGACATAAATAACTCCCCTTTAGAAATGCAGGAGAACACAAGTAAAGAAGTAGAATCCCTTAGAGAGGAAACACATAAGTCCCCTAAAGAAATACAGGAAAACACAGTTATAAAGATGAAGGAGTTGAGCAAAATCATCCATCATCTAAAAATTGAAAAAGAAACATTAGTAATCACAAAGGGAGACATCAATGGAGATGGAAAACCTAGGAAAAAGAATGGGAGTCACAGATGCAAGCATCATGAACAGAATACAAGAGATAGCAGAGAGAATCTCAGGTATAGAAGATACCATAGAAGACATCAATACTACAGTCAAAGAAAATACAAAAAGCAAAAGGTTTGTAACTTTAAAAATTCAAGAAATCCAGGACACAATGAAAAGACTGAACATAAGAATAATATGTATAGAAGAGAGTGAAGATTCCCGACTTAAAGGGACAGCAAGCATCTTCAACAAATTATAGAATAAAACTCCCCTAAACTAAAGAAAGAGATGCCCATAAACATAAAAGAACCCCCCAGAAAACCAAACAGACGAGATCAGAAAAGAAATTCCTCTAGTCGCAAAATAGTTAAAGCACCAAGTACACAGAAGAAAGAAAGAACATTGAAAGCAGAAAGGGGGAAAAGGTCATATAAAGGGAAAAGTTACATATAAAGGAAGACCTATCAGAATTATACAAGACTTCTCAACAGAGGCTCTAAAATCTAGAAGATCTTGGGCAGATGTCGTGCAGACCCTAAGAGAACAAAAATTCCAGCCCATTCTACTATACACACCAAAACTCAATTACCTTAGATGGAGATAGTATGGTATTCCAAGAAAAAACAAATTTAAGCAGTATCTTCTGACTAATCCAGTCCTACACAGGATAATAGAAGGAAAAGTCCAACACAAGGAGGGCAACTACACCCAAGAAAAAGCAAGAAATTTATCTTGTCACAACAAACCCAAAAGAAGAGAATCACATGAACATAATTCCACCTCTAACAAAAAAAATGACAGGAAGCAACAATCATTGGTCCATAATATATCTCAACATCAATGGACTTCATTCCCCAATCAAAAGATGTAGGCTAACAGAATGGATAAACAAGACTCAGTATTTTGCTGAATACAGGAAACACACCTCAGTGAAAAAGACAGACATTAACTAATTAAAAGCTGGAAAATTTTTCCAAGCAAATGGTCCCAAGAAACAAGCTGGAATAGCCATTGTAATATCCAATAAAGTAGAGTTTCAACCAAAAGTTATCAAAAAAGATGGGAAGGACAATTCATACAGGTCAAAGGAAAAATCTACCAAGATGAACTCTCAATTCTGAACATCTATGCCCCCAATGCAAGAGCACCCACATTTATAAAAGAAACATTACTGAAGCTCAAAGTACACATTGAACCTCACACAGTAACAGTAGGAGTTTTCAACACACCACTCTCACGAATGGACAGATCATGGAAACAGAAAATAAAGAGAGTCACAGTAAAACTAAAAGAAGTTATGGCTTTGATCTGGTGACAGGGCAGTTGGGGCCTCCAGGTGCAGAAATGATTGAGCATAACATTGCTTGGGACACAGCCAGGTAGGGTGCCACCTGCGACCAAGAGCTGGGTCGTTCTGTGGTCATCTGCTCGCCAGCTCTGCTGTGGGACAGCTGCCCTGCAGAGTGACCCATACTTGGAGGGAGCACAGCAGCCTCCAACACCATTGCTCAGGTGATAGACCAGACAGAGACTCCAGATACACAGAGATATCCCAAGTATAACAACACTTGGGGCAAGGCACACCAGTGCTCCAAAGACAATCAGGAGCAGGGCAGCCCCTCAGCAATTGGTGCCAGGGGAAACCCTGTCATCTAAGGGTGTGGAAATAGCCTTGCAGGCTCACAAGCACCAGGTTTAAGCACCAGTCAGTAACAGCAGGACCAACCAACACCAGAGATAACCAGATGGCAAAAGGCAAACTTAGGAATGTTACTAACAGAAATTAAGGCAATATGGCACCATCCGAACCCAACTCTCAAACAGCAGCAAGTCCTGGATACCCCAACACACCCGAAAGGCAAGATCGGGATATAAAATCACTTCTCATGATGTTATTAGAGGATTACAAGACGGATGTAAATAAATCTCTTAAAGAAATACAGGAGAACATGAATCAACGGGTAGAAGACCTTACAAAGAAAACACAAAAATCGCTTAAAGAAATGCAGGAGAATATGGGCCAACAGATGGAAACCCATAAAGAGGAAACACAAAAATTACTTAAAGAAATACAGGAGAAGTGGGATCAACAGGCAGAAGTCCTGAAAGAGGAAACACAAAAATATCTTAAAGAAATACAGGAAAACACAAACAAACAAGTGAAGGAACTGAGCAAATCCACCCAGAACCTAAAAAAGGAAGTAGAAACAACTAGGAAATCACAAAGGGAGACAACGTTGGAGATAGAAAACCTTGGGAAGAAATCAGGAGTCATAGATGCAAACATCAACAATAGAATACAAGAGATGGAAGAAAGAATCTCCGATGCTGAAGATACCATAGAAAGCATCGACTCAACAGTCAAAGAAAATGCAAAATGCAAAAAACATGCAACCCAAAACATTCAGGAAATACAGGACACAATGAGAAGACCAAACCTAAGGATTATAGGTATAGATGAGAGTGAAGATTTGCAACTTAAAGGGCCAGTAAATATCTTCAACAAAATTATGGAAGAAAACTTCCCTAACGTAAAGAAAGAGATGCCCTCGAACATACAAGAAGCCTACGGAACTCCAAACAGACTGGACCAGAACAGAAATACCTCCCGTCACATAATAATCAAAACACCAAATGTACTAAACAAAGAAAGAATACTAAAAGCAGTAAGAGAAAAAGGCCAAGTAACATATAAAGGAAGAACTATCAGAATTACACCAGACTTCTCACCAGAGACTATGAAAGCTAGGAGATCCTGGGCAGATCTCATACAGACTCTAAGAGAACACAAATGCCAGCCCAGACTACTGTACCCAGAAAAACTCTCAATCACCATAGATGGAGAGACCAAGATATTCTATGATAAAACCAAATTTACACAATATCTTTCCACAAACCCAGCCCTAAAAAGGATAATAGGTGGAAATCACCAGTACAAGGAGAGAAACTACACCCTGGAAAAAACAAGATAGTAACCTTCTTTGATCAAAGTCCAAAGAAGATAACCACTCAAACATAAAGATAGCATCAAAAATAGCAGGAACCAATAATCACTATTCCTTAATATCTCGTAATATCAATGGTCTCAATTCCCCAATAAAAAGACATAGACTAACAGACGGGATACGTAAACAGGACCCAGCATTTTGCAGGAAATGCACCTCAGTGTCAAAGACAAACACTACCTCAGAGTAAAAGGCTAGAAAACAATTTTACAAGCAAATGGTCCCAGGAAAGTAGCTGGAGTAGCCATCCTAATATCGGATAAAATTGACTTTCAGCCTAAAGTCATCAAAAAAGACACGGAAGGACACTACATACTGGTCAAAGGAAAATCCCACCAACAAGAACTCTCAATTCTGAACATCTATGCTCTAAATGCAAGGGAACCCTCATTTAAAAAGAAACTTTACTAAAGCTCAAAGCACACATTGCACCTCACAAAATAATAGTGGCTGACTTCTACACCCCATTATCTGCAATGGACTGATCAGGAAAGCAGAAACTAAACAGGGACACAGCAAAACTAACTGAAGCTTTGGAGCAAATGGATCTAACATATTTATATATATATATATATAAAACATTTCATTCTAAAGCAAAAGAATATACCTTCTTCTCAGCACCTCATGGTACCTTCTCCAAAATCGACCATATAATTGGTCACAAAACAGACCTCAACAGATATAAGAAGATTGAACTAATCCTGTGCCTCCTATCAGATCACTGTGGAATAAGGGTGGTCTTCAATAACAACAAAAACAACAGAAAGCCCACATACACATGGAAGCGGAACAATGCTCTACTCAATGATAACTTGATCAAGGAGGAAATAAAGAAAGAAATCAAAGACTTTAAAAAATTTAGTGAAAATGAAGGCAAAACATACCCTAATTTATGGGACACAATGGAAGCAGTGCTAAGAGGAAAATTCATAGCCCTGAGTGCCTCCAAAAAGAACCAGGAGAGAGCATACACTAGCAGCTTAATGGCTCACCTGAAAGCCCTGGAACAAAAAGAAGCAAATACAATCAAGAGGAGTAGAAGGCAGGAAATCATCAAACTCAGGGCTGAAATCAATCAAGTAGAAACAAATAGAACCAAACAACCAATCAACAAAACTAGGAGTTGGTTCTTTGAGAAAATCAACAAGATAAATAAGCCCTTAGCCAGACTAGCGAGAGGGCACAGAGACAGTATCCAAATTAACAAAATCAGAAACGAAAAGGGAGATATAACAACAGAAACTGAGGAAATTAAAAAAAAATCATCAGATCCTACTACAAAATCTTGTATTCAACACAACTAGAAAATCTGGAGGAAATGGACAATTTCCTAGACAGATACCAAATACCAAAATTAAATCAGGATCAAATACACCATCTAAACCATCCTATAACCCCTGAAGAAATAGAAGTCGTCATTGGAAGTCTTCCAACCAAACAAAGCACAAGTCCAGAATGTTTTAGTGCAGAATTCTATCAGACCTTCAAAGAAGACCTAACACCAATACTCTTCAAACTATTCCACAAAATAGAAACAGAAGGAACACTACCCAACTCGTTCTATGAAGTCACAATTATGCTGATACCAAAATCGCACAAAGATCCGACAAAGAGAATTTCAGACCAATTTCTCTCACGAATATCAATGCAAAAATACTCTATAAAATTCTTGCCAACCAAATACAAGAACACATCAAAACAATCATTCACCATGATCAAAGAAGGCTTCATCCTTGTGATGCAGGGATGGTTCAATCTAAGGAAGTTCATCAATGTAATCCACTACATAAACAATATCAAAGAACCACATGGTTATTTAATTAGATGCTGAAAAAGCATTTGACAACATTCAGCATCCTTTCATGTTAAAGGTCTTGGAAAGAACAGGAATTCAAAACCCATATCTAAACATAGTAAAACAATTTACAGCAAACCGGTAGTCAACATCAAACTAAATGGAGAGAAACTTGAAGCAATCCCACTAAAATCAGGGAGTAGACAAGGCTCCCTTCTCTCTCCTTATCTTTTCAATATAGTACTGGAAGTTCTAGCTGGAGCAATTAGACAACAAAAGGAGGTCAAAGGAATACAAATTGGAAAGGAAAAATCAAACTATCACTATTTGCAGACGATATGATAGTATACTTAAGCGACCCAAAGAACTCCACCAGAGAACTCCTACAGCTGATAAACAACTTCAGCAAAGTGGCCAGATATAAAATCAACTCAAGCAAATCAGTAGCCTTCATATACTCAAAGGAGAAGGAGGCTGAGAAAGAAATAAGGGAAATGATACCCTTCATGATAGCCACAAACAGTATATAGTATCTTGGTGTGACTCTAACCAAACAAGTGAAAGATCTGTATGACAAGAACTTCAAGTCTCTGAAGAAAGAAATTGAAGAAGATGTCAAAAGATGAAAAAGTCTTCCATGCTCATGGATTGTCAGGATTAGTATAGTAAAAATGACCATCTTGCCAAAAGCAATATACAGATTCAATGCAATCCCCATCAAAATCCCAACTCAATTCTTCATAGAGTTAGAAAGAGCAATTCTCAGCTTCATCTGGAATAACAGAAAACCCAGGATAGCTAAAACTATTCTCAAGATAAAAGAACTTCTGGGGGAATTAGTATCCCAGGCCTCAAGCTGTTCTACAGAGCAATAGTGTTGAAAATTGCATGATATTGATACAGTGAGAGGCATGTAGATCAATTGAACAGAGTTGAAGACCCAGAAATGAATCCACACTCCTATGTTCACTTGTTCTTTGACAAAGGAGCTAAAACCATCCAGTGGAAAAAAGATAGCCTTTTCAATAGATGTTGCTGGTTCAACTGGAGTTCAGCATGCAGAAGAATGCAAATAGATCCATTCTTATCTCCTTGTACTAAGCTCAACTCCAAGTGGATTAAGGACCTCCACATAAAACCAGACACACTGAAACTAATAGAAATGAAACTAGGGAAGAGCCCTGAACACATGGGCACATGGGGAAAATTTCCTGAATAGAACACCAATAATTTACGCTCTAAGAACAAGAATTGACAAATGGGACCTCATGAAATTACAAAGTTTCTGTAAGGCAAAGGACACTGTCCAAAGGACAAAGTGGGGAAGCCAACAAATTGGGAAAAGATCTTTACCAACCCTACATCCGACAGAGGGCTAATATCCAATATATACAAAGAACACTCAAGAAGTTATACTCCAGAGAGCCAAATAACCCTATTAAAAATGGGATACAGAGCTAAACAAAGTATTTTCAGCTGAAGAATATTGAATGTCTGAGAAGCACCTAAAGAAATGTTCAAGATTCTTAGTCATTAAGGAAATGCAAATCAAAAGAACCCTGAGATTCCACCTCACACCAGTCAGAATGGCTAAGATCAAAAACACAGGAGACAACAGGTGTTGGTGGGCATGTGGAGAAAGAGGAACACTCCTCCACTGCTGGTGGGATTGCAAGCTGGTACAACCACTCTGGAAACCAGTCTGGTGGTTCCTCAGAAAACTGGTCATGAGACTCCTGGAGGACCCTGTTATACCACTCCTGGGCATATGCCCAGAGGCCTCCCCTGCATGCAATAAGGACATGCTCCACTATGTTCATAGCAGCCTTATTTATAATATCCAGAAGCTGGAAAGAACCCAGATGTCCCTCAGTGGAGTAATGAATACAGAAGATGTGGTGTGTTTACACAATGGAATACTACTCTGCAATTAAAAACAATCAGTTCCTGAAATTCTTAGGCAAATGGTCAGAACTGGAAAAATATCATCCTTAGTGAGGTAACCCAATCACAAAAGAACACACATGTTATGCCGTCACTGACAAGGGCATATTAACCCAGAAGCTTGGAATACCCGAGACACATTTCACATATTAATTGATTTCCAAGAAGAAGGAAGGAGAGACCCCTGGTCCTGGAAAGACTGTATGTAGCATTGTAGGTGAATACCAGGACAGAGAATCGGGAGGGTCTTGAATGGGGAACAGGGGGAGGGAAGGGGCCTTATGGGACTTTTGGGGAGGGGGGAACTGGGAAAGGGAAATCATTGGGAATGCAAATAAAAGATATAGAAAATTAAATAAAGGAGTTATGGACCAAATATACTTAACAGATATCTACAGAACATATCACTCAAAAACAAGAGAATAAACCTGCTTCTCAGCATTTCATGGTACCTGCTAAAAAAATCAACCATATCCTCCGCCAAAACCAAATCTCAACAGATACAAGATCCTTTAATTAAGTGGACCTCCACAGACTAAGACTGGTCTTTAATTAAAAGAAAAACAATAGAAAACCTACATATGTGTGGAAGCTGAACAACTATTTATTCAATATAACTTGGTCAGGGTAGAGATAAAAATAGAAATTAAAGATTTTTTTATTATTTGATGAACATGAAGGCACAACATATCCAAACTTATGGGACACAATGAAAGCAGTACCAGGAGGAAAAGTCATAGCCCTGAGTGCCTCCATATAGAAATTGTAGACAACATACATTAGTGGCTTTATAACTCATCTGAAAACTCTAGAACAAAAAGATGCAATTGCACCCAAGGGGTGTAGACTGCAGGAAATTATCAAACTCAGGGGTGAAATCAACCCAGTAGAAACAAAGAGTATTATACAAAGAACCAACAAAACCAGAAGCTGGTTCTTTGAGAAAATCAACAGGTTAGATAAACCCTTAGCCAAACTAACTAGAGAGCATAGACCCAGTATTCAAATTAATAAAATCAGGAATAAAAAGTGGCTACATTTAAAAGAGACTGAGGAAATTCAAAAAATCATCAGATCCTACTACTAAAGTTTACATTCAAATAAACTGGAAAATTTAGATGAAATGGATGACTTTCAAGCCAGACATCAGGTACCAAAGTTTAATCAGGATTAGATAAACCATCTAAATAGTCCCATAACCCCTAAAGAAATAGAAGCAGTCATTAAAGTCTACCAATCCAAAAAGAAGCCCAGGGCCAGATGGTTTCAGTGCAGAATTCTATCAAACCTTCAAAGAAGATCTAATACTTCTCAAACTATTCCACAAAATAGAAACATATGGAACACTACCCTGTTCTTTTTTATGAAGCCACAGTTACACTGATACCTAAACCACAAAAGAAAAAAAAAACCAACAAAGAAAGAGAACTTCAGACCAGTCTCATTATGAATATCAATGCAATAATACTCAATAAAATTCTTGCAAACTGAATCCAAAAACACATCAAAAGAATAATTCACCATGATTAAGGAATGCAGGGATGGTTCAATATACTTAAATTCATTAATGTAATGCACTGTATAAATAAACTCAAAGGGAAAAAAAGATACATGAGCATCTCATTAGATGTTGAAAAGCATTTGACAAAACACAATACCCCTTCATGTTCAAAGTTCATGTGGAGATTAAGAATTCAACGTTCATACCTAAATGTATTAAAAGCAATATACAGTAAATCAATAGCCAACATCAAACTAAATGAAGAGAAATTCAAAGCAATCCAATTAAAATCAGGGACAGGACAAGGCTGTCCGCTCTTTCCCTACCTATTCAATATTGTACTCAAGTTCTAACCAGAGCAATTAGACAAGGGGATGAACAGGGTACAAATTGGCAAGGAGGAAGTCAAGATACCAATATTTGCAGATGATATGATAGTATACAAAAATGGTCCCATAATTTCTACCAGTGAGCTCCTACAGCTGATAAACAACTTCAGCAAAGTGGATGGATATAAAATTAACTCTAACAAATCAGTAGTTTTCCTATACTCAAAGGAAAACTGAGCTGAGAAAAAAAATTAGAGAAACAACACCCTTCACATTAGTCACAAATAATAAATATCTTGGTATGACTCTAACCAAGCAAGTGAAAGATCTGTATGACATGAACTTCAAGTCCCTGAATAAAGAAATCAAAGACCTTAGAAGATGGAAAGATCTCACATGCTCATGGATTGGCAGGATTAATATAGTAAAAATGGCCATCTTAACAAAAGCAATCTACAGATTCAATACAATCTCCATCAAAATTTCAACTCAGTTCTCCATAGAGCTAGAAAGAGCAATTTTCAAATTCAATTGGATAACAAAAGACTGGGGTAGTGAAAACTATTCTTAACAATAAAAGAACTTCTTGGGGAATCACCATCCCTGACATCAAGCTGTACTACAGAGCAATAGTGATATAAACTGCGTGGTATTGGTAGGGAGACAGGAAGGTAGATCAATGGAATAGAATTGAAGATCCAGAAATGAACCCACACACCTATGGTCACTTGATATTTGACAATGGAACTCAAACCATCCACTGGAAAAAAGACAGCCTTTTGAACAAATGGTGTAGGATCAACTGTCACTCTGCAAGTAGAAGAATGCAAATTGATCAGTTCTTGTCTCCTTGTACAAAGTTCAAGTTCAAATTGATCTGGGAGCTCCAAATAAAACCAGATACACTAAATCTAATAGAAGAGAAAGTGAAGAAATGACTGGAACACTTGAATACAGGAGAAAATTTCTTGAACAGAAACACCAATGGCTTATGATCTATGACAAAAACATCAACAAATGGGACCTCATAAGATTGAAAACCTTTTGTAAGGGAAAAGACACTGTCAATAGGACAAAACCACAACCCACAGATTGAGAAAAGATCTTTATCAACCCTACATCCGATGGAGGGCTAATATCCAAACTACACAAAGAACTCAGGAAATTAGACTCCAGAGAAACAAATAACCCAATTTAAAAATGGGGTACAAAGCTAAACAAGGAATTCTCAACTGAGAAATCTTGCATGGATTCAAAGCACTTAAGGAAATGTTCCACATCCTTAGTCATCAAGAAAATGCAAATCAAAACAAGCATGACATCCCACCTTATGCCAGTCAGAATGGCTAAAATCAAAAGCTCAGGTGATATCAAATGCTGTCAGACCCAGACCCATAAATAATGGATGCTATGTATTTACAAGTAGATATTAGTCATAAAGTGCAGGATAATAACTTTACAATACACAGACCCAAAGAAGCAAAATAATGAGGATTAAAGGGAAGATGGTTTAATCTTTCTCAGACAGAGAAACAAAGTAGATATCAGAGGTGGATAGAGGGAAGAACTGGGTGGGAGAGGGGATGGGGAGGGCCGCAGGTTGTGTGTGTTTGGCAATCAAGTATAGGGAGAGCAAGGGAAAAGAACAGAATCTGGTGGTACGGTAGGGGGCATCTCTAGGACATTTAAGAGACCTGGGACATGGGGAGGGCCCAGGGTGTCTATGGAGGTGACTCTAGCTGAGACTCCTAGCAGTGAGGGATATGATTCCTGAAGTGGCCACTTCCTGTAGCCAGGCAGGACTCCCAGTATAGGGGAGAAGGACAGCAACCCATACCCAAAACCTTCAACCCAATATGTGTCCTGCCTCCAAATTATGCAGGGACAAAGTTAGAACAAAGACCAAGGGAATGGCCAACCAAGGGGTGGCCCAAATTGAGATCCATTTCATGGGGAAACACCAATTCCTGACACTATTAAGTTTACTCTGTTGTGTTTACAGACAAGAACCTAGCATAACTGTTGCCTGAGAGGATCTGTCAAGCAACGAATGAAAACACATGCAGCCATCCACAATCAAACATTTGATGGAGTTCGTCGGGGAGAGGAGGCATTTTCTGCAAGAGTTGGGGAAAAGATTGAGGTGCCTGAAGAGTGAAGGGACTTTATAGAAAGACCAACAGAAGCAACAAACATGAATCTTTTTGGACTCCCAGAGACTGAACATCCAACCAAAGAGTATATGGGGGGTGGAGAGCCTAGCCCCCTACTGCTGCACAGCTCCTACTACAAATTCCTATATTCAACACAATCGGTAATTCTGGGTGAAATGGACAATTTTCTAGGCAAATACCAAATACCTTAGTTAAATGAGTTTCAGATATACCATGTAGACAGTCCCATAACCCCTAACGAAATAACTTTCATTAAAAGTCTACCAACCCAAAATGCCCAGGACCAGATGGGTTTAGTGCAGAATTTTATCAGACCTTCAAAGAAGACCTAATACCAATAATCTTCAAACTATTCCACAAGATAGAAACAGAAGGAACTCTACCCAAATCATTATAAGAAGCTATAGTTAATGCTGAATATTCTCTCTTGGAAATGGAATGGTTTCTGCCTAATCAGGAACCTGCCACAATTTCCTTTTATAGAGGACTTCACAAGACAATTTTTTCTACTTCAATCATGTTCCAAATAGATTTTATTACTGTGCCAAATAGATTTTAAAATTGGTGAGTGCATATTAATTTTAGATTCAGAAGATATCATATATATTCATAAGGCATTTAATTATTATAAATTATTTTGATGACTTAAAAATGTCAATACTGAGTTGTATATTTTAAAATAAATTTTATTTGTTTAATAAAAAAGTGATATAGAAAAAAGTAGAATAAGTACAAGAAGAACAAAAGAAAGAACAAAAAGAACAAGAAGAAGAATATGAAGGAAAAGAAGAACCAGAAGGAGTAGGAGAAACAGAAGTAGAACAAGAAAAAAAAGAACAAGAAAAAAATGAATGAAAGGAAAAGACAAACTTCAAGGAAACACAGACATCGAAAATGACTGTCCAGTGTCATAAAACAGTGTATAAAACAGCAGAGTTATAGGAAGAAGCAAAAATACACCCAAACAGCTTTGACACTAGGAAGCACATATTTCCTATGTGCAACATATTGACCCAGATATTCGGAAGTGAAGAGCTTCTGACAGGTATGCTTTTGTGCGACAATGTGGCCTCCACTTAGGAAGTGCTCTAGCATCCAAATGTGTATTGAGGTCTCTCAGAAATTAAAAGTTTACTCCTGCCAGGTCCAATCAGATGAGATCTCTAAGCCCCAAGCCCCTGATTGCAGGGTGCCTGGCAAGTCCAGCAGCCCTGAGTTCTGCCCTGTCCCCTCTCTGTTCCATCTTCCAATCCACAACACTAATCACAATCCCAGATGTCTGAAGCAATCAACAACCACTAAGTGAGATCCCTACCCCAGTTCCCTGCCTTCAGGCACCACTAGACAAACTCAGCAGCAGCAAACTCTACCTCATCCCTCTGTACTGCGTTGTCTGGACAACTGTGCCTGCATGTCTGAAGGGCTGCTGCTGCTGCAGAAGATAGAGACCTGCAACCATCAAGGACCGCCAGCTCTAATTGCATCCCTAGGTTCTTGCTGTCACCTGGGACAAGCAGCAGCCTGAAGACTTTAGACACTACCAATTCTGACTCCATCCCTGGAAGCCTGCTACCACCAGAGACAACCAGATCTATCTGCAAGCTCAGAAGACTGCTGATATCATGGACTAACAGCCTAAACAGCAGCCCCATCAGAACTATCAGGCCTGCCAACACTAGTGACAACCAGATGACAAAAGGCCAGAGTAAGAACACAGTCAAAAAAGCAAGGTTAATATGGCAACACCAGAACCAACATCAAGTCCTGAATATCCTAACACGCATGAATCAAAAGAAAAATGACCTTAAATCTAATCCTATAAAGATAGACATAGAGAAAAAGACAATTAAACAGGCAGAGGACCTTAAAGAAAAAAATGGATAAAATATAAAAAAATACAGAATAATGCAACCAAAGAAGTAAAATAAATGAACAAAACTGTCCACTTGAAAATGGAAATAGAAGCAATAAAGAAAATACAAACTGATGCAATCCTGGAGATGGAAAACCTAGAAAAGAGAAGGAGAACTGCAAACTTAAGCATCACATACAGAATACAAATGATGGATGTTTTCAGAACTGTGAAAATGCTGTTGGTGCATAAGAGAAACATAGACTTTGAGGACAGCATTCAGAACTGTTAAGACAGAAGACAAGGTATAATCTAAACTCATTCTTGGTTTAGGCAGAAATTCCACGTTACTGGGTAGAGTACATTCAACATAAACAATGCCATAAAGAATAACTGTAATATGTGAACATACATATGAACATACACACACAGGCTTGCACATGAGTGTGTGCATGCACACATGCATACACACACACACCCACACACAAACACACTCACACATGCACATACTAAGACAGGATTACATTTATTGATAATCATATGCTGAACCTTCGCTGTATTTCTGGCATGAAGCAAATTTGATCATGGTGGATGATCTTTTTGATCTGTACTAAGATTTGGAATGCAAGAATTTCATTAAGTATGTTTGCATGTCTTTCACAAGAGAAATTGGTCTGCAATTCCTTTACTGTGTTGAATGTTTATGTGCTTTGAGTAGCAGGGTGACTGTGACTTCATAGAATAAATTTGGCCATATTCCTTCTGTTTCTATTTGTGAAATAAGTTTGACATTATCTTTTCTTTGAACATTTGATTGAATTCTGCACTAAAACCATCTGTCCCATGGATGTTTTTGGTGTGGGGAGATTTTTTTTTTTTTTTGGTTTTTTTGAGACAGGGTTTCTCTGTGTAGCCCTGGCTGTCCTGGAACTCACTCTGTAGACCAGGCTGGCCTCGAACTCAGAAATCCACCTGCCTCTGCCTCCCAAGTGCTGGGATTAAAGGCGTGCGCCACCACCGCCTGGCGGTGTGGGGAGATTTTAATGACTAATTTTATTTCATTAGGGGTTGTATGTCTATTTAAATTGTTTTTCTTATTTTAGTAAGTAACCTATCAAGAAAATTAAACAGGCCACCTAAGCTCATCTCAGACACTGCTATTCAGGATCTTTGAGGGATACTTAGTAGACTTTTGATTATACCTATATTTTCCTTTAATTTTAGATACCTATGTGGCATTTTACACACTCTTTGTTAGTTATTAGAAATTGAGTATTCAGTAAATACATAAGTGTACTGCAATAAGTTTTAGAACCTATATATGAAATATCAGAAGCAATTTCATAATATTTTCCATTGCCTCTGTTAACCAAGAATAAACTAACGTGATGTAAGAGAGGAACTTCGAGTACCACAGGATCAGATTCTGCTATTGGTCATTTGGAATTTAAATTTGAAATCTCATATGGACTATGATTTCAAGGATCAAAAAATCACATTCACAGTAAATGAACAAACCATTTCCTTCATCTTTTCTGAAGTCTTAGTCCACATCTTTTTCACTTACACAGTAGGTCCTGGAGACAAGAATAAGAC
Organism: Tokudaia tokunoshimensis; assembly: GCA_036184795.1. NCBI lineage: Eukaryota > Metazoa > Chordata > Mammalia > Rodentia > Muridae > Tokudaia > Tokudaia tokunoshimensis. The sequence continues at coordinate 130,429,396 of BTHU01000001.1, forward strand.
CTCAAAATTCATAGAAAATTAGCAATCATTTATCTTAGAAACACTTTAACTGTCAGAAGTAGTTTATTCCCAGGAGGCCCAGCCAAGTCAATGTTAATTTTATTCCTTCTAACAGGAGGTTCCTTGTTCACAAACAAAGAACAACCTTGCTCTTCACCAAGTATTTATTCTGCTGAATTGATCCAATTGTGAGACAAGATTTCTGAACCCAGAGATGATTACAGCCTACTGTAAGGACTGGACCCAGGGCTGAAAAGTCTACAATTGCAGCAGCAAAAACAAATAAATTTTGTTGTTCTACAAATACAGTGAAATAATGAACAAATAATGAAAGATGAAGCTGCTACTGATGTAACACGAAAAGGATAAGCCTTCAGGACTTACAAGAATTATGTTTCAGTAGCATCGAATCAGTCACAGTCCATATTGCTATCATCAGTTTGAGTCTTTTTTCCATGTGAATAGGTAGTTTGTAGGGAAAATCTGTCAGAAATCTCAGAATCTTTTACTAACAGCATCCCAGCTTCTTCTGTAACCTCTTTACAGCATCTTGGATTTCCTTGTTCCTTAGACTATACACCAAAGGGTTCAACATAGGAATCAACACAGTGTAGAAGACAGACACAAATCTGTCAAAGCTGGAGGAGCTACCAGAGCTGGAACTGAAATAGACAAAAGCACTGGAGGTGTAGAATAGGGAAACAGCTGTCAGGTGAGAAGCACACGTGTTGAAGGCCTTGGACCGACCCTTAGCTGAAGTGATCTTCAAAATGGACAAGACAATATAGCCATAGGATATCACGATGGCTAAGGCATTTGTAAGACAAAACAACATTGTTAATATGAGAAGTACTACCTGTGCAAAAAATATGTCACTGCAGGATAGATTTAACAGCTGGGGCATGTCACAGAAGAAATGTCTGATGACATTGGGTCCACAGAAGTGGAGCTGCAGCAAGGCACACACCTGAGATACAGAACCTATGAGTCCTGCTGTGTAGCTTCCCATCACCATCTGAGTGCATAGTGTTGGTGACATGATAGAGGAGTACAGAAGAGGGTTACAAATGGCAGCATACCTGTCATAGGCCATGGCTGTCATGAGGCAAGATTCATTCAGTCCCATAGTAGAAAACATAAAGTATTGAACAATGCATCCTACAAAGCTGATAGTTTGCTTTTTCTGGGAGAGGTTGGAAAGCATCTTTGGGACTGTTGAACTGATATAGCAGATGTCTATAAAGGACAGGTTACTGAGGAAGAAGTACATAGGTGTATGGAGGTAGGAGTCCATCCTTATTAAAACAATAAGAGACAGGTTCCAGGTCAGGGTTGTAATATACAGGATGAGGAACATAACAAAGAGTAATGCTGTGATTTGGGGGAAATCGGAGAATCCCAGGAGGATGAATTGGGTGATCTCAGTAATGTTTCTTCCTTTAATCATGGCCTCTGTGATGCTAGTTAATATTTTGGGGGAGAAAAGAACACATCATTGGTTCAAGTGAAATAATAACACCAAAGTTATGGATCAAGCGGTATTTTTCTACAAATAATAAGTTCTCATTTTTAAAGCAGAATTTTGAAGAAAAGAAATAAAATATTATCCCAATGATGAAGAAAAGGGGAAGTGTAGACAATCATATTTTTATCTTAACCAACTTTCTTGAAACAAAATTAAGTTTGTTTTGATTCAGGTCTCTCTGGATTCAGAGGACTGACATTCACGGTTTCATTGGGTTGAAGATCCCCCTATTCCCTTATAGTACAAATAAACAAAGAGAAGGCCATAAATGTCACAGTTAGATATTTAAGCATTTAACTCACATCACAATCCAAGTTAATGCAGATATTGATGTTTGAGAAAATTCTATTGCTGAAGTTCAGTAATCCGGGTAAAGAAAAAGAAAATGGTTTTCAGAGTAAGGAAGTTTGATAGAGGTGAGGGGAGATGCATGGATGAGGCAAATATCTAGATCCCTTGTTCTATTTAAGTCCTACATTAAAAACTGCGCAAGTCTTAACAGAACACAGATTATACATTCAAAGTCTTGACATTTAGCCCCATCTCCAATCCTGGAAGAAGGTGTGTTTCTTTTGGAAGTTTCAAAGTACCTAGTTTTCTTTCTGTGTACTTTTCCGTTGAGCGCAATGGTTCTTCTTAGTGGATGCTTTTAGCCATGGACTTAGTTGGGGATTCACAGCAACTAAGACTGCAGCACTGGGATCCTGTTGAGAGTTCAGGTGGAAGGAGCAAAGCCAATTATAGGGAAATACTACAGATACTTACTCTCTGGTGTAATAGTTGCTAGGCTGACTTCCCTAATGATTTTGGGCCCATTTTGCCATGTGAGTCAATTCTTTACTTTCCTCTGGTTCTTTAATGGTCTCAGGGTTGTTACTCTACAGACCTAAGAGCTAATTGTAAAGAGGACATAGGAAATCTTCTAGTCCTCAGAATCTCAACTTTAGGTTGCAATCATGAGATCAGAGATGTAAAAGAATTTCACCCTAGTGGTACAGGTGGCTAGTCACCTAGCTGGATAACAGTTTTTTTTCAGTTGCATACACTACCCTGTTCACAATGCACTTATTTTTTTTTGTAATTTCTCTACCTTTTTATTTTTTTATTTTTTTTGGTTTTTTCGAGACAGGGTTTCTCTGTGTAGCCTTGGCTGTCCTGGAACTCACTTTGTAGACCAGGCTGGCCTCGAACTCAGAAATCCTCCTGCCTCTGCCTCCCAAGTGCTGGGATTAAAGGCGTGCGCCACCACTGCCCTACCTTTTTATTTTATTTTATTTTTATTTTTTATATTTTTATTTACATACAAAATCATCTCCCCTTTCCCGTTTCCTCCCTCCCTGAAAATCCCATAAGCCCCCTTCCCTCCCTCTTTTCCCCATTCAACCCCCTCTCGCTTCTCTGTCTCGGCATTCCCCTACATCCAGTCTTTCCAGGACCAGGGGTCTCTCCCTCTATCTTCTTGGAAATTTATTGATATGCGTATTGTGTCTAAGGTATTCTGAGATTCTGGGTTAATATCCCCTTATCAGTGACTGCATACTATGTGTGTTCTTTTGTGATTGGGTTACCTCACTAAGGATGATATTTTCAAGTTCTGACCATTTGCCTAGGAATTTCGTGAATTCATTGTTTTTAATTGCAGTGTAGTATTCCATTGTGTAAATATACCACATCTTCTGAATCCATTCCTCTGTTGAGGGACATCTGGGTTCTTTTCAGCTTCTGGCTATTATAAATAAGGCTGCTATGAACATAGTGGAGCATGTGTCCTTATCGCATGCAGGTAAAGCCTCTGGGTATATGCCCAGGAGTGGTATAGCCAGATCCTCCGGGAGTGTCATGCCCTGTTTTCTGAGGAACCGCCAGACTGCTTTCCAGAGTGGTTGTACCAGCTTGCAATTCCACCAGCAGTGGAGGAGTGTTCCTCTTTCTCCACATCCTCGCCAACAACTGCTGTCTCCTGTGTTTTTGATCTTAGCCATTCTGACTGGTGTGAGATGGTATCTCAGGGTTGTTTTGATTTGCATTTCCCTAATGACTAAGGATGTTGAACATTTCATTAGGTGCTTCTCAGCCATTAGATATTCTTCAGGTGAGAACTCTTTGCTTAGCTCTGTACCCCATTTTTTAATAGGGTTACTTGCCTCTCTGGAGTTTAACTTCTTGAGTTCTTTGTATATATTGGATATTAGCCCTCTGTCGGATGTAGGGTTGGTAAAGATCATTTCTCAGTTAGTTGTTTGCCGCTTTGTCTTTTTGACAGTGTCTTTTGCCTTGCAAAAACTTTGTAATTTAATGAGGTCCCATTTGTCAATTCTTGGTCTTAGAGCATAAGCTATTGCAGTTCTATTCAGGAAATTCTCTCCTGTGCCCATATGTTCAAGGTTCTTCCCTAGTTTCCTTTCTATTAGTTTCAGTGTGTCTGGTTTTATGTGGAGGTCCTTGATTCACTTGGAATTGAGCTTAGTGCAAGGAGATAAGAATGGGTCAATTTCTTCAAACTCCTAAACCAATCATCCCAACATTAATATCATCTCCATGCACATGGGAGGAAATTCCAAATGAGAGACATAGACTAGTTCTCTGTATCACTCTAGGGACTTAATATGATTATGACTTTGAATGTTGCTTTCACAGACATGGCTCACTGAGGCCTAATAACCACAGTCCATTTATGGGTGAGAGTTGGATACTCAGGATCCAAAGCCATAACATCTTTGGGCACTGAACCTAGCCCCAAACCAGACCTTGCCATGTCTACCCTAGAAAAAGGACCTATAATTAGCATTCTCTTTTTCCTTTCATCTGGGCCTCTGAGAAAGCCTTGGGTCTTCCTGGAGCCCAAAATAGTTGACATTATGTTACATTCAGTAGTGTCCTACCAGGCAGCATGTGTTTACTTGTACAATAATGGCATTACTATTATAGAAGTAACCAGTCTCTTTCTGATTGGAAAGCAGATCTGTCCTACATAAAGGAATTCATGCTAAGTACTAGTATATTATACCTAGTATAAAACTGAACAAAAGCCCACAGTTAGGGAGGTCATAGACTGTGAGAAAAATCAAAGAAGATAGGCAAAAAATGATTGTAGGAACCAGAAACCAGGGATTCATGTTAGTAGATTCTACAGACATGACAGGAGAACACAGACCAATAAACTCTCAACAATATGTTTACTAGAACAAGTCCAGCATAATTGCCAATACTAGTGGACATACCAATGTGTATAGGGGAAATTCCACATGGCCTGACACCTTGATGAAGAAGTAGACATTTGTAATGAATTGTTTTCCATGAAGGACTAGAAGTGCAGAATAATATTTTGGAAAAATTTGCAAGGCATAGCAGAATGTATAAATCCATGCTACATAGAAACATGATGTGGTTCCTGTTCAATGCTAATGTGGCTTTAGTCTCTCTATGAGAATGTGCTTATGAACTAGAAGCGACTATTAGATCCATTTAGTGGGCAACAGGAGAGAGGCTTGAGTAGGCTAATTTTACAAAGTTGCACAAGCTGTAAGATATTAAGCCAAAATTCTATCGGAGTTTTGTGAAAGCATCATTCAAAGTCATAATCATATTAAGTCCCTAGAGTGATAGAGAACTAGTCCATGTCTCTCATTTGGAATTTCCTCTCATGTGCATGGACATATTTTACTGTTAGGATGACTGGTTTAGGAGTTTGGAGAAATAAATGTCTGTGTAGATTTAAAAGTGCATTGTGAACAGGGTAGTGTATGCAACTGAAAAAAACTGTTATCCAGCTAGGTGACTAGCCACCTGTACCACTAGGGTGAAATTCTTTAACATCTCTGATCTCATGATTGCAACCTAAAGTTGAGATTCTGAGGACTAGAAGATTTCCTATGTCCTCTTTACAATTAGCTCTTAGATCTGTAGAGTAACAACCCTGAGACCATTAAAGAACCAGAGGAAAGTAAAGAATTGACACACATGGCAAAATGGGCCCAAAATCATTAGGGAAGTCAGCCTAGCAACTATTACACCAGAGAGTAAGTATCTGTAGTATTTCCCTATAATTGGCTTTGCTCCTTCCACCTGAACTCTCAACAGGATCCCAGTGTTGCAATCTCAGTTGCTGTGAATTGATAACTAAGTCCATGGCCAAAAGCATCCACTAAGGGGAACCAGTGCACTCAACAGAAAAGTACACAGAAAGAAAACTATTTACTTTGAACCTTCCAAAAGAACCATATCTTCTTCCAGGATTGGAGATGGGGCTAAATGTCAAGACTTTGAATGTATAATCTGTGTTCTGTTAAGACTTGCGCAGTTTTTAATGTAGGACTTAAATAGAACAAGGGATCCAGATATTTGCCTCATCCATGCATCTCCCCTCACCTCTATCAAACTTCCTTACTCTGAAAACCATTTTCTTTTTCTTTACCCGGATTACTGAACTTCAGCAATAGAATTTTCTCAAACATCAATATCTGCATTAACTTGGGTTGTGATGTGAGTTAAATGCTTAAATATCTAACTGTGACATTTATGGCCTTCTCTTTGTTTATTTGTACTATAAGGGAATAGGGGGATCTTCAACCCAATGAAACCGTGAATGTCAGTCCTCTGAATCCAGAGAGACCTGAATCAAAACAAACTTAATTTTGTTTCAAGAAAGTTGGTTGAGATAAAAATATGATTGTCTACACTTCCCCTTTTCTTCATCATTGGGATAATATTTTATTTCTTTTCTTCAAAATTCTGCTTTAAAAATGAGAACTTGTTGTTTGTAGAAAAAACACAGCTTGATCCATAACTTTGGTGTTATTATTTCACTTGAACCAATGATGTGTTCTTTTCTCCCCCAAAATATTAACTAGCATCACAGAGGCCATGATTAAAGGAAGAAACATTACTGAGATCACCCAATTCATCCTCCTGGGATTCTCCGATTTCCCCCAAATCACAGCATTACTCTTTGTTATGTTCCTCATCCTGTATATTACAACCCTGACTTGGAACCTGTCTCTTATTGTTTTAATAAGGATGGACTCCTACCTCCATACACCTATGTACTTCTTCCTCAGTAACCTGTCCTTTATAGACATCTGCTATATCAGTTCAACAGTCCCAAAGATGCTTTCCAACCTCTCCCAGAAAAAGCAAACTATCAGCTTTGTAGGATGCATTGTTCAATACTTTATGTTTTCTACTATGGGACTGAGTGAATCTTGCCTCATGACAGCCATGGCCTATGACAGGTATGCTGCCATTTGTAACCCTCTTCTGTACTCCTCTATCATGTCACCAACACTATGCACTCAGATGGTGATGGGAAGCTATACAGCAGGACTCATAGGTTCTGTATCTCAGGTGTGTGTCTTGCTGCAGCTGCACTTCTGTGGACATAATGTTATCAGACATTTCTTCTGTGACATTCCCCAGCTATTAAATCTATCCTGCAGTGACATATTTTTTGCACAGGTAGTACTTCTCATATTAACAATGTTGTTTTGTCTTACAAATGCCTTAGTCATCGTGGTATCCTATGGCTATATCATCTTGTCCATTATGAAGATCACTTCAGGGAAGGGTTGGTCCAAGGCATTCAACACGTGTGCCTCTCACCTGACAGCTGTTTCCCTATTCTACACCTCCATTGCTTTTGTCTATTTCAGTTCCAGCTCTGGTGGCTCCTCCAGCTTTGACAGATTTGTGTCTGTCTTCTACACTGTGTTGATTCCTATGTTGAACCCTTTGGTGTATAGTCTGAGGAACAAGGAAATCCAAGATGCTGTAAAGAGGTTACAGAAGAAGCTGGGATGCTGTTAGTAAAAGATTCTGAGATTTCTGACAGATTTTCCCTACAAACTACCTATTCACATGGAAAAAAGATTCAAACTGATGATAGCAATATGGACTATGACTGATTCAATGCTACTGAAACATAACTCTTGTAAGTCCTGAAGGCTTATCCTTTTCATTTTACATCAGTAGCAGCTTCATCTTTCATTATTTGTTCATTATTTCACTGTATTTGTAGAACAACAAAATTTATTTGTTTTTGCTGCTGCAATTGTAGACTTTTCAGCCCTGGGTCCAGTCCTTACAGTAGGCTGTAATCATCTCTGGGTTCAGAAATCTTGTCTCACAATTGGATCAATTCAGCAGAATAAATACTTGGTGAAGAGCAAGGTTGTTCTTTGTTTGTGAACAAGGAACCTCCTGTTAGAAGGAATAAAATTAACCTTGACTTGGCTGGGCCTCCTGGGAATAAACTACTTCTGACATTTTAAGTGTTTCTAAGATAAATGACTGCTAATTTTCTATGAATTTTGAGGTCTTATTCTTGTCTCCAGGACCTACTGTGTAAGTGAAAAAGATATGAACTAAGACTACAGAAAAGATGAAGGAAATGGTTTGTTCATTTCCTGTGAATGTGATTATATGATTCTTGAAATCATAGTCCATATGAGATTTCAAATTTAAATTCCAAATGACCAATCGCAGAATCTGATACTGTGGTACTCGAAGTTCCTCTCTTACATCACGTTAGTTTATTCTTGGTTAACAGAGGCAATGGAAAATATTATGAAATTGCTTCTGATATTTCATATATAGGTTCTAAAACTTATCGCAGTACACATATGAATTTACTGGAGTTAGTTACAGAATACTGAATCTCTAATAACTGACAGAGAATGTGTAAAATTCTACACATGTCCCTAAAATTAAAGAAAAATATAAGTATAATCAAAAGCCTAGTAAGTATCCCTCAATGATCCCGAATAGTAGTCTCTGAGATGAGCTTAGATGGACTGTTTTCAATAGAGTATGTATAATTTTCTGTTTTGGCAGGTAAAAACACATTCTTGATTAGGAGACAATCGCATTGGCTTGTACCAAATGTACTTTCTTTTAGTTTCTTTTTCACTTAGGATTATAAATGACAATGTTCAAGATCACTCTTAACTATGATGGTTTTTGCTTCATGAAAAAGGAGCAGAGATGATGCAAAGATCTGTGGGAAGAAATCTTTGGAGATAAGTCACACTTTGCCCTTTGTGCTTTCTCACTTTGCCCCTGAGATAGGCAATGTTGCAGACATGGCTCTATCAGTACAGATATGGGAGATGGATCAAGGTGGATGACCTAGGCTGACCTTGGAGGATAATGAAATACTAAGCAAAATAAAGCTTTATTATTAAGCTCTTGAGTTTTTGGTTGCTTGTTCAACAGAACAGAACTTCATGCCTTTAACATCTGACTTAATAAGATCAGAAACTCCAGATACCCACCAATCAAAAGTTTCCAACTCTAGTCATTCATATTATTTCACCATCTACAAATATTTTTTTATCCTTTAGTTTATTTTTTACTATAAACCATGCTAAAATTTACTTTTGGTACTTATAGACAACTTCATGAAATCTCCAATTACTTTAAGTCTGAAATTACCAAAGGCTGTCAGATAGATTCCAAAAAAATTAAGCCAGCTGCATCTCCAATAAAACTGATTATCTGGAATATAGTAATTTTGCATGAACCATTCTCACTAACATCCTTCAAATTCTTAAGTTCAATCGGTAATTAATGCATAAATTTAATGGCAAAAAGATTATAGAAAAGTAGTATTTTGCCATAAATTTAATGATATAAGTGTTTTTTTTTCTGAAGCTAAAGAGGAAATATGTAAATTAAAAGTCAATGGCTATAAGTAACAGATATGGATATTAAAAAGAAAAAAGACATGCCAAGGTAGGGTTATTACATTCTCTTTTCTCTCTGTCACCAAGATCCAGTCTCCCAATTTCATAACAACTGCTGCAATAGAACACTAAGTGCAGCCTTACACACCCACTTACTGCACCCCTTGTGGATCTTATAATCCATTCAGTCCTAAACTTCCTCCCCACTCCCTCTTTGTAGCTTTATGACAGCTCCCAACCCCAGTGGATAATGCAAGCGCTCCTCTGCCCAGACCAACAAATAAACTGAATGGAGGCCAAAACCTTTCCTTTTGTCCCTAAGATACATTCCACATCCCAAGCCACAGAGTCAATGGCTATAAGCAACAGGGATTGACCCTGACACCTTGCCTAGGTCTCTTCCCCCCCCACCCCCAATCTAAAGCAGGAAACCCACTGTAGACTCTATTTTCCTTCTAACACCATCCCAAACTGTCCACAAAGACTTTCCCCCTCACCCTTCCTTTCCCCAAACTTATTCCAGAGTCCCAGCAACAACACCAGCAGGAATTTCCTGTAAAGACAATAGCTGAGCCACAGCTATCACTCTCACCAAAAATCCAAAAAGGAAACAGCATAAAAACTCAATCAATAACAGCCAAAATTATAATTCAATACCGAAGCCCAGATATCCTATCACAGCAGGCCCTGAATATTCCAGCATAGCTGAAGCAGAAGAAGTTCTTAAACCAACCACATGAAGATGATAGAGGTCCTTGAAGAGGAAATGAATAAATCCCTTAAAGAAATCAAGAAAAACAAAAACAAACAAGCAGTTGAAGAAAACTGTTCAAGTCCTGAAAATGCAAATAGGAGGAACAAAGAGAATAAAAGTAAGGAAGGCTTGAAAATAAAATATTTGGAAACTTAAATAGGAACTACACAGGGAAAATTCACTAACAAAGTCCAAGAGATGGACAACAGAATCTGGGTTTGGAAAGATTATAGGTCTATAGGCATTGAAAATATGATAGAAGAAACAGATAATCAGTCAAAAATGTTAATTCTAAAAGTTCCTAACACAATGCATCCAGAAAATCTGAGACACTGTAAAAAGACCAAACCTAACATTAATAGGATAAAGGGATGAGAAGAATCACAAGTCAATGACCCAGATAATATTTTCAACAGGGCTGGGAGGTGGTGGCGCACGCCTTTAATCCCAGAATTTGGGAGAGAGAGGCAGGCGGATTTCTGAGTTCGAGGCCAGCCTGGTCTACAGAGTGAGTTCCAGGACAGCCAGGGCTACACAGAGAAACCCTGTCTCTAAAAAAAAAAAAAAAAAAAAAAAAAAAAGAAAAAAAAAAAGAAAAAGAAAAACAATATTTTCAACAAAATCATAGAAGAAAGTTTTCCTAACCTTAACATTGGCTTGACTATAACCAAACAAGAGGCTTACAGACCACCAAAAATATTGGACCAGAAAAGAAAGTCCCTTTACAAAACAAAACAACAACAAAAAAATTTCACCATTAAATCTACAGAACAAAGAAAGAATATTAAAAGCTCCTAAGTAGACTAAATAACATATAAACTCAGAACTATTAGAATTAGAATTACACCTGATTTTTCTATTAAGACTCTAAAAGCTAGAAGGGACTGGACAAATTTCTGCACAATCTAAGAGAATACAGATGACAGCCCAGACTACAACAATAAGCAAAACGTTCAATTACTATAGAAGAAAATAAGATATTCCTTGTTAAAGCCAAATTAAATTAGAATCTATCTACAAATCCAATTCTATAGAATATGAAAGAAGGAAAATTCCAACCTAAGAAGTCTAACTACACCCATGAAAACACAGGAAAGAAATAATCTGACACCAGTGAAACCAAAAGAAGGCAAACACACACACACACACACACACACACACAGCAACACCACTATTACTGCCAACACCACCACTACCACCACTACCACCCCCCCCAAAAATAATAGGAATCAGCAATCATTGGTCACTGATATTTCTAAGTATCAACGTTCTCATTCTTCAATTAAAAAGACACAAACTAACAGAATGGATGCAAAAACAGGACCCATCATTCTGTTGCATCCACGAACATCAAGAATCACCATTACCTCAGGATAATCAGTTAGATAAAGATATTCTAAGCAAATGAGACTAAGAAGCAAGCTGGAATAGTCATTTTCATACCTGACAAAATACACTTCAAACCAAAAATAATCAAAACAGATAGGGAAGGACACTACAAAGGAAAACCTCACCAAGATGACATTTCAATTCGTTTTTGATTTGGATTTGTTTGATTTGATTTGATTTTCTTGTATTTTGTTTGTTTGTTGTTGTTGTTTGATTGTTTGGTTAGTTTGTTGGTAGGTTGAGTCCTTGGTTTTTTTTTTTCAAGACAGGGTTTCTCTATGTAACATCTGTACCTGTCCTGGAACTTGCTTTTTAGACTAGGTTATCCTCAAACTCACAGATGTCTGCCTTTCTCCGCCTCCTGAATGCTAGGATTGAATGCATGCACCACCATTCCTGTATAACATTTCAATTATTAACATCTAGTCCCCAAACATAAGGGCACCCAAGTTTGTAAAACAGACATGAATGTGACTAAAAACTCATATTAACCCTAATGGTGATAGTAAAAAAAACTTTAATACCATACACTCCCCATTCAACAGGTCATCTAGACAAGCACTAACAGGTATACTGAAACTAACACATTATAAAACAAATGGACCTAACAGATTATGTACAAAATATTTTACCCAAACACAAAACTATATCTTCTCTGCATCTCATGTGACTTTCTCCAAAATTGATCACTCGTTTAGACACAAATCAAGTCTCAACAAAACCAAGAAAATTAACACAACTCCCTGCATCCTATCAGACCAACACAGAGAAAAAGTGGATATTAACAAAACAGAAACAACAGAAAGCTTACAAACACATGGAAATGGAACAACTCTCTGTTGAATGAAAACTGGGCAAAGATGGAAATAAAAAAAGGAATTAAAGACTTTCTAGAATTCAATGAAAATGAGTACACAGCACACAGCAACCTTGTGGGATACAATGTTGGTGGTGCTAAGAGGAAACTTCAAAGAACTAGAACTAGGTAAAGAAGGAGGAGGACGAAGAGGAGGAGGACAAGGAGGATGAGGAGAAGAAGGAAGAAGAAGAAGAAGAAGAAGAAGAAGAAGAAGAAGAAGAAGAAGAAGAAGAAGAGGAAGAAGAAGAAAAGAGAGACAGAAGGAGAGAAAGAGAGATTTCACACTAGCAACTTAGCAACATACCTGATCAAAAAGAAGTAAGCACATCCAGAGGAGTAGACTGCAGGAAATAATCGAACTGAGGACTGAAATCAATAAAATAGAAACAAAGATAACAATACAAAGAATCAATAAAAAAAAGAGTTGGTTCTTTGAGAAAATCAACAGGATAGACACACCCTTATCCACACTAATTTAGAGACACCGAGAATATTCAAATTAACAAAATGAGAAGGAAAAGCGGGAACATAACAGACATTAAGGAAAGCCAGAGAATCAAACATAAGGATAAACTTTAAGACCTTGTACCCCATAAAATTGGAAAATCTAAAGGAAATTGATAATTTTATTGATAGGTTACTTACTATAATAAGAAAAACAATGTAAATAGACATACCACCCCTAATGAAATAAAAGTAGTCATTAAAATCTCCCCACACCAAAAGCATCCATGGGACAGATGGTTTTAGTGCAGAATTCAATCAAATGTTCAAAGAAAAGATAATATCAAAATTATTTCACAAATAGAAACAGAAGGAATATGGCCAAATTTATTCTATGAAGTCACAGTCACCCTGCTACTCAAAGCACATAAACACTCAACACAGTAAGGGAACTGCAGACCAATTTCTCTTGTGAAAGACATGCAAACATACTTAATGAAATTCTTGCATTCCAAATCTTAGTATAGATCAAAAAGATCATCTACCATGATCAAATTGGCTTCATGCCAGAAATACAGGGAAGGTTCAGCATATGATAATCAGTAAATGTAATCCTGTGTGTGTGCACGTGCATGTGTGTGAGTGTGTGTGTTTGTGTGTGTGTGTGTGTATGCTTGCACAAACGTGTGTGTATGTTCATATGTATGTTCACATATTACAGTTATTCTCTTATGGCATTGTTTATGTTGAATGTACTCCACTCAGTAATGTGGAATGTCTGCCTAAACCAAGAATGAGTTGTAGATTATACCTTGTCTTCTGTCTTAACAGTTCTGAATGCTGTCCTCAAAGTCTATGTTTCCCATATGCACCAACAGCATTTTCACAGTTCTATACAAAATCCATCATTTGTATTCTGTATGTGATGCTTATGTTTACAGCTCTCCTCTTTCCTAGGTTTTCCATCTCCTGGATTGCATCAGTTCGTATTTTCTTTTTTGCTTCTATTACCATTTTCTTTTTTTTATTATTTATTTTATTTTATTTTTTAATTTACATTCCAAATCACTTCCCCTTTCCCGTTTCCTCCCTCCCCGAAAGTCCCATAAGCCCCCTTCCCTCCCTCTTTTCTCCATTCAACCCCCTCTCGTTACTCTGTCCTGGTGTTCCCCTACATCCAGTCTTTCCAGGACCAGGGGTCTCTCCTACCATATTTTTAGAAATCTATTGATATGCGGATTGTGTCTAGGGTATTCCGAGATTCTGGGTCAATATCCCCTTATCAGTGACTGCATACCATGTGTGTTCTTTTGTGATTGGGTTACCTCACTAAGGATGATATTTTCAAGATCTGACCATTGGCCTAGGAATTTCGTGAATTCATTGTTTTTAATTGCAGAGTAGTATTCCATTGTGTAGATATACCACATCTTCTGAATCCATTCCTCCGTTGAGGGACATCTGGGTTCTTTCACAGCAAACCGGTAGCCAGCATCAATCTAAATGGAGAGAAACTTGAAGCAATCCCACTAAAATCAGGGACTAGACAAGGCTGCCCTCTCTCTCCATATCTTTTCAATATAGTACTTGAAGTTCTAGCTAGAGCAATTAGACAACAAAAAGAGGTCAAAGGGATACAAATTGGAAAGGAAGAAGTCAATCTATTACCGTTTTCAAGTGGACAGTTTTGTTCATTTATTTTACTTCTTTGGTTGTATTTTCCTGTATTTGTTTATATTTATTCATTTTCTCTTTAAAGTCCTCTGCCTGTTTGATTGTCTGTTTTTGTATTTCTTTTAAGGGATTTATGCACTTAGTCTTTATAGGTCTCTATCATCATTATAGGATTAGATTTAAGGTCATTTTCTTTTGATTCATGTGTGTTAGAATATTCAGGACTTGATGTTGGTTATGGTGTTGCCACATTAACCTTGTTCTTTTTTCTACATCACTTTTTTATTAAACTAATAAACTTTATTTTAAAATATACAACTCAGTATTGACATTTTTTAGGTCATCAAAATAATTTGTAATAGCTAAATGCCTTAGGAAAATACATGATATCTTCTGAATCTAAAACTAATATGCACTCGACCAGTTTTTAAAATCTATTTGGAACATTAAACATGATTGAAGCAGAAAAAGTGCTCTTGTGATGTCCTCTATAAAAGGAAATTGTGACAGGTTCCTAATTAGAGAGACACCATTCCATTTTCAAGAGAGAATATTCAGCATTAACTGTGGCTTCTTAGAATGAATTGGGTAGAGTTCCTCCTGTTTCTATTTTGTGAAATAGTTTGAAGATTATTGGTATTAGGTCTTCTCTAAGGTCTGATAGAATTCTGCATTAAGCTGAACTGATCCTGGGCATTTTTGTTTGGTAGACTTTTAATGACTGCTTCTATTTTGTTAGGGGTTATGAAACTGTTTACATGGTATATCTGATCCTGAGTAAGCTTTGGTAGTTGGTATCTGTCTAGGAAATGGTTCATTTCCTCCAGATTTTCCAGTTGTGTTGAGTATAGACTTTTGTAGTAGGATCTGATGATTTTTTGAATTTCCTCAGTTTCTGTTGTTATTTCTCCCTTTTCATTTCTGATTTTGTTAATTTAGATACTCTTTCTGTGCCCTCTGGTTAGTCTGGCTAAAGGTTTATCTATCTTGTTGATTTTTCTCAAAGAAACAACTCCTGGTTTTGTTGATTCTTTGAATAGTTCTTTTTCTATTTGGTTGATTTCAGACTTGAGTTTGATCATTTCCTGACTTCTTCTTCTCTTGGGTGTATTGGCCTCATTATGTTTTAGAGCTTTCAGGTGTTTTGTTGACCTGGTAGTGTATACTCTCTCCAGTTTATTTTTGGAGGCACTCAGAGCTATGAGAATTCCTCCTAGCACTGTTTTCATTGTGTGCCATAAGGTTGGATATGTTGTGCCTTTATTTTAATTAAATTCTAAAAAAAGTCTTTAATTTTTTTATTTCTTCCTTGACCAAGTTATGTGATGTCCCACAGCAAAGCTGGCACCCAGGCGACCACATAGCTGCCCCACTCTTGGGCGCAGGTGGAACCCTAGCTGGCTGTGTCCCAAGCGATGTTATACCCAGGATATCTCTGTGTACCTGGAGTTCCTGTCTGCTCTGTCCCACTATTCCTTAAAAGCTCTTAGCATGGATGGACTCAATTCCCCAATAAAAAGACTCAGAAATACAGACAGGATACATAAACAGTACCCAGCATTTTGCTGCATACAGAAAACAAAACTCAGTGTCAAAGACAGACACTATCTCATAGTAAAGGTAAGGGAAAACAATTTAACAAGCAAATGGTCCCAAGAAAAAAAGAGTAGCCATTCTAATATCCAACAAGATCAACTTTGAACCAAAAGCTATAAAAAAAGACACTTCATACTTATCAAAAGATAAATTTACTAAGAAGAACTCTCAAGTCTGACCATCTTTGTTCCAAATGCAAGGGCACCCACATTCATTACAAAGAAACTTTACTAAAGCTCAAAGCACATATTTCACGTCACACAATAATTGTGGATGACTTCAACACCACACTCTCCTTAATGGACAGATCAGGGAAACACAAACTAAACAGAGACACATCGAAACTAACAGAAATTATGCACCAAATAGATTTAACAGGTATCTAAAGAACATTTCATCCTAAAACAAAAGAATATACCTTCTTCTCAGCACCTCATTGTACCTTCTCCAAAATTGACCATATAATTTGTCACAAAACAGGCCTCAACAGATAAAGAAAATTGAAATAACAGCAGGCATCCCATCAGATCGTCATGGACTTCAATAACAACAAAAACAACAAAAATCCCACATATGCTTGAAAGCTGACAAACGCCCTACTCAATGATAACTTGGTCAAGGAAGAAATAAAAAAATTAAAGACTTTTTTTTAGAATTTAATGAAAATAAAGGCACAACGTATCCAAATTTAGGGCACACAATGAAAGCAGTGCTAAGAGAAAAACTCATAGCTCTGAGTGCCTCCAAAAAGAAGCTGGAGAGAGCATACACTAGCAGCTTAACAGCACACCTGAAAGCTTTAAAACAGAAAGAAGCTAATACACCCAAGAGGAGCAGAAGGCAGGAAATCATCAAACTCAGGGCTGAAATTAACCAAGTAGAAAGAAAAAGAACTATTCAAAGAATCAACAAAGCCTGGAGTTGGATCTTTGAGAAAATCAACAAGATAGATAAACCTTTAGCCAGACTAAACAGAGGGCACAGAGAGAGTGTCTAAATTAACAAAATCAGAAAAGAAAATGGAGAAATAACAACAGAAACTGAGGAAATTAAAAAAAATCATCAGATCGTACTACAAAAGTCTATACTCAACACAACTGGAAAATCTGGAGGAAATGGACCATTTCCTAGACAGATACCAACTACCAAAGCTTAATGAGGATAAGATAGACCATCTAAACGGTCCCATAACCACTAAAGAAATAAAAGTGGTCATTGAAAGTCTTCTGACCAAAAAAAACCACAGGACCATATGATTTTAGTGCAGATTCTATCAGACCTTCAAAGAAGACCTAACACCAGTACTCTTCAAACTATTCCACAAAATAGAAACAGAAGTAACACTACCCAACTCATTCTATGATATCACAGTTTCGCTGATACCAAAACCACACAAAGATCCAACAAAGAAAGAGAACTTCAGACCAATTTCCCTTATGAATATCGATGCAAAAATACTCAATAAAATTCTTGCCAACCGAATTCAAGGACACATCAAAATGATCATTCACTATGATCAAGTAGGCTTCATTCTAGGGATGCAGGGATGGTTCAATATAAGGAAGTCCATCAATGTAATCCACTACATAAACAATCTCAAAAAAAAAAAAAAAAGAAACCCACATGGTCATTTCATTAGATGCTGAGAAAGCATTTGACAAAATTCAGCATCCTTTCACGTTAAAGGTCTTGGAAAGAACAGGAATGCAAGGCCCATCCCTAAACATAGTAAATGCAATATACAGCAAACCAGTAGCTAACATCAAACTAAATGGAGAGAAACTTGAAGCAATTGCACTAAAATCAGGGACTAGACAAGGCTGTCCTCTCTCCATATCTTTTCAACATAGTACTGGAAGTCCTAGCTAGAGCAATTAGACAACAAAAGAAGGTCAAAGGGATACACATTTGAAAGGAAGAAGTCAAATTATCACTATTTGCAGATGATATGATAATATACTTAAGCGACCCAAAACACTCCACCAGAGAACTCCTACAGTTGATAAACAACTTCAGCAAAGTGGCCGGATATTAAATTAACTCAAGCAAATCAGTAGCCTTCCTATACTCAAAGGATAAACAGGCTGAGAAAGAAATTAGGGAAATGACACTCTTCACAATAGCCACAAACAATATAAAGTATCTTGGTGTGACTCTAAATCAAACAAGTGAAAGATCTGTATGACAAGAACTTCAAGTCTCTGAAGAAAGAAATCGAAGAAGACCTCAGAAGATGGAAAGATCTTCCATGCTCATGGATTGGCAGGATTAATATAGTAAAAATGGCTATCCTGCCAAAAGCAATATACCGATTAAATGCGATCCCCATCAGAATCCCAACTCCATTCTTCGTAGAGTTAGAAAGACCAATTATCAAGTTGATCTGGAAATAACAAAAAAACCCAGGATAGCTAAAACTATTCTCAACAGTAAAAGAACTTCTGGGGGAATCAGTATCCCTGACCTCAAGCAGTACTATAGAGCGATAGTGTTAAAAACTGCATGGCATTGGTACAGTGACAGGCAGGTAGATCAATGGAACAGAAATGAAGACCCAGAAATGAACCCACACACCTATGGTCACTTTATCTTTGACAAGGGAACTACAACCACCCAGTGGATAAAGAGATAGCCTTTTCTTTTCTTTTCTTTCTTTCTTTTTTGTGTCCAACTCTTATTTTTTTTAAGTTTTTTTTAAATTTACTTTCAAAATCATTTCCCCTTTCCCGTTTCCTCCCTCCCTGAAAGTCTCATAAGCCCCCTTCCCTCCCTCTTTTCCCCATTCAACCCCCTCTCGCTTCTCTGTCCTGGCATTCCCCTACATCCAGTCTTTCCAGGACCAGGGGTCTCTCCTTCCATCATCTTGGAAATCTATTGATATGCGAATTGTGTCTAGGGTATTCTGAGATTCTGGGTTAATATTCCCATATCAGTGACTGCATACCATGTGTGTTCTTTTGTGATTGGGTTACCTCACTAAGGATGATATTTTCAAGTTCTGACCATTTGCCTAGGAATTTCGTGAATTCACTATTTTTAATTGCCGAGTAGCATTCCATTGTGTAAATATACCACATCTTCTGAATCCATTCCTCCGTTGAGGGACATCTGGGTTCTTTCCAGCTTCTGGCTATTATAAATAAGGCTGCTATGAACATAGAGGAGCGTGTGTCCTTATTGCATGCAGGTAAAGCCTCTGGGTATATGCCCGGGAGTGGTATAAGAGGATCCTCCGGGAGTGTCATGCCCAGTTTTCTGAGGAACCGCCAGACGGCTTTCCAGAGTGGTTGTACCAGCTTGCAATTCCACCAGCAGTGGAGGAGTGTTCCTCTTTCTCCACATCCTCGCCAACAACTGCTGTCTCCTGTGTTTTTGATCTTAGCCATCCTGACTGGTGTGAGATGGAATCTCAGGGTTGTTTTGATTTGCATTTCCCTAATGACTAAGGATGATGAACATCTCTTTAGGTGCTTCTTAGCCATTAGATATTCTTCAGGTGAGAACTCTTTGCTTAGCTCTGTACCCTATTTTTTAGTAGGGTTACTTGTCTCTCTGGAGTTTAACTTCTTGAGTTCTTTGTATATATTGGATATTAGCCCTCTGTCGGATGTAGGGTTGGTAAAGATCATTTCTCAGTTAGTTGTTTGCCGCTTTGTCTTTTTGACAGTGTCTTTTGCCTTGCAAAAACTGTGTAATTTAATGAGGTCCCATTTGTCAATTCTTGATCTTAAAGCATAAGCTATTGGAGTTCTATTCAGGAAATTCTCTCCTGTGCCCATATGTTCAAGGTTCTTCCCTAGTTTCCTTTCTATTAGTTTCAGTGTGTCTGGTTTTATGTGGGGGTCCTTGATCCACTTGGAATTGAGTTTAGAGCAAGGAGATAAGAATGGGTCAATTTGCATTCTTCTGCATGTTGACATCCAGTTGAGCCAGCACCATTTGTTGAAAAGGTTATCTTTTTTTCCACTGGATGGTTTTAGCTCCTTTGTCAAAGATCAAGTGACCATAGGAGTGTGGATTCATTTCTGGGTCTTCAATTCTGTTCCATTGATCTACATGCCTGTCACTGTACCAATACCATGAGGTTTTTAGCACTATTGCTCTGTAGTACAGCTTGAAGTTCAGGATACTGATTCCCCCAGAGGTTCTTTTACTCTTGAGAATAGTTTTAGCTATCCTGGGTTTTCTGTTATTCCAGATGAATTTTTGAATTGCTCTTTCTAACTCTATGAAGAATTGAGTTGGGATTTTGAAAGGGATTGCATTGAGTCTGTATATTGATTTTGGCAAGATGGTCATTTTTACTAAATTAATCCTGCCAAGCCATGAGCATGGCAGATTTTTCCATCTTCTGAGGTCTTCTTCAATTTCTTTCTTCAGAGACTTGAAGTTCTTGTCATACAGATCTTTCACTTGTTTGGTTAGAGTCACACCAAGATACTTTATATTGTTTGTGGTTATCGTGAAGGGTATCATTTCTCTTCCTTCTTTCTCAGCCTGCTTATCCTTTGAGTATAGGAAGGCTACTGACTTGCTTGAGTTGATTTTATATCCGGCCACTTTGCTGATGTTGTTTATCAGCTGTAGGAGTTCTCTGGTGGAGTTCTTTGGGTCGCTTAAGTATACTATCATATCGTCTGCAAATAGTGATAGTTTGACTTCTTCCTTTCCAATTTGTATCCCTTTGACCTCCTTTTGTTGTCTAGTTACTCTAGCTAGAACTTCAAGTACTATATTGAAAAGATATGGAGAGAGAGGGCAGCCTTGTCTAGTCCCTGATTTTAGTGGGATTGCTTCAAGTTTCTCTCCATTTAGATTGATGTTGGCTACTGGTTTGCTGTAAATTGCTTTTACTATGTTTAGATATGGGCCTTGAATTCCTGATCTTTCCAAGACCTTTAGCATGAAAGGATGCTGAATTTTGTCAAATGCTTTCTCAGCATCTAATGAGATGACCATGTGGTTTTTTTCTTTGAGATTGTTTATATAGTGGATTACATTGATGGATTTCCTTGGTGCTGATTCAACTGGAGGTCAGCATGCAGAAAAATGCAAATCGATCCATTCTTATCTCCTTGTACTAAGCCCAAGTCCAAGTGGATCAAGGACCTCAACATAAAACCAGAAACACTGAAACTAATACAAAATAAACCTGGGAAGTGCCTTGAGCACATGGGCACAGGGGAAAATTTCCTGGACAGAACACCAATAGCTTATGCTTTAAGATCAAGAATTGACAAATGGGACCTCATAAAATTACAAAGTTTCTGTAATGCAAAGGACACTTTCAAAAGGACAAAAACGGCAACCAAAAAATTGGGAAAAGATCTTTACCAACCCTACATCCGAGAGAGGGCTAATATCCAAGATATACAAAGAACTCAAGAAGGTAGATTACAGAGAGCCAAATGACCCTATTAAAAAATGGGGTACAGAGCTAAACAAAGAATTTTTAGCTGAGGAATATCGAATGGATGAGAAACACCTAAAGAAATGTTCAACATCCTTAGTCATCAGGGAAATGCAAATCCAAACAACTCTTAGATTCCTCCTCACACCAGTCAGAATGGCTAAGATCAAAAACTCAGGAGACAGCAGGTGCTGGCAAGGATGTGGAGAAAGAGGAACACTCCTCCACTGCTGGTGGGATTGCAAGGTGGTAAAACCACTCTGGAAATAAGTTTGTTGTTCCCTCAGAAAATTACACATAGTGCTACCTGAGGACCCTGCTACACCTCTCCCGGGCATATACCCAGAAGACGCTCCAACATGTAATAAGGACACATGCTCCACTATGTTCATAGCAGCACTATGTTCATAGCATATATTTATAATAGTCAGAAGCTGGAAAGAACCCAGATATCCCTCAACAAAGGAATGGAAACAGAAAATGTGGTACATTTACAGAATGGACTACTATTCATCTATTAAAAACAATGAATTCATGAAATTCTTAGGCAAATGGATGGAATAAGAAAGTGTCATCCTGAGTGAGGTAACCCAATCACAAAAGAACACATGTGGTATGCACTCCCTGATAAGTGAATATTAGCCCAATAGCTCAGAATAAACAATTTACAATTCACAGATCACAGGAAGCTCAAGAAGAAGGAAGACCAAATTGGGGGTGCTTTGGTTTTTCTGAGAAAGGGAACAAAATACTCACAGGAGCAATTATGGAGGCAAACTGTGGAGCAGAGACTGAAGAAAACGCCACCCAGGGATTGTCCTACCTGGAGATCTTTCCTATAAACAGTCACCAAACCCTGGCACTATTATGGATGAAAAGAAGTGCATGCTGAAAGGAGCCTGTTATGGTTGTCTCTGAAGGGGCCCTGCCAGAGCCTTACACATACAGAGACAGATGCTAGCAGCTAACCATTGGACTGAGCGTAGGGTCCCCAATGGAGAAGTTAGAGGGAAGAGTGGAGGAGCTGAAGGGGTTTCCAGCCCTATGGGAAGAACAACAATGAAGAATCACAAAAGAACACATATGATATGTACTCACTGATAAATGGATATTAGCCTAAAAGCTCAGACAGCTCACAGACCACATGAATTTCAAGAAGGAAGACCAAAATGTGAATACTTTGAATCTTATTGAAAAGTGGATCAAAATACCCATGGTTCACATCAAACAAATAGAATGAACAAAGGCTCCCCAATGGAGCAGCTAGAGAACGGCCCCAAGGTGCTGAAGAGCTTTGCAGTTATGCAGGAGGAAAAATAACATGTACCAACCATTACCCCCAGAGCTCCCAGGGGCTAAACCACCAACCAAAGAGTACACCTGGAGGTACCTATGGCTCCAGCTACATATGTAGCAGAATATGACCATTTCAGACATCAATGAGAGGAGAGACCATGGAGGCTGGGAAGGCTTGATTCCCTAGAATAGAGGGAATGCAAGTCAGGAAATTGGGGGGCAGGGGAGTGAGCAGGGGAAGAGGGGATGGGATAGGAGATTTTCAGAGGGGTAATGCAGAAAGCATATACCATTTGAAGTGTAAATAAAGCAAGAATCTAATAAAAATAAATAAATGCATAAATACGAAAACAAAAGATAAGAAATCCAGGACTATGCAGCATTCTAACTGGTGAAAAACAAAACATTGCCTTAAAAAGCAATTGCAAGAGATGGGTGTCCATTCTCTCTCTCTACTCTTACACAGTGTATTCATAACATCCTACCCAGAGCAATAAGAGAACAAAAGGAAGTAAAGGGATATATATAGAAAAGAGAAAATTCAGAGCATCGCTCTTTGTACATGGCATGATCCTATACTAGAGACCCTAAAACACCACCAAAATATTCATACCTGATAAACACTTTCAGCAAAATGACAGGATACAAAAATAACTTACAAAAATTACTAACCATCCTATATACCAATTACAAACACACAGAGAAAGAAATCAAGAAAGCAATCCAATTTATAATAACCTCCTCCTCCCCTCAAAAAACCCAACATGGTTTTTGGTTATCATTAGAATAAAATAGTAAGAGCCTATTTTGGGAGACACCGTACGTGTGGGTAACAGCATATGGATAGATACTGGCCCGGCTAGCTTTCATGGTGCCATAAAATGCAGTACAGGCTGATGCAGGATAAGAGTTATCAACAGTTTTATTCAGATGTGAACCTTGTGAGTTACAATGACAGAAAAATGTCCTCTGCACAAATATAGGATGAATAACCACATATCTGGGTTAAACAATTTCTGCTTAGATTTAAGGTCCACACCCTAATGTGGTACTAAACCTGTCCAGGAACAAAAAGGTGGGGAAATCTTAGACCCTAGGGAAGAATATACTGCTATTATCGTGTTATGTGGACAGTATCATACTACCTTCTAAACACTTATATGCTCACCTACAGATTAGAACCCCAATCAGCCATTATCAAAGAAGCTTAATTTTTTTCAGTGGATGGCATTCGATAGAGACTCACAGAGGGTTAAAGAGCAGAGAATATGTAACTATAAAGTGCTAACTCCTAAAGAGTATATCTATAACACACACACACACACACACACACACACACACACACACACACACACACACACCTTATTGGAAAAGGAAGGCCAAAAAGGCATTGTAAAAGGCAGCAGTTGGGAAAAACTGCTATGACACACTCTTCTGGACATGATAGGGCAATGCCTTTATGAACTCATAGCAGCTGTGGTTGCATAGAAAGACCAAACTAGTCTAATTTAAGCATTGATGGAGAGGCTAAGATCCCACCACCAGTTGAAGACCTTTGTTATCTGAAGGCTGATTGGGTAGCAAGTCTCCACTTCTTTCAAGGAACTGTCCCCCAAGAGGTTTCCCACACTCTAGTGAATAACGCTAACCTTCAGGCCTGTATCTGCTGTTCCCATGGGCTAGTCAATCCAATTGCACATGTAGCTGAACTAGAGGGAGGGAAGCTTAGCTGAGCAGGTAAGTGCGGGCATATCTTGGTCCACAGTGAGTTCTCAGGAGTGTGGGAGAATAAGCACACCTGGGAGCAGCTTCAGAGAACTGGTTCATTTATTGGGTTTGGGGGAAGTAAAGTGGTATTTATACCTCAGGGCAGGCAGCCTGGGTCCCTGAGGCACTGCAAATATATACAAGCAAGGATAGATGGATAGATGGATAGATGGATAGATAGATAGATAGATAGATAGATAGATAGATAGATAGATACACACACACATATACACATACACATGCACATACACAAAGATAAATAAACCACACACACACACAAGAAAAAAAACTCAAAATACCTTAGTGGCTGTACCAAGTCTCTGTACTAATACCATGCAGTTTATATCACTATTGCTCTGTAGTACAGCTTGAGGTCGGATATGGTTATTCCACCAGGAATAATCTTTTGTTGTGGAGAATAGTTTTCAATATCCTGCTTTTTTTTTGTTATTCCAAATGAATTTGCAGATTGCTCTTTCTAGCTCTATGAAGAATTGATTTGGAATTTTGATGGGGATTGCATTGAATCTGTCGATTGCTTTTGGCAAGATGTCCATTTTTGTCATATTAATCCTGCTAATCCTTGCGCGTGGGATTACTTTCTATCTTCTGAGATCTTCAGTTTCTTTCTTCAGAGGCTTGAAGTTATTTCCATACAGATCTTTCACTTGCTTGGTTAGAGTCACACCAAGATACATTACGTTGTTTATGACTATTGTGAAGGGTGTCATTTCCCTAATTTCTTTCTCAGCTTGTTTATCTTTTGAGTAGAGGAAGGCTACTGATTATTTGAGATAATTCTATATCTAGCCACTTTGTTGAAGTTGTTTATTAGCTTTAGGAGCTTTCTGGTGGAATTTTTGGGGTTGCTTAAGTATACCATCATTTCACCTGCAAATAGTTTTATTTTGACTACTTCCTTTCCAATTTGTATACCTTTGACTTCCTTTTGTTATCTAATTGCTCTGACTAGACCTTCAAGTACTATATTAAACAGATAGAGAGAGAGTGGGCAGTCTTATCTTGTGTCCTATTTTAGTGGGGTTGCTTCAAGTTTTTCACCATTTAGTTTGATGTTGGCTACTGGTTTGCTGTATATTGTTTTCACCATGTCTAGGTATGGGCCTTGAATTCCTGATCTCTCCAAGACTTTTATCATGAAGGTATGCTGAATTTTGTCAAATGCTTTTTCAGCATCTAATGAAATGACCATATGGTTTTTTTCTTTGAATTTGTTTATGTAGTTGATTACATTAATGGATTTCCTTATATTGAACCATCCGGGCTTCCCTGGGATGAAGCCTATTTAATCGTAGTGAATTATCATTTTGATGCATTCTTTGATTCGCCTGGCCAGAATTTTATTGAGTATTTTTGCATCAATGTTCATAAGGGACATTGGTCTGAGGTTCTCTTTCCTCGTTTGATCTTTGTTTGGTTTAGATATAAGCGTTATTTTGGCTTCATAGAATGAATTGTGTAGTGTTCCTTGTGTTTCTATTTTGTGAAATAGTTTGAAGAGTATGGGTATTAGGTCTTCTTTGAAGGTCTGATAGAATTCCCCACTAAACCCATCTGGTCCTGGCCTTTTTTTTTTGTTGTTGGGAGACTGTCACCAACTGCTTCTATTTCCTTAGGACTTATGGGACTATTTAGATTGTTTATCTGATCCTGTTTTAAAGTTGGCACCTGGTAAATGTCTAGAAAATTTTCCATTTTGTCCAGATTTTCCAGTTTTGTTGAGTATACTCTCTTGTAGTAGGATTTGATGAGTTTTTGAATTTCCACAGTGTCTGTTGTTATGTCTCCCTTTTCATTTCTGATTTTATTAATTTGGGTAGTGTTTTTGTGCCCTCTGGCTAGTCTGGCTAAAGGTTTATCTATCTTGTTGATTTTCTCAAAGAACCAGCTCCTGGTTTTGTTGATTCTTCGTATAGTTCTTTCTTTTTGTTTCTATTTGGTTGATTTTGGCCCTGAGTTTGACTATTTCCTGCCGTCTACTCCTCTTGGGTGTATTTACTTCTTTTGTTCTACAGTTTTCAGGTGTGTTGTCAAGCTGCTAATGTAAGTTCCTTTTTGGAGGCACTTAGAGCTATGAAATTTCCTCTTAGCACTGCTTTCATTATGTCCCATAAGTTTTGGTATGATGTATCCTCATTTTCATTAAATACTAAAAAGTTTTTAATTTCTTTCTTTATTTCTTCCTCGACCAAGCTATCATTGAGTAGAGCATTGTTCAACATCCATGTGTATTTTCCATTGTTTTTGTTTGAACTTAAGACTAGCCTTAGGCTGTGGTGATCTGATAGGTTGCATGGAATTATTTCAATATTCCTTTATCTGTTGAGGCCTGTTTTGTGACCAATTATGTGGTCAATTTTGGAGAAGGTACCAGGAGATGCTGAGAAGAAGTTATATTCTTTTACTTTAGGATGGAGTGTTCTATAAATAGCTGTTAGATCCATTTGGTCCATAACTTGAGTTAGTTTCACTGTTTCTCTCTTTAGGTTCTGTTTCCATGATTTGTCCATTGCTGAGAGTGGGGTGTTGAAGTCTCCCACTATTATTGTGTGGGAAGCAATGTGTGCTTCGAACCTTAGTAAAGCTTCTTTTATGAGTGTGGGTGCCCTTTCATTTGGAGCATAGATGTTCAGAATTGAGAGTTCGTCTTGGTAGATTTTTCCTTTGACTGGTATGAAGTGGCCCTCATTGTCTTTTTTGACAAATTTTGGTTGACCGTTGATTTTATCTGATTTAAGAATGGCCACTCCAGATTGTTCCATTTGCTTGAAAAATTGTTTTCCAACCTTTGACTCTGAGGTAGTGACTGTCTTTGTTACTGAGGAGTGTTTCTCGTATGCAGCAAAATGTTGGGTCCTGTTTATGTATCCAGTCTGTTAGTCTATGACTTTTTATTGGGGAATTGAGACCATTGATGTTGAGAGATATTAAGAAAAGTGATTGTTACTTCCTGTTATTTTTGTTGCTAAAGTGGAATTCTGTTTGTGTGGCTATCTTCTTTTGGGTTTGTAGAAAAAAGATTACTTTATTGCTTTTTCTAGGGTGTAGTTTCCCTCCTTCTCTTAGTATTTTCTACCCATTATCCTTTGCAGAGCTGGGTTTGTAGAAAGATATTGTGTAAATTTGTTTTTGTCATGGAATACCTTGGTGTCTCCATCTATGGTAATTGAGAGTTTTGCTGGCTATAGTAGCCTAGGCTGACATATATGTTCTCTTAGGGTCTGTATGACATCTTCTAGCTTTCATAGTTTCTGATGAGAAGTCTGGTGTGATTCTGAAAGGTCTGCCTTTATATGTTAGTTGACCTTTTCCCCTTACTGCTTTCAATAGTCTTTCTTTGTTTAGTGCATTTGGTGTTTTGATTATTCTGTGACAGAAGGACTTTCTAATCTGGTCCTCTCTGTTTGGAGTTCTGTAGGCTTCTTGTAGATTCATGGGCATCTCTTTCTTTAGGTTAGGGAAGTTTTCTTCTATAATTTTGCTGAAGATATTTACTGGCCCTTTAATTTGTAAATCTTCACTCTCTTCTATACCTATAATCTTTAGGTTTGGTCTTCTCATTGTTTCCTGGATTTACTGGATGTTTCCCATTACAAGCTTTTTGCATTTTGCATTTTCTTTGACCGTTGAGTCAATGTTTTCTATGTTATCTTCAGCACCTGAGATTCTTTCTTCTATCTCTTGTATTCTGTTGTTGATTCTTGCATCTATGACTCTTGATTTCTTTCCAAGGTTTTCTATTCCAGAGTTGTCTCACTTTGTGATTTCTTTATTGTTTCTACTTCCATTTTCAGATCCTGGATGGTTTTGTTTAGTTCCTTCACTTCTTTGTTTGTGATTTCCTGAAATTCCTTAAGGTATTTTTGTGTTTCCTCTTTAAGGGCTTCTCCCTGCTGACCCATGGTCTTCTGTGTTTCTTTAAGGCATTTTTGTGTTTCCTCTTTAAGGGCTTCTCCCTGTAGACACATGTTCTCCTATATTTCTTTTTTTTTCTTTTTCCTATTTTTTTTATTTTCCAAGTTTTTTTATTCACATTCCAAATGATTTATCTTTTCCTGTTTCCTCCCTCCCTGAAAGTCCCACAAGCCCCCTTCCCTCCCTCTGTTCCTCATTCAACCCCCTCTTACTTCTCTGTCCTGGCATTCCCCTACATCCAGTCTTTCCAGGACCAGGGATTGGAAGTCTCCTATATTTCTTTAAGGGATTTTTATCTTTTCTCTTTAAGGGCTTCTACCTGTTGACCCATGTTCTCCTATATTTCTTTAAGGGAGTTATTTATGTCCTTCTTGAAGCCTTCTATCAGCATCGTGAGATCTGATTTTAAATTCAGCTCTTGCTTTTCTGGTGTGTTGGGGTGTCCAGTATTTGCTGTTGTGGGAAAACTGGGTTCTGATGGTGACATGTTGTCTTGGTTTCTGTTGGTAATGATCTTGTGTTTGCTTTTTACCATCTAGTTATCTCTGATGTTAGCTGGTCTTGCTGTCTCTGACTGTGTTATCTGTCCTGCAAGTCTGTGTATCCATACTCCTGGGATTCCTGTTATCTCTGTGCATACAGGTCTGTAGACACTCCTGGGAGACCAGCTCTCCTTTGTTCCCAGACCTCTCTGCACTCGTGCAGAGGGACCAAAAGCCCTGAGTGCAGCTGATTCTCTAGGATGTATCAGAAAATGGTGTCTTCATTGTGGTACACCTGGCAAGAGTCTGCCCCAGCAGAAAGGACAGGTAACTGCAAAGAGCAGAAGGAACAGTAGGGGAGTGGTATTAGGGAAGTTAGGGGCTTTGGTGGCTGCTGGGTAGTGAGTCCCGTTGGACACCCAGCAGCAGTTCTGGGACTCCAGAGGTGGGAGGGTGGTCTCACAAAATGCCCTCAGTTTAGCAGGATCTCTAGGATGTATCAGGAAATGATGTCTTCACTATGGCAGACCTGGCAAGAGTTTGCCCCAGTAGAAAGGACAAGTGTAAACTAGTCCTAGATTTCTTCTTGAGTTCTGGGGCTCAAACACAGAGTATCATACATACATATCAGGCAAATTTCCAAATAAACTTGATCCCTTGATCTGCAAATAATTTTTAAAAGTGTAAATATAGATCTTCAATTTGCAAAAAATCTGAGTCTTACAGCAGAAAATGTGAAGACACATATATAACTGATAGATATATAGTTTTTCTATGAAGATAATTTATTAAACAAGCCTTTATATGTCTCTGACCCTTTTATTGTGTTAATATTCTATCAAAAGACACATTAAAAAGAGGGCATAAATTTAAGTATAATTCATTGTAGTACATTGTGTACTGTACAGGACCTGGAATAAGTCGGAATTCATTTTCAAGTGTGAAAATTTCCATTATTAATTAATGATTAGAGTGTGCTTTATTTGCTTTCATGGCTGACCTTCTGTTCACAGACGGACCAATTTATTAGAATGATATAAAATATGTACTGTTCTAATTTCATTATTGTTGTTTCTGGAAAATATCCTGACAACTAAAGGGGAAGATAAGGTTTATTTAGCTGTGATCCCATGTTACAGTCTGTGGTTGAAGGGAAATCTAGAGATGAACAGTTCAGTCACATCATGTCCATATTCAAGATTTAAAAAAGAACAAAGATTTCCTTTTCTGCTCACTCCCAGCTTTCTTTACTATTACATATTCTAAGGCCCGGCATATGAAATTGTACCACCCAGATTCAGTGCCTTATTTTCCATCCCAAGTTATGCAATTAAGTCAATCCCCACAGGGTTCCACTTGATTTTGGCAATTCTTCATTCAGGCTTTCTTCTCATATGAT
Source organism: Tokudaia tokunoshimensis (assembly GCA_036184795.1). Taxonomy (NCBI): domain Eukaryota; kingdom Metazoa; phylum Chordata; class Mammalia; order Rodentia; family Muridae; genus Tokudaia; species Tokudaia tokunoshimensis. The sequence goes on from BTHU01000001.1 coordinate 130,459,606, forward strand.
TATAGGTTGTGGCAAATTTACATTTAAAATTATTCTTCATAACTCACCCTTTGTTAACTTGACACAGATAGACATATCATCTTTTTTTTATTATTTATTTTATTTTATTTTTTAATTTACATTCCAAATCACTTCCCCTTCCCCGTTTCCTCCCTCCCCGAAAGTCCCATAAGCCCCCTTCCCTCCCTCTTTTCTCCATTCAACCCCCTCTCGTTACTCTGTCCTGGCGTTCCCCTACATCCAGTCTTTCCAGGACCAGGGGTCTCTCCTTCCATCTTTTTAGAAATCTATTGATATGCGGATTGTGTCTAGGGTATTCCGAGATTCTGGGTCAATATCCCCTTATCAGTGACTGCCTACCACGTGTGTTCTTTTGTGATTGGGTTACCTCACTAAGGATGATATTTTCAAGATCTGACCATTTGCCTAGGAATTTCGTGAATTCATTGTTTTTAATTGCAGAGTAGTATTCCATTGTGTAGATATACCACATCTTCTGAATCCATTCCTCCGTTGAGGGACATCTGGGTTCTTTCCAGCTTCTGGCTATTATAAATAAGGCTGCTATGAACATAGTGGAGCATGTGTCCTTATTGCATGCAGGTAAAGTCTCTGGGTATATGCCCAGGAGTGGTATAGCCGGATCCTCCGGGAGTGTCATGCCCAGTTTTCTGAGGAACCGCCAGACTGCTTTCCAGAGTGGTTGTACCAGCCTGCAATTCCACCAGCAGTGGAGGAGTGTTCCTCTTTCTCCACATCCTCGCCAACAACTGCTGTCTCCTGTGTTTTTTATCTTAGCCATCCTGACTGGTGTGAGATGGAATCTCAGGGTTGTTTTGATTTGCATTTCCCTAATGACTAAGGAAGATGAACATCTCTTTAGGTGCTTCTCAGCCATTAGATATTCTTCAGGTGAGAACTCTTTGTTTAGCTCTGTACCCCATTTTTTAATAGGGTTACTTGCCTCTCTGGAGTTTAACTTCTTGAGTTCTTTGTATATATTGGATATTAGCCCTCTGTCGGATGTAAGGTTGGTAAAGATCATTTCCCAGTTAGTTGGTTGCTGCTTTGTCTTTTTGACAGTGTCTTTTGCCTTGCAAAAACTTTGTAATTTAATGAGGTCCCATTTGTCTATTCTTGATCTTAGAGCATAAGCTATTGGAGTTCTGTTCAGGAAATTCTCCCCTGTGCCCATATGTTCAAGGTTCTTCCCTAGTTTCCCTTCTATTAGTTTCAGTGTGTCTGGTTTTATGTGGAGATCTTTGATCCACTTAGAATTGAGCTTAGTTCAAGGAGATAAGGATGGGTCAATTTGCATTCTTCTGCATGTTAACCTCCAGCTGAGCCAGTACCATTTGTTGAACCACTGGATGGTTTTAGCTCCTTTGTCAAAGATCAAGTGACCATAGGAGTGTGGATTCATTTCTGGGTCTTCAATTCTGTTCCATTGACCTACATGTCTGTTACTGTACCAATACCATGCAGTTTTTAACACTATTGCTCTGTAGTACAGCTTGAGGTCCGGGATACTGATTCCCCCAGAGGTTCTTTTACTCTTGAGAATAGTTTTAGCTATTCTGGGTTTTCTATTATTCCAGATGAATTTTTGAATTGCTCTTTCTAACTCTATGAAGAATTGAGTTGGGATTTTGATGGGGATTGCATTCAATCTGTGTATTACTTTTGGTAAGATGCTCATTTTTACTATATTAATCCTGCCAATCTATGAGCATGGAAGATTTTTCCATTTTCTGAGGTCTTCTTCAATTTCTTTCTTCAGAGACTTGAAGTTCTTGTCATACAGATCTTTCACTTGTTTTGTTAGAGTCAAGCCAAGATACTTAGTATGGTTTGTGGCTATCGTGAAGGGTATTATTTCTCTTACTTCTTTCTCAGCCTGCTTATCCTTTGAGTATAGGAAGGCTTCTGACTTGCTTGAGTTGATTTTATATCCGGTCACTTTGCTGAAGTCGTTTATCAGCTGTAGGAGTTCTCTGGTGGAGTTCTTTGGGTCGCTTATGTATACTATCATATCGTCTGCAAATAGTGATAGTTTGACTTCTTCCTTTCCAATTTGTATCCCTTTGACCTCTTTTTGTTGTCTAATTGCTCTAGCTAGAACTTCAAGTACTATATTGAAAAGATATGGAGAGAGAGGGCAGCCTTGTCTAGTCCCTGATTTTAGTGGGATTGCTTCAAGTTTCTCTCCATTTAGCTTGATGCTGGCTACCGGTTTGCTGTAAATTGCTTTTACTATGTTTAGATATGGGCCTTGAATTCCTGATCTTTCCAAGACCTTTAGCATGAAAGGATGCTGAATTTTGTCAAATGCTTTCTCAGCATCTAATGAGATGACCATGTGGTTTTTTTTCTTTGAGATTGTTTGTGTAGTGGATTACATTGATGGATTTCCTTATATTGAATCATCCCTGCATCCCTGGGATGAAGCCTACTTGATCGTGGTGAATGATCATTTTGATGTGTTCTTGGATTCGGTTGGCAAGAATTTTATTGAGTATTTTTGCATCGATATTCATAAGAGAGATTGGCCTGAGATTCTCTTTCTTTGTCGGATCTTTGTGTGCTTTTGGTATTAGTATAATTGTGGCTTCATAGAACGAGTTGGGTAGTGTTCCTTCTGTTTCTATTTTGTGGAACAGTTTGAAGAGTATTGGTGTTAGGTCTTCTTTGAAGGTCTGATAGAATTCTGCACTAAAACCATCTGGACCAGTGCTTTTTTTGGTTGGAAGACTTCCAATGACAACTTCTATTTCTTCAGGGGTTATAGGACGGTTTAGATGGTGTATTTGATCCTGATTTAATTTTGGTACTTGGTATCTGTCAAGGAAATTGTCCATTTCCTCAAGATTTTCTAGTTGTTTTGAATACAGGTTTTTGTAGTAGGATCTGATGATTTTTTGAATTTCCTCAGTTTCTGTTGTTATCTCTCCCTTTTCGTTTCTGATTTTATTAATTTGAATACTATCTCTGTGCTCTCTGGTTAGTCTGGCTAAGGGCTTATCTATCTTTTTGATTTTCTCAAAGAACCAACTCCTCGTTTTGTTGATTCTTTGTATGGTTTTATTTGTTTCTACTTGATTGATTTCAGCCCTGAGTTTGATGATTTCCTGCCTTCTACTCCTCTTTGGTGTATTTGCTTCTTTTTGTTCCAGGGCTTTCAGGTGTGCCATTAAGCTGTTAGTGTATGCTGTCTCCCGTTTCTTTTTGGCGGCACTCAGGGCTATGAATTTTCCTCTTAGCACTGCTTTCATTGTGTCCCATAAATTAGGGTATGTTGTGCCTTCATTTTCATTAACTTTCAAAAAGTCTTTGATTTCTTTCTTTATTTCCACCTTGACCAAGTTATCATTGAGTAGAGCATTGTTCAGCCTCCATGTGTACGTGGGTTTTCTTTTGTTTTTGTTGCCATTGAAGACCACCCTTATTCCATAGTGATCTGATAGGAGGCATGGGATTATTTCTATCTTCTGGTATCTGTTGAGGTCTGATTTATGACCAATTATATGGTCAATTTTGGAGAAGGTACCATGAGGAGCTGAGAAGAAGGTGTATTCTTTACCTCTAGGATGAAATGTTCTATATATATCAGTTAGTTCCATTTCGTCCAAGGCTTCAATTAGATTCACTGTGTCCCTGTTTAGTTTCTGCTTTCCTGAACGATCCATTTCAGAGAGCGGGGTGTTGAAGTCCCCCGCTATTATTGTGTGCGGTGCGATGTGTGCTTTGAGTTTTAGTAAAGTTTCTTTTATGAATGAGGGTGCCCTTGCATTTGGAGCATAGATATTCAGAATTGAGAGTTCTTGATGGTGGATTTTTCCCTTGATCAGTATGTAGTGTCCTTCTGTGTCTTTTTTGATGACTTTAGGTTGAAAATCAATTTTATCTGATATTAGGATGGCTACTCCACCTCGTTTCTTGGGGCCATTTGCTTGTAAAATTGTTTTCCAGCCTTTTACTCTGAGGTAGTGTTTGTCTTTGACACTGAGGTGCGTTTCCTGCATGCAGCAAAATGCTGGGTCCTGTTTACGTATCCAGTCTGCTAGTCTATGTCTTTTAATTGGGGAATTGAGACCATTGATATTAAGAGAGATTAAGACATAGTGATTATTGCCATCTGCCATTCTTGACGCTATCTTTATGTTTGAGTGGTTATCTACTTTTGGGTTTGATTCAAGAAGGTTATTATTTCATTTTTTTCAGGGTGTTGTTTCTCTCCCTGTATTGGAGGTTTCCACCTATTATCCATTGCAGGGCTGGATTTGTGGAAAGATATTGTGAAAATTTGGTTTTATCATGGAATATCTTGGTCTCTCCATCTATGGTGATTGAGAGTTTTGCTGGGTATAGTAGTCTAGGCTGGCATTTGTGCTGTCTTAGTGTCTGCATGAGATCTGCCCCGGATCTTCTGGCTTTCATAGTCTCTGGTGAGATCTCTGATGTGATTCGGATAGGTCTTCCTTTGTATGTTACTTGGCCCTTTTCTCTTACTGCTTTTAGTATTCTTTCTTTGTTTAGAACATTCAGTTTTTTTGATTATTATGTGACAGGAGGTATTTCTGTTCTGGTCCAGTCTGTTTGGAGTTTTGTAGGCTTCTTGTACGTTCATCGGCATCTCTCTCTTTAAGTTAGGGAAGTTTTCCTCCATAATTTTGTTGAAGATGTTTACTGGCCCTTTAAGTTGCAAATCTTCACTCTCATCTATACCTATAATCCTTAGGTTTGGTCTTCTCATTGTGTCCTGGATTTCCTGGATGTTTTGGGTTACACGTTTTTTGCATTTTGCATTTTCTTTGACTGTTGAGTCGATGCTTTCTATGGAATCTTCAGCACCTGAGATTCTTTCTTCCATCTCTTGTTTTCTATTGTTTATGTTTGCATCTATGACTCCTGATTTCTTCCCAAGGTTTTCTATCTCCAATGTTGTCTCCCTTTGTGATTTATTAGTTGTTTCTACTTCCTTTTTTAGTTCCTGGATGGATTTGCTGAGATCCTTCACTTGTTTGTTTGTATTTTCCTGTATTTCTTTAAGGTATTTTTGCATTGCCTCTTTCAGGATTTCTTCCTGATGACCCACGTTCTCCTGCATTTCTCTGAGTGATTTTTGTGTTTCCTCCTCATGGGAATCCATCTGTTGATCCATTGTCTCCTGCATTTCTTTAAGCAGTTCTCGTGTTTCCTTTGTAAGGGCATCTAACCATTGATTCATTTCTTTATGCAATTTTTGTGTTGCCTCCTTATGGGCATCCGTCTGTTGACCCATATTCTTCTGCATTTCTTTATGCAAATTTCGTGATTCCTTTGTGAGTGCATCTACCCGTTGATTCATCTCGTTAAGCGATTTTTGTGTTGTCTCCTTGTGCGCCTCCATCTTTTGATCCATGTTCTCCCGCATTTCTCTAAGCGATTTTTGTGTTTCCTTTGTAAGGGCTTCTAACCGTTGATTCATGGTCTCCTGTAATTCTTTATGAGATTTATTTGTGTCCTTCTTGTGATCCTCTAATAGCATCATGAGAAGTGATTTTAAATCCAGATCTTGTCTTTCGGGTGTGGTGGGGTATCCAGGATTTGCTGCTGTTGGAGAGTTGGGTTCGGATGGTGCCACATTACTTTGATTTCTGTTAGTAACATTCCTACGTTTGCCTTTTGCCATCTGGATACCTCTGATGTTAGTTGGTCCTGCTGCCACTGGCTGTTGGTTGGACCTCCTGTGAGCCTGCAAAGCTATTTCTGCCCCCCCCCCCCGGATTACCAGGATTCCCCTGGCACCGATTTCTGGGTCCTGCCTGCTCCTGAGTGACTTTGGAGCCCTAATGTGCCTTGCCCCAAGTGATCTTATATTGGGGAGGCCTTGCACATCCAAAGGCTCAGCCTAGTGGATTCCTGGAGCAGAGGTCGCCAAAGGGAGGCTGGTATGCTCCTGCCCTGTGCAGGGGTGAGTGATCTCTCCTGGGGGGGGAGGGGGCGTCCCTCTGCCAGGCAGAAGTCCCACAGCAGAGCTAGCACGCTGGTTACTGCAGATCTGCCCAGCACTTGGGAGCTGCACACACACAAGCCGCCAGATACCCAAGCGATATTAAGCCTGTCTGTCTCAGAACCTGGCTGTCCCAACTTCCCAGTCACTGGATCAAAGATGGCGGAGTGCAATCTGCACACTCTCCGTGGCGCCGCTCCAGACATATCATCTTAAGCCATAACTTTTTACTTTTTGTTCCCAGAATCTCATGTTAATATCATAACAAAGTCTCACTCTAATGAGCTTCTAATGTCTTAAGAACTTCCACTAATTCAAGAGTCCAAAATATTAATAAGCCCAAAGTCACTAAACTATGGATTCATATTATAAAAGATGTTCCTTAAACATTCTTATTTCACAGTAAGTGAATAATGGCACTAAAACCAAACCCAAATCCAGTGGTGCAAATACCAAGCCCAGTTGTTCAGTGTCTGACTACCTGTGCTTTGTGATTTTCTGGGATCAAAAGGGCTTTGGTAGAACCACCTTTCCAACTCTGTCCTTCTCAGCACACAGACTTTCCATTTTAGCTCTATTCTATACCCACAGATGTCCTTGGGAATGTCCAATGGTTCTTGCAACTCAGTATCCTGGTGTGTCCACAGAACTGAGTCTTGACTTGGAGCAAGGTTTTCTACTATCTCTCCACAGGATCTTCAGACATGCAGTACAGTGTCACACACACATCAATTTTTTTCTGCTAGTTCTTTCATCATGAAGCACAAGTTTCACTTCAATGGTGTAGACATTTTACTATTCACAACAGATTCTTCAGCCCCAGTCCTATCAGCACACACATTCTTAACTAACATATCTCAAAAATGTCTTCTTGTCCAGATCCTACAAAAGTCCTTGTTACCCTGAATCCTCATGAAAACGGTCTTCACTGCCCATATTTCTTTCAGTATTAATGTGTTCCAAGCTTTTTTTTTTTTTTTACAAATTGTGCATTAAGCTCTTTCAAAATCATTCAATGATTTTTCCAATCCAAAGATGCAAAGTCTCTAATTCCTCTGCCCAAAATCAGAGTCAGGTTTATCACAGGAATATTTCCCATTTTCCTCAGTGCCAATTTGCATTTGAATTTAGTTTTTGCTCTTCTGATAAAAGATCTTAGCAAAAAATAACAAAGAAGGAAGGGTTTATTTGGATTACAGCTCCTGGTTACATCCCTGAGGGAAATTTGACACAGGCATACATGCAAGTTGTTATATCATGTCCACATTCAGGAGCACAGAGATTAAATCCATGCTTATCTGCTTGCTGGCTTCCTGCTTTCTTCACCACATGCAAAGAACAGCTGATGCAATGTTGCTGTCCACATTCCTGGTAGGTCTTCCTTTCTGCCTCACTTAAGGGAAGCAAGACACAGGCCCAGAGACTATCTGGATCTAGGCAGTTTTCTTCAGGTTCTCTTCCTACCAGATTTTAGATTGTAATAAATGGTAATTTAATACTAAGCAGTGCACGCGCACGCGCGCACGCGCGCGCGCACACACACACACACGCACTCAAAGAATGAAGAAAATGAAAAGTATTTAATTATTATTTTAAAAACTAATAATAGAACTTAAAAAAAAGAGACCCTAACTATCACAAGACCTTATCATTGTTCTTTGGTAATCCCTGAATTAGGAATTATGAAGGATCATAAATATGCATGCTTTAGAAAAATACATTTCTTTTTAAAATGTAACTTAAAATGTATTGTTCTGTAAGGAGCATAACCTCTGCTCTGGATCCAAACCCACACAGCCCAAACCTCAGGTGATGTTTGACTCCCCAGGTATTATGGCACATATAGGATCACAGGTGAGACCCCAACACCTTCCCCAATACTTGCCATACTGGGTCCCCTGGAATGCTACGATTCAGGTATCCCACCCAGCTGGAGACCCTCATGCTTTCCATTTTTCACCTATGCCTGAATCAGATCCTCTGCTCTGGATTTAAACACACATAGCCCTCATACCAGTTGTAGGTCAATTCCCCAGGGGTTCTGACACAAACAGAACCACAGGTTTACAGACTCACAGGAAGGACAGGCTCCAGTCAGAGACAGTGAGTCCAGTTAACACCAAAGATAACCAGATGGTGAGAGGCAAGTCCAAGATCATAAGCAACAAAAGACCAATGCTACTTGGCAACATCAGAACCCAATTCTTCCACCACAGCAATCCCTGGATACCCCAACACAAGTATTAGGCAGGTTTCACATCTAAATTCTCATTTTATGAAGATGATAGAGGACTTTAAAAAGAACATAAATAACTCTCTTAAAGAAATTCAGGAGAACACAAGTAAAGAAGTAGAAGCCCTTAGAGTAGAAACCAGTCTGGAAATCAGTTCAGCTGTACATGAGAAAATTGAACATAGTATTACCAGAGGACCCAGTCATACCTGGGCATATACCCAGAAGATGCTCCAACATGTAATAAGGACACATGCTTGGAATACCCAAGATATAATTCATAGACCACACGAAGCTTAAGAAGGAAGACCAAGTGTGGATAACTTGGTCTTTCTTAGATAGGGTACAAAATATCCATGGGAGGAAAGCCAGAGGCACAGTGTAGAGCAGAGACTGAAGGAAAAACCATCAAGAAGCTGCCCCACCTGGGGATCCATCCCATATGCAGTTACCAAATCCAGATTCTATTGTGGATGCCAATAAGTACTTGCTGACAGGAGCCTGATACAGCTGTTTCCAGAGAGGCCCTGCCAGTGCTTGACAAATACAGAGGAGGATGCTCTCCACTAACCATTTTACTGAGCACAGGATCCCAAATGGAGGAGCTAGAGAAGGACCCAAGGAGCTGAAGGGGTTTATAGCCCCATGGGAGGAACAATAATATGAACAAACCAGTACCCCCAGAGCTCCCAGGGACTTACCCACCAACCAAAGAATACACATGGAGGGACCCATGGCTCCAGCCACATGGGTAGCAGAGGGTGACCTGGTCAGATATCAATGAGAGGAGAGGCCCTTGGACCTGTGAATGTTCATTTCCCCAGCATAGGGGAATGCCAAGTCAGGGAAGCAGGAATGGGTGGGTTAGTGAGCAGAGGGAGGGGATGGAATAGGTGGTTTCCAGAGGGGAAAAAGAGGAAAGGAGATAGTATTTGAAATGTAAATAAAGAAAATATCTAATTATAAAAAAATAAGAGAAAAAGAAAAGAAATAAAAAAATGGGGTACAGAGCTAAACAAGGAATTCTCAACTGAGGAATCTTGCATGGCTGAGAAACACTTAAAGAAATGTTCAACATCCTTAGTCATCAGGGAAATGCAAACCAAAACAACCCTGAGATCCCACCTCATGCCAATCAGAATGGCTAAGATCAAAAGCTCATGTGACAGCAGATGCTGGTAAGGATGTGGAGAAGAGGAACACTCCTTTATTGCTGGTGGGATTGCAAGCTGGTATAATCACTCTGGAAATCAGTCTGGTGGCTCCTCAGAAAATTGGAAATAGTTCTACCTTAAGACCCAGCTATACCACTACTAGGAATATATCCAAAAGATGCTCTAACATATAAGAAGGACCCATGGTCCACTATGTTTACAGCAGTCTTATTTATAATAGCCAGAAGCTGTAAGCAACCTAGATGTCCCTCAACAGAAGAATGGATACAGAAAATGTGGTACATTTACACAATGGGGTACTACTTAGTTATTAAAAACAACGAATTCATGAAATTTGCAGGCAAGTGGATAGAACTAGAAAATATCATCCTGAGTGAGGTAACCCAGACTCAAAAGAACATACTTTGTATGTCTTCACTGATAAGTGGGTATTAGTCCCCAAACTCACAATGCCCAGAATACAACCCATAGACCATATGGACATTCGGAGGAAAGAAGACCAAGGTATGGATGCTTTAGTCCTGCGTTGATCAGGGGACAGGATGATTTTGGGGGAGGGGGAACCTTCAGGGAGAGAGGAATAGGAAGAAATAGTGGGGGCAGTATCAGGTACTGGAGGGAACAGGAGAGAAGTACAGAGGGTCAGGAAATTGAATAAAAATTTTTAAGAGGGCTTTGAAGTAATGGGGATAACTACTGTAGGGTCCAAGATATCAGGGAAATGAGTCTCACAGAACTCCACAGAGATTATTTTAGCAGAGAAGGGGAATTCGAACCTGTAGAGACCACCTCCAGTAGGTAGGCATGGTCCCTAGTCGAGGGATGGGGCCACCCACCCATCTTGAAGTTTTTAATCCAGAAATGTTCCTGTCCAAATGAAGAACAGGAACAAAAAATGGAGCAGAGAGTGAACAAAGGGCCATTCAGGAATTGCTCCACCTGCGAATTCATCCTGTCTGCAGACACCAAACTCAATACTGATGCTGTTGCCAAGAGGCAACTCGCTGACGATAACCTGGTGTAGCTGCTTCTTGGGAGGTTCAACCAGAAACTGACCAATGCAAATGGAAATACTTGGAGCCAGCCATCAGACTGAGCTCAGAGGCCCTCCTGTGTGAGCTGGCAGAAGAACTGGAGGAGCTGAGGAGGATTGCAACCTCATAGGAAGAACAACATCAGCTGGCCAGGACACCCGGTGCTCCCAGGGACTAGATCATCAACCAAGGAGTGTACAGGGAGGGATCCATGGCTACAGATACATGTGTAGCAGAGGATGGCCTTGTCTGCCATCACTGGGAGGAGAGGCCCTTGATCCTGTGGAAGTGTGATGCCCCAGGGAAGGGAGATGCTGGAGGGGTGGAGTGAGAGAGGAAGGGTGGGGGAACATCCTCATAAAGTCAAAGGGGAGGAAAAAGAGGGAGGTTGTGGGATGGGGGACTTCTGGAGGGGTAACCAGAACATGGGATATTATTTGAGATGTTAATAAAAAAAAATAAGCTAATGTGTATGTAGATGGAAGGGAACCTGGATGGGCCTTGTAGCATAGTCTCCCTGGAGCTTCAAGTGGAACAGTAGAAACTACATGCTACAGATATGTTTCCATAGCCATATGCTATCATGATAAGTAAGGCATTCACTATTCCAAACAACCTTGTTAATATGTCAAGCAGAAACTGTACAAAGAATTTGTCAATGCAGGATAGATTTAATAGCTGAGGCATGCCACAGAAGAAATATCTGTTCATATTAGTTCCACAGAAGTGGAGCTGCAGCAAAGTACAAATCAGAGATAAAGAAGCAGTGAGTTCAGTCATATGGGTTCCCACCACCATCCCAGCACAGAGGGCGGGTGACATGATTGGTGATAGAGCCGTGGGCTACAAATGACATGGCTGCCATGAGAAAAGATCCACTCAGTCCTCTGGTGACAAAGATAAAGTATCGGACCACGTAGCCCACAAAGCTGATAGCTTGCTTTTCTTGAAAGAATTTGAAAAGTGTCTTGGTGGTTGTTGATGTGATATTGTAGAAGTTTTTGAATGAAAGTTTACAAAGAAGAAACACATGGGTGTGTGGAAGTGTGAATCCATCCTTATTAAAATGATGAGGGACATGTTCCAGGTACAGGTAAGATGAAGAGTAGTTCTGTGATTTGTGGGGAATGTAAGAATCCTGGATGGATGAATTGGGTTATCTCAGTTGTGTTTTCTTCCCCAATTAGTGCCTTGATGATCCTTGATGATTAAGAACAATGGCAGCAACGGAAGAAAAATAAAAAGATGAAGATGAAGATGAAGACGAAGACAAAGAAGAAGAAGAAGAAGAACAACAACAACAACAACAAGTAGAGGAGGAGGAAGAAGAGGGTAAAGAAGAGAAAAGAAAAGAAAAGACAAGAAAAGAAAAGAAAAGAAGGCATTGTTAACTCAGGTCAAACATTACAAGTAGTATATTATCTGTTTTCCTACCACTAAGCCCTGGCAAGAGACATCTAAAATCTACATCATAAGAAGAGATTTTGAAAACTTGAAATGTCAACTTTTAAGTTATTATTCATTAAATAACAAAAATTTATGAATAGATTTTTTTATAGTACTGTGAAAACGCTATTGGTGCATATGAGAAAAAAGATTTTGAGCACAGCATTGAGAACTGTTAAGAGAGAAGGCAAACTATAATCTAAAACTCATTCTTGATTTAGGTAGAGGTTGTACATTACTCGGTCGAATATATGCAACTTAATGCCCTAAGAGAATAATTGTAATCTGTGAACATACATGTGAACACACACACACACACACACACACACACACACACACACACACACACACACGCGCGCGCGCGCACGCACACACACACACAGGATTACATTTACTGATCATCATAGGTTGAACCATCCCTGTATTTCTGGCATGAAGCCAATATGATCATGGTGGATGATCTTTTTGATGTGTTCTATGATTTGGAATGCAAGAATTTTATTAAGTATGTTTGCATTTCTTTCACATTAGAAATTGGTCTGCAATTCCCTTACTGTGTTAAGTCTTTATGTGCTTTGAGTAGCAGGGTAACTGTGGCTTCATAAAATAAATTTGGCAACATTCCTTCTGTTTCTATTTGTGAAATAATTTTGACATTAACTTTTCTTTGAACATTTGATCGGATTCTGCACTAAGACCATGTGTCCCATGGATGTTTTTGGTGTGAGATTTTAATGACTACTTTTATTTCATTAGGGGTTGTGTGTCTATTTAAATTGTTTTTCTTATTTTCATTTAACTTTAGTAAGTAACCTATCAAGAAAATCATCCATTTCCTTTAGATTTTCCAACTTTATGTGGTACAAGGTTTTAAAGTTTATCCTTATGGTTGATTCTCTGGCTTTCCTTGATGTCTGTTATGTTCCCGCTTTTCCTTCTCATTTTGTTAATTTGAATATTCTCTGTGTCCCTAAATTAGTTTGGATAAGGGTTTGTCTACCCTGTCGATTTTCTCAAATAACTAACTCTGTGTTTTGTTGATTCTTTGTATTGTTATCTTTGTTTCTATTTTCTTGAATTTAGCCCTCAGCTCTATTATTTTCGGCCATCTACTCCTCTTGGATGTGCTTACTTCTTTTAGTTCAGCAGTGTTGTTAAGTTTCTAGTGTGGAATCTCTCTCTCTCTCTCTCTCTCTCTCTCTCTCTCTCTCTCTCTCTCTGTGTGTGTGTGTGTGTGTGTGTGTGTGTATGTATGTATGTATGTGTTTTCCTTGTTTTGGTTTCACTGGTGTCAGATTATTTCTTTCCTGTATTTTTATGTGTGTAGTTAGACCTCTTAGGTTGGAATTTTCCTTCTATCACCTTCTATAGAATTGAATTTGTAGGTAGATACTGATTAAATTTGACTTTAACATGGAATATCTTTTATGGTAATTGAACATTTTGCTGATTGTTGTAGTATGGACTGTCATCTGTAGTCTCTTAGAGTATGTAGTAATTTGTCCAGGCCCTTCTGGATTTTAGAGTCTTGTTAGAAAAATCAGGAATAATTCTAGTAGTTCTGAGTTTATATGTTAGTTAGTCTACTTAGGAGCATTTAATTTCTTTCTCTTTGTTCTTTTGGTTTAATTATGAGGTTTTTTTTGTTTTTGTTTTTGTTTTTTTTTTTGTTTTTGGTAAAGGGACTCTTTTTTGGTAGTCTGTCAAAGGCATGCCATTCATAAGGTTAGAGATATTTTCTTCTATGATTTTGTTGAAAATTTTATCTGGGTCATTGACTTTTGATTCTTCTCTTTCCTTTATCCTATTATTAGGATATCCTATTATTAGGTTTGGTCTTTTTACAGTGTCCCAGATTTTCTGGATGCATTGTGTCAGGAACATTTTAGATTTAACAGTTTTTTTGACTGATGTATCCATATCTTCTATCATATCTTCAATGCCTATGGACCTATAATCATCCCAAACTGAGATTATCTTGTCCATCTCTTATATTTTCCTTGTGTAGTTCCTAAATTTTTTATTTTCAAACTTTCCTTAGTTTTATTTTATTTATTCCTCCTATTTTCATTTTCAGGTCTTGAATAGTTTTTTTTCAACTGCTTGCTTGTGTTTTTCTTGATTTCTTTAAGGGATTTATTCATTTCCTCTTCAGGGACCTTTATCATCTTCATGTAGTTGGTTTAAGAACTTCTTCTGCTTCACATATGCTGGAATATTCAGGGCATGCTGTGATAGGCTATCTGGGCTCTGGTAGAGAAATATTGGCTTTGTTGTTATTGGTTGAGTTTCTAATGCCGACATCTAGGTATCTTGATCTGGGGTAGAGCTCTATGTGCTAATTTTTGGCTAAGTTTTTGTTGAATTCCCTCCCCCCCCTTGGATTCTGTTTCCTCCTTGGATTTTTGGTGAGAATGATGGCTGTGGCTCAGCTGTTGTCTTCATAGGAAATTCCTGCTGGTATTGCTAGCTGGAATTCTGGGATAAATTGGGGAAAGGAAGGTTGAGGGAAAAAGTCTTTGTGGACTGTTGTGAATGGTGTTAGGAGGAAAAGGGAATCTACAGTGGGTTTCCTGCTTTAGGTCTGGGAAAGAGACCTGAGCAGGGTGTCAGGATCAATCCCTGTTGCTTATAGTCATTGACTCTGTGGTGTGGGGTGTGGAGTATGGGGTGCATCTTAGGGACAAAAGGAAAGGTTCTGGGCTCCATTCAGCTTATTTGTTGACTTGGGCAGAGGAGCGCTTGCATTACCCACTGGGGTTGGGAGTGTCATGAAACTACAAAGAGGGAGTGGGGAGGAAGTATAATTGGATGGATTATAGGATCCAGAAGAGGTGTGATCAGTGGGAAATTGAGACTGCACTTAGTGTTCTGTTGCAGTAGTGGTTATGAAATTGGGAGACTGGATCTTGGGGACAGAGAGAGAAGAGAATGTGTGAAGCCTACCTTGGCATGTCCTTTATTTTTTTTTTTAATATCCAAACCTGTTGATTGTAGCCATTGACTTTTAATTTACATATGTTATCTTTAGCTTCAGAAGAAAGAAAATTTATATCATTTAATTTATGGCAAAATACTGCTTTTCTATAATCTTTTTGCAAATAAATTTATGCAGTAAGTGCTGTGTGAACTTCAGAATTTGAATGAATTTAAGTTAGAATACTTCATGTATAATTACTATACTCCAGACAGTCAGTGTTATTGGAGATACAGCTCCCTTAATTTGTTTCAAATCTATCTTACAGTCTTTGATAATTTCAGATTTAGAGTAATTGGAGATTGCATGAAGTTCTAGTTGTCTATAAGTGCCCAAAGTAAACTTTTGCATGGTTTATAGCAAAAAATAAACTAAAGGATAAAAAATTATTTGTAGAAGGTGAAATAACGTTAATGACTAGAGTTAAAAATTTTTGGGTTGGTGGGTATCTGGAGTTTCTGATCATACTAAGTCAGATGTTAAAGGCATGAGGTTCTGTTATGCCGAACAAACAGCCAAAAACTCAAGAGCTTAATTAAAAAGTTTTATTTTTTTTTACTGTTATATAATCCACAAAGGTCAGCCAACTTGATCCATCTCCCATATCTCTACTGATAGAACAATGTCTGCAACATTGCCTATCCCAGTGGCAAAGTGAGAAAGCACAAAGGGCAAAGTGTGACTTATCTCTGAAGGTTTCTTCCCACAGATCTTTGCATCATCTCTGCTCCTTTTTCATGAAGCAAAACCCATCATACTTAAGGTTGATTTTAAGCATTGCCATATATATTCCTAAGTGACAAAGAAACTAGAGGAATGTACATTTGGAATAAACTGATGCCATTTCCTAATCATGAACTTGTTTTCACCTGCCAAAACAAAGAGAAGTATCCAGACTCTCTAGAAAACAGGCCGTCCAACCTTCTCTCAGACAATGCTGTTCAGGATCTTTGAGGGATACTTAGTACCCTTTCGATTATACCTATATTTTTCTTTAATTTTAGAGACCTATGTAACATTTTACACACTTTCTGTTAGTTTTTAGAGATTGAGTATTCAGTAACTTACTACAGAAAATTCATGTGTGCACCGCCATAAGTTATAGAACCTATATTTGAAATATCAGAAGCAATTTCATAATATTATTCCATTGTCTATATTAACCAACAATAAATTGACATGATATAAGAGAGGAAGTTAGAGTTCCACAGTATCAGATTCTGCTATTGGTCATGTGGAATTTAAATTTGAAATCTCATATGAACTCTGATTTCAAGAATCAAATAATCACATTCACAGTAAATGAACAAACCATTTCCTTCATCTTTTCTGAAGTCTTAGTCCACATCTTTTACACTTACCCAATAGCTTGTGGAGACAAGAATACGACCTCAAAATTCATAGATACTTAGCATTGATTTGCCTTAAAAACACTCTGTCAGAAGTAGTTTTTGCCCAGGAGGCCCAGCCAAGTCAATGTTAATTTTATTCCTTCTAACAGGAGATTTCTTGTTCAGAAACAAAGTACAAACTTGGTGTCCACCAAGTCTTCATTCTGCTGAAGTGATCCATTTGTGAGACAAGAGTTTTGAATCCAAGGATGCTTACAGTCTTCTGTAAGGACAGGAACCAGGGATTAAAGGCCTTTAATTGCAGCAGCAAATACTTATAAATTTGGGTTTTTCACAAATACTGTGGATAAATAATGAAAGATAAAAGTTATTTCTGATGTAACATGAAAAAGATAAACCTTCAGGACTTACAACAATTATGTTTCAGTCGCATCAAATCAGTCACAGTCCATATTGCTATTATCAGTTTGAATCTTTTTTTCCATGTGAATAGGTAGTTTGTAGGGAAAATCTGTCAGAAATCTCAGAATCTTTTACTAACAGCATCCCAGCTTCTTCTGTAACCTCTTTACAGCATCTTTGATTTCTTTGTTCCTCAGACTATACACCAAAGGGTTCAACATAGGAATCACCACAGTGTAGAAGACAGACACAAATCTGTCAAATCTTGAGGAGCCACCAGAGCTGGAACTGAAATAGACAGAAGCACTGGTGGTGTAGAATAGGGAAACAGCTGTCAGGTGAGAAGCACACGTGTTGAATGCCTTGGACCTACCCTTCGCTGAAGTGATCTTCATAATGGACAAGATGATATAGCCATACGATAACCCGATGACTAAGGCATTTGTAAGACAATACAAAATTGTTATTATGAGAATCACTACCTGTGCAAAAAACGTGTCAGTGCAGGATAGTTTTAACAGCTGGGGCATGTCACAGAAGAAATGTCTGATGACATTGGGTCCACAGAAGTGGAGCTGCAGCAAGACACACACCTGAGATACAGAACCTATGAGTCCTGCTGTGTAGCTTCCCATCACCATCTGAGCACATAGTGTGGGTGACATGATTGATGTGTACAGAAGTGGGTTACAAATGGCAGCATACCTGTCATAGGCCATGGCTGTCATGAGGCAAGACTCAGACAGTCCCACAGTGGAAAACACAAAGTATTGCACTACACAACCCACAAAGCTGATAGTTTGCTTTTCCAGGAAGAGGTTGGAAAGCATCTTTGGGACTGTAGAACTGATATAGCAGATGTCTATAAAGGACAGATTACTGAGGAAGAAGTACATAGGTGTATGGAGGTAGGAGTCCATCCTTATTAAAACAACCAGGGACAGGTTCCAGGTCAACGTTGTAATGTAAAGGATGAGGACCATAACAAAGAGCAGTGCTGTGATTTGGGGGAAATCAGAGAATCCCAGGAGGATGAATTGGGTGATCTCAGTAATGTTTCTTTCTTTATTCATTGCCTCCGAGATCCTAGTTAGTATTTCGGGGGAGAAAAGAACACATCATTGGTTCAAGTGAAATAATAACATTTTCTATTTCTTTCTCTGAGTCTGGAGCAGGAGAAACACTTGATTGCCTTTCCATAGAAAGAACCCAGTATTTCCTTTCCAGTTGTCAATGAAATTCTACTCATTTTCCAGTTCTTTCCCGATTCATATAATGTAATGAGGATTTAAAAAGATATTTAAAGATTGACTGGAAACATTTATTAATGCCAACATGAAATTGCTGAGCTTATGAAATAGATGGTAGAGGTGATTAATTGAAATATATGACTTTAGTGGTTTACTGATACTTCTGAGTATAATTGTTGCTTTAGCCTTATGACAGTGTAGGTGTTGTTCTCTCAAAATAAATATAAAACTGTTTTATATCATAGATCATGATTTTAGTAATTTTCATTATCTTTTTCATTTAGGGAAAGTTCCACTATTCATAAGAATTTCTCAAATAATTTGGTAATATAGTTTTAAGCATTTTGAAAGTAGCCTGGAGTATTATATAGCTTGTAATTGTGATAGAATTATTCATGTGTGCCCAATAAAATCATGGACTAAATCTTGGGAAGTCTTCCTATAAAACACCCAAACTGGCATTGGGTAGTCTATTTTTGGATTTAAGAAAGGATTATCTCAGTTTTAGGGTATTTTTGTTAGTTGGACAACACCATAGCACAAATGTGGTCAAAGGTTCAGAATAAGAGGGTTAGGTGTGACACTCTTGCTCTAAGAATTTATCTAAACTGCTGAAGATAATGAAATTTTCTCTTTTTATAACAAACTGAACACCAGTGCTCTTGGACCTCAAGTTTCCTCAGAGGATTATGAGCATCCTAGAAACACTGGCTTAATGTTTTTATTTCTGGGAAACTCTTGATCCATCACCTCCAATAGATTTCTCCATATTTTTTTTAACTTGCATTCTGGTAACATGGGTTGCCAAGGTTTGGTTTATTCTGTGTGGTCCATAATCTCCAGAAGAGACTGGGGAAATGTGAATTCTTATTTTTATTCCCAGTAATATATTTTTGATAATTTTTCAATTTGATAAAGGGGTAATTCTGAATATACTGTCTTTGATAAATATGTTCCCTGTGTTAACTATCTTTCTGGACAGTTAGAGAAGGAAATTTTTCTGATGTAACCCTTGAATCAGAACTTCATTAGGTACAAGTAGCTAATGGAGGTGTTTCCCAGTGCTGACCTGACAAAGATGTGAACAGTTTGTGGTGTATGAGGCAAAAATCCAGGTGAAGCAGCGAATGTTACTGAGTAACAAATGATTCAAGTTAAAGAAGCCAGAAGGCCGACATTAAGACACTTGCTATCTGCTCCTATTGTCTGAGTTTGGATATTTGCTTTATTATCATGTTGGCCTCAGACTTGCCAGCACAACCAATGAGAACAACATAACGCTATTTGAGATCTTCCAAAAAGACAGTAGAAATTAGATGAGTATGTGTCCTTCTTTTAACACTTACCTTACCACTAGTCAAACAAAAGATATGGATCAAGCTGTGTATTTCTACATTGATCAAGTTCTCATTTTCAAAGCTCAATTCTGAAGAAGAGAAATAAAATATTATCCCAATGATGAAGAAAAGGGAAAGCACAGAGCAGCATAATTTTTACCTCAGTCAACTTTCCTGAAGCAAAGTTAAATTTCTTTTGATTCAGATCTCTCTGGAAGCCTTACACTTCTGTCAGGATTGACATTCACTGTTTCTTTGGGTTGAAGATATCCCTATTCCCTTATAATACAAATAAACAAACAGAAGGCAATAAATG
The DNA here is from genome assembly GCA_036184795.1 of Tokudaia tokunoshimensis. Taxonomy (NCBI): domain Eukaryota; kingdom Metazoa; phylum Chordata; class Mammalia; order Rodentia; family Muridae; genus Tokudaia; species Tokudaia tokunoshimensis. The sequence goes on from BTHU01000001.1 coordinate 130,479,120, forward strand.
TCATAGTAAGATATTTAAGAATTTAACTCACATCACGCCTGAAATTAATGCAGGTTTTATGTTTGAGATAATTCTATTGACGGAAGTTCAGTAAACCAGATAAAGAGAAAGAAAATGATTTTCAGACTAATGAAGTTTGACAGAGGTGAGGGAAGATGAATGAATGAGGTAAATATCTAAAAATCTTATCCCATTTATGTCCTACTGTAAAAACTGCACAGATCTTGACAGAATGCAGATTCTACATTCAAAGTCTTGACATTTAGCCCTAACCCCAATTCTAGAAGAGGATGTAGTTCTTTTGGAAGGTTCAAAGTACCTATTTTTCATTCTGTATTCTTTTACATTAAATGCAATGGTTCTCCTTAGTCTTTTGGCCATGGACTTAGTTATACACTCACAGCAACTGAGATCACAACACTGGAAAACTGTTGAGAGTTAAGGTGGAAGGAGCCAAGTCAATTATCGGAAAATACTACAGATACTTACTCTCTGGTGTAATGGTTCCTAGGCTGAGTTCCCTAATGATTTCAGGCCCACTTTGCCATGTGTATCAATTCTCCAATTTCCACTGGTCCTTTAATGATCTCAGGATTGCTACTCTGTGCCCTCTGGTTAGTCTGGCTAAGGGTTTAACTATCTTGTTGATTTTCTTAAAGAACAAGCTCCTGGTTTTGTTGATTCTTTGTATAGTTCTTTTGTTTCTTCCTTCTTTTCTTTCTTTCTCTTTCTTTCCTTCTTTCTTTCTTTCTTTCTTTCTTTCTTTCTTTCTTTCTTTCTTTCTTTCTTTCTTTCCTTCCTTCCTTCCTTCCTTCCTTCCTTCCTTCCTTCCTTCCTTCCTTTCTTTCTTTCTTTCTTTCTTTCTTTCTTTCTTTCTTTCTTTGTTTCTTTCTTTCTTTGTTTCTTTCTTTCTTTTTCTCAATCTGTAGTGTGTTTATTTAAATGTACAATCAATCGCAGGTCCCTACTTTTAGCTTTCCCCTTGTATTTTTATTTTTTATTTTTTTCTTAGATATATTCTTTATTGACATTTCAAATGATTTCTCCTTTCCTGGTTCCCCCCTCGCCAAAAGTTCCATAAGACCTCTCCCCTCCCCCTGTCCCCCAATCACTCCCCTCCTGCTTCCCTGTCCTAGTATTCCCCTACCTTGCTGCATCAAGCCTTTCCAGGACCAGGGGCACATCATTCCTTCTTCTGGGCCATCATTTGATATGTGAATTGTGTCTTGGGTATTCCAAGCTTCTCGGCTAATATCCACTTATTAGTGAGTGCATACCATGTGTGTTCTTTTGTGATTGGGTTACCTCACTTAGGATGATATTTTCCAGTTCCACCCATTTGCCTAAGAATTTCATGAATTCAATGTTTTTAATAGCATAGTATTCCATTATGTAAATATACCACGTTTTCTAAATCCATTCCTTTGTTGAGGGACATCTGGGTTCTTTCCAGCTTCTGGCTATTATAAAAAAGGCTGCTATGAACATAGTGGAGCACGTGTCCTTATTACACGCTGGGGAAACCTCTAGGTATATGCCCAGGAGTGGTATAAAAGGGTCCTCCCATAGTATCATGCCCAGTTTTCGGAGGAACCGCCAGACGCTTTCCAGAGTAGTTGTACCAGCTTTCAATCCCACCAGCAGTGGAGGAGTGTTCCTCTTCTCCACATCCTTGCCAGCACCTGCTGTCTCCTGAATTTTTGATCTTAGCCATTCTGACTGGAGTGAGGTGAAATCTCAAGGTTGTTTGATTTGCATTTTCCTGATGACTAAGGATGTTGAACATTTCTTTAAGTGCTTCTCCATCCTTCGATATTCCTCAGCTGAAAATTCTTTGTTTAGCTCTGTACCCCATTTTTTAATAGGGTTATTTGGCTCTCTGGAGTCTAACTTCTTGAGTTTTTTTGTATATTTTGAATATTAGCCCTCTGTCGGATGTAGGGTTGGTAAAGATCTTTTCCCAGTTTGTTGGTTGCCATTTTGTCCTATTGACAGAGTACTCTGCCTTACAGAAACTTTGTAATTTTATGAGGTCCCATTTGTCAATTCTTGATCTTAGAGCATAAGCTATTGTTATTCTGTCCAGGAAATTTTCCCCTGTGCCCATGTGCTCAAGGCACTTCCCAGGTTCCTTTTCTATTAGTTTCAGTGTTTCTGGTTTTATGTTGAGGTCCTTGATCCACTTGGACATGGGCTTAGTACAAGGAGATAAGAATGGATCGATTTGCATTCTTCTGCATGCTGACCTCCAGTTGAACCAGCATCATCTATTGAAAAGGCTATCTCTTTTTCCACTGGGTGGTTGTAGCTCCTTTGTCAAAATCAAGTGACCATAGGTGTGTCGGTTAATTTCTGAGTCTTCAATTCTATTCCATTGATCCACCTGCCTGTCACTGTACCAATACCATGCAGTTTTTAGCACCATTGCTTTGTAGTACTGCTTGAGGTCTGGGATACTGATTCCCCCAGAAGTTCTTTTGTTGTTGAGAATAGTTTTAGCTATCCTGGGTTTTTTGTTATTCCAGATTAATTTAAGAATTGCTCTTTCTAACTTTATGAAGAACTGAGTTGGAATTTTGATGGGGATTGCATTGAATCTGTATATTGTTTTTGACAAGATGACCATTTTTACTATATTAATCCTGTCAATTCATGAGCATGGAAAATTTTTCCATCTTCTGAGGTCTTCAATTTCTTTCTTCAGAGACTTGAAGTTCTTGTCATACAGATCTTTCACTTGTTTGATTTAGAGTCACACCAAGATACTTTATATTGTTTGTGGCTATTGTGAAGGGCGGCATTTCCCTTATTTCTTTCCCAGCCTGTTTATCCTTTGAGCACAGGAAGGCTACTGATATTCTTAAGTTAATTTTAGATCCAGCCACTTTGTTGAAGTTGTTTATCAGCTGTAGAAGTTCTCTGGTGGAGTTTTTTGGGTTGATTAAGTATTACTATTTTATCATCTGCAAATAGTGATAATTTGACTTCTTCCTTTCTAATTCCTATCGCTTTGACCTCCTACTGTTGTCTATTTGCTCTAGCTAGAACGTCAAGTATTATATTGAATAGATATGGAGAAAGAGGGCAGCTTTGTCTAGTCCCTGATTGTAGTGGGATTGCTTCAAGTTTCTCTCCATTTAGTTTGATGTTGGCTACTGGTTTGCTGTATATTGCTTTAACTATGTTTAGGTATGGGCCTTGAATTCCTGTTCTTTCCAAGATTTTTAACATGAAAGGATGCTGAATTTTGTCCAATACTCTTTCAGCATCTAATGAAATGACCATGTTTTTTTTTCCTTTGAGTTTGTCCATGTAATGGGTTACATTGTTGGATTTCTGTGTATTGAACCATACCTGCATCCCTGGGATGAAGCCTACTTGATCATGGTGAATGATCATTTTGATGTGTTCTACAATTTGGTTGGCAAGAATTTTATTGAGTATTTTTGCATCGATATTCATAAGGGAAATTGGTCTGAATTTCTCTTTCTTTGTTGGATCTTTGTGTGGTTTTGGTATCAGCGAAATTGTGGCTTCATAGAACGAGTTGGGTAGTGTTCCTTGTGTTTCTATTTTGTGGAATAGTTTGAAGAGTATTGGAGTTAGGTCTTCCTTGTAGGTCTGATAGAATTCTGCACTAAAACCATGTGATCCTGTGCTTTTTTTTGGGGGGGGCTGGGAGGGTGTCAATGATCAGTTCTATTTCTTTAGTGGTTATAGAACTGTTTAGATGGTCTATCTGATCCTGATTAAACTTTGGTATTTGTTATCTATCTAGGAAATTGTCCATTTCCTCCAGATTTTCAAATTGTATTGAGTATAGGCTTTTGTAGTAAGATCTGATGATTTTTTGAATTTCCTCAGGTTCTCTTGTTATATCTTCCTTTTCATTTCTGATTTTGTTAATTTGGATACTGTTTCTGTGCCCTCTGGTTAGTCTGGCTAAATTTTTTTCTATCTTGTTGATTTTCTCAAAGAACCAGCTCCTGGTTTTGTTGATTATTTGTACAGTTCTTTTTGTTTCTACTTGGTTGACTTCAACCCTGAGTTTGATGGTTTACTGCCTTCTACTCCTCTTGGGTGTATTAGCTTCTTTTTGTTTAAAGCTTTCAGGTGTGCTGTTAAGCTGCTAATGTATGCTCTCTCCAGCTTCTTTTTGGAGGCACTCAGAGTTATTATGAGTTTTCCTCTTAGCACTGCTTTCATTGTGGTCCATAAATTTGGGTATGTTGTGCCTTCATTTTCATTAAAATCTAAAAAGTCTTTGATTTCTTTCCTTATTTCTTCCTTGACCAAGGTATCATTGAGTAGAGCATTGTTCAGCTTTCATGTGTATGTGGGCTTTCTGTTGTCTTTGTTGATATTGAAGACCACCCTTACTCCATCGTGATCTGATAGGAGGCATGGAATTAGTTCAGTCTTCTTATATCTGTTGAGCTCTGTTTTGTGACCAATTATATGATCAGTTTTGGAGAAGATACCATGAGGTGCTGAGAAGAAGATATATTCTTTTGATTTAGAGTGAAATGTTCGATATATATCTATTAAATCCATTTGGTCCAAAACTTCTGTTAGTTTCACTGTGTCTGTTTAGTTTATGTTTCCCTGATCTGTTCATTGAGGAGAGTGGGGTATTGAAGGCACCCAAAATTATTGTGTGAGGTACAATGTTTGCTTTAAGCTTTAGTAAAGTTTCTTTTACGAATGAGGGTGCCCTTTTATTTAGAGCATAGATATTCAGAATTGGGAGTTCTTCTTGGTTGATTTTTCCTTTGCTGGGTATGAAGAGTCCTTCCATGTCTTTTTGATGACTTTTGGTTGAAAGTCTTTTTTATCGGATATTAGAATGGCTACTCCAGCTTGTTTCCTGGGACCATTTGCTTGGAAAACTGTTTTCCAACCTTTTACTCTGAGGTAGTGTTTGTCTTTGACACTGAGATGGGTTTCCTGTATTCAGGAAAATGTTGTGTCCTGTTGACTTATCCAGTCTGTTAGTTTCTGTCTTTTTATTGGGGAATTGAGTCCATTGATGATAAGAGATATTAAGGAATAGTGATTTTTGCTTCCTGTTATCTTCTTTTGTGTTTGTCCAAAGAAAATCACTTTCTTACTTTTTCTAGGGTGTAGTTTCCCTCATTGTGTTGGTGTTTTCCACGTATTATCCTTTGTAGGGTTGTATTTGTGGAAAGATATTGTGTAAAATAGTTTTTGTCATGGAATATCTTGTTTTCTCCATCTATGCAAATTGAGAGTTTGTTGGGTACAGTAGTCTGGGGTGGCATTTGTGTTCTCTTAGTGTCTGTATGACATCTGCCTTGGATCTTCTAGCTTTCATAGTTTCTGTTGAGAAGTCTGGTGTAATTCTGATAGTTCTACCTTTATATTTTCCTTGAATTTTTTCCCTTACTGCTTATAAGATTCTTTCTTTGTTTTGTGCATTTGTTTTGACTGTCATGAGACAGGAGGAATTCCTTTTCTTGTCCAATCTATTTGGAGTTCTGTAGGCTTTCTGTATGTTTATGGGCATCACTTTCTTTAGGCTAGGGATGTTTTCTTCCTTAAATTTGTTGAAGATATTTACTGGCCCTTTATGTTGGGAATCTTTACTCTCATCTATACCTATTATCCTTACGTTTGGTCTTCTCAATGTGTCCTAGATTTCCTGGATGTTTTGGGTTAGGAGCTTTTTGCATTTTGCACTTTTTTTGACTGTTATGTCAATGTTTTCTATGGTATCTTCTGCACCTGAGATTCTCTCCTCTTTCCCTTTTATTCTGTAGATCATGCTTACAGTTATGATTCCTGATCTTTCCTAGGTTTTCTATTGCCTGGGTTTTTTCCCTATGTGATTTCTTTATCTTTTCTATTACCATTTTTACATCCTAGATAGTTTTATTTTCAATTCCTTCACCTGTTTGATTGTGTTCTCCTGTATTTCTTTAGGTGATTTATGTGTTTCATTTTATGGCTTCTACCTGTTTATCTGTGTTCTCTTGTATTTCTTTTTTTTTTTACTTTCTAAGTTTTTTTTTATTTACATTCCAAATCATTTCCGCTTTCCCGTTTCCTCCCTCCCCGAAAGTCCCATAAGACCCTTCCCTCCCTCTTTTCCCCATTCAACCCCCTCTTGTTTCTCTGTCCTCCTGTTCCCCTACATCCAGTCTTTTCAGGACCAGGGGTCTCTCCTTCCATCTTCTTAGAAATATATTGATATGCGAATTGTGTCTAGGGTATTCCGAGATTCTGGGTTAATATCCCCTTATCAGTGACTGCATACCATGTGTGTTCTTTTGTGATTGGGTTACCTCACTAAGGATGATATTTTCAAGTTCTGACCATTTGCCTAGGAATTTCGTGAATTCATTGTTTTTAATTGCAGAGTAGTATTCCATTGTGTAAATATACCACATCTTCTGAATCCATTCCTCCGTTGAGGGACATCTGGGTTCTTTCCAGCTTCTGGCTATTATAAATAAGGCTGCTATGAACATAGTGGAGCATGTGTCCTTATTGCATGCAGGTAAAGCCTCTGGGTATATGCCCAGGAGTGGTATAGCTGGATCCTCCGGGAGTGTCATGCCCAGTTTTCTGAGGAACCTCCAGACTGCTTTCCAGAGTGGTTGTACCAGCTTGCAATTCCACCAGCAGTGGAGGAGTGTTCCTCTTTCTCCACATCCTCTCCAACAACTGCTGTCTCCTGCGTTTTTGATCTTAGCCATTCTGACTGGTGTGAGATGGAATCTCCGGGTTGTTTTGATTTGCATTTCCCTAATGACTAAGGATGATGAACATCTCTTTAGGTGCTTCTCAGCCATTAGATATTCTTCAGGTGAGAACTCTTTGTTTAGCTCTGTACCCCATTTTTTAATAGGGTTACTTGCTCTCTGGAGTTTAACTTCTTGAGTTCTTTGTATATATTGGATATTAGCCCTCTGTTGGATGTAGGGTTGGTAAAGATCATTTCCCAGTTAGTTGGTTGCAGCTTTGTCTTTTTGACAGTGTCTTTTGCCTTGCAAAAACTTTGTAATTTAATGAGGTCCCATTTGTCTATTCTTGATCTTAGAGCATAAGCTATTGGAGTTCTATTCAGGAAATTCTCCCCTGTGCCCATATGTTCAAGGTTCTTCCCTAGTTTCCTTTCTATTAGTTTCAGTGTGTCTGGTTTTATGTGGAGGTCCTTGATCCACTTGGAATTGAGTTTAGTGCAAGGAGATAAGAATGGGTCAATTTGCATTCTTCTACATGTTGACATCCAGTTTAGCCAGCACCATTTGTTGAAAAGGCTATCTTTTTTCCACTGGATGGTTTTAGCTCCTTTGTCAAAAATCAAGTGACCATAGGAGTGTGGATTCATTTCTGGGTCTTCAATTCTGTTCCATTGATCTACATGCCTGTCACTGTACCAATACCATGCGGTTTTTAACACTATTGCTTTGCAGTACAGCTTGAGGTCTGGGATACTGATTCCCCCAGAGGTTCTTTTACTCTTGAGAATAGTTTTAGCTATTCTGGGTTTTCTGTTATTCCAGATGGATTTTTGAATTGCTCTTTCTAACTCTATGAAGAATTGAGTTGGGATTTTGATGGGGATTGCATTGAATCTGTATATTGCTTTTGGCAAGATGTTCATTTTTACTATATTAATCCTGCCAATCCATGAGCTTGGAAGATTTTTCCATCTTCTGAGGTCTTCTTCAATTTCTTTCTTCAGAGACTTGAAGTTCTTGTCATACAGATCTTTCACTTGTTTGGTTAGAGTCACGCCAAGATACTTTGTATGGTTTGTGGCTATCGTGAAGGGTATCATTTCTCTTCCTTCTTTCTCACCCTGCTTATCCTTTGAGTATAGGAAGGCTACTGACTTGCTTGAGTTGATTTTATATCCGGCCACTTTGCTGAAGTTGTTTATCAGCTGTAGGAGTTCTCTGGTGGAGTTCTTTGGGTCCCTTAGGCATACTATCATATCGTCTGCAAATAGTGATAGTTTGACTTCTTCCTTTCCAATTTGTATCCCTTTGACCTCTTTTTGTTGTCTAATTGCTCTAGCTAGAACTTCAAGTACTATATTGGAAAGATATGGAGAGAGAAGGCAGCCTTGTCTAGTCCCTGATTTTAGTGGGATTGCTTCAAGTTTCTCTCCATTTATATTGATGTTGGCTACCGGTTTGCTGTAAATTGCTTTTACTATGTTTAGATATGGGCCTCAAATTCCTGATCTTTCCTAGACCTTTAGCATGAAAGGATGCTGAATTTTGTCAAATGCTTTCTCAGCATCTAATGATACTACCATGTGGTTTTTTTCTTTGAGATTGTTTATATAGTGGATTACATTGATGGATTTCCTTACATTGAAGCATCCCTGCATCCCTGGGATGAAGCCTAGTTGATCATAGTGAGTGATCATTTTGATGTGTTCTTGGATTCGGTTGGCAAGAATTTTATTGAGTATTTTTGCATCGATATTCATAAGAGAGATTGGCCTGAGATTCTTTTTCTTTGTCGGATCTTTGTGTGCTTTTGGTATTAGTGTAATTGTGGCTTCATAGAACGAGTTGGGTAGTGTTCCTTCTGTTTCTATTTTGTGGAACAGTTTGAAGAGTATTGGTGTTAGGTCTTCTTTGAAGGTCTGATAGAATTCTGCACTAAAACCATCTGGACCTGTACTTTTTTTGGTTGGAAGACTTCCAGTGACGACTTCTATTTCTTCAGGGGTTATAGGACGGTTTAGATGGTCTATTTGATCCTGATTTAATTTTGGTATTTGATATCTGTCAAGGAAATTGTCCATTTCCTCAAGATTTTCTAGTTGTGTTGAATACAGGTTTTTGTAGTAGGATCTGATGATTTTTTGAATTTCCTCAGTTTCTGTTGTTATCTCTCCCTTTTCATTTCTGATTTTATTAAGTTGGATACTGTCTCTGTGCCCCCTGGTTAGTCTGGCTAAGGGCTTATCTATCTTATTGATTTTCTCAAAGAACCAACTCCTCGTTTTGTTGATTCTTTGTATGGTTTTATTTGTTTCTACTTGATTGATTTCAGCCCTGAGTTTGATGATTTCCTGCCTTCTACTCCTCTTTGGTGTATTTGCTTCTTTTTGTTCCAGGGCTTTCAGGTGTGACATTAAGCTGTTAGTGTATGCTCTCTCTCATTTCTTTCTGGCGGAACTCAGGGCTATGAATTTTCCTCTTAGCACTGCTTTCATTGTGTCCCATAAATTAGGGTATGTTGTGCCTTCATTTTCATTAAATTTCAAAAAGTTTTTGATTTCTTTCTTTATTTCCACCTTGACCAAGTTATCATTGAGTAGAAAATTGTTCAGCCTCCATGTGTACATGGGTTTTCTTTTGTTTTTTGTTGCCATTGAAGACCACCCTTATTCCATAGGGATTTGATAGGAGGCATGGGATTAGTTCTATTTTCTTATATCTGTTGAGGTCTGATTTTTGACCAATTATATGGTCAATTTTGGAGAAGGTACCATGAGGTGTTGAGAAGAAGGTATATTCTTTAGCTCTAGGATGAAATGTTCTATATATATCTGTTAGTTCCATTTGGTCCAAGGCTTCAATTAGATTCACTGTGTCCCTGTTTAGTTTCTGTTTCCTGAACGATCCATTTCAGAGAGCAGGGTGTTGAAGTCACCCACTATTATTGTGTGAGGTGCGATGAGTGCTTTGAGCTTTAGTAAAGTTTTTTTTACGAATGAGGGTGCCCTTGCATTTGGAGCATAGATATTCAGAATTGAGAATTCTTGTTGGTGGATTTTTCCCTTGATCAGTATGTAGTGTCCTTCTGTGTCTTTTTTGATGACTTTAGGTTGAAAGTCAATTTTATCTGATATTAGGATGGCTACTCCACCTCGTTTCTTGGGGCCATTTGCTTGTAAAATTGTTTTCCAGCCTTTTACTCTGAGGGAATGTTTGTCTTTGACACTGAGGTGTGTTTCGTGCATGCAGCAAAATGCTGGGTCCTGTTTACGTATCCAGTCTGCTCGTCTATGTCTTTTTATTGGGGAATTGAGACCATTGAATTTAAGAGAGATTATTGCCACCTGCCATTCTTGATGCTATCTTTATGTTTGAGTGGTTATCTACTTTTGGGTTTGAAGCAAGAAGGTTACTATCTCATTTTTTCCAGGGTGTTGTTTCTCTCCCTGTATTGGCGGTTTCCACCTATTATCCTTTGCAGGGCTGGATTTGTGGAAAGATATTGTGAAAATTTGGTTTTATCACGGAATATCTTGGTCTCTCCATCTATGGTGACTTAGAGTTTTGCTGGGTATAGTAGTCTAGGCTGGCATTTGTGTTCTCTTAGTGTCTGCATGAGATCTGCCCAGGATCTTTTGGCTTTCATAGTCTCTGGTGAGAAGTCTGATGTGATTCGGATAGGTCTTCCTTTGTATGTTACTTGGCCCTTTTCTCTTACTGCTTTTAGTATTCTTTCTTTGTTTAGAACATTCGGTGTTTTGATTATTATGTGATGGGAGGTATTTCTGTTCTGGTCCAGTCTGTTTGGAGTTCTGTAGGCTTCTTGTACGTTCATCGGCATCTCTCTCTTTAAGTTAGGGAAGTTTTCCTCCATAATTTTGTTGAAGATGTTTACTGGCCCTTTAAGTTGCAAATCTTCACTCTCATCTATACCTATAATCCTTAGGTTTGGTCTTCTCATTGTGTCCTTGATTTCCTGGATGTTTTGGGTTACACGTTTTTTGCATTTTGCATTTTCTTTGACTGTTGAGTCGATGCTTTCTATGGAATCTTCAGCACCTGAGATTCTTTCTTCCATCTCTTGTATTCTATTGTTGATGCTTGCATCTATGACTCCTGATTTCTTCCCAAGGTTTTCTATCTCCAAAGTTGTCTCCCTTTGTGATTTCTTAGTTGTTTCTACTTCCTTTTTTAGTTCCTGGATGGATTTTCTGAGATCCTTCACTTGTTTGTTTGTATTTTCCTGTATTTCTTTAAGTTATTTTTGCATTACCTCTTTCAGGATTTCTGCCTGTTGACCCAAGTTCTCTTGCATTTCTCTGGGCGATTTTTGTGTTTCCTTCTCATGGGAATCCATCTGTTGATCCATTGTCTCCTGCATTTCTTTAAGCAGTTCTTGTGTTTCCTTTGTAAGTGCATCTATCTGTTGATTCATTTCTTTAAGTACTTTTTGTGTTGCCTCCCTATGGGCATCCGTCTGTTGACCCATATTCTTCTGCATTTCTTTATGCAATTTTTGTGATTCCTTTGAAAGTGCATCTACCCGTTGATTCATTTCTTTAAGCGATTTTTGTGTTGTCTCCTTGTGGGCCTCCATCTTTTGATCCATGTTCTCTTGCATTTCTCTAAGCGATTTTTGTGTTTCCTTTGTAAGGGCTTCTAACCGTTGATTCATGGTCTCCTGTAATTCTTTATGAGATTTATTTGTGTCCTTCTTGTGATCCTCTAATAGCATCATGAGAAGTGATTTTAAATCCAGATCTTGTCTTTCGGGTGTGGTGGGGTATCCAGGACTTGCTGCTGTTGGAGAGTTGGGTTCGGATCGTGCCATATTACTTTGATTTCTGTTAGTAATGTTCCTACGCTTGCCTTTTGCCATCTGGTTATCTCTGATGTTAGTTGGTTCTGCTGTCCATGGCTGTTGGTTGGACCTCCTGTGAGCCTGAAAAGCTATTTCTGGCCTCCCTGGATTACCAGGATTCCCCTGGCACAGATTTTTGGGGCCTGCCCTGCTCCTGAGTGACTTTGGAGCCCTGATGTGCCTTGCCCAAAGTGATGTTATATTGGGGAGTCCTTGCACATCCAAAGGCTCAGCCTAGTGGATTCCTGGAGCATAGGTCACCAAAGGGAGGCTGGTAGGCTCCTGCCCTGTGCAAGGGTGTGTGATCTGTCCCAGAGTTGGGGGGAGGGGGCGTCCCTCTGCCAGGCAGAAGTCCCACAGCAGAGCTGGTGCACTGGTTACTGCAGATCTGCCCAGCTCTTGGGAGCAGCGTACACAGAAGCCGCCCGAGACCCAAGCGATATTATGCCTGCCTGTCTCCGAGCCTGGCAGTCCCAACTACCCGGCCACTGGAGCAAAGATGCTGGAGTGTACTCTGCACTCTCTCGGTGGCGCTGATCACCCTGCAGAGGGGATGGCCTACAGCAGATGTAGCGCCCAGACGACCACAGTGCTGTCCCGTTCTTGGGAGCAGACGGAAGCCCCAACAGGCTGTGTCCCAAGCGATGTTATATTGGGAAGAACCTGGGTACCTGTCTCTTCAGTGCAGTCTACTGGAACAGAGGTCGTGGAAGGGAAGCTGATAGGCTCCTGCCCAGTGCGGGGGGTGGGGGGAGGTCCCTCTACCAGGCAGAAGTCCCACAGCGGAGCTGGCGAGCTGGTTACTGCAGATCTGCCCAGCTCTTGGGAGCAGCGTACACACAAGCCGCCCGAGACCCAAGCGATATTATGCCTGTCTGTCTCCGAGCCTGGCAGTCAGTCCCAACTACCCGGCCACTGGAGCAAAGATGGCGGAGTGCACTCTGCACTCTCTCGGTGGCGCTGGTCACCCTGCAGAGGGGATGGCTTACAGCAGATCTGGCGCCCAGACGACCACAGCGCTATCCCGTTCTTGGGAGCAGACAGAAGCCCCAACAGGCTGTGTCCCAAGCGATGTTATATTGGGGAGAACCTGGGTACCTGTCTCTTCCATGCAGTCTACCAGAACAGAGGTCGCGGAAGGGAAGCTGGTAGGCTCTCGCCCCCTCTTGTATTTCTTTAAATAAAATTTTATGTCCTCATTAAGGTTCTCTATCATCATCATGAGATGTGATTTTATGTCCGAATTTTGCTTGCTGTCGTAGTAGAACTAGGTTCTGATGATGCCAAGTAGCCTTAGTTTCTGTTGCTTATGTTCTTGCCCTTGTCTTTTGCCATCTGGCTATCTCTGGTGTTAGCTGGTCTTGCTGAATCTGTGGTTTGTCCCTCCTGCAAGCCTGAGTGTCAGATTCAAGCACATCCCTGATCCAGTTGTTGGGGAAACTGCATGAAGACCAAGTTGCACATCTGCTACATATATGTGGCAGTAGGGGACTAGGTCTCCCCATCTGCTTTTTGTTTGGTTACTCAGTCTCTGGGAGCCACAAAATGTTTATGTTAGTTGCTTTTGTTGGTGTTTCTATAGAGTTCCTGCACTCTTCAGGCCCCTTAATCCTTTCCTTAACTCTTCCAGAAGATTCCTCCTCTCTTAGATGAACTCCAACAAATGTTTGTCTGTGGATGACTGCATGTACTTTCATTGGTACAGATCCTCTCAGGCAGATCCTCTCAGGCAACAGTTATGCTAGGTTCCTGTCTGTAAATATAACAGAATATCATTAATAGTGTCAGGAATTGGTGCTTCTCCATGGGATGGATCTCAATTGGGCCAGACATTACCTTGGTCTTTGTTCTAAATTTGTCCCTGTGTATCTTGAACGTAGGACACATATTGGATTGAAGGTTTTGGGGTTGTGTTGCTGTCCTTCTCCCCAATATTGGGAGTCCTGCCTGGCTACAGGAAGTGGCCACTTCAGGAATCATATCCCCCACTGCTAGGAGTCTCAGCTAGAGTCACCCACATAGACAGAGTGGGCCCTTCCCATATCCTAGGTCTCTTGCATGTCCTAGAGATGTCCCCTACCATACCACCAAATTCTGTTCTTCTCCCTTGCTCTCCCTATAGCTGATTGCCCTACACCCACACACTGATTCATTCCCCATCCCATATTCTACCCAGTTCCTCCCTGGATTTCCAAGTCTGATATCCATTTTGTTTCCCTGTCTGAGAAAGATTCAATCATCTTCCCTTCAAACCTCATTATTTTTTTCTTTGGGTCTGTGTATTGTAAAGTGATTATCCTGTACTTTATTACTTATATCTCCTTGTAAGTACATAGTATGCACATCTTTTGGGATTGGGTTACCTCACAAAGGGTGGTATTTTCTAGTTCCATGCATTTGCCTACAAAATACATGATGTCCTTATTTCTTGGGTCCATTTACTTGGAAAACTTTTTCTAGCTCTTTACTCTGAGGAAGTGTCTATATTTGTAGCTGAAGCATGTTTCTTCTCTGCTGCAGAATGATGGATCCTATGTTTGCATCTACTATGCTAGTTTGTGTCTTTTTATTAGGGAATTGAGACCATTGATGTTGAGATATATTTATGACCAATGACTGTTTGTTCCTGTCTTTTTGATGTTGGTGATGGTACTGTGTGTGTGTTTTTTGGTTTTGCTGGTGTGAAATTACCAATTTCTTGTGTTTCCTTGGGTATAGTCATGCTTCTTGAGTTGGAGTTTTCCTTCTGGGATCCTCTGTGTAGGGCTGGATTAGTGGAAAGACATTGTTTGCATTTGGTTTTGTTATGGGATATCTTGGTTTCTCCATCTATGGCCATTGAAAGTTTTTCTAAGTATAGTAGTCTCCACCAGCATCTGTGATCTTTGAGATACTGTAAGACACCTGCCTTGGATCTTCTGTATTTTAGAGTCTCTGTTGAGAAGTCTAGTGTAATTCTTATATGTCTGTTTTATATGTTACTTGATCTTTATCCCTAGTGGCTTTTAATATTCTTTCTTCTTTATGTACACTTTGTTTTGATTATTATGTGGTGGGAGGATTTATTTTTGTTCTACTCCATCTGGTGTTTTGTAGGGTCCTTTTATGCTTATAGGAATCTATTTCTTTGGGTTAGGGAAATGTCTTCTATGATTTTGTTGAGGATATTTTCCTGTATCTTTGACCTGTGAGTCTTTTTTCTATTCCTAATATTCTTAGGTTTGGTCTCTTCCTAGTGTCCCAAGTTTCAGATGTTTTTTACTAGAAACTTTTTAGCTTTTGTATTTTTTTTTTACCAAAGTATGGATTTCTTCCATTTTATCTTCTGTGCCTGAGATTCAGTCTTCCATGGTTTGTATTCTGCAGGTGATGCATATGTCTGTACTTTCCGTTCTCTTTCCTAGGTTGTCCATCTCCAGGATTGCCTCAGTTTGTATTTTCTTTATTACTTCTATTTCCATTCTCAGGTTAACAGTTTTGTTTATTTACTGCACTTCTTTGGTTGTAGTTTCCTGTATTCATTTATATTTATTCATTTTCTCTTTAAGGTCCTATGCCTATTTGTCTTTTTCTGTATTTCTTTTTTTATTTTTTTATTTTTATTTTTTTATTTTCTATATTTTTTATTTATATTCCGAATGATTTCCCCTTTCCCAGTTCCTCCCTCCCCCAAAGTCCCATAAGCCCTCTTCCCTCACCCTGTTCCCCATTCAACCCCCTCTCGCTTCTCTGTCCTGGTATTCCCCTACATCCAGTTTTTCCAGGACCAGGGGTCTCTCCTTCCATCTTCTTGGAAGTCTATTGATATGTGAATTGTGTCTTGGGTATTCCAAGATTCTGGGTTAATATCCCCTTATCAGTGACTGCATACCATGTGTGTTCTTTTGTGATTGGATTACCTCACTTAAGATGATATTTTCCAGTTTGGACCATTTGCCTAGGAATTTCGTGAATTCATTGTTTTTAATTGCAGAGTAGTATTCCATTGTGTAGATATACCACATCTTCTGAATCCATTCCTCCGTTGAGGGACATCTGGGTTTTTTCCAGCTTCTGGCTATTATAAATAAGGCTGCTATGAACATAGTGGAACATGTGTCCTTATTGCATGCAGGGGAAACCTCTGGGTATATGCCCAGGAGTGGTATAACAGGATCCTCTGGGAGTGTCATGCCCAGTTTTCTGAGAAACCGCCAGACTGCTTTCCAGAGTGGTTGTACCAGCTTGCAATCTCACCAGCAGTGGAGGAGTGTTCCTCTTTCTCCAAATCTTTGCCAACAACTGCTGTCTCCTGTGTTTTTGATTTTAGCCATTCTGACGGGTGTGAGGTGGAATCTCAGGGTTGTTTTGATTTGCATTTCCCTAATGACTAAGGATGTTGAATATTTCTTTAGGTGCTTCTCAGCCATTAGATATTCTTCAGGTGAGAACTCTTTGTGTAGCTCTGTACCCCATTTTTTAATAGGGTTACTTGCCTCTCTGGAGTTTAACTTCTTGAGTTCTTTGTATATCTTGGATATTAGCCCTCTGTCGGATGTAGGGTTGGTAAAGATCTTTTCCCAGTTTGTTGGTGTATTTCTTTTAAGGGATCTGTGCACTTTATCTTTATAAGCCTCTATCATCTTTATTGGATTAGATTTAAGGTCATTTTCTTGTGATTCATGTGTGTTAGGATATTCAGGGCTTGCTGTTGTAGGATAGCTGGGTTCTGGTGGTGCCATATTGCCTTGGTTTTTGTTGATTGTGTTCCTACACTGGCCTTTAGCTATCTGGTTGTTACTAGTGTTGGAAGGCCTGGTAGTTCTTGATTGGTTTAAATCTCTGGGCTGCAGGTTGAGCTTGTAGTCCCTGATGTCAGCAGGCTTCTGCCATTGTAGATCGATCTGGTCGTCTCCGGTGGTAGCAGACTTCAATGATAGAGGGAGAATCGGTAGTTCCTTATGGTTTCAGGCTGCTGGTTGTCTTAGGGGGTGGCAAGACACCACGGATGCAATTAGAGTTTGGGTCCCTGATGGTTTTAGGCTACTTTTTATCCTGGACAGCAGCAGGCCTTTGGAGATGCAGGCACAGTTGTGATCCAGGCAATGCAGTACAGAGGGGTAGGGTAGAGCTTGCTGCTGCTAGGTTTGTCTAGTGGTGCCTGAGGGCAGTGAACTGGAATAGGGATCTCACCTGGTGATTATTGATGGCTTCAGGAATCTGGGATTGTGGTTAGTGTTGTGGATAATAATAAAATGAATTGAATCAAAAGTAGGATGAAATAAAATTAACCCACTAGAATAGGGCCAAACAAACAAACAAGGAAAAGAGCCCAATAGAGATAGCATAAGAAACACAAACACATTTGACTGCACACTCTGGAATCCCATAAAAATTCTACACTGGAAGTCATAATAAATATACAAATAATCTACATGGTTAAAAACAGAAAAAAAATACAAAATGAACAAAAAATAAAAATGATAAAATTAAAAAAATAAAATAAAAAGCTTGATACAACATTATGAGTCAAGAAACCTTCAAGGATGGCATTTATTCTGTTTTCTGTTGACTGTCTACTCCTGGGCATGCAGCCCATCCTCAAGCATAGTTTGTCTATTGATATTCCCTTGGAGAAGACTAAATTTTCAATTGCAAGTAGTTATTAATTGGAGATAGCTACTTGGTTACAGATGAGGCACATGTCTACTTTTTTCAGCTGTAGAACTCTAATGGGTGCAGACACATTCAGGCCCAATTCATAATACCTTGGTCTCCAAGAGTTCATATGAACATCAATCCTATTGATTTGGAGGTCCTTGTTTTATAAATTTATTTATTTATTATAAATTTAAAGTTTTAAATAGAAATTTATCACTTTCCCCTTCCCTTTTCTCCCTCCTGCCCTTCCTAGCTATTCTCCCTCAAACCTTCCCACATCCTCTCACTCTCAAATTGATAGCTTCTTTTTATTATAGTTATTGTGCAGTGCTTTACAGTTTTTTCCTTGAAGGAAATGAAAGATTTTCATTTCTTTCTTATTCTCAAAAGTTGGAATTTTCATAGCCATTGATGGCAATTTCCTATATCAGTGTAAATTGTATGATATGTGAATTACAACTCATGGAGTCTGTCTGAATTGGTACAGCCACTAAAAAAATTTTGCTTTTTTTTGTATGTGTGTGAGGTATTTGTGTATATGTGCATGTATATACATATATATGTATCCCTTTATATTGTATATATATATGTATCCCTTTATATTGTATATATATATTTATACATATTCTATATATATCCCTTTAATTTCCTTTTGTTTTTGTTTTAGTTAGGGTTTTACTGCTGTGAAAAGACATCATGAACAACCAAGTCTCATAAAAGACAACATTTAATTGGGGCTGGATTGCATATTTAGAGGTTCAGTCCAGTATCATCAAGACAGGAACATGGAAACATCCAGATAGGCATGGTGAAGGATGAGCTGAGAGTTCTCTATTTTCATCTGAAGGCTACTAGTGGAAGACTGTCTTCCAGGCAGCTAGGGTGAGGGTCTTAAGCCCATACCCACTGTGACACACCTACTCCAACAAGGCCACACCTTCTAACAGTGCCACTCCCTAGGTTAAGCATATACAGACCATTGTAATTCTCTTATTGCTCTGGGTAGTATGCTAGGAATACACTAAGTACAGAGAATGGACACCCTTGTCTTACTATTGATTTTTAGGACAATGTTTTGGTTTTTACCATTTAGAATGCTGTATAATCCTAGATTTTACCTTGAGTTCTGGGCTCAAATTCAAACTCTTATTCTTATATATCAGACAATTTTTCAAATAAGCTTGATTCCTGGGTCTGCAATAATTTTCAAAAGTGTAAATGCACATCTTCTCCAATTTTCAAAAAATCTGTGCCCTTACAGAAAAACATATGAAGACAAGTATATAACTGAAAATTATACAGTTTTTCTATGAAGATAATTTATAAAACAAGCCTTTATATGTATTTGCCTCTTATTGTGTTAATATTCAATCAAATAACACATCAAAAGGAAACAATAAATTTAAGTATAATTAATTGTAGTACATTAAGTACTGCACAGAACCTAGAATTGGTTGGAATATTTTCCAGGGTGAAAAATTCCATTATTAATTAATGATTAGAAGATTCTATTTTTATGTTTTTATGGCGATATTTTGTTCTCAGGCAGACCATTTTATTAGAATGATATAAAACATGTACTGGTCTAATTTCACTATTGTTGTTTCAAGAAAATATCCTGACAAAAAAGTAAAGGGGAAGAAAGGGTTTACTTAGTTACAATTCCAAGTTACAGTCTATAATTGAAGGGAAATCCAGAAAGGAACAGTTCAGTTAAGCCACATCATGTTCACATTCAAGACTGAAAAAAGAACAAATATTACCTTTTCTACTCACTTCCAGCTTTCTTTACTATTACATATTCTAAAGCTCTGCACATGAAATGGTACCACCCAGATCCAAGGCCTTATTTTCCATCCTAAGAATGGCAATTAAGGTAATCCCCACACGGATCCACTTGATTTTGGCAATCCTTCATTCAGGCTTTCTTCTCATATGATTATAGGTTGTGGCAAACTGATATTTAAAATTATTCTTTATAACTCACCCCTTGTTAACTTGACATACAGACATATCACCTTAACCCATAGCTTTTCATTTTTTGTTCCCAGAATCTCATGTTAATATCATAACAAAGTCTCGTTCTAATGAGCTTCTAATGTCTTAAGAACTTCCACTAATTCAAGAGTCCAAAATATTAAAAAGTCCAAAGTCACTAAACTATGGATTCATATTATAAAAGATGTTCCTTAAACATCCTTATTTCACAATAAGTGAATAATGGCACTTAAACCAAACCTAAATCCAGTGGTGCAAATACCAAGCCCAGTTGTTCAGTGTCTGACTACCTGTGCTTTGTGATTTTCTGGGATCAAAAGGGCTTTGGTAGAACCACCTTTCCAATTCTGTCCTTCTCAGCACACAGACTTTCTCTTTTAGCTCTATTCTATACCCACAGATGTCCTTGGGGGATGTCCAGTGGCTATGGCAACTCAGTGTCCTGGGGTGTCCACAGGAACTGAGTCTCGACTTTGAGGACTGTTTTCTACTATCTCTCCACAGGATCTTCAGACCTGCAGCACAGTACCAGGCCTCAATGTCTACCCACAAGTTCTTTCATCCTTTAGTTTCAGTACCATATAGACATCCCTGAGAAGGAGTTTGACAAAGGTATGCATGCAATTGTCACATCACATTCAAGGGGCACAGAGAGATTGAATGCATGCTTGTCTGCTTGCTGGCTTCCTGCTTTCTTCACCACGTTCAAAGAACAGCTGATGCAATGTTGCTATTCACATTCTTGGTAAGACCTTCCATTCTGCCTCAGTTAAGGGAAGCAAGACAGTCCCCGAGGCTATCCGGATCTATGAAGTTCTTCCTTCAGGCTCTCTTCTTACATGATTCTAGGTTGTAACAAATGGTTAATACTAACCAACTCTCTCTCTCTCTCTCTCTCTCACACACACACACACACATACACACACACACAAATACACACACACACACACACTCAAATGAAAGAAATGAAAAGTATTTAAATATTACTTTAAAAAGTAATGAAATAATAGAACTTTAAAAAAAAACAAACTGTAACCATCACAAGACCTTTTCATTGTCCTTTCTGAAACTCTGATCATAAATATGTATGATTTAGATAAAATACTGCATTTATTTTTAAATGTAACTTAAAATTTATTGTTTGAAATTTCCTATATGTATGTAATGTGCCTTGATTGTTTCCAAATCTCATTTCCTCTCTTGTTCCCTTTTATTTCTTCTAGAACTATCAGTCTTCCCAACACCTTTGGCTGCTATTTTAATATACTTTTTTCTATGACCTACTGAGTTTACCTGGGGTTCTTGTGTGTGGATAAATGTGAAGTCAGTTGCCGTATCATTGCAGTTTACCAGAGGAAAATGAAGAAGAAGAAGAAGAAGAAGAAGAAGAAGAAGAAGAAGAAGAAGAAGAAGAAGAAGAAGAAGAAGAAGAAGAAATGAAGCACTGTGACTGCCACTCTCTGTGACTGCCACTCTCTCAGGAACCTTAACGTCCAGTGAGTCCCCAGCTAGGAGTGGGTGGATCAGTGAAGAACTTTGTCTCCTGCAGGTCTTATGCTGGTAATCAAATTTTCTGTGAATTCAGGGGTTCAAAGCCATGTCATTCCTGAAGATAAAATATCATAGCATTCACCCCACCCTCAGGCTCTTACGTTCTCTCTCCTCCTTGTTCATGTTATTAGTTCACCCTTAGGGGAGAGAGAAGATCATATAGATATTATATTTAAAGTTGAATACTCAAAAGTCACTTATTCTCAGCACCTTGACCAGTCACAAATCTCTGTTTTGTTAATATTCCACTGACAAGAGTCTTCTCTAACAAAGACTGAGAGTTGTACTTAGCAGACAGTTTTGATGCGTATCCAATTATTTGTTTGTTTTTTTAAAAATGGTTCTCACTATGTTGCCCTAGCTGTCCTAGCTGTACATTTTGTAAACCAGGGTGATCTTGAACTCATGGAGATTTGCCTGCTTTTGTGTCCAACGTTGGGATTAAAGGCATAAACCTCCATGACCAGCAACATACTCATTTATCAACAGCAAGTTATAAGTAGACTCCCAGAAAGTGGCTGTGGCCTCCTTAGTCACAGGCTTTAGATCATGTTCATAGTACCAGGTGCATGGATTCCCTCCAATAGAACAGGCTTCAGATCCAATCATGAAGTGACTGGTCATCTCTCAAATATTCATGCCACTACTGGTCCAGTGAGCATACACTATCAGTCATTTTGGTACTATAATTGGCAAGGTTCACAGCTAGATGATATTGTTGATGACTTCTCTCCTGTCACCCTCTGGTACTATTAATGCTAGCCAGCAGGAAGGAAACTTCCATCTGAGTTCCAGCTCATTTTCTCTGTGCTCCTTATCCAAAGTACAGAAAAGAGGTATTTTGCTGTTGCAGAGTGTTATTTTATGATGGTGATGTTTTCCACTAAAGAGAGCATTGAAACCTAAATGTAGTCATGCTGTTTATTTTAGGAACCGACAATGACAAAACCATCTCTAGTTAAACATAAGATAAGAGGGAAGAATAAGCTTGGTACATTCAAATCATCTTGAAGTTCATGTAGTCAAACCTACATAAGTTTCTGCAATATTCAGCCACTCAAACTGTCATGTAAACACTACCCACTGTCAGAAAAATGAATGCCCATGAGAAAGCGTGTAGTCTCTTTCCACAGCATTCCTCACGGCATTTTTAATGTCCTTATTTCTGAGGCTATAGATGATGGGGTTCATCATGGGGATCACCACAGCATAGAATACAGATACCACCTTGTCCTGACTGAGGGAATAGCTTGAACTGGGTCTCATGTACATGAAGAGACCAGAGCCATAGAAGAGGGTCACAGCAGTCAGGTGAGAAGCACTGGTGCTAAAGGCCTTAGTCCTACCTTTAGCTGAGTTGATCCTAAGGACAGCAGCAACAATGTATCCATAAGAGATGAGGACCACTAGGACAGACATCACCCCCACAATGACACCTAAAATAAAGGTCACCACCTGGCTGGTGAAGATGTCAGAGCAGGCTAGAGCCAGGACTGGAGGAAGGTCACAGAAGAAGTGGTTGATTATGTCGGGCCCACAGAAATCATGCTGGTAGATAGAGCATGTTTCAATCAAAGAACTAAGAAAACCACCCATATAGGCACCAACCACCAACTTTAAACACAAAGTATGGGACATCAGAGCCATGTAGAGCAGTGGGTTGCAGACAGCGGTGTACCGGTCATAGGCCATAGCTGCCAGGAGCAAGCATTCAGTCAGCCCCATTCCACAGAAGACAAAGTATTGTGTGGCACAGCCAAGAAAAGAAATGGTGTTCTGATCTGTGACAATGTCAGAAAGCATTTTGGGGGTAGTGGAGGATGAATAACAGATGTCCAGGAAGGAGAGATTACTGAGGAAGAAGTACATGGGTGTGTGG
The DNA here is from genome assembly GCA_036184795.1 of Tokudaia tokunoshimensis. Classification (NCBI taxonomy): domain Eukaryota; kingdom Metazoa; phylum Chordata; class Mammalia; order Rodentia; family Muridae; genus Tokudaia; species Tokudaia tokunoshimensis. Next base: position 130,501,756 of record BTHU01000001.1, read on the forward strand.
AGGTGACTGTCCATCCTAATGATGGTGATGAGGCTCAGGTTCCAGGCTAAGGTCAGGAGATAAATCCCCAGAAATAGCATGAAAAGGAAGACCTTCATCTGAGGCTGATCTGAAAATCCCAGTAGGATGAATCTGGTCACAGCTGTGCTGTTTCTTCCTCCAGCCATACACAAGCTTCCCGCATAAAAGAAGAGACAATCCTGAGGTTAGAGAGATAGTGTTTGTAAATTTAAGAAGAAATACTTGAGGCTGAAGATGTAACTAAGTTGGTATACTGCTTAACTGGCAAGCCCAAAGGGCTGAGTTTGATTCCCAGCACCACATAAACTGAATATGTTGGCACATGGGTGCCAAGGCGACTTAGAAATTCATTGAGATTCTTGACTATATTGTCAGTTGAAAGCCCACATGGGACACAAAAAATAAAAAAAGATGGGGCTATTGAAATGACTCCACCAGTAAGATGTTTGCTGTTCAATCATGAGGACCTGAATGTGGTTCCCCAGCAGCTATGAAAGATTAAATTTCAGCATCACAGCTTACAGAATGGAAGGGCTATGAACAAGCATCCGTGATAAAGGTGGGGTGGGGGAACCTCAGAAGCACCAGATGCTAGGATTTTCCCAGAGAAAAGAAGCAGGAAGAAGAAAGGGTTTGTTAGGTCAGTGATTGGCAAAGTTCACTTGGATGTTACCAGTTAGCTCAGATCATCATTCTAAACACATGAGGTAAGTCTGTTCACACTTATAGTAAATATTTAAATCCCAGCCTGGAGTTTTTAACCACATCTTTGGTTATTGAGTTTTCAGATGAAAGAGACACCCACAACCTTTATATTTACAATAAGTCCTAAACTGCTCAAGAGCTGGGCAGCTGCCCACCCTCCATGCTGTTAGAATCTACTTTCCTATTGATAACCTGAGTTATTACTTACTATTTATTATGTTTTATCCTGACTGCTCTTAATTCCAATTGGGCAACTCTCAGGGCCATGCTCTCTTGACCCTTAACCCATGGTGACTTTTCCTTCCTCCTTCTTGCACCTTCTTCTTCCTTTTGATTCTTCTCTCCTCCAAGCCCGTGAAACCTATACCCACCCCCACTATGTCTCTTTTGCTCAGATATTGACATCTTTATTCACCAATCAGAATTAACTTGGGGCAGGGTCATAGGGGCTACGTGCAGACTCCAGATCATGGAGACTCACACATAACATTACAATAGACAATAAAAGACAAAACCTCAACACACACTCTGCAGTTAAGAAAGACAGATTGGTACTGATGTCAGGTCAAAGCAAAAGCAAGTGTGTCTAAAAGGACAAATGAACATTTGCCAGGATAGCTTGGTGAAGTTCAAACTGCTGGTCTTCTTTCACTTGTGTTTGACTGTCCATCCTTGCCTGTGCTTTTTGTCACTCACACTCATGTGTAACATTTGCTTCGGACTTGGGGTGTTCTAAGATGTTGAATCTTCCTTCAAGTACCAGGTACCTGTTGAATATTCATTAAATATTCATGACCATTCATGATTATTTATGATGTGGAACAAATGCTTTCTGTTGCTTAATCTCAGAGTCCAGCAGAGTGTCCCATCAGTTCTTATGCCTGGCACATTATTGTAATAAAATATATAATGCGTTTTTAGACACAAACAGTGATCCTAAGGTATAATCCCATATAACATAACCGTGAATAAATACATATTTAGTACTCGTTATGTGCCAGGCACTGTTGTGAGGACTCAATTTGTACAAAGCCTGACCTGCACAGCCTCAGGACCTGGCAGCGTTTCTCTGCCCTTTTCACAGAGGAAAGTTGGGATGAGCTGAAATGTACTATTTTCGGGAGAATGAAGTGGGAAGGAATGGATTAGACTTACTGAATTTCTTTAGGCGAAGTGTCTTGAGATCTAGCACCACCAGAGAAAGTATTGGTGGCTCTTCAGCTGTCGGCTCTTCTGTAATCTTTGGTTCATTTGCATTTCCCACTGCTGTGTGCCTCATTTATACTTACATCATTTTTTTAATGTACACTAACTTTGTGTAAATAAAAATGTGTGCTTCTGGAATTCCTGCTCCTTTGGCATTAAAGTTTTCAAATGACCTGTGGGAGTTTATTACTTTAATGGGCAGAGATACCCTCCCCTCCATTCCAGCTCCCAGAGGCTGCGAGCTGCAGCTAGTCCAGGATCCAATGTGTAAAGCTGAGCAACCATTAGTGCTAACATCTACTGAGAAATAATTATTCTTGGGAGTAATTATATTGAGGCTGGCTGCCCATTTCCAATGTCCCTTGTCTTATTCTCCTATGAGACTTCCTTTCTTTGGGTTTAAGAAGATGCCCTCTTATATTGAAAAACAGCCTTTCACTTTAAGATGTCCTCAGCTAGAAATAAACCTCACACCCAAACAGACTAAGACTAGTGTTAAAGCATAAAGGGAATAAAAATTAATTAATTAATTAATTAAAATATAGTTATTGGGAACAAAAATTTCCAACTAAGATATTTTGAATCAAATTCTAACTGTGCTTTATTATCCATAGAAAGCAAATAAGATGTTTAATAGCTTAAACTAATATAATAATGACTTCTATCTGAAAGGGTGTTGAGGTCATCAAATAAGATGTGAATAAGGTCTTCACATGGTGCTTAATAAACAGAACTTACTCCAGGGGCATAAATAGCATTAATAACTCTGTCTCTTGAATCATGGCCAAGAAGTGGTTTTTCCTTTGATTTGACTTAAAAATTGGTTATTATATATGTATGGGGTTTTGCCTGCATGTATGCATATGTACCATGTACATGCCTGTAGAGGCCAGAAGAAGGCATTGGATCCCTTGGAACTGGAGATGGTTGTGAAATTCTATGTGGGTTCTTTGAACTGAACCTGGACCCTATGTAAAAGCAGCAAGTGCTCTGAATCACTCTCTAGCATCAAATAACTTTTTACTGTGACTCACTTTCGTTGGAATGAAAACAATTTACTTTTTGATGTCTAGGTCTTACTCGCAGTATGATCACTGCCTGCATGGGTCACTGTGGGCTAGTCAGTTAAGTCCTCTGGGACTGAGAAAATTGAAGTACCTCCTACAGATCTCTGGAACTCTAAAAATATCATATTTTGAGAATATTGATTTCCTTTCTTTCTCTTTCCTTTTTTCCTCCCATTTGCTTCATCAACAAAACTTCATTTGGGGGCTGTATAGAAGATGACTATGAGATTAACAGTTGGTACTTCTCTTTCAGAGAACCCATGTTCAGTTCCCAGTAGGCACATAGCAACTTATAAGACTCAGTAACTTAAGTTCCAGGAGATCTGATGCCTTCTTCTAACCTTGGCAAGTACCAGGTTCACATGACATACATACACACAGGCAAACAGTCATGCACCAAAAATAAATACATCTAAAAAGTAATTATTCATCTCCTTTCAGTTGCCTTGGGGTGACTCCATTCTCTCATATGTTTTACAAGCCCCAATTCTTTCAAGCCTGGGTATGTGTAAACTCAAGGAATATTTGGTAAAACCTTTGACTATATCTTCACCTATGGTCTTAGTCAAATGGTGTCACCTATGAGTTCTTTTTAGATTTGTACCCCTAGCCAATTGTATCTAACAAAAGCTTCAAATAACTTGTGTTCATAACATCTGGCTTAAATCATAATGTTCAAATCTTGATGATATTGCAAAACAAGTCATTATTGTTATTAATATTACATAATAATTCTGTTTTGAACAAAAGATATAAGCATGCAGGTAATAATTATTCTGTTCCATGCACTGCAACATCTCATGCACCTTCTAACTTTAAACACAAAGAATTGAATATAGGTGATAAGAAATAATGTATAACATTTCCCCATATGTTTTTGTTTTTAGTATCGTCTATTACAATATCTACCCAGCCTTCCAGTCTACACTGATACTTATTACAATGGCAACATATAAGTCTTCCTAAACCAAACTCAAGATGACTCTTGAATTATCAAAAACAATTTGGTAATGAGACTCTTTTAGCTATGTACGTCATGGAGTCTCATTTGGATGTCATGGGAGTGGCTTGGGATACATCAGTGATTGCTTTTGGCTTTTGCATGGATTCTGGATGCAAAACTCAACTCACCAAACATATTTATAACTGCCACTTGAAAATATTGGACCATTTTTCTTTCACCTTTTATGATAAAGATAATTTCTTTCATTTTTAGCCAACTGCAGTAATAGACAAAGATGTGAACAAGATTTTATTTGACAAAACACAGACACTATAGTGGATACCCACAAGCGCTGACTGACCAGAGCCAGATATAGCCGTCACCTGGGAGGCTCTCCTAGTGCATGACAAATACAGAGGGTGATACTCTCAGCCAGCCATTGAACGAAGCACAGGGTCCCCAATAGGGGAGCTAGAGAAAGAACTCAAGGAACTGAAGGGGTTTGCAGTGCCACAGGAGGAAAAACAATGAGTCACCCAGTACTCCCAGAGCTCCCAGGGACAAAACCATCAACCAATGAGTACACATGGAGTTACCCATGGCTCCAAACACATCGGCAGCAGATGATGGTCTTGTTAGACACTAAAGGGAGGAGAGGCCCTAGGTCCTGGGGAGTCTTGATGCTGTAGTGTAGAAGAATACCAGGACAGGGAAGTGGGGGAGGGTGGATTGGGGAAGGGGAGATGGTTTATGGGATTTCAGGGAGGGGGGAACCAGGAAAGGGGACAACATTTGAAATGTAAATAAAGAATATACCTAATACAAATTAAAAAAAGATTTTATTTGATGACTAGCAATGAGGGACACTTTAGAAAGTTTTCAGTTCTATCAGATTGGTCATTTCAGGAGGCTTTACTACATCTATGTAAAACTGTATTTTCAGCCTGTAGATATCCTCTATATAGTACATTCCATCAGTCTCCACACCTAAAAAATGGAAAAGTTTAAAAAATTAATTATAATAAATTCCTCTAAATAGAATAATGGAAGCTGACATCACCTATGAAGTCACTAAAGCAATAATTCCCCAAGACTCAATAACTCCAGTTCCTATGTCCTAACATAGAACAACCATTGGTTAATATTAATATTATTTTCTATATCCAATTGAACCTTTGTTTAAACCCTGTGAATTTTGTAGTTTGTCATTCATGCATACATGGTGGTAGATAGTGGGCAAATCTCTCAGAAAGATGCGCATTTGTTACCTTGGTAACAGGAAATCCACTGCTGCTACTTCTTAAGACTGTAAATCAAGGGATTCACCACAGGGCAGAATATGAAAGTGAATCTGTCAAAGGTGGAGGAGCTGCCAGACCTGGAACTCAAATAGACAAACTTGAGGTATAGAAGACAGAAACAGCTGCCAGGTATGAAGCACAGGTGTTGAAGACTTTAGACCTGTCTTTATTTTACCTGCTATGTGTAGGTTGTGGCTCAGATGCTCTGTTCGGGAATCTGCATGTGAATGCTGAGAGTCCTATTCCCCAATTGGTTCTTGATCGATCAATAAAGATGCTAGCGGCAAATAGTTGGGCAGAAGAGGAGAAACTTCCAAGTACCAGCAGGCAGGCTAGCAGAGGCAGGAGGGAAGAGGCTGCAATGCTTCAGAGGGAGAGAGAGAGCCATCAGCTCTGTGAGATCTCGGGTGGAGGGGTCATTGGTCACTTCCCGAATTGGGCCTAGGGTAGCAGGGTGGAGATTAGAAACACAACTAAGTTGAGAGCAGAGTTTGATTGCTGAGCAGGAGAAGGTAACCAGGCAACTAAAGTTAAGGGCAAATTTAGAGGTGTTGAGTTGAGAGTCGAAAGAAGGGCATGCTAGCAGAGGAAGGATTAGAAGAGCCCAGATATCGAGCTAAAAGCATATAAAAAGTAAGCTAATATGTACATGTCTTTCATCTGAGGATTCAAGCGAACCTGAGCAGGCCTTGTAGTGCAGTCTGTCAAGAGCTTAAAGTTGGGTAGTAGAAACTACACACTCCAGATATGGCTGCATAGCCATATGCTATCATGATAAGTAAAACACTCATTGTTCCAGACAACCTTGTAAATATGGGAAGCATAAACTGTACAAAGAATTTGTCAGTGTAGGATAGATTTAACAGCTGGGGCATGTCACAGAAGAAATGTCTGTTGATGTTAGGTCCACAGAAGTGGAGCTGCAACAAGGTACCAATCTGAGATAAAGAAGCTGTGTATCCAGTCACATAGGATTCTACCACCACCCGAGCACAGAGGGGCGGGGCGGGGTTGGGGGGAAAGACATGATTGGTGATAGAGCAGTGGGTTACAAATGACAGCATACTTGTCATAGGCATGGCTTTCATGAGGAAAGATTCACTCAGTCCCTTAGTGAAAAAGATAAAATACTATACCATGTAGCCCACAAAGCTGATAGTTTGCTTTTCTTGGAAGAATTTGGAAAGCATCTTGGCAATTGTTGAGTTTATATAATAGAGGTCTTTGAAGGACAGATAACTAGAAAGAAATACATAGGTGTTTGGAGGTATGACTCCATCCTTATTAAAACAATGAGGGACATGTTCCAGGTGCAGATAAGACAAAGATTAGTTCTGTGATTTCTGTGGAATCTGATAATCCCAGATGGATGAATTGGGTTATCTCAGTTGTATTTCCTTCCTCAATCCTTGCCTTGATGGTTCTTGATAATTAAGAACAACAAAGGCAAAAGAAGAAGAGGAGGAAGAGGAGAAGGAGGAGGGCTGGAGAGATGGCTCAGCAGTTAAGAGCACTGACTGCTCTTCCGAAGATCCTGAGTTCAAATCCCAGCAACCACATAGTGGCTCATAACCATCCGTAATGAGATCTGATGCCTTCTGGTGTGTCTGAAGACAGCTACAGTGTACTTACATATAATAATAAATAAATCTTTAAAAGAAAGAGGAGAAGGAGGAGGAGGGAAAAAAGAAAAGAAAAGACATTGTTAACACAGGTGAAACATTACAATTAGTACAATATCTGTTTTTCTACCCTTAAGACTGGGCAAGAGACATCTAAAATCTACATCATAAGGAGAGATTTTGAAAACTTGAAATGGCAACCTTTAAACAATTATTTATTAAATAACAAAAAAAGAATAGATTTTTTTTATAGTGCTGTGAAAATGCTGTTGGTGCATATGAGAAACATAGACTTTGAGGACAGCATTCAGAACTCTTAAGAAAGAAGACAAACTATAATCTAAAACTCATTCTTGATTTAGGCAAAAGTTGTACATTACAGAGTAGAATATGTTCAATTTGAACAATGCCATGGAAGAATAATTGTAATCTGTACACATACATATGAACACACACGCGCATGCACACACACACACACACACACAGGATTACATTTACTTATTATCATATGCTGAACCAACCCTGTAATTCTGACATGAAGCCTATTTGATCATGGTGGATGATCTTTTTGATGTGTTCTAAGATTTGGAATGCAAGTATTGCATTAAGTATGTCTGCATCTCCTTCACAAGAGAAATTGGTCTATAATCCCTTTCCTTTGTTGAGTTTTTATGTGCTTTGGGTATCAGGGTGACTGTGACTTCATAAATAAATTTGGCAATATTCCTTCAGTTTCTATTTGTGAAATAATTTTGGCATTAACTCTTCTTTGAACATTTGATTGAGTTCTGCACTAAAAGTATCTGCCCCATGGATTTTTTGTTGGGAGGTGGACTTTTAATGACTACTTTCATTTCATTAGAGGTTGTATGTCTATTTAAATTGTTTTTCTTATTTTGATTTAACTTTGGTAAGTAGTACCTATCAAAAAATTATCCATTTCCTTTAGATTTTCCAATGTTGTGGAATACAGTGTTTAAAAGTTTATTTGATTCTCTGGCTTTCCTTGATAGTTGTTATGATCCCACTTTTGTTTCTTATTTTGTTAACTGGAATATTCTCTTTATTTATTAATTAGTTTGGATAACAACTTGTCTATCCTGTTAGTTTTCTCAAAGAACCAACACTTTCTTTCATTGATTCTTTGTGTTGTTATCTTGGTTTATATTTTATTGATTTCAGCCCTCAGTTTGATTATTTCCTACCATCTACTCCTCTTGGATGAGCTTACTTCTTTTTCTAGAGCTTTCAGGTGTATTGTTAAGTTGCTAGTGTAAATATCTCCTTTTTTCACTTAGTTCTGTGAAATTTCCTCTTAGTACTACTAACACTGTATTCCAGAAGTTCGAGTATACTGTGTGCTGTGTATTCATTTTCATTGAATTCTAGAAAGTCTTTAATTTCTCTTATTCTTTCTGTCTTGGTCCACTGTTCATTCAATAGAGAATTGTTCAGTTTCCATGTGTTTGTAAGCTTTATGTTGTTTCTGTTGTTATTAATATCCACCTTTACTCTGTGTTCATCTGATAAGATGCAGGGAGTTATGTCAATTTTCTTGTTTCTTTTGAGACTTGCTTTGTGTCTAAATGTGAGGTCAATTTTGGAGAAAGTCACATGAGGTGTAGAGAAGAAGGTACATTGTTTTGTGTTTGGGTAAAATATTTTGTACATAATCTGTTAGGTCCATTTGTTTTATAATGTATTAGTTTCAGTATTCCTCTGTATAGTGTTTGTCTAGATGACCTGTTGAACGGTGAGTGTATGGTATTGAAGTTTTCTACTATCACTGTGAGGGTTAATATGTGATTTAAGCCATAGTCATATTTCTTTAACAAACTTGGGTGTCTTTGTGTTTGGGGACTAGACGTTAATAATTGAAATGTACAGGAATAGTGGTGCATGCATTCAATCCTAGCCCTCAGTAGGCAAAGGCAGGCAGACCTCTGTGAGTTTGAGGCCAACCTTGTTTAAAAAACAAGTTCCAGAACAGCTAGGGATGTTACACAGAGAAACCCTGTCTGGAAAAAACCAACCAACCAACCAACCAACCAACCAACCAACCAACCAACCAACCAATCAAATAACTAAACAACAAGAAAACCAAACCAAACCAAAAAGGAATTGAAATATCTTGGTAGGCTTTTCCTTTGATGAATAGGTAGTGTCCTTCCCTATCTCTTTTGATGAGTTTTGGTTTGAAGTGTGTTTTGTTCAGTATGAAAATGAAGCAGCTTGATTCTTAGGTTCATTTTCTTGGAATATCTTTTTCTAACCAATTACCCTGAGCATGGTTATCCTTGATGCTGAGGTGTGTTTCTTGGATGCAACAGAAGGATGGGTCCTGCTTTTGCAACTATTCTGTTAGTGTCTTTTTAATGAAGAATGAGAACATTGATACTGAGAAATATCAGTGACCAATGATTGTTGATTTCTGTAATTTTGCTGTTTTTGTTGTTGTTGTGGGTGGTGATGGTGGTTTGTGTGTGTGTGTGTGTGTGTGTGTGTGTGTGTGTTCCTTCATTTGGTTTCATTGGTGTGAGATTATTTCCTGTGTTTCATAAGTGTAATTAGACTTCTTAGGTTGGAATTTTCCTTCTATCACATTCTGTAGAGTTGGACTTGTAGATAGATACTGTTTAAATTTGGCTTTAACATGGAATATCTTATTTTCTTCTTCTATGGTAATTGAAAGTTTGGCTGATTTTTGTAGTCTGTGCTATCATTTGTAGTATCTTAGAGTATGCAGCAACTTGTCCAGGCCCTTCCAGCTTTTAGAGTCCTGATAGAAAAATCAGGTGCAATTTATGTTGCTTATAACCATTGACTATTAATTGACATATTTCATCTTTAGCTTCAGAAAAAAGAAAATTTATATCATTAATTTTATGGCAAAATACTACTTTTCATCCTTCTGGTCTGAAAGTGCCCTGAGCAGACCTTGAGCACTGACTCTGCAACCAGTCCCACAACACCCAGAGGAAGCCCAACTCCCAGGAGCTCTGAAATGCCCATGATCGAAGGATCACAAGATCACAGGATCACAGGATGACAGAGGAAGCTCAACTCATAGGAGGTCAGACACACTCAGGAGCACTGGAGCTCTGACACACTCAAGATTACAGTTGAGGCCACAACATCTTTTCCAACACCCAGCATAACTGGAACTCCCACAGGAACCAGGGAAACACAAACTCCTGCCCAGCCAGATGCACTGATTCCTTTTGACTTGCACTTGTGCCCAGAGCAAACCAAGGGTTCTGGTTCCCCACCCATTCCTGCAACACCCAGAGAAAACTTGACTCTCAGGAGCTCTAACACAACAGGATCTCAGGAGCTTGGTCACACCAGAGTTTCAGGATCCCAGAGGAAGCTTGACTCCAAGGAGCTCTGACACACCCAGGATCTCAAGATCACAGGATCCCAGAATCACAGAATCACAGAGACAGCTGGATTCCCAGGAGTTCTGACACAACCAGGATTACAGGAGGGACAGGCTCCAGTCAGAGACATCAAGTGCAGGTAACACTAGAGATAACCATATGGAGAGAGGCAAAGGCAAGAACATTAGCATCAGAAACCAAGGCTACTTGGCATCATCAGAACCCAGTTCTCCTATGACGACAAGTCCTGGATACCACATCACAACAGCAAAAGCAAGATTCAGATTTAAAATCACATCTCCTGATGATGATAGAGGACTTTAGGAAGGACATAAATAAATCCCTTAAAAAAATACGGGAGAACACAGGTAAATAGATAGAAGTGCTTAAAGAGGAAATGTAAAAATCTCTTAAAGAATTACAGGAAAACAAAACCATACAGGTGAAGGAATTGAACAAAATGATAGAGGTTCTAAAAAGGGAAATAGAAACAATAAAGAAATCACAAATGGAGATAACCCTGGAAATAGAAAACCTAGGAAAGAGATCAGAAGTCATAACTGCAAGCATTATGAACAGAATACAGGAGATAGAAGACAGAATCTCAAGTGCAGATGATACCATAGAAAATATTGACACAACAGTCAAAGAAAATGCAAAATGCAAAATGCAAAAAGCTCCTAACCCAAAACATCTATGAAATCCAGGACAAAATGAGAATAAGAAACCTAAGGATAATAGGTATAGAAGAGAATGAAGATTCCCAACTTAAAGGGTCAGTAAATATCTTCAACAAATTTGTAGAAAAAAACTTCCCTAACCTAAAAAAAGTGATGCACATGAATACACAAGAAGCCTACAAAACTCCAAATAGACTGGACTAGAAAAGAAATTCCTCCTGACACATAATAATCAAAACACCAAATGCACAAAGCAAAGAAAGAATATTAAAAGCAGTAAGAAAAAAAGATCAAGTAACATACAAAGGCAGACCTACCAAAATTACACAAGACTTCTCACCAGAGACTATAAAAGCCAGAAGATCCTGGGAAGATGTCATACAGACCCCAAGAGAACACAAATGCCAGGCCAGGCTACTATACCCAGCAAAACTTTCAATTACCTTAGATGGAGAAACAGATATTCCATGACAAAAACTGATTTACTCAATATCTTTTCATAATTCCAGCCCTATAAAGGATGATAGATGGAAAACTCCAACACAAGAAGGGAAACTACACCCTAGGAAAAGCAATAAAGTAATCTTCTTTCAACAAACCCAAAAGCATGCAGCCATACAAACATAATTCCACCTCTAACAACAAAATTAACAGGAAACGACAATCACTTTTCCTTAATATCTCTTAACATCGATGGACTCAATTCCCCAATAAAAAGACATAGACTAAAAGACTGTATACATATACAGGACCCAGCATACAGGAAATGCACCTCAGTGACAAAGACAGACACTACCTCAGAATAAAAGGCTGGAAAACAATTTGCCAAGCAAATGGCCCCAAGAAAAAAGCTGGAGTAGCCATTCTAATATTAAATAAAATTTCCTTTCAACTAAAAGTTATCAAAAAAGATAAGGAAGGACACTTTATACTTGTCAAAGGAAAAAAAAACCTCAATTCTGAACATCTATGCTCCAAATGCAAGGGCACCCACATTCATAAAAGAAACTTTACTAAAGCTCAAAGCACACATCACATCTCACACAATAATAGTGGGAGATTTTAATATCCCACTCTCAGCAATGGACAATTCATGGAAACAGAAACTAAACCAAGATGCAGTAAAATTAACAGAAGTTATGAACCAAAAGGATTTAACAGGTATATATAGAACATTTCATTCTAAAACAAAAGAATAAGCCTTCTTTTCAGTACCTCATGGTACCTTCTCCAAAACTGATTATATAATTGGTCACAAATCAGGCCTAACAGATACAAGATTGAAACAATTCCATGCACCCTATCAGACCACCACGGACTAACACTGGTCTTCAATAACAAAAAAAAATAACAAAAGCCCACATATATATGGAAGCTGAACAACTATCTACTCAATGATTACTTGGACAAGGAAGAAATAAATTAAAGACTTTTTGGAGTTTAATGAAATTGAAGGCACAACATAGCCAAACTTATGGAAAACAATGAACGGAGTGCTAAGAGGAAACCTCATAACTCTGAGTGCCTCCAAAGGACCTCCACATAAAACCAGACACACTGAAACTAATAGAAAGGAAACTAGGGAAGAACCTTGAACATATGGGCACAGGGGAGAATTTCCTGAACAGAACTCCAATAGCTTATGCTCTAAGATCAAGAATAGACAAATGGGACCTCATTAAATTACAAAGTTTTTGCAAGGCAAAAGACACTGTCAAAAAGACAAAGCGGCAACCAACTAACTGGGAAATGATCTTTACCAACCCTACATCCGACAGAGGGCTAATATCCAATATATACAAAGAACTCAAGAAGTTAAACTCCAGAGAGGCAAGTAACCCTATTAAAAAATGGGGTACAGAGCTAAACAAAGAGTTCTCACCTGAAGAATATCTAATGGCTGAGAAGCACCCAAAGAGATGTTCATCATCCTTAGTCATTAGGGAAATGCAAATCAAAACAACCCTGAGATTCCATCTCACACCAGTAAGGATGGCTAAGATCAAAAACACAGGAGACAGCAGTTGTTGGCGAGGATGTGGAGAAAGAGGAACACTCCTCCACTGCTGGTGGAATTGCAAGCTGGTACAACCACTCTGGAAAGCAGTCTGGCGGTTCCTCAGAAAACTGGGCATGACACTCCTGGAGGATCCGGCTATACCACTCCTGGGCATATACCCAGAGGCTTCCCCTGCATGCAATAAGGACACATGCTCCACTATGTTCATAGCAGCCTTATTTATAATAGCCAGAAGCTGGAAAGAACCCAGATGTCCCTCAGTGGAGGAATGGATTCAGAAGATGTGGTATATTTACACAATGGAATACTACTCTGCAATTAAAAACAATGAATTCACGAAATTCCTAGGCAAATGGTCAGAACTTGAAAATATCATCCTTAGTGAGGTAACCCAATCACAAAAGAACACACATGGTATGCAGTCACTGATAAGGGGATATTAACCCAGAATCTCGGAATACCCTAAACACAATTTGCATATCAATAGATTTCTAAGAAGATGGAAGGAGAGACCCCTGGTCCTGGAAAGGCTGGATGTAGGGGAACACCAGGACAGAGAAGCGAGAGGGGGTTGAATGGGGAAAAGGGGGAGGGAAGGGGGCTTATGGGACTTTCGGGGAGGGAGGAAACGGGAAAGGGGAAATGATTTGGAATGCAAATAAAAAAAAACTTAGAAAATAAAATTTATATAAAAAAAAGTGACTGGAGAGAGCATACACTAGCAGATGAGAGCACACCTGAAAGCTCTAGAACAAAGAAGCAAATATACCCAAGAGGAGTAGCTGGCAGGAAATCATCAAACTCAGGGCTGAAATCAACCAAGTAGAAACCAAAATAACTATAAAGAATCATCAAAAACAGGACCTGGTTCTTTGAGAAAGTCAACAAAATAGATAAACCATTAGCCAAATTAACCAAAGGGCACAGAGACAGTATCCAAGTTAACTAAATCAGAAATGAAAAGGGAGATATAACAACAGAAACTGAGGAAATTGAAAAAAATTATCAGATCCTACTACAGAAGTCTATACTCAACAAAATCAGAAAATCTGGATGGAATGGATGATTCCCTAGACAGGTATCAGGTACCAAAGTTAAATCAGGTTCAGATAAACCATCTAAACAGTCACATAACCCCTAAAGAAATAGAAGCAGTCATTAAAAGTTTCCCAACCAAAAAAATCCAAAGACCAGATGGGTTCAGTGCAGGATTCTATCAGACCTTCCAAGAAGACCTTAACACCAATACTCTTCAAACTGTTCCACAAAATAGAAGCAGAAGGAACACTACCCAATTTGTTGTATGAAGCCACAATTATGCTGATACCTAAACCACACAAAACACAACAAAGAAAGAGAACTTCAGACCAATTTCCCTTATGAATTTTGATGCAAAAATACTCAATAAAATTCTCTCAAAACGAGTCCAAGAACACATCAAAACAATCACCCATCATGATGAAATAGGCTTCATTTCAGTGATGTAGGGATGGTTCACTATACGGAAATCCATCAATATAGTCCACTATATAAACCAACTCAAAAAAAAAAAAAAAAAAACCCAGGAGCATATCAGATGCTGAGAAAGCATTTGATAAAATTCAACCCCCTTTCATGGTAAAAGTCTTGGAAAGATCTTGGAATTCAAGACCCATACCTAAACATAGTAAAAGCAATATACATCAAACCAGTAGCCAACCTCAAACTAAATGGAAAGAAACTTGAAGCAATCCCGGTAAAATCAGGGATTAGACAAGGCTGCTCACTCTCTTCCTACCTATTCAATACAGTACTCAAAAGTCCTAGCCAGAGCAATTAGACAATAAAAGGAGGTCAAAGAGAAATAAGTTGGAAAGGAAGAAGTCAAATATCACTATTTGCAGATGATATGATAGTATACTTAAGTGACCCCAAAACTTCTACCGGAGAAATCCTAAACCTGATAAACAACTTCAGCAAAGTGGCTGAACTTAAAATTAACTCAAACAAATCAGTGTCCTTCCTCTACTCAAACAATAAACAGGCTGAGAAATAAATTAAGTAAATAACAACCTTTACAATAGTCATAAATAATATAAAATATCTTGGTGTGACTCTAACCAAGCAAGCAAAAGACCTGTATGTCAAGAACTTCAAGTCTCTGAAGAAAGAAATAAAAAATCTCAGAAGATGGAAAGATCTCCTATGCTCATAATCCATGATTAGGATTAATACAGTAAAAATGGCCATCTTGGCAAAAGCAATCTACAGTTTCATTGCAATCCCCATTAAAATTCCAATTCACTTCTTCATAGAGTCAGAAAGAGCAATCTGCAAATTCATTTGGAATAACAAAAATCCAGTATAGTGAAAATTATTCTCAACAATTAAAGAACTTCTTGGGGAATCACTATCCCTGACCTCAAATTGTATTACAGAGCAATAGTGATAAAATTGCATGGTATTGGTACAGAGACAGGCAGAAAGATCAATGGAATAGAATCAAAGTCTCAGAAATGAACCCACACAGCTATGGTTACTTACTTGAACCTTGACAAAGGAGCTAAAACCAACCAGTGGAAAAAGGACAGCATTTTCAACAAATAGTGCAGATTCAACTGGAGGTCAGCATGTAGAAGATTGCAAATCAATCCATTCTTATCTCCTTGTACAAAGCTAAAGTCCAAGTGGATCAGGACTTCCACATAAAACCAGATATACTGAAACTAATAGAAGAGAAAATGGGCAAGCGCCTCAAAGACAAGGGTACAGGGGAAAAGTTCCTGAAGAGAACACCAATGGCTTATGCTCTAATATCAAAAATCGACAAATGGAACCTCACAGGATTGAAAAGCTTTTGTAAGGCAAAGGACATCGTCAGTAGGACAAAACAGCAACCAACAGATTGGGAAAAGATCTTTACCAATCCTACATTTGATAGAATGCTAATATTCAATATATACAAAGAACTCGAGAAGTTAACCCAAGAGAACTAAGTAACGCTTTTTAAAAATGGGGTACAGAATTGACAAATGGGACCTCATTAAATTACAAAGTTTTTGCAAGGCAAAAGACACTGTCAAAAAGACAAAGCGGCAACCAACTAACTGGGAAATGATCTTTACCAACCCTACATCCGACAGAGGGCTAATATCCAATATATACAAAGAACTCAAGAAGTTAAACTCCAGAGAGGCAAGTAACCCTATTAAAAATGGGGTACAGAGCTAAACAAAGAGTTCTCACCTGAAGAATATCTAATGGCTGAGAAGCACCTAAAGAGATGTTCATCATCCTTAGTCATTAGGGAAATGCAAATCAAAACAACCCTGAGATTCCATCTCACACCAGTCAGAATGGCTAAGATCAAAAACACAGGAGACAGCAGTTGTTGGCGAGGATGTGGAGAAAGAGGAACACTCCTCCACTGCTGGTGGGATTGCAAGCTGGTACAACCACTCTGGAAAGCAGTCTGGCAGTTCCTCAGAAAACTGGGCATGACACTCCCGGAGGATCCGGCTATACCACCCCTGGGCATATACCCAGAGGCTTTAGCTGCATGCAATAAGGACA
Organism: Tokudaia tokunoshimensis; assembly: GCA_036184795.1. NCBI lineage: Eukaryota > Metazoa > Chordata > Mammalia > Rodentia > Muridae > Tokudaia > Tokudaia tokunoshimensis. The sequence continues at coordinate 130,518,253 of BTHU01000001.1, forward strand.
CATGCTTCACTATGTTCATAGCAGCCTCATTTATAATAGCCAGAAGCTGGAAAGAACCCAGATGTCCCTCAGTGGAGGAATGGATTCAGAAGATGTGGTATATTTACACAATGGAATACTACTCTACAACTAAAAACAATGAATTCACGAAATTCCTAGGCAAATGGTCAGACTTGAAAATATCATCCTTAGTGAGGTAACCCAATCACAAAAGAACACACATGGTATGCAGTCACTGATAAGGGGATATTAACCCAAAATCTCGGAATACCCTAGACACAATTCGCATATCAATAGATTTCCAAGAAGATGGAAGGAGAGACTCCTGGTCCTGGAAAGACTGGATGTAGGGGAATGCCAGGACAGAGAAGCGAGAGGGGGTTGAATGGGGAAAAGAGGGAGGGAAGGGGGCTTATGGGACTTTCTGGGAGGGAGGAAACGGGAAAGGGGAAATGATTTTGAATGTAAATAAAAAAAAACTTAGAAAATAAAAATTAAAAAAATGGGGTACAGAGCTTAACAAGGAATTCTCAACTGAGGAATACTGAATGGCTGAGAAGCACCTAAAAATATATTCAACATCTTTTGTCATCAGGGAAATGCAACTTAAAACATCCCTGAGATCCTACCTCACACCAGTCAGAATGGCTAAGATCAAAAACTCATGTGACAGGAGATACTGGCGAGATTGTGGAGAAAGAGAAACACTCCTCCATTGTTGTGGGATTGCAAGCTGGTACAACCACTCTGGGAATCAGTCTGGTGGTTCCTCAGTAAATTGGACATGGTACTACCTGAGGACACAGCAATACCACCCCTGGGCATATACCCAAAGGATTCTTCAACATATTACAAGGACACATGCTTCGCTGTTTTCATAGCAGCACTGTTTATAATAGTTAAAAGCTAGATAGAAGTCAGATGTCCTTCTGCAGAGAAATGGACGCAGAAAACATAGTACATTTACACAATGGAGTAATACTCAGCTATCACAAACAATGACTTCATGAAATTTTTAGGCAAATGGATGTAACTAGAAAATATCATCCTGAGTGAGGTAACCCAATAACAAAAGAACACACACGGTATGCATTCACTGATAAGTGGATATTAGCCCAAAAGCTCGTAAAACCCAACAGACCACATGAAGTTCAAGAATAAATAAGACCAAAGTTTGGATGCTTCAGTCCTGCTTAGAAGGGGAAACAAAATACTCACAGGAGCAAATATGGAGAGAACTGTGAAGCACAGACTGAAGGAAAGGCCCTCCAGAGACTGCTCCACCTAGGGATCCATCCCATATACCATTACCAAATGCAGACACTATTGAGGATGCCAAGAAGTGCTTGTGGACAGAAGCCTCATATAGCTGCCTCCTGAGAGGCTCTGCTAGAGCCTGACAAATACAGAGGAGGATGCTTGAAACTGACCATTGGTCTTAGCATGGGTCCCCAGTGGAGGAGTTAGAGAAAGGACTGAAAGGGCTGAAGGAGCTGAAGAGGTTTGCAACCCATAGGAAGAACAATATCAACTAACCAGATGCTCCCTTTCCCCAAACTCCCAGGGACTAACCCACCAAGCAAAGAGTACACATCTAGGGACCTATGGCTCCAGGCACATATGTAGCAGAGAATGGCCTTGTTGGGCATCAGTGGGAGGAGAGACCCTTGGTCCTCTTAAAGCTTGATGCTGCAGTGTAGGGGAATTCCAGTGCGGTGAGGTGGGAGTGGGTGGGTGGGTGAGCACCCTCATAGAATCAGGGAGGATGGGATAACATTTGAAATGTAAATAAAATATCCAATAAAAGAAGAAATACTGCTTTTCTCTAATATTTTTGCAATTAATTTTATGCAGTAAATACCCTTTGACCTTAAGAATTTGAATGGTTTCAAGTGAAAATACATCATACATCAATGATATATTCCAGATAATTAGTGTTATTGGAGATACAGTTCCCTTAATTTGTATGGAATCTATTTATTAACCAACTTTTGTATGGCTTATAGTAAAAAAATGTAAGTGAGAGGATAAAAATATTGTCTGCACATGATGAAATACTGTGAATGACTACAATTGGAAATTTTTGGGCTGCTGGGTATCTGCAGTTTCTGATCATAATGAGTCAAATGTTAAAGGCAGGAGGTTCTGTCCTACTGAGCAAACAACCAAGAGTCAAGAGCTTAATAACAAAGGTTTCTGTTGTTTACTATTCCATAATCTGCCAAGGTCAGCCAAGGTCAGCCAACTTGATCCATCTCCCATATCTCTACTGATAGAGCAAAGTCTGCAACATTGCCTATCTCACTGGCAGTGACAAAGCACAAAAGGCAAAGTGTGACTTATTTCTGAAGATTTCTTCCCACAAATCTTTGCATCACCTCTGCTTCTCTTTCATTGGGCAAAACCCATCATAGTTAAAATTGATTTTGAGCATTGCCATGTATAATCCTAAGTAACAAAGAAACTAGAGGAAAGTTAATTTGGAACAAACTGATGCCATTGTGCCTAATCATGATCTTGTTTTCACCTGCCAAAACAGAGAGAAGTATCCAGACTCTCTAGAAAACAGGCCGTCCAACCTTCTCTCAGACAATGCTGTTCAGGATCTGTGAGGGATACTTAGTAGGCTCTTATCTATATTGCTTTTTAATTTTAGAGACTTGTATAGTATTTTATACATGTTCTGTTAATTTTTAGAAAATTGAGTATTCAGTAACTTACTACAGTAAATTCCCATGTGTACTGTGATAAGTTTTAGAAACTATATTTGAAATATCAGAAGCAATTTCATAATATAGGCAATTCCATTGTCTATATTAACCAAGAAAAAATTGCAATGATTTAAGAGAAGAAGTTAAAGTACCACAGTATCACATTATGCTATTGGTAATTTAGAATTTAAATTTGAAATCTCATATGGACTCTGATTCCAAGAATCAAATAATCACACTCATAATAAATGAACAAACCATTTTCTTCATCTTTACTGAAGTCTTAGACCACATCTTTTTCACTTACCCAGTTGCAAGTGGAGACAAAAATAAGACCTCAGATTTCATAGATGATTACCATTGATTTGCCTTAGAAACACGGTCAGAAGTAGTTTTTTCTCAAGAGGTCCAGCCAAAGCAATGTTAATTTTACTCCTTCTGACAGGAGGTTTCTTGTTCAGAAACAAAGAACAATCTTGGTGTCCACCAAGTCTTCGTTCTGATGAATTGGGCCATTTGTGAGACAAGAGTTCTGAACCCAGGGATGTTTACAGCCTTCTGTAAGGACTGGATCCAGAGCTGAAAAGTCTTCAATTGCAGCAGCAAAAACTTATAAATTTAGTTTTTTCACAAATACTGGTGGATAAATAATAAAAGATGATGCTATTTCTGATGTAACATGAAAAGGATAAACCTTCAGGACTTAAAATGATTATGTTTCAGTAGTGTTGAATCAGTCACAGTTCATATAGCTAACATCAGTTTGAATCTTTTTTCCATGTGAGTTGGTAGTTTGTAGGGAAAATCTGTCAGAAATCTCAGAATCTTTTACTAACAGCATCCCAGCTTCTTCTGTAACCTCTTTACAGCATCTTGGATTTCCTTGTTCCTAAGACTATACACCAAAGGGTTCAACATAGGAATCAACACAGTGTAGAAGACAGACACAAATCTGTCAAAGCTGGAGGAGCTACCAGAGCTGGAACTGAAATAGACAAAAGCACTGGAGGTGTAGAATAGGGAAACAGCTGTCAGGTGAGAAGCACACGTGTTGAAGGCCTTGGACCGACCCTTAGCTGAAGTGATCTTCATGATGGACAAGACAATATAGCCGTAGGATATCATGATGGCTAAGGCATTTGAAATACAAAACACCATTGTTAATATGAGAATCACTACCTGTGCAAAAAAAGTGCCAGTGCAGGATAGATTTAACAGCTGGGGCATGTCACAGAAGAAATGTCTGATGACATTGGGTCCACAGAAGTGGAGCTGCAGCAAGGCACACACCAGAGATACAGAACCTATGAGTCCTGCTGTGTAGCTTCCCATCACCATCCGAGCACAGAGGCTGGGTGACATGATTGATGAGTAGAGAAGAGGGTTACAAATGGCAGCATACCTGTCATAGGCCATGGCTGTCATGAGGCAAGATTCACTCAGTCCCATAGTGGAAAACATAAAGTATTGAACTATGCAGCCCACTAAGCTGATAGTTTGCTTTTCCTGGAAGAGGTTGGAAAGCATCTTTGGGACTGTAGAGGTGATATAGCAGATGTCTATAAAGGACAGATTACTGAGGAAGAAGTACATAGGTGTGTGGAGGTAGGAGTCCATCCTTATTAAAACAACCGGGGACAGGTTCCAGGTCAGCGTTGTAATATACAGCATGAGAAACATAACAAACAGCAGTGCTGTGATTTGGGGAAAATCGGAGAAACCCAGGAGGATGAATTGGGTGATCTCAGTAATATTTCTTCTTTTAATCATGGCCTCCGTGATCCTAGTTAGTATTGGGGAGGAAAAATAGGACACATCATTGGTTCAAGTGAAATAATAACATTTTCTATCTCTTTCTATGAGTTTGGAGTGGGAGAAACACTCCATTCCCTTGTCATAGAAAGAACTCAGTGTTTCCTTTCCAGCTGTCAATGAAATCCTGCTCATTTTCCAGATCTTAACCTGATTCATATACTGTTATGAGGATTTAAAAAGATAACTAAAGATTGCATGGAAACATTTTTTAATGCACCCATGAAGTTGCTGAGCTTATGAAATAGATGGCAGATTTTATTGATTGAAATAAGTGGTTTACTTTAATGGTTTACTGATACTTCTAATTGCTGATTCAGTCTCATGACAGTGTAGTTGTTGTTCTTTCAAAATAAATATGAAATCATTTTATATCCCAGATTATGAATTTAATAATTTTTATTATCTTTTTTCATTTAGGGAATGTTCCTCTATTCATAAAATTTCTCCAATGCTTTGCTAATTTATTTAAACAACATTTTGAAAATAGCCTGGAATGTTACATAATTTACAATTGTGATGGAGTTACTCACGTTTGCCCAATAAATCATGGATTAAATATTGGAAAGTCTTCCTATGAAACACCCAATCTGGAAGTAGGAAGTCCATTCTTGGCTTTAAGGAAAGATTATTTTAGTTTCAGGGTTTTTTTGTTATTTGAGCAACACCATATCAGGAATATGGTCAGAGGTTCAGAATAAGAGGCTTAGGTGTGATTCCCCTTGTACTATGAATTTGTCTAAACTGCTTAAGATAACTAAAGTTTTTCTTCTCCTAACAAACTGAGCACCAGTGCTCTTGAACCTCAAGTTTCCTGGGAGGATTATAAGCATCGCAGACACACTGACTTAATGTCTTTAGGTCAGAATAACTCTTGATCCATCACCTGCAAGAGATTTCATTGTTTTCTTAAATTTCACTCTGGTACCATTAGTTACTCACCATTTCCAGAAGAGACTGGGGAAATATGGATTCTTATTTTTATTCCCACTGATAAGTTTTTTGATAATTTTTCAATTTGGTAAGGGGTAATTTTGAATATACTCACTGTCTTTGATAAATATGTTCCCTGTGTTAACCATATTTCTGGACAGCTAGAGAAGGAAAATTTTCTGATGTAAACCTTGAATCCAAACTTCATTAGGTACAAGTAGCTAATGGAGATGTTTCCCAGTGCTGACCTGACAAAGTTGTGAACAGTTTGAGGTGTGTGAGGTACAAAACCAGGTGAAGCAGAGAATGTTACTAAGTAACAAATGATTCAAGTTAAAGAAGCCGGAAGGCTGGAATTCAGACCCATGCTGTCTGCATATGTTGTCTGAGTTTGGGTATCTGCTTTGTCATCCTGGTGTTCTCAGACTTGCCAGCACAACCAATGAGAATAACAAAAAGCTGTTTGTGGCCTTCCAATAAAACAAAAGAAATTGCATGAGTTTGTGTCCTTCCTGTAACACTTACCTTACCACAGGCTAACCAAAAATTATTGGATCAAGATGTATATTTCTACAGAGATCAAGCTCTTATTTTTAAAGCAGTATTCTGAAAAAGAGATATAAAGTATTATCCCAATGATTAAGAAAAGGGGACGTGTAGACGAGAATATTTTTATCTCAGCCAACTTTCCTGAAAGAAAGTTGTTTGTTTTGATTCAGGTCTCTCTGTGAGCCTTACACAACTGTCAGGATTGATATTCACTGTTTCTTTGTGTTGAAGAACCCCCTATCCCTTTATAATACAAATAAACAAACAGAAGGCAATAAATGTCACAGTAAGATATTTAAGAATTTAACTCCCGTCTCACACCCTAAATTAATGCAGATTTTTATGTTTGAGATAATTCTATTGACTGAAGTTCAGTAATCAGGGTAAAGAGAAAGAAAATGGTTTTCAGAGTAAGGAATTTGAGAGAGGTGAGAGGAGATGCATGCATCAGGTAAATATCTAAAACCCTTTTCTCATTTAAGTCCTACTGTAAAAACTGCACAGGTCTTGACAGAACACAGATTCTACATTCAAAGTCTTGACATTTAGCCTTAACCCTAATCCTAGAAGAAGATGTGGTTCTTTTGGAAGCTTCAAACTACCTATTTTTCTTTCTGTGTACTTTTCCATTGACTGCAATGCTTCTCCTTAGTAGATGATTTTGGCCAGGGACATAGTTATCCATTCACAGCATCACAGCAACTGAGACTGCAACACTGAGATCCTGTTAAGAGTTAAGGTGGAAGGAGAAAAGCCAATTACAGGGAAATACCACAGATACTTACTCTCTGGTGTAATGATTGCTTCGCTGACTTCCCTAATGATTTCGGGCCCACTTTGCCATGTGTAGCAATTCTCTACTTTCCACTGGTCTTTTAATGATCTCAGGGTTGTTACTCTATGGACCTAAGAGCTATTTGTAAAAAGGACATAGGAAATCTTCTCGTCCTTAAACTCTCAACTTTTAGTTTGCAGTCGTGAGATCAGAGATGCTAAAGGATTTGCCCTTAGTGGTACAGGTGGCTAGTCACCTAGCTGGATAGTAGTCAGTCACAGTTGCATACACTACTCTGTTCACAACTCGCTTGTTAAGCTATACAGACATTTATTTCTTTAAACTCCTAAACTAAACCAACCATCCAAACAGTAATATTATCTCCATGCACATGAGAGGAAATTCCAGATGGAAGACATGCACTACCTCTCTGTCATCACTCTAGGGACTTAATATGATTATGACTTTAAATGCTGCTATCATAGAACTCCAATAAAATTCTGGCTTTGTAGCCTACAGTTTATGCAACTTTGTGTAAATTAGCCTCTTCAGGCCCTCCCTCCTGTTGCCCACAAATGGATCTAACAGTAGTTTCTAGTCCATAGTTTCTCTATGAGAGAGACTAAAGCCACCTAAGCAGTGTGCAGGACCCACATCATGTTTCTATGTAGCATGCAGCTTATACATTCTACTTTGCCTTGCAATTCTTTCCAATATATTATTCTGCACTTCTAGTCTTTCATTAAATTAAAAACTATTCATTATAAATATCTACTTCTTCATTTAGCCATAAGACCATGTGGAATTTCCCTTGTACATATTGGTATGTCCACTCATATTGACAATATGCTGGTCTTGTTCTCATAACCATATTGTTGAGAGTTCTTGGTTCTATTTTCCCCTGTCATGTCTAGGGAATAGAATCTCCTAGCATGAGTCTGTGGTCCCTGGTTCCTACAATCTTTTCTGCCCTATCTTCTTTGATTTTTTTTAAAGCCTTAGTTTTGGGATTTGCATTACAGATGTATCCATTAGTGTTGGGCACCCCACAACAGACACTTGTACTTACACACATGTATATACATGTAACATAATAAAAAAGAGATCATGAATTTTGGAGGTGATGTGACACTGGAGGAATTGGAATGGGGAGAGGGAAGGGAGGAAGTAACACAGTATCCATGTATGAAATCCTTATAAAAACTATTAAAAAGTATAAAACTCTAGGGCAATTTTCCAAACTTTGGAGGATATTTTGAGTGTAATAGAAAGTATTGATTATGACCTTATTTACTGGTGATACAGGCATCCTCAGTTTGTCTGCTTTAGTAAAACTTGCTTGTAGGCTTTTGTGTGAATGTTTATTCTTCAAACTCAGATCCTCATTCTTTTTTTTTTAAACAAAATATGAACATATTTAATAGGATGCCCAATAATGAACATTTTATCACTTTCTTCAAGTGAGGGAGAATACACCTGACCTGTGCTGTGGGAGTAACAGGATAAAGGCTCCCAACTCGAGTGTCAAACGGCTCCACAGGAAATCCCCATTTACCAAGGAAAGGATGTTTCCTGCTAGCATTGTCTCTGCTATAAGTTCCAGCCAAATAGCCACAATTTCCAAAGAATTTCTTTGAGCAGATCCTCATTCTTATGCTTTAGTCACCTTACTAACTGAGCCATGCCCCAAGCCACAGATATTTAAACTTAAATGCCATTTACAAACCCAACGTGTGCTTTAAACTGTATTGGAAGCAATATCCTAACAATGTTGCTTCCTACATTACCTCTTATGACCCAGCCAGCTACTTTGTATATCTAAGCTTATGCAATTTCAAACCCTCTGAGATGAGTTGTTTGTCATATTTTCAGATAAAATGATAAATGCACTGTGTTTCCAGAGTGATGCACTTCACACAGCTGAGCCACTTTCCTGTCATAGCTACCTGACTTCTAAACTCATGTTCTCAGTCATTTCTCTAATCACCACATCCTGAATTTTCCAACATATCTTTTTAAAGGGGACTTCCAGGGGTTCTTTCTTTCTTTCTTTCTTTCTTTCTTTCTTTCTTTCTTTCTTTCTTTCTTTCTTTCTTTCTTTCTTTCTTTCTTTCTCTCTCTCTCTCTCTCTCTTTCTTTCTTTCTTCTTCTTCTTCTTCTTCTTCTTCTTCTTCTTCTTCTTCTTCTTCTTCTTCTTCTTCTTCTTCTTCTTCTTCTTCTTCCTCTCTCTCTCTCTCTCTCTCTCTCTCTCTCTCTCTCTCTCAATTTATTTTAGCTGAGTATACTGGCACATGCCTTTAATCCAGCACTTGGGAAAGGCAGATGGACCTCTGTGAGTTCCAGGCTACTCTGATCTATATAGTGAGTTCCAGGACAGCCAGACATACATGATGAGACTCAGTCTCAAAACAAAACAAAACAAAACAAAACAGAACAAAACAAAAGAAGATTTATTTTCTTTTACTTTGTCTCTGTGTGTGCATGCATGTGTGTGGGCACCAAGGGATTCCAGAAGAGGGTAGCTGACCCCTTGGATGGAGGTGGAGTAACACGCAGTTTTGATCTACCAAGTGTGGGTTAAGGAATGGAGCTCAGGCCCTCTGTAAGAACAGCAAGCACTGTTAACTGCTAAGCCATTTTCCAGACCCAGATGTTAGATTTTGTCTTCGTGAGAGCCTGATGGGCCAATAGTAAAAAAATAAAACTATCTTTTTATATTTAGAAAAATGGACATAAGAGATAGAGTCAAGTGGAGTTATTTCATTTAAAAAAAAAGTCTCAATATTCCCTTGGGCTATGTGTTTTGTGTGGCTAAAAGGAGGCCTGTTTTCATATAATCTGGGATAACAACTGACCTATCGACCTAATCTTTTCTATGTGAGCAGAACATGGGAACACTAATGCGATAATGAGGGGAAAGAACAGCACAATTGTGAAGTGCATTTTATTGGAAGTCTCAGAATCCAAAACTTACCATTGCCCTCTTCTCAATATTCTTAGGGTTTTAGCTCATGACGCAGGCCTGGAATGTGAGCCTCAGCATTCTCATAACACTGGACAGCCATCTCCATATACCTCAGCAACCTCACCTTTCTGGATATCTGCTGTTTCCACCTTTACTCCAAGGTGCTTTCAGACTTCTTCAGGAAGCGCAAATCCATCTTCTTTGTGGACTGCACCATGCAGTTCTTCTTCTCAAGCCTGGCTCTGGCAGATTCCTGTCTTCCTTCAACCACAGCCTATGATTGCTGCCATTTGTAATCCTCTGCTCTCCACAGCCATCGTGCCCCAGTCCCTCTGTGTGCACATGGTGGCAGAGTCTTATATCAGTGGATTCTTCAGCTCATTTTTTCAACTGTGAGCCTTGCTTTGGTCCGATTTCTGTGGGTCAAATACCGACCATTTCTTCTGTGACCTGTGCCAGCTGTTAATTCTCTCTTGCTCTGATACCTTTTTATTTTAAGCCATGGACTCTGTGCTCACAGTGATCTGTGGGCTCACATCTATCTTGGTTATCATGGTATCTCATGGTTACATCATTGCTACTATTCTTAAGATCACATCAGTTGAAGGCAGATCAAAGGCTTCCAATACCTATGCTTCTCACCTGACAACAGTGATACTTTTGTTTGGTTCAGGTATCTTTGTCTATATATATTCTAACTTGGGAGATTACCTGAGCCAAAACAAGTTGGCATTGGCCTTATGCACTACTATGATCCCCATTTTAAACCCATCGATCTACAGTCTGAGGAACAAAGAAATCAAAGATTCCCTAAACAGATTAAATAAGAGGTTCTTCATATTATTAGTTACAGAATTTATTATAAATGTGTAGTTGCTCTTCATGTCTAGTATAAATGTGGGATGGGTACAAAGCCAGGAAGATGAAAGGTCATTATGCAGTTGTGACAAAACAAAAACAAAAGAAATGAAACAAACTACCCACCAACAGGCTAAAGCAGCCAACAACCATCTCACTATCTTGAACAGGTCATAACGACAAGGGCCATAGGCATCAGTCCTCATCAGTGTTGCAAAGAAATTAACAAGGCAGGAGGTATTCCAATTTGTCCAGGAAAGGGATTTCTGTAAGTACTGGAAGATTTTTTTTAATTATTTATTTATTTTTGTTTGTTTGATTGATTGATTGATATGTATGTGTGTGTGTGTTATGATCTCTATATGCTCACACATGTGTGCTCAAGTGCTTGTCTATACACATAAGTATAGATGCCCAAGACTGATGCCAGCCTTTTCCTAGTCTTACCTGTTGAGACAAAATCTCTCGCTGAACCCAGAGTTCACATTTTCTACTAAACTCGCTGGTAGCTCCCTGGTCTCCCTGTCTCCAGCATCTGTTCTCAGTGCTGGGCTTAGAGATGTGGATCTCCATGCTTGATATTTAGGTGCATACCGAGGACCTAACAGCTTCTCATGATTTCCCTTCATGCACTTCATCCACTGAGCTATTTCTCCAGCCAATTTCTTAATTTTTTATTTTAAAAGATGTTAGAACAAAGCTGCACATACTAATGGGGTACTATACTTATACATATATTCGTTGTGTGCTACCTAAATGCTGTTAAATATATTCATCACTTCAAATATTTGATTTTTTTCTAAGTTTATTTTTATTTTGAACTTGTTCTCTTGCCTCTGAAAATCTTGATTTTTTTTATTTATAGATTTATTCAATGTATAATTAACCAAACAGATAAACAGGTTTTGCTAACATCACACAAACAGACATAAACAAATAGTAGAAATGGCTAATACATCTACCATGTTTAAGGCTTTGCTGTCTAGTTGGCTGGGATGTCATGTGTTTGGTGGAGAGTTATTTATTGTTTTCTGTCTTATACAACTAGAAATCAGGAATCAGACATAAATTCTCTGTTAGTGAGGTGATTATATCCTGATTTTGGCAACTTCTACTCGCCGGTGTATTACATTTTTAGCTTATTTAATAAAGCAAATCTGTATTAGGAAGTCGTTTGCTACTAATTTAAAAGTGGAAATTGTTAGTATAATGGACAAGAAACTGGACTTGTGGAAGCATAAGAAAATCTTAATTTAGGAGATGGAGACATGATGTACTGGCTGGTTTTGTGTGTCAACTTGACACAAGCTGGAGTTATCACAGAGAAAGGAGACTCCTTTAAGGAAATGCCTTCATGAGATCCAGCTGTAAGGCATTTTCTCAATTAGTGATCAAGGTTGGGAGGGCCCATTGTGGGTGGTGCCATCCCTGGGCTGGTAGTCTTGGGTTCTATAAGAAAGCAAGCTGAGCAAGCCAGGGGGAGCAAGCAAGTAAGTAACATCCCTCCATGGCCTTTGCATCAGCTCCTGCTTCCTGATTTGCTTGAGTTCCAGTCCTGACTTTCTTTGGTGATGAACAGCAATGTAGAAATGTAAGCTGAACAAATCTTTTCCTCCCCAACTTTCATCTTGGTCATGATGTTTGTGCAGGCATACAAACCCTGACATAACCATCTAAGACAGATGGATTAGTGGTTAAGAGCATTTTCAGAGGATCTAGGTTCAGTTCTCAGCACGTGAACTGCAGCTCAGAACCCTCTGTAACTCTAATCCTAGAGGAGCTGACAATCTCTTCTGCTCTTTGCAGGTACTAGACACAAATGGCTCATAGCCATACTTGCAGGCAAATAACATAAACATAAAAATAAAAAAAGATATTTAAAAAAATTAGTTTAGCTATTTCCCTTTGGCCTTTGTGGGAGTAGTGGAGAGTTGAGATTTCAAATTCCTAGGAAAAGACACTGGAATAAAAGCTCACCTGCATTGTTTATCTTTCACAAGAATTCTGATTTCCTTAAACTCAAGAGAGTAGAAATTGTGGAAATATACAAGAGTTTCATTCTGATCTAAGCTGTTCTAAACACTCCAAAACCTCATCTGTGCTCAGAAAGGAAAACTCTACATTTCCCCAAGTATTCATGTAATAAAGGCTTTCTGCAAAGCTCCTGGGCAACTATTAACAAGACAGCTCTAGAGGTTCCACTCCGGACCCACATGCCTCTGGCATGGAGTCCCATTCTCAGCAGCATGGATACGGAAGGGAGAGCTCATGAGGAGGAGGGTAGACAACATTATTGGAGGAATTTTGTTGAGGAAAGTTAGAAATGGAGTAGCAAGTTCAGATTTCACTTGTCTTGTTAATCAACACTAAGGTCTGAGGGTGTTCTGTGTCTATACTTCCCTGTACTCCAGCTTAAAGTCAAGGATATTAGCTCGTATCTATTCTGTGGTTGAAAGAGAAATAAGTGTGTATGGCCATTCCTTTTACCTGATTATATTATTAATATTTTTACTGTTATCGTATAATAGATTAGTAAGATGTCTAAGTAAATCACTACTTAGCATCAAGGTCCGTAGATTTTAAGTTTACTATATTTCTCTTCATTTACAAATCACAATAATTTCTATTTTCTGAGATTTTGTTATGGTTTCCATTTTTACAGGTTCATGTGTTTAAACATCCTGTATCTAGATGATGGTGTTCTTTGGGGACACTGTGGAACCTTTGGGTTGGAACCTAGCTAGAGAAAGTGTGTCACTGGAGGGCAAGCTTTGAGGTTTATAGCCTGCCTCTCTTGGGATGTGTCACTCTCTGCCTCTTGACTGCAATATACCCTTCATTATACTCTAACCATGAGTTCTTCCGACTGCCCAACTGCTGTGCCTTTCCCATCATGATGGACTATTTTCCTTAAAATCATGAGCCAAAACTAAATGTTTCCTCTCTTAAACTGTCTCTAAATCCTGTTACAATGACACCTAAAGTAATACAGATGAATCCACTGATTTTATTTGTATATTTTGCTACTATATACTGAAGATAAAAAAACATTTTACTTACTGCTATTGATCCCCAAGGCAGCAATATTTCCCCTATATGAAACAGATACTGAAATTGTTACCCAGTATTCAGGTCATGTTACATAACTTTTCAAAATTGTGTATTGAATAGTAATAAATTTCCTTCACTTAAGTTGTTCTTATATGAAACAAATCTGAAGTAAATTTTTGTTTCATTGTTACTTTATTCTCAACATTTGTACCTTTTCACATTGTTGAATTATTCTTTGAGTTGAAATTTTCATGTTAACATTTTCCCAAAAGATTATTTTTGTGAAGCTTTATTCTCTGACTTGAACATGAGTACACTTTTACAAAGTCTTTCCCAGTGACTTTAATTCAATGTTTAGTTTTCCAAATCAGCCAATTTGCTGTTCTCTGCTTCAGTTACTGTAAAATTCCTGAAATTGCAGGTGCCCATCTCCCTCCTCATTAGCTGCTAATCTCCAGAAGGCATCTGTATGTAATCCATATAGTCTTAGATACTCAGAGACCTGCTGAAAAAAATCCTTTTTTTATCCTTAATTTTCCTCTGTCTCAATGTGCTGGAAATAAAATGTTAGAGTACTTACAAAAGCCAAAGAATTAAAATATATTACACTGTTTTACCAATATAAAAACACTGTTTTAGAATATAAAATCAGCATTCTGTACTGAGTTGAGAATCCAACCATGAAGGGTTCAAGCAACCACCAACCCATCTTCCTTTAACACCACAAAGAAAACATTACTTCTCACAATGTAAGAACATTTCCTTCAAATCCCAGAATCATTCTATTTCCAGGCCAGGTTGAAAGTACTGGGAGAATCCTAGAGACAGAGACAACATTGGGTGATAGAATTATGGGACTGGAGAGATGTCTCATCTGTTAAGAGCATTGACAGTTCTAGCAGAAGACCCAAGTTTAATTCCCAGCCCCTAACAGCCACCTGTAACTACAGCTTCAGAGAGAATCCAACCTTCCTTTTCTGACCACACAGGTGTGTGTGTATGTATACATACCCCCTCCCCACACATACACAAAAATGAAAATAATTCTTAAAAATAAAGAACTATCAGCTGCAGGCAAATTCCCTTGATACAGAATATAAAGTACATTTATTTCTTTGAAAATCACCTGGTTTGTTAAATTCATACACAAAAACTTGCATGCTATGCACTGTATCCTATAGATGATTTGAAGATGAGACCAAAGTGAATTTTCTTCCTTTATAGAACATATCATTAAAATCAGTGATGGGGTGACTGGGATGGATGGGAAGAATTGCTATGGAGATTCATCACGTTGTAATATAAAGTCAAGAATAGCTAAACAGATGGTGGCAATGGTATATTGAATTTTAAGAAATTATTCCAAGAATGCAAAAAACTTGCCTTTTTAACTATTCAGTTTGTTAAAATTAATTCCAATCAAAATTTCAAATGGACTTTGTATATTACTTTACATGTCATTGTGACAGAATTTAGAAATAGCTTAAGAGAGGAAACATTTAGTTTTGGCTCATGATTTTAAGGAAAATAGTCCATCTCGATGGGAAAGGCGCAGCAGTTGGGCAGTTGGAAAAATTCGTGGTTAGAGTGTAATGAAGAGTATAATGCAGTCAAGAGGCAGAGAGTGACACATCCCAAGCTAGCCCTCCAGTGACACACTTTCTCTAGCTAGGTTCCAACCCAAAGGTTCCACAGTGTCCCCAAAGAACACCATCATCTAGATACAGGATGTTTAAACACATGAACCTGTAAAGATGGAAACCATAACAAAATCTCAGAAAATAGAAATTATTGTGATTTGTAAATGAAGAGGAATATAGTGAACTTAAAATCAGTGGATTGCATTACAAAGGAAAGTAAGTTGAAACTGTGATGACTTTAAGTATTGTTAGTGGACAACCTAAACAAAGTTATATGACAAAGAAGTCTGCAAGACTAAACAAAGTCTACAACCTAAACAAAGTTATATGACAAAGAAGAATAATGCAAGAACTGATTAATGAAGGGTTACTGACTCTGTATACATGTGTGTACATACATGTATGTAGGTATCAGTGACTGAACATGTGTATATGCATGTGTATGCATCCATATGTATGTGCATGCATTTGTGCATGTATGTGTGTGTGTGTATGTGTGTGTGTGTGTGTGTGTGTGTGGTGTGTGTGTGTGTGTGTGTGTATGTTGCTGGGAACTGAACCAGGATGTTGCATATACCAAACAGATGATCCCCCCTGAGCCACATTGTCAATCCTAGATTAACATTTGATGGAAGTTCCATCTGTTTACTTATGAAATAACTAGATAATTACAAAAATCCTGTAAAAATTATGAATGAGAAAATGAAAAGGTTTGAAGTCAAAGTGATCAAGTAAGTTCAAGTCACAAGAACTAAAAGCAGCATATTTTGTCTTCAGGATTATCAATAACTTAAAGCAGTTTAAATATTGAGTAGGGACTAATTGTTCTGGAAGACACATAAACATATTTTTAATTCAAGTTAATCTTAACATCGGAAAACACTTTTTTTCATTTTTAATGCTAAAGACAGGAAATTAACTATTATGATTAGGTAGTTTTATTAAGTTCACAGTCAGTGTTTTCAGATAATTGCTTTTTTTCTACATCCAAGTGACTGCAGTATTTGAGAAATTTTTAGGTCAGGAAAAGCCAGAAAAAATGGAAATAGAAATATCTCCTTCCCCATCAAGGAGAACATTTCTATATTCTGAGATAATAATGCCTCTTTCTGGAGGGGAATATGGGCAGGCATTCTATCAGATCCAGGCATATCTTCTAGGCCTTCAATCCTAGGTAGTGACACAGACCCACACTGTCTGCACATGACCCACCTGTGGCCACCACCAGATTGGCTTCATAGAACCTGAGAGACTGAACTCACGAATCTCTTCAAGTTCCTTTTAGCTCCCTGCATTCTTACTAATCAAATCTGTTGGTTTTCAACAAGCCAATGCATCAGCTCCCACTACACAGATGCTTAGAACCTGCTTGAATGTTTGGCATGAGATACACGTTAACTTGTTAGAAAGAGAGGCATCTATAAATTCACCATATGGCCACGACAGTGAATACTAATGATATACCAGATCTACCTGTTGGTAATAGATAGATAATATGTCTGGAGCTTTTATGAGCTTCCAGGCACTGTTGTGTATGCTTATTCTGTCCCTCCAATCCCCAGAGAGACACGTTATTATTAGGCACTCATATTACACTAAAATAAGAGGCAAACAGGCATAGATAACTATACCAATGTTTTATAACCATGACCAGTAGGACAAAAATCCAACCTGGACATTCTACACCCACTTACGACAAACTTGGACATTCCAAGTCTATTCATATTCTTTGGTTTAAGTGTGAGACAAAAAGGACTCACCAAGTGTCAAATTGAATAAACCCAAATAGAGATCCTCGCCACCACAGAATGGATAATGGCTCCATATGGTCTGAATCAGTAAAGTCAGTGTGTTAGTTTGCAAGTCTTTTCCATCACTCATGGATTATTTGGAAGATTCAGAAGCTCTTGAGAAAGTCCAAATCGCAGGCACTCATTTGGCTCATTGATTGCTGGGATGTGGTCATGCCATGAAGCTGTTAGTGTCCGTTTACTGCACATATATGAATAGAACAACAGTAGAGGACATACAACAAGGAAAATCAGGGTGTGATGAAGACCTTAGGAAAATCACCAAGTCATCTGTGGCATGGAAAGGATGAGAGTTTACCAGCCGAGAAGAGAGGGAGAAAGAGAGCAGATCAAAGGACTACTTCTCAGTAAGAGGGTACAGAACCAGAGCTGATAAGATGATCAGAACCAAGGACATATCAGCAGTTGGTCAAGGATTGAGGTTAGAAGTCAAGGAAAGATACTGCCCCAAGAGCCATGTGAAAAAATCTGTGTGTCCTTAAGAGTATTGTACAGATGGAACTCACCCCAATAGCATTTCAGAACTTCACAAACCCCATAGCTTAAAAATACTGCCCAGAAGCAAATGACAGACGAAATCCTGCCAGAGTGGTAGTGCATAGTTGGAATCCCAGAATTTGTGATACTGAGTCAGGAGGGTTTCCATGAATGTGAAACTAGTCTGGGCTACTATAGGATGTTCCAGTGCAACCCCGGGATACATAATAAGACCCTGTCTCAATAAAAACCAAAGCCTCAAACAAAAAATCCTCATGAAGTTAGATAACCAAGACTAGGGAGCAATAAAATCTTGAGTTAATAACTTTACCCTTAGATCTTAACAATAAGGACTAAGTAAAGTTTCCACTGTGAGATGGAATGGAGATTCAAAACATAAGTAAATGAGTTGCACTTTTCACTCTTCAGTATATGACTTTAAAATGTGTTATCTTACCTTAACTTGAAAGGAATGAGCCACAACCAAATGACCAATTTATAACAACAATAAATTCTAAGTTTCCAGCATATCCACAGATTGTGATTAAAACAGATGAAATGGAAATAAGAATGGCGATTCTTTCTAGGATTGGGAACTGTCTGGCTTGAACGGCTTGGAATCCTTGGCTGAACTTGGAGTAGCCACCACAGAAGGAAGACAAAGAAGAGAGGGGAGAAAGGACAATAAAGGGAAGCACTTGTTCCGTGAAGAGAGGGCTTCACACACCTAACATCTTGGCATGTTAAGAACCAGGAATGATCTAGACTCATGTGTGATGACATTTTAGTGAAGGTACTATGCACCAGTATCCTAAGATGGATGCCAGTTTAGGGGCCAGTTTCACTGTTGAAAGTGAAATTGCAGCTGCTACAGCCACAATGTGTTCTAATGATTCTCTTCTCTACACAGCTATCAAAAGAGTGAACCAAAGTATCTACAAGTTTTCAATATCCCAGGAATTTGTCCCTTGATTGATCCATTTAGAAACTTCAGTAGCCTCCGTGACAGAGGATTAATAAAGCAATGATAGACTATATTTTCAACCAAGGACTAGAAGTCCACAACATTCAGGGCTGCAAATATGGCTCATCTAGTAGAGTGATTGCCTACTGTGCACAAAGTCCTGGGTTCAATTCCCAGCATCACATAAAGTACACATGTTTGTAATCTTATCACTTGGGATATTGAGGCAGGAAGATTAGAAGTCCAAGTTCATCTTCAGCTACATATCAAGACTGGGCCAGCTTGGGTTATGTGAGATGCTGTCTTAAGAAGTAAGTACTATTTAGTAGGTACTTTTTTTTTAAATTTTATTTTCTAAGTTTTTTTTTATTTACATTCCAAATCATTTCCCCTTTCCCGTTTCCTCCCTCCCCAAAAGTCCCATAAGCCCCCTTCCCTCCCTCTTTTCCCCATTCAACCTCCTCTCGTTTCTCTGTCCTGGCGTTCCCCTACATCTTTTTAATGGGTCCAGAGATAGTGTTTTAGAGTTCTACTGCTATGAACAGACATCATGACAAAGGCAATTCTTATAAGGACAACATTTACTTGAGGCTGGCTCACAGATTCAGAGGTTCAATGTATTATCACCAAGGCAGGCACATGGGAGCATCCAGGCAGGCATGGTGCAGGAGGAGCTGAGAGTTCTGTATCTTCATCCGCAGGCTGCTAGCACAATACTGGCTTCTAGGTAGCTAGATGAGGTTCTTAAAGCCCACACCCACAGTGACACACCTACCCCAACAAGGCCGAACTTACTCCAACAGGGCCACACCTTCTAATAACTCCACTCCCTGGGCCAAGCATATACAAAGCATCACATTCCACTCCCTGGCCCCCATAGGCTTGTTCAAATCTATGAGTCTATGGGGGCCATATCTAAACATAACATAACGCAAAATACATTTAGTCCAACTTCAGAAGTCCCCACAGTATATAGCAGTCTCAACAATGTCTCTTCTGAGATTCATCTAATCACTTAACTGTACTTCCCAAAGCAAAACAGGAAAACAGTTGTGCAAACTCCAAACTCTGCATCTCCATGGCTGATATCAAAGCAGTCTTCAGATCTTCAACTCTCTTTTCATCTTTGTTGACTGCAACAAACTTCTTTCTCCTGGGCTGGTTCTACTCCCTGCTAGCAGTTTTCCTCAGCAGATAGCCCATGGCTCTGGCTTCTCAAACATCTTGGGGTCTCCAAGAAAACTTCAATGTTGCAGCTTCTTGTTTCAGTGTCTAGGATCCACACACATGATCTTCTGGGCTCCTCCAAAGGGCTGGCATCACCTCTTCGGCTTTGCCCTCTGTAGTACTCTAAGCTCAGTTGATCTACTTCACTGCTGCTGCTGTTCTTGGTGATCATCCCATAGTACTGGGACCTCCAATACACTGGGGTCTTCGACTGCAACTAGGCTTCACCAATAGCCCTCATAGGCTCTCTTCATTGTTCCTCAAGTCCTTTGCATGACCCCTTCAGTCTTGGGCTATCATCTGCAACTGAGGCTGCACCATCACCAATGGCCTTCAATGGCCTCTCACAGTGCCAAGCCTCAGCTGATATTCATGACCCCTTCATGTCTTCAAAACCAGTACCACCTGGGTGACTCTTACACATTACCAAATCCAGCTGCAGCATGAGGTACAACCTTGGCTATCTCTGGAACACAGTTTCTTTGTGCTCTTAGAAAACACTTCCCAGATTTCACCTCAGCGATGCTGGTCTTTTCTTAATCACCATTAACTTCTTATCTCCAGCTAACCAACATCAATTGTCCCAGTAGTCCCTTCTATTCTTGACTCTAAAGCTAGAGCCACATGGGGGAAGCTGCTGAGTTCTCCTGTTTGCTGGGACTTAAAAATGCCCCCTCTTGCTCAATTTTTATCAATGCTAGGATTAAAGGTGTGTATACCTGGACTTAAGCTTTTCTTCACCTAGAACTTGCTCTGTCCCAGACTGGCCTTGAACTCAGAGTTCTGTTTATCAAGGCAACTCTTATAAGGACAACATTTAATTAGTGCTGGCTTACAGGTTCAGAGGTTCAGTCCATTATCAATAAGGCAGGAACATTGTAGAATCCAGGCAGGCATGGTGCAGGAGGAGCTGAGAGTTCTACATCTTCATCTGAAGGTTGCTAGCAGAATACTGACTTCCAGGCAGCGAGGATGAGGTTCTTAAATCCCATACCCACATGAACGCACCTACTCCAACAAGGCTACACTTACTCCAGCAAGGACACACCTTCTAATAGTGTCACTCCCTGGGCTGAGCAAATACAAACCATCACAGATAGATGACAGATAGGTGATAGATAGATAGATAGATAGATAGATAGATAGATAGATAGATAGATAGATAGATATAAACTGTGTAGTTACCCTTCTTAGGAACCTGATAGTTCAGTAGAGATATAATGTAAAAAAAAGTAATTTTAGTACAATATGAATAAAGGAAAAATCTAAAATATATGCAACTTACACACAACAGCCTTGAATCCTGCCTTTCACATGCAAAGTAGAAACAGACCACATTAAATCCAAACTGTCTGGTGATCTTCATATATAATATATGGGAAAGTAGTAGCAAATTACAAACAAAGTTACAAGTTACAGTTACAAAAAAAGCTATGTTAATGAAGAGCTTCACTGATTAAGAATTAATTAATTTAATGCAATCTGTACTATTTTGGAGTTTTTATTTGCTAAATCTAGTGTTAAAAGAAAAAATATTGGAGTTTTCTGGATCTAATCACTGTTGTTTTACAGCTATGAGAATGCAGATAACAACACCCAATGCCTTCGCTTCCTCATCTACAACTTACAGGAAATGGTGCCCATAGAACTGTGTAAAATTAAAAGCATCATTGTGCTTCAGAATAAATAACAAAGTACAAAGAAAAATAAACTCTTTATACCATAAAGTATAGATTGAGTAATTAAAAATGGCAAGGCAAGAAAAATAGATAAGCAATTGCCTGACCACTTAAACAGCGAAGAATCATGCATAAAGTGAATGAAAGAAATTAAAGTAATAAAATTTATGTGAAAATAAAAATTTTTTAGTATTTTGAAATTTTAAAGTTAAATAGAAATAAAATGTGGAAACTCAGATTCGAAGTAATGGCTCAAGTATTTCTTTATTGAAATATCTGCACATTAAGTTTAGGATTAGTTTTGTCCAGTAGAAAAAATAATCAAACTGCAGTGAATTACGAGTAGAATATTATAAGTCATGGACACTGATATTTATAATGATACCTGTGAATGAGTTAAGTATATCTGATAATATTCTGAATGAAATACAATGAATCATCCCATAGACAACAAAAAGTCACTCTATAAGGATTTGGAGATCTATGAGATCCTTATAGTCTTATTCTAGTGACCTCTTGTTCTAAAAACATTTTTCTGAATGAAGAATCCACATGTAGAAATAAAATCACTAGGGGAAAACTCACTTTTCCCATTACCATTACACTGGAGAACAATTACCTGGACTTTTAATTAGTGATATTTTTTACACACTGGGTCTAAGGAGGTATTTAAGTGAACCTAAAGTGAAAGCAATTCTCTTATCGCAGATGGATGGCCAGAAGCTTGTTGGACAAAGCAGAGTTTGGAGTAGACAGCCTCCTGTAGGAATGCTCCTTCAGAGGAGAAAAGAAGGTGTGTAATGACCTTTGCCAGGATCTAGAGCAGAGTTCAGAACAGGAGGTGAGAAGCGAATGCTGTGATGTTTTCCACACTGTGGAGCAAGTAGCCACCAACAGCTCACCTTCCTCAGAAACATCTGAATGAGAGCTGTAGTCAATAGGAGTCAGGACAGCGCAGGTCAGCCTGGGCAGCTCAGGGATACTAATGCTCATGACTTTACCCTGTTTCAGGATCATCAATTTTTCATAGCCTCCATACCTGCCAGTAGCTACTTATATTAAACTGCTCCCCTGCTCCCCTGACTGAGATTTTTGGCAAATCTTGGTATAATGTTTTTTACTATCACTCTCTCCTTTTTGTCCAGTATTATTTTAAAAAGCTGTGTTAATTAAGAACTTCACTGATTAAGAATTCATTAATTTAATGCAATCAGTGTACTATTTTGGAATTTGCTAAATATAGTGTTAACAGGTTCTGGATCTCACCACTGTTGCTTAACAGCTATGAGAATGTAAGTGATAACTTAGATACCCAATGTCTCAGTTTCCTCATCTACAACTTACTGGAAATGATGTTCATAGAACTGTGTAAAAACAGCTCAGATACTATATACAAATTTTTGGGAAATACACCCATCACAAAATAAGGACCCAATAGACGACTTGCTAAAAGTGAGTAAAAGATAAATTCTACCTCAGAAAGGGGTTTTGATTTAGTTCCACTGACATAAACCTATGATCTCAGGATTCAGGATTCAGGAAGTGGAAAAAGGAGGATCTCAAGTTGAAGGCCAACCTGGTCAACTTAGTGAGATACTCTGTCAATATAAAAAGTAAAAACAAAAATTCTAGACATGGATTTCACTGCTAAGCATTTGCCTAGCATGTGCAAATACTGAAAAAATAAGAGAATGCTTGACCTTTTAGATACCTGTTATTTTTTTCCCATAAGAGATCATTTCTTATTATTTACCACCAGGGCTATAGTTCTGTATACTTCCAACATCATAGAGCCCAGAGTGTGTCAGCTGTGAGAGGAAAACAGGTGATGTAAAAGATGTCTTCCATGTCAGGCTTGGTGGAACCTGAGGAAGGGAGATCTCTGTGAGTTCAAAGCCAATCAGGGCTACACTGTGAGACCCTGTTCTCTCCAAAATGTATTTTAAAGCCTAAATAAAAAATGAAATGACTTGGCAATTAAAGTCTGTCCAAATTAGGTACCAAATTTGTAATTTACCTGATTTGTTTTTCACAAATAGACTATTTTCTTGAGTGTTTTGCTAAACAGCTTCACATTAAGTATTTTTAAACTGTGTGTATGTGCATGTGTATGTTTACATGTGTATGCAGATATACCAATGTGTGAAGGCCACAGGATAACATTGGCTATCATTCCTTGGGGACTGTCCATGATGATTTTTTTTTTGTGAGTGTCTCAAGTTGACCCAGAGTTCACTTAGTTGAGGCTATACCTTGCATGTGCTGCAAAAATGCATTAGTGGACATCAGGAAATCACATTCCCTGGCATGTCTTTGGAGGATCCCCTTCCTTACTGATTCTTTCATCACCCATTCAAATTAATTTTGCCACTGAGACATCAGATCGGAAAGTATTGCAATGTCAATAGTTTCATGAGCACACGATACTGAGTCTTGCTCTTTGGGAGTCTTAGCTCATGCCTAGAAGCATCTAGACAGAATGACTATGTGGAGGGAAATCTCAGCTATCCCAGTAGTAGGAGTGTGAGTTCCAAAACATGTGAGTCATGTTCTTTCAAGTGCACCCAGTTCCATCTAACAGTATAGTCATCTCAGTAGATTATGGACATGAAAAGATGTGAATGAAGCCAGCTTGTGAGCTATCCAGCCAGCCACGAGGATCATGAGAAAGGAAAACTCATTTAGTTATTGTGTGTGCATACATATATTCATGAATGTATGTGCCTCAGGGCATGTGTGAAGTTCAGAGGACAACTTGCAAGAGTCAGCTCTCTCTTCTCG
The DNA here is from genome assembly GCA_036184795.1 of Tokudaia tokunoshimensis. NCBI lineage: Eukaryota > Metazoa > Chordata > Mammalia > Rodentia > Muridae > Tokudaia > Tokudaia tokunoshimensis. The sequence continues at coordinate 130,542,486 of BTHU01000001.1, forward strand.
CAATGTGGGTTCTGGGAATCAAACTTAGGTCCTGAGGCTTGGCAGCAGGCGCTTTCACTGCCTGAGCCAGCTCACCAATCTCTCATTGATACTTTAAGCAAATACATTTGAGTCATTGTTTTAACATAGCTGTATAGAACAGATATAATATTTGTTATATTAGTTGATTTTTTTTCTTTGGTTTTGTTTTTCAAGACAGGGTTTCTCTGTATAGTACTGGTTGTCCTATAACTCACTCTGAAGTCCGGGGTGGTCTTGAGATGACCCACCTTCCTCTTCCCCCACCAAGTGCTGGAATTAAAGGTGTGTACCACCAATGCCAGGGTTGAAATATTTTTTTAAAAAAATTCTTACCTGAAATTATATCAGTAGCCTAATGTATAATAAAATAGCTCATAAAATTTAAATACGACTAGTGAGATTTTCAGTATATTAGAAAATGATCCACGTGTCATGCATTCAGAAAGAACTCTAAATTCATAATAATAAAAAAGACTTCCAAAGTGATTGAGAAAATAAGTTTTAGTTCACACATTAGACCTTTCCTTATCCATATTAAATTATCTATTTCCTTCACTTTCCTCCCTCAAAACATATTAAAAAGTAATAATGAACTGTTCCTGGAACCATTTGAAGGGCTTATTTAATATTCCTTCTGCTGTTTACCAAATGGTAGTCTTATTTGGTACTTTTGCATATGTTAGATTTCAACAAACATTATATTATGTGCACAAAAGGAAAACATTTTCTGTGATTCCTACATCAAGATTTAATTTGGGTTTTAATATTAAAGAGAAACAAAATAAACTAATTCATAAGATATGAAATTTTATTCAGAAGATTATGACATTTTATTATATTAAGAGAGAAAGATTGCAAACAGAAACAGTAAGGGCCTGGATCTTTGTCCCTTCACTGTTAGGTCCCTTAATCTCTTGGACTGACCCCTTGGGCTGTAATCCTATGAATAATTTATTACTGTTGCTTATTACTTCTTCAGAAGTATAGGAATGATATTTATCTATTAAGTAACTGGCTGTAACCTTTTTTCAAACTCCTAAAAAATTACTGTACATAATTTTTATTGTTATTGACTCTGATAACATTTTGCCTGCAATGAATCTCCACGGAAAAAGAAACCTTAGAATGTTAAATCTGATTATTTTAAGAAGAAAAGATGTATTGTTATTTTTTATTCACGTGTGTGTGTCTGTGAGTTTATGTGCATGTTTATGCAGGTATACACAGAGGACAGAAGAGGATGTCATAATCTCTTGGAGCTGGAGTTACTGGCAGTTGGGAGCTACCTGCTGTGGGTTAGGACCCCAAGTTGGATCCTGTACAAGAGCATCAAGCCCTCCTAACTGCTGAGCCGTCTCCAGTTCCCTAAATCTGACCTCCGTGTGCTCTGTTTATATTGCAGTTGATGTCATTCCTCTGACACTGCATGTGATTAAATTGCTATCATGCTACTGGGCCATTTGATCCATCTCACTGACTTGCAGTAGGGTGAAGGAAGCATTCTGCATTCCAGAATGTAGATTTCATCATGAATGGACCAACAGGAGATTAAGTAAAAGTAGCTGCAGGAATTAGTGGGGTTTTTTTTTCTAATGAAAGAGTCTTTCTTATTACCAAAGCAGTATTACCAGCAGCATTGCCATCTAAATATTTTTATTTCATTCTCTCTTCCTCATCGGTGAACTGGAAGAGATATAACGTTGATTTGAGAGATTAAAATTGTGTTTATGTGTTCATTAAAAAGATCTATTCACTTAAACATATGGAAGCTAGAAAAATCTTCACTGAATGCCTCTCTTAGTAATTTAAAAATAATATTCAATTTCTAGGGTCTCCAGGACATACGTGTCCTGAGAATAGACTTGAGAAAATGTACCACAGAAATGCCAAAGTAATTAGTATTTCCAATAAGCCACTTACCCAATCTTTAATAATTCTCTTGAACTATTTCTGTCCTTACTGAAGATGTTTTAAACATAGGCATCCCAGCAGGAATATAGTCTAGACCTAGGTGTGTCTTTATTATGTACACCAATGAATGGCATGGGTCAGTGTTATTTCCTTTTTTGCAGGTTGCTAATGAATCCTCTTCTTTGGCTGTTAAAATTGCATTACTATTGCTCTAGAGAACCAGACCACAGTTCTTTTTGTGTGATTTCCCACTACAATTATTGTTTTCATACTGAAACATCCCTTTGATGTGTAGAGAACAGCTGGAGTGATTACATTTTGAAAATGGGGAAGCCAAAGCCCCAGAGGTATCAGAGTGATGAAGAGACAAACCTTGGAACCCAGAGCAGGTGTCACTAGACTCAGGTCTTCTCATCAAGTGTAGCAGTAATGAATATTTATTAAGAGTTAGTGTTACTTCCTTTGTGCCTTTAGTTATCAACTGAGATAAAAGAATTTTTATGTATCATTTCTCCTAGACTAATGAAAAATGAAATGCAGGGTGAATCCTAATTTTATTTCCTTTGATGCACTCATTACACAGATCTTCTGAAGACATGGACATGGGAACCATCAAAGTGATCTTTGAAAAATGAAGGGATGTTTGCCAGTCATTACAATGCTCTATGGCTTACCTATAAAATATTATCATAAATAATTATAAAACATCCTGGGACTGACTGAACAGGTGGCATATGAATTAAGATTAAAAATTGAGCAAAATGTGGGTTCCGCAATTGATCTCATTATAAAGGTGATTTTAATTGTTAGGCAAATAATTTAATTTGTCATAGTGGATGAGTGTCAATCAATTTAGAAAACCCCAAAATAAGATCAGATTTACAGTTTTATAATGTGCTATTATTCCAAAAATTTAATGCAAATATAAAAACTAAACTACGTGAAAATGTAGAGAATGGTCTCATTGAATTATATAACTAAATATTTTTGTTCAGTGTAACACAAAAGTAGGACCATAATTATCGAGTGGAGTTGAACAGATAAAAATAAAATGATGGATATATCAAAACTGCCATCACACTTAACATTGACAATGAATGATAAACTTGGAAAATAATTGTGAAGTTTATGGAAGAGTTAATTAAGACTAATTATTTGATGGAAAGTCTCAGACACATAAAATGATGGAAAGAGGATGGCAACCAATTGATACAAATTTAAAACAATAAAATAAAATTTGCCTTTAAGATTGTCAAAGATTGAATCTAAATAAGGATATGCAGTACTGATAATAAAATAACATGAAACACTGTCATGAAATCTTCATACTAGTGCGAATCAGTATCAACATTTAGACAAGAATTTGCTTCATCTGTTTGTATGTGTGGAAAGAATTGCAGGACTGTAACTCAAACTGTGAAGTGGTAGGAAGAGAATTTTCTAGCAATTTTCAAAATAATATTTATATCTTGATTTTGTTAAAGTTAGCTTGATTGTGGACAAGTTTCCCATCCTGTACTGTAGTCTAAACAAGGAAGGCCCATAATGTTAAAATAGCCATTTTTAATACGAGTATCCATCTGCAGGTTCAAGGTGCTCCGAGAAGATGCCAGGAGGGAGGAATAGCACCGTCATCACCAAATTCATCCTTGTGGGATTCTCAGATTTTCCCAAGCTCAAGCTGGTTCTCTTTGTTGTCTTCCTGGGAAGCTATCTCTGCACGGTGGTGTGGAACTTGGGCCTCATCATCTTGATTAGGATTGACCCTTACCTACACACATCTATGTACTTCTTCCTCAGCAATTTGTCGTTTTTAGATTTCTGTTACATTTCATCTACAACCCCTAAAATGCTCTCAGGATTCTTCCAGAAACCTAAATCTATCTCCACACAGTACTTCTTCTTCTCAAGCCTGGGTCTGGCCGAGTGCTGTCTTTTGGCAGCCATGGCTTATGACCGGTATGCTGCCATTTGTAATCCTCTTCTCTACACAGCTATTATGTCCCCGTCACTCTGTGTGCACTTGGTGGTTGGAGCCTATACCACTGGTCTCTTTGGTTCATTGATTCAACTGTGTGTTATACTTCAGCTCCATTTCTGTGGGCCAAATATTATAAACCATTTCTTTTGTGACCTGCCTCAGTTATTAGTCCTCTCCTGCTCTGAAACCTTTCCCATGCAAGTCCTGAAATTTGTAATAGCAGTGATTTTTGGGGTGGCATCTGTCTTGGTTATCCTGATATCCTATGGTTATATAATTGGCACGATCTTGAATATTAGCTCAGTAGAAGGTAGGACCAAGGCATTCAATACCTGTGCCTCTCACCTGACAGCAGTCACCTTCTTTTTTGGATCAGGACTCTTTGTCTATATGCGCCCCAGCTCTGATAGTTCTCAGGGTTATGACAAGATGGCTTCTGTGTTCTATACAGTGGTGATTCCCATGTTGAATCCGCTGATTTACAGTCTCAGGAACAAGGAAATCAAAGATGCTCTTAAGAGATGTAAAAAGAAATGCTTTTCTCGTTGCCACTGTTAGCTAAAGGTCTGTTGACTGGAAGTCCCTATATTCTTCAGGGCATTTAATGTAATTCAAACACTCTGATGCTGTGGTGGAATTGCAAGCAGGCTACTCCATTAAATTCCAGGGCTGGCTTATGGCATGCAAATCCTGTGTCCTGTCTTCTTTTAGTCTTGAAGTTGCTTCTTCTCCTACACCAGCATGGCACCACAGAGCAGTTTCCATTTTCTTTGGAGTAGCAATCTTTTCTTCTTAAGTTTTCAACCCTTATTCTTTCTTTCAGAACTTCAAATACTTAAGCCAAAGAAAGCAGAACCAAACACGAGGCTGATAGTCCTTCTCAATCACCATATCTCAAGCAGTATAATGATGACGTTAATAATCTGAGACTTCAGACTCTTGAGATGTGTCCTGCTTGATTTTTTAAAAAGCGTCTTGACACAAGCTAGTGAAACCGCCTGTGGTTTCACACGAACTCAGGTTCTCTGGACAGAGAGCTGGGGCTAGAAAAACGACAGGGTGACAAGAGAAACATGGAACCAAGGCTATGTTTCCTGCTCAAGGCTCAAAACTTTAATGGTCTTTTCAAATATATAGGCGGGAGAAAAAGTCCTTCCCCCCAGAAACTGGAACCATGTCTGCAGATCTGGTCTGGCTGTTCACTAGGTTTTGGCTTGGGCAGCTGGGCGGGTCACCTGCTTATTTCAGGAATTTGTAGACCTGGAGGAACAAAGAACTTCGCCTTTACTCAACCCTAGGTGGAGCAGGATTATAGCTAGCACAGGAATTTCAGCTCACAGGCTGAGAGAACTTCACCTTGGCCAATGTCAAGTTTCTGCCAGGCAACAAGACACCCCAATATGGCTCTCTACAAGCTGGAGTGATCCAGAGGAAAGAACTGGATTTGAGAAAATGGTTCTATCAGATAGCCTGTAAGAAAGTTGTAGGACATTTTCTTAATTCTTAATGTGGGAGGGCTCACCTGACTTTGAGGTTTGCAAGCTCTAGGCTTGTGGTCCTGGGTGCTATGAAAACTGTAGACTAAGTTGTGGGAAGCAAGACAGTAAGCAGAGTCATGGCCTCTGCTTCAGTTCCTGTTCCATGTTCCTACCTTGAGTTCTTTTCCAGACTTCCTGTAGTATGATTTATTTTGTTGACCTGAACCTTCAAAGGATCCCCAGCTATAGGCAACTGTCCTTTAAGAATTCTTAGATGTTAGAACTGCTCGACTCTATGACCGTCAGTGTTGGCTGTCTCTTGACTTTCTGGAAACAGGATAGGTTATAATAAAAGACAGCTGACGGTGCAGTGCAGAACCAAGGGTGAGGCGAGTGGTCCGAGCCGAGCGTCGGAGCAGCCAAGGAGAGGGGGCAAGAGAAGTGGACCGTGCGAGCAGAGCCCTGGATGAAGTGAGCGAGCAAAGCTCTCGAAAACTTGTACGAGCGCCAGAGCTGAGAAGACGGTCGGGCCCTGGACTTGGTTCTGCTTCCACAGCCGCTGCCTGTACTGCCATGTCCGCACCGGCATCCTCCTGTTGGGCGTCTGGTACCTGCTCATCAATGCTGTGGTCCTACTGATCCTGCTGAGTGCCCTGGCAGATCCTGATCAGTATCACTTTTCAGACTTTGGACTAGGAGGGGAATTTGTGTCCATGGATAATGCCAACATGTGCATCGCTATCGCAATCTCTCTCTCTTCATGATCCTGATATGTGCCATGGCTACCTACGGTACATACAAGCAACATGCTGCCTGGATCATCCCGTTCTTCTGTTACCAGATCTTTGATTTTGCCCTGAATACTTTGTAATCACTGTGCTTGTCTATCCAAACTCTATTCAGGAATACATATGACAGATGCCTCCCAGCTTTCCCTACCGAGATGATATAATGTCTGTGAATCCTACCTGTTTGGTCCTTATTATTCTTCTGTTTATCGGCATTATTTTGACATTTAAGGGCTACTTGATTAGCTGTGTTTGGAGCTGCTACAGGTACATCAATGGCAGGAACTCCTCTGATGTTCTGGTTTATGTAACCAGCAATGATACCACGGTGCTGTGGCCTCCATACAATGATGCCACTGCTGTGACTGGCACTGCCACGGAGCCACCACCACCCCACGTATCTGCCTGATCCTGGTGCGGAGGAGCTGAGAGTAGTAGTTTGAGCCAATAGCTGCGTGAATGATCCTGTGGTTTTACTTCCACAATGAGTTCTTTGAGCCTGTTGCTAAAATACTGCATTTTATAATTTCGATGTTAAGTTGAAGCCTCTGTTGCTTGACATATACCCTGTAGCTATAGCACCAAGTAGTGAGGCTGTAGGGTTATTTTTGGTAGGAGTGGGATATGATGAGTTCCCAGAATCTTTCTCAAAACTATAGATGGCATTCTCCTGTCTGGTTTATATTTGCCTAGCCCCAAAGCCAGGTGTTCAGTCATACTTTTCCACTCCATTCCCTCTGACTGTTTTGAAAGTATAAAATCAAAATTAGATAATACTTAAATCATTCCAGCATCCCTAATATAAATAATATTAATTGCTCTAATTAGGTAGTTAGGAGCCCTTACATATGTGATATAAGAATTTCCCTACTATCCCCAATATTCAGTGACATTCTGAATTTGCTGGTCAAGAGTTTTCTTTGGGTTAAATAAAGATCCTGAGTTAACAGGTAACAGTGAGGGCAAGAGCTGCCAGGCTGCCTGTTGTTTTGGCCATGGCTGATGTGTCTCCCTGTGTGAAAGGGGGACCAGCTTGCTCGGCCCTGGGAGACTCACACTCACTTTCCCTCGGAGTCCTGCCCCAGCAAATCTCTTGCTTTATGGAGCAGAACCACCCATGTTTGTTTGGGAAAAGGTGTTCACACTCTTTCCTTGCAAGGCACAACCTACTTTGAATTTCTAAATATGCCTAATCCTTTATTAAAATGCCAGGCAGTCTTCAGAAAGACAAGGAGGCTCATTCCATGTGGAGTGCTCTAGACTGTCTGGATTGCCAAAGATGTTTATGTTCTTGTCTCTGAACGTGAGCATCTCTCCTGCTTGGTCACTGCTCAATGTGCTGTACATGAAGGCTTTGCAATTAAAGTTTGTCTGCATCCAAGAAAACAAAGAAACAAACAAAAAAGACAGCTGAGGCTGGCAGGGGGGTGGGGTAGGGCTAACAGAGTGAGAGGAGAAGGCAGTTGATGCAGAAGATATTATTAGGAGACAGTTGAGCCAGGAGAAGTCAAGCTGAACAGATAGGCTACAACAGTTGTTATGGTGAGGAGCTGCTAGTGTTGGGAAAACTGGGAGAAGGGACTTTTAAAGCAGACTTTAAGGTTGGGAGAAACATTTGTTGGTTGGGAGATACATTTGAAAGTACTGGGCCGGAAACTGGGAAGAATGGTTGGGAAAGAAATTAGATTCAGGGATTCCTCCCTCTCCCATCCTCCTTTCTCTCTCTCTAGTGTTAGGGGTGAAACCAGGAGGATAAAGGGTAAGAAAAAGAAGAACCCACAAAGTAGCAAAGACCAGGTACAACTTTCCTTCATGCCTGACTACAAGTTGAATAAACATTTTCCTCTCCAAGTCACTTTTGGTGATGGTGTTTTATCACAATAGAAACCCTAACTAAGACAAGATGCTTAGGCAAGTTCCAACTGATGAAAACATTAATGTGGAGGAAAGTGTCATTCTAAATTTAATCTAAATTATCTGCCAAAGTAAAAATATGTAATAAGGTGTTTGTTCTAGAACTTCTGTTTTGGGAACTTATTTTCATAACCATACATAAATAGCCTGTCAGTGAATGAACAAAATGATTTTCATGATACTACATGACACATGGATGGGACCATGTCTTTGTTTCTGTCATTGCTATCCTATCTGGAATGATATTGTATGACACCATTACTAGGAAGATTGAAACAAATATTTATTCATCTATAATAAGAAATTAATGACAGACTGAAGTATAGATACCAAAGTCCAACTTGATGAACAATGAATTTTACTGGGGTCACTTACAAGAATGTGGGTGAGGAGTTACTTACAGAAACAGAAATGACTCAAGGAGAGTTGTATCACCAACACTCACCCCAGCATGGATTACAATTCACAGATTCTGAGAACCTGGAGTATACTAAGCAGCTTGCTGTCAGCTCACCAGGTTGGAAGGTATCCTTTCCAGGTGGCTCAGTTGGTCTGGGACTTTCAGGAATCTCAGCTGGTCTCTGCTTCTTCCAGAAGACTGGACTTGTCTGAGAGTGGCTTTTAGCCATCTCTACTGTTCATACACTCCTTGTAAGGGACATGTCTAATGAATCTAATTGGTTTCAGGGACTTCCAAAAGCTATTTTGAGTTGTTTCCTTACTTTACTAAATGAACATTCCTGTAGAATGCAATGTTTCAAGCTATTGTGAAACTGCTACACACTGGATGTATCCTAGAAAATGTTCACACATTCCTTGATGCTCAAACATGGGACACGACAGAACAGGAGGAACACCCTTCCCCATGTGTTATAGAATGGCATACATCCTTACTGCAGGGATGGTTACACCATCAATGCTATGAATGAGAAGACATGTAACTAAGACCAATTTATTTGAAAGTGGAATGTCCACTGGAGGAAATCCCAGAGTATCTATCTTTTTATATGTGGTATAAAGTGGCAAGACTTCTTGATGAATGGGATCCACCATGTGAGTTTGAGGGGTTAATATGTGGATGCCTCTCAAATGATTGGTGGGCTAGAGGATACATCATAGTCACTGAAAGTGGTATGTATGGGTTGAGATTGTAAGTAGACTGTGGCATCAATTATATTTCCTTGCTCTTGGGAATAATACTTACAACTAAGGCTGAACCATGTGTGTCCTCTCAAAGAACTTGCCTGTTTACAGGAAAAACTAAAATGAGAAAAAGACCCACAGATGCTATCATCCACAGTTGCCTCTGAATTGACAGAAGAAAGGGAGCTGATATCAGGATGTTAGCTTCATGAGTTCTTGCTGGGAGATATAAGAGAAAAGGAATACAATTTAAATTGGTGATAATTTAGATCAGCTATCCTCCTGACATCTAAACCATGCAACCCATGGGAAGAACTCGATAAAGGGGAGAGGGTGAGGTAGAAATAATTGAAGATACCCTTCAGGTTCAGTCTTTAATGTGAAAAAGTGGGAAATCCATGATACAGCATGCAGATGGCCTGGTATGGGAAACCATAGTAGTCAGAGATTATTTGCTTCTGAACTGCTTGAATTGGGATAGACTTTAAACAGGAAATTAAAAAGGCTCTTAGAGAACATTAAAGATCAAAAGCATGAAGATAGATGGGATCAGTCTGAGTGCTGTGGAAAGTTCCAGAGACAAGAGCTGCATAACGACAACATGAGGAAAGAGTGTCTGACTGCCTGACTAATCTGAGTCATAAGGAACTCTGGACTTTGTCAGCTGAGGGCCTCCTAAATATCTGGGACTAGAGAGCAATAAATGAATACCTGTCATTATTGAGAGAACTGTGCAGGAAAGCTACATTTTCTTCAGTGTTATAGCTGCTCATAGTTGCTTGTCCTCCTGTAAATAATCCTCACCCATGATCCTATAAGCAGTCCTTATTGAACTCATCGATTCACTAAGTTAGACTTCAGTAGATTTGGTACTTTCAGCATGCTCTTCCTGGGGTGAAAAAAATATTTTTTCATCTCTCCCAGGCAAAGTTTATATGCCATAACTTCTATAAAGTAACAAATGGAACTGAGTAGAGTAATTTCCAGAAAATATCTTAAAATATATTTTTGAGCAAATAAAAATGGAAATTTCATGCATGTAAATTTGCATAATGTAAAAACAGCAATCTTAAGATCATATACAGCTCTGAAGATAGCTTCCACACATGGGAGGAATTTACTTAACTCTTAAAAATACTTCTCTTCTCTGCTCTGGTCCGTTTGTTCACCTCCATGTCAGCTGCCTGAATCTCCCACTTCTGCTTTTTCCCCAATCTCCCTCTCTCTGTTCAGAAGTTCTGCCTTCCACTTCCTGGCCATCAGATCTTTACTACAGCCAATCAGATACAATCCTAGATTGCCTTAGGCAGGTGAGGAAGAACAAATATTTACAAAATATGATAAATAACAATACCAAGATCCTGCCAGCATTTAGCTCTCTGCTGTACAGAATTAACAATTGAATATACAAAGTCATGCCTTCACACAAGGCACCCTAACACTATTTGGTAAGGTGACAAGCACCTTGAAATACACACCACTCAAAAACACAGTTAAATCCTGCCTTAATATTATTTTTAAAGGCATATTTTTATTTGTATTTATGTGTTTGTATGTGTGATGACACTTATATGAAGGTGTTTGCAAAAGACAGAGGAGGTTGTTGGATCCTCTGAAGCTGGAGTTACAGACAGTTGTGAGCAGCCTGACAAGGGTGCTGAGAACTTAATTTGGTTCTTCTACAAGAGAAGCTAATGCTTTAAACCACGGAACCATCTCTCTAACTCCACCTCTTAGGATTCCTAACAGATCATCTAAGCCCAGAATAAAAATAGTTCTCCCAAATAATCTTCTAAAGAAAATTATATTATACAAATCTCAAAATGTGTAAAGGCCAAGAAGACATGAACTTTAAGCCTATAGATATTTATGAGCTAAAGAGATAGCTCAGTGGTTAAAAGTGGGCAGAGGACCTGAGTTCAGTTCTCAGCATTGACATAGGCACCTCATGACTTCCTGTAACTCTAGCTTCAGAGGATCCATTGCCTTCTTCTGGACTCTGCAAATACCTGCACTCACACATGCATAACACACACACTCACACACATACATTCACATAAATAATGATAATAATTAATAATAAATAACTTTAAAATTTAAAATAAAAAAGAGATGAAAATATAGTCAAGAGAATACATGAAGTTTACTAAGGATTCATTCACCAGGTAGTATGTGTGTATATTCCTATATGTAAATATGACCCTTATACCTAGAATTACAGAAGTACTGGAACTGAAATAAAGTCATATGTATTATATGTTGTAATAGTAACTTTTATTCACTAGAAGTAATTTGTTCACCTCCATATCAGCTGGCTGTATTTCCCTTCTGCCTTTTCTGTGAGTCATCTCAGAGACTTACTGATGAATAATCTCACCCTTTCTAGTTCTTTCTGAACTCTGGCTGGCTGGTTCAACTCAGCTGTTCTGACTCAGAATTCCAATACAAGCTGACTGATTCAAACTGGCTTCCCTCAGCTTCTTACTGAATTGCTTTGCTTAGAAAAACTGCCTCTGAATTTCACAAAATGAACTGCACTGACTGCATGAACTGAACAGAACTGCACAAACTTAACGAAACTCAACTGCATTTAACTGAAGTGCACAGAACTACACTGAACTGAACTCAGCTGAACTGCACTCACTGAACTACCCTCCACTCCTGACTGCTCTTAAGTCGCCTCTTTTCTGTCTGTTCTTCTGAGAGTTGAGTGTATCCTATCTCTGACTCATTCTTTTATCTTTCTCTAATTTATTATTTTGTCAGCTCCTCAATGAGATGTCACATTAAAAAACGGCTACTTCCTTCATTGTTTTTTTTTTTTACCTTCATTGTTTCAGAATAAAGGTGTATACTAAGGGCATGTCTGTATTCCAGCTATAGGGAAGAAAAGGTGTGTAATTCCAGCCAGATCACACATAGAAGTTCTTTGGATGTGATCCTTTGCCAGAGCAGCCATGTTACTGATTAAAATTCCTTTTTATGTCCTCTCACTTTGTGAAAATGTGGCATAAGCTAGACCTAGATGAAGAGCAATTGGAAAACAGGGGAGTAATCAAGGGCTAAACTAGATTTTATTGAATGGAAGTGGTGGAGTCATGACAAAGCTTTAGATTACAAGATAACCTGAATGGTGAAGAGTTCCAGACCGAGTTAGAATATGATTCAATTGGTCTGAAAGATCACCTTTCTAAAATTCCCAGACATCCTACAGACTGGGTTAAAGAAATGTCTCATAGCAAAAAGAAATGCAATATGCTGAACCAAATGCCTATAACCAGGAACTTCAAGGTAGAAACTTGACCATACAAACAGAATTGCAATACTTTAACTGCCAAAAGGGTAAACTGATACAGATGGAGAAAGAGGGATAAATAACACCAAGAGTGTTTGACACAAGTCATACGGAGACATAATTTTATATTGACTTAAATTGCATAAGTGTTTTAAATGAAGTTACACCACTAATAATTTTAACTTCAAAGCCATAGACTATCTAGCAAAGCCTTCAGTGCTGGGCATAGAAAATCTTTCTTGGAGTTTATTGATTAGGAAAGTTTAGAAGACTCCCAAAACAATATAATTTATTTCTATTGTCCTTGTCTTCCTCTTAGAATTTGAAATTAAGACCCAATTGCTGAAGACAACACTTACTTAAGATTCAGGAGTAGAAGAAACTGAATTGGGATGGACAAAATGTCTCTTCTCCAAGGACTAGCTCTTATAGCATTTGAAGCTGTAATGTAAATTGTTAAGGAAGAAAAGCAATCACTACCCTAGGCAGCTGTAATGCCTACAAACCACAACACCGACCAGCACAATAATTTATCCTCAGTAGGTTTCACTTATATCTTGGGAGTATCCAACAGCCATTTAATTGGATGAAAGGTCCAGTCAACAAGAGAAGTCATGAATGATACAGTAAATCCACCAATGACCTATGGACAGTTGATGGGAGAAGGAAGCCTACTAACTTCCCAGGACAGTATAGCTTAGTTTTTAACTGCATTGTAAAAATTTCTCCTTATTTCTACAGAAAAGTGTACTTCTCACCCCTTGTCAAAGAAGCTTCTTTGCATAGTGAATAGAGACCATTACAAGAATCTACAACTGGTAATTGTAGATTTAGAGAACAATTGACAATGAGTTGTCAATTAATAATTTTAAATCATAATTTAATTACAATTTTTCTCAGTCATGAGATAGTGTCTCAAGGTTCTGTCCCCAAATAAAGAGCTACATGCAATTAATGGAAGCTCAGAGAGAAAATAAGTTTTAAAAAAGTTAATAAAACCCTTTAGGTACTGACATTACCATTAAAGAGAACAAGGCAGTTGAAAGTATACAGTAAGCAGTTACCAAGGGCAGATGAGAATTTTGCCCAAATACCCATGCCAGCTAGGACATCCATATAGCCCAATATCAGTCAAAGAAAATAAAAAGTGTAAAAAGATCCTAACCTCAACATATCCAGAAAATTAAAGACACAATAAAAAGATCAAACCTAAGAACAATAAGAATAGATGAGGATGAAGAATCCCAGCTCAAAGGGTCAGAAAACCTCTCCAACAAAATCATAGAAGAAAACTTCCCTAACCTAAAGAAAGAGATGGCTAAAAAATGTACAAGAAGTCTACAGAACACCAAATAGATTTGACCAGAAAAGAAAATCCTCTTGTCACTTAATCAAAACACTACATACACAGAACAAAGAAAGAATATTAAAAAGCTGTAAGGCAAAAAGGTTAAGTAACATATAAAGGCAGACCTATCAGAATTACTCCAGGCATCTCAACAGAGATTCTAAAAGGCATAGATCCCAGTGAGATGTCATCTATACCTTAAGAGAATACAAATGCCAGCCCAGGATACTATACACAACAAAACTCTCAATTATCATAGGTGAAGAAACCAAGATATTCCACAACAAAACCAAATTTAAACAATATCTTTATACTACTCTAGACCTAGAGATGATATTGGAATGAAATCTCCAACTTGAGGAGGGTGACTACATCAAGAAAACACAAGAAACTAAACTGTTCACAACATACCCAAAAGAAGAGAATCATACACACATAATACCACCTCCAGCAATAAAAATAACAGGAACTAACAATCATCTGTTTTTAATATCTTTCAACATGGATGGACTCAATTCTTCAATAAAAAGACATAGGCTAACAGACTGGATACATAAACAGGATCCAGCATTTTGCCGCAAACAAGAAACACACTTCAGTGACAAAGAGAGACACTACCTCAGAGTAAAAGGCTAGAAAAAAGTTTCCCAAGCAAATGGCCCAAGAAACAAGCTAGAGTTGCCATTTTGATATCCAATTAAATAGATGTTCAACCAAAGCTATCAAGAGAGATGGGAAAGGACACTTCATATTCATCAAAGGAAAAATCCACCAAGAGGAAGTCTCAGTCCTAAACATCTATGCCCCAAATGTAAGGTACCCACATTTGTAAAAGAAACTTTACTAAAGCTCAAAACACACATTGAACCTCACACAACAATAGTGGGAGACTTAAACACCCCCACTCTCACCAATGAATGGATCATTGAAACAGAAACTAAAGAGGCACAGTGAAACTACCAAAAGATATGAATCAAATGGATTTAATATATATCTACAGAACATTTCACCCCAAAATAAAAGAATATATCTTCTCAGAACCTCATGGAACCCTCTCCAAAACTGACTATATAATTGGTCATAAATCAAGCCACCACAGATATAAGAAGATTGAAACAGTCCCATGCATTCTATCAGATCACTGTGGATTAAACCTAGACTTCAATAACAACAAAAATAACAGAAAATCAATATACTCATGAAAACTGAACAACTCTCTGCTCAATGATTACTTAGTCAGGGAAGAAATAAAGAAAGAAATCAAAGATTTTATAGAAATCAATGAAGAAAATAAAGACACATCATACCCAAACTTATGGGACACAATGAAAGCAGTGATAAGAAGAAAATTCATAGCACTGGGTGCCTTCATAAAGAAATAGGAGAGATTCTATACAAGCAAATTAACAGCACATCTGAAAGCTCTAGACCATAATGAAGCAAATACACCCAAGAGGAGTAGACAGCAGGAAATAATCAAACTCAGGACTGAAATCAACCAATTACAGGGAATCAATAAATCTAAGAGCTGGTTCTTTGAGAAAATAAACATGATAGATTAAACCTATAGTCAAACTAACTAGAGGGTGCAGGGACAGCATCCAAATTAGCAAAATCAGAAAAGAAAAGGTAGACATAACAACAGAACCTGAAGAAATTAACAAGAATCATCAGAACCTACTGCAAAAGCCTATACTCTACAAAACTGGAAAATCGAGATGAAAGGGATAATTTTCTAGACAATACCATGTACCAAAGTTAAATCAAGATCACGTAACCTCACCCCACCTAGGGATCCACCTCCATCTGCAGACACCAAACCTCCACACTATTATTGATGCCAAGAAGTGCTTGTCGACAGGAGCCTGTTATGACTGTTCCCTGAAATGTTCTATCAGCACCAGACCAATACAGATGCAGACACTCACAGCCAACCGTTGGACTGAGCCCAGGGAACTCAATGGAAGAGATAGGGGAAGGACTAAAGGAGCCAAAGGGGATTGCAACCCCATAGGAAGAACTATCAACTAACTGGACTACCAAGAGCTCCCAGGGACTAAACCACCAACCAAAGAGTATACATGGAGGAATCCATGGCTCCAGATACATATGTAGCAGAGGATGGCCTTATCTGACATCAATGGGAGGGGAGACCCTTGGTCCTGTGGAGGATTGATGCCCCAGTGTAGGGGGATGCTAGAGTGGTGAAGTGGAAGTGGGTGAGTGGGTGGAAGAGCAAAGGAGAGGGGGAGACAGGGATAGGATGGGGAGGTTTGTGGAGGGGTAATCAGGAAGGGAGACATCACTTGAAATGCAAAAGAATAAAATGATAAAAAATGTAATAATGAAAGAGAAAAAAAATCAGATAACCTATCTAAATAGTCCCATAACCCCCAAGGAAATAGAAATAGTAATCAAAAACCTTCCAACCAAAAAATAGTTCAGGGCCAAATGGTTTTAGTGCAGAATTCTACCAGACTTTCAAAGAACTAATGCCAATACTCCTCAAACTATTCCTTAAAATAGAAACAGAAGGAATACTACCTAATTTGTTCTATGAAGCCACAGTTACATTGACACCTAAACCAAAGACCCAAGAAAGAAAGAGAACTTGCAGACCAATGTTGCTTATGAATATCAATGCAAAAATAATAAAATGCTTGCAAATCAAATCCAAGAACACATGATCATTCACTATGATCAAGAAGGTTTCATCCTAGGAATGCAGGGATGGTTTCATATAAGAAAATTCATCGATGTAATACATTATATAAACAAACTCAAGGGGGGAAAACCACATGATCATCTCATTAGGTGCTGAAAATGCCTTTGATAAAAATATAACATAGTTTCATGTTAAAAGTCCAGGGGAGATCAGAAATTCATGGCAAATACTTAAACATTATTAAAGCAATATATAGCAAACAAACAGCCATTATCCAAATAAATGGAGGGAAACTAGAAGCAATCCCACTAAAATATGGGACAAGACAAGGTTGCCCACACTCTCCCTATCTATTTGATACAGTACTCACAGTTCTGGTTAGAGGAATTAGACAACAAAAGGATATCAAGGGGATACAAATTGGAAAGGAAGAAATCAAAGTATCACTATTGGCAGATGATAAGATAGTATACATAAGCGACCACCAAAATTCCACCAGAGAACTCCTACAGCTGATAAACAACTTCAGCAAAGTGGCAAGATATAAAATTAACTCAAACAAATCAGTAACCTTCCTTTATATAAATGATAAACAGTCTAAGAAAGAAAACAGGGAAACAACATCCTTCACAATAGCCACAAATAGTATAAAATATCTAGGTGTGACTCTTATCAAGCAAGTGAAAGATCTATATGACAAAAACTTCAAATCCCTAAACAAAAAATGAAAACCTGAATGCTCATGAATTGGAAAGATTAACATAGTGAAAATGGCCATCTTGCCAAAAGCAATATACAGTTTCATAGCAATTCCCATAAAAATTCCAACACAATTCTTCACAGAAATAGAAAGAGCAATTTTCAACTTCATATGGAAACACAAAATCTCCAGGATAGCAAAAACAATTTTCAACAATAAAAGAACTTCGGGGAATCACTATCCCTGACCTTAAGCTGTACTACAAAGCAATAGTGACAAAAACCATATGGTATTGGTACAGAGACAGATAGAATCAAAGACCCAGAAATAAACCCATACACCTATGGACACTTGATCTTTGACAAAGAAGCAAAAAATATACAGTGGAAATAAGAAAGTGTCTTCAATAAATGGCACTGGTCTAACTGGCAGTCTGTATGTAGAAGAATGAAAATGGATCCATATTTATTCCCTTGCACAAAAGTCAAGTCCAAGTGGATCAAGGACATCAACATAAAACCAGATGCACTGAATCTAGACAAGAAAGTGGGAAAGAATCGAACTCATTAGCACCAGGGGAAATTCCCTAAACAGACTACCAAAAGCTCAGGCTCTAAGATCAACAGTTAATAAATGGGACCTCAACAAACGGAAAATCTTCTGTAAGGCAAAAGACATCGTCAGTAGGACAAATCAGCAACTGACAGATTGGGGAAAAATCTTCCACTAACCCTACATTTGACAGAGGGCTAATATCCAAAATATATAGAGAACTCAAGAAGTTAACCTCAAAAACCTAAATAACCCAATTAAAAATGGGTACAGAGATTAAACAGAATTCACAACAAAAGAATCTCGATTGGCCAAGAAGCACTTAAAGAAATGTTCAAAGTCCTTAGTCATCAGGGAAATGCAAATCAAAACAATCCTGATATTCCACCTCATACCAATCAGAATCTTTAAGATTTAAAAAAAAAAAAAAAGCCTCAGGTGACAGCAGCTACTGTTGAGGATGTGGAGAAAGGCCTGATACTACTATGCTATCATGAACTTACAGACAG
Organism: Tokudaia tokunoshimensis; assembly: GCA_036184795.1. Classification (NCBI taxonomy): domain Eukaryota; kingdom Metazoa; phylum Chordata; class Mammalia; order Rodentia; family Muridae; genus Tokudaia; species Tokudaia tokunoshimensis. The sequence goes on from BTHU01000001.1 coordinate 130,560,791, forward strand.
CAGCCTGGCATGGCCTTGCTCAGAAAGGCCCTATCAGCTGCCGAATTAGACAGAAGCAGATACTTACACCCAACCATTGGACTGAAGTTGGGGACCCCTATGCTTGAATGAGGGGAATGATTGAAGAAACTGAAAAAGAGAGCGAATTCAAATGAAGACCAGCAGTCTCAAGTAACCCAGAGCCCAGGGAATTTCCAGAGACTGAGCCACCAACCAGGAGCATACACAGACTGGTCTGAGGTCCTTGGCACATATGTAGCAGAGGTATGACTGGTCTGGCTCCAGTGGGAGAAGATGCAATTAATCCTCAAATGACTTGAGGCCTCAGGGAAGGAGAAGGCCTGGTTTAGGGGGAGGGCATCCTTTCTGAGGCAAGAGCGGGGAAGAATGAGAAGAGGAACTATGGGAGGAGGGGCCAAAGGGGTTGATGTCTGGAATGTAAATAAATAAAACAAAATAAATTGTAGACAAAAATAAAGAAGAAAAGAAAAGGAAAGAAGGTATGCAGTAAAACACAGACCTAATATGCCCTAAAAAAATTTTACCTTCCCTAACAATATCTTCCAAAAATAGCAGAATTGATGTACATATGAACTCACAGAGACTGTGGCAGCATGCAAAGATTTTGTAGATAGGGTCTCAGCTTGAGAAGGGGAAGTGGAAATTGCCTCCCATTTTTAGAATCTATCTGCAATTGATGTTCATATGCAAGGAAAGATTTTTTTTCCAGTGGAATCTCACTAGGAAATACATGTCCACAGTGAAATGGAAAGAAGGAATGGAAAAAAAAGAAAGAGAAGGCTAGGGAGAGGAAGAGAGGGAGAAAGAAAAAAAGAGAAAGAAATGAGGAAGTGTGGAGAAAAGAAGGAAGGGAAGGTAGAAAGAGGAAGTAAGGGGAGGAAGGGGAGAAGAGATAGAGAAAAGGGGAAAGACAAGATTGAACCTGTATCATCAGATCAAAGGTGATATTTGGGCAGGTGTCATCCTGGGATGAGTATCTTTAGAGTTAGGGTAATGAAGGGAAGAAAAAGAAATAATTCACAGAAACAATAGATTTAAGCAAAGTTTAAAATCATGTAAAACACTATAAACCATCAAATAAGAAACTCCTCAACATTAGCACAAGACACATTTGAGTCAACCGTTTAGAGAAGTATACAAACTACATGTTCTGTGTGACCTGTGGGGCTCTGCAGTTTCAGACCTCACACTTCAGTAAAGCCTTTGACTATTCAAAACTATGGGGTTTGTAACACCTCCCCCTCCCACCTACTGTTCTGTTGCACAGTCTTTATGTATTAGTCATTATAAAATCATGTTGTGTCCCAGAACTGAACCAAATGAATTGGGGTAGTCCTTTGTGTAGAAGTAGAAATGATACAGTTAACATAGTTTCCCTGGAAATAGTCAATTTTTATGAGTTTAAAACATAGCTTGACTTGTGCCAATTTGGGTTATTTATGGGTTATTTGGAATATACACAGGGCTCTTAAAAGAACAAAAATAACTAATGAACAAGAAGCAGTATGCAAACCAGAGCAAGGTTTTCCATACATCTATGCCTCTGACACAATGAGCCATCAAAATGTGCAGTGTGCCAGCCTATATCAGAGAAGCATCTTTGTGCAGTGTGCCATGGATAATGCAGAACGTTACAGCTGACCAAAGTATAGGGAGCAAGTGTCTGCCAAATGTTCAGTCATAAATTAGACACCTCTGTTGCACCATCTTACCTAAGACTCAGAGACTATCAAGGAAGAGAGAGGATTGTAAGAGCCAGAGATTGAGGAAGAAACAGTGTCTTCTGGATATAGCAAGGACTGCGTATCAGGAACTCACAGTGCCTGTGCTACCTGCACATGACCCACGCAGTCAAGCTAGTCATCGTGTCAGCATGAAGCAGGGAGAGCCACATGAGCCCCCACTCATAGCTGTGGAGCTACTGACAGTTGGTGGCTGCTAGGGGAATGAGACTCAGTTTTCTTTAGGGGTGTGGTCCCTGGCCGGTTGACCAAGCTCCAGTGGATAGCTCAATATTTGTGCCTTTATGGGAAGCACCAATTGGACTCTGTGTTCTATGAAAACAAAAGGTCAGGGAGTTGAGAGAAACACATGCGAGGTGTTCAGAAGAAGTTGGGGAGGAAACTGGAGAGGGGCAAAGAGAGAAAAAAGAGGAAAGAAGGAAGAGGTGGAAGGGAATGCGGTCACATATGTTGGATGCATGCGTGATATTCTCAAAAATTAATTTTAAAAAATTAATCTGAAATCCTGTTAAGCTTTTATTAACCATCAGAGAAAGGGTCATCCCAAGATTCTACACTCACACACAGCCCAGACAAGGGTTTGAGGGTTTATCTGTGGGTAATGCTAAAGTCTAATGTTTTAAATAATACTATGCTGAAGTTTATGTGTGTAAGCCTTTGGAGTTTATATCCACACAGTGTTTACACATGTGCAGGTGAGACAGTAAAGGCTCAGCTCACACTTTGTGAAGATGACCTAGCAAATCTGCTGCACATCGTGGTCCAGACATGGTTGTGCACTAGTATCACCCAAGGAAGGGGGACATTAACATTCCTGTTAAATCCATCCAAAGAGCATACTATTCTAACTAGTTGCCACTTGAAGTGATATTGACCCCCCCAGATGCCTTGGCATGTATTTCTGAGACACTATCTATATAGTGTCAACCTTCCAGGGACCACACCCCTAAAGAAAACTGAGTCTCATTCCCCTAGCAGCCACCAACTGTCAGTAGCTCCTCAACTACTGTGAGGCTCATGTGGCTCTCCCTGCTTCGTGTTGACATGATGACTAGCTGGATCTTGTGTGGGTCATGTGCAGGGAGCACAAGCACTGTGAGTTCCCGAGATACGCAGTCCTTGTCATGTCCAGAAGACACTGTTTCTTCCTCAACCTCTGGCTCTTACAATCTTACCACTTCCTCTTCCTTGATGGTCTCTGAGTCTTGGGTAAGATGGTGCAACATAGATGTCCAGTTTATGACTGAACATTCAGCAGACACTTGTTCCCTGTACTTTAGTCAGCTGTAACGTTCTGTATTATCCACAGCACACTGCACAAAGATGCCTCTGAAGCATCTCTTCTTTTCATTTATCTTTAAATAAGTATCAAAACTCTGGCTATAAAAATCCTCCTTGAACCAAGCCACAATCATTATTCAAGTGGCTTCAATCTTTGACTTCCCCAATCCTGCAAAGTGAAATACATGTGGTTCCCTTCCCAATCTCAGAAGATGCAGAAGAAAGTGGTATCTTTCTTGCAGTTGGTGTTAAAGCACCTCAATACACATCCTATCCTGTTGAGGAAGAACATCAGGGCAGAGAGTGCCTTTTAGCTTCAGATCTCTAGAATTGACTAGTGCTGCTTTGTTGTTTAAGACTGCAAAAGCACACTAGTTTACTATGAAGCAATAGATAGTGGGCAGTCTATTGCATGTTTGGTGATTCTTCTCAGCAAACAGCTCCCTCCAAAGTCTGCAGCTGCTCTCCTAACTAAAGCTGTTGTATTTTTAAAAGGCTCTTTGTAGAATAAAAATCAACACAAAATGGCTCAAAGTCATAGAATTTTGAAACTACTAGTGGGAAGAATTTCAGGATATAGGCATAGGCAAGAACTTTCTAGAAATAACTTCTTCACAGGAAGTAACACCAAAATGTGACAAATGGGAATTGTGTGAATTAAAAATTCACCTATGTCCATAGAAGTTTTATTCATAATAGCCAGAAACTGGAAACAACCCAGATGTCCCTCAACTGAAGAATAGATAAAGACAATGTGGCATGTACACAATGGGAAACTATTCAGCTATTAAAAACAAAAATTGTACAGAGGATTAGGAAATTGAACAGGGGTACATAGCAATGGGAGATGGGGACCTGGGGGTATCAACCAGAAATCCCCAGATGCCAGGAAAGCAAGAGCCTCCCAGGTCCACATGGGGATGACATTAGCTGAAATACCCCACAAAAGGGAGGGAGAACCTGTTGAGACCATATCCAGAGGTTAGGCATAGCCCCCCGTTGAGGGATGGGGCCACCCACTCATCTCCAAATTTTAGCCCAGAATTACTCCTGTGTAAAGGAAATACAGGGACAAAGAGTGGAACAGAGACTGAAGGAAAGGCCATCCAGAGACTGCCCCACCGGGGGATCCATCCCATATGCAGACACCAAACCCAGACACTATTGAGAATGCCAAGAAGTTCTTGCTGACAGTAGCCTGATACACCTGTCTCCTGAGAGGCTCTGCCAGATCCTGACCAATACAAATGCAGATGCTCACAGTCAACCATTGGATTGATCACAGGGACCCCAATGGAGGAGTTAGGGGAAGGACTGAAGGAGCTGAAGGGGCCTTATTTGGCGTCAATGGGAGGGAGGCCCTTGGTCCTATTAAGGCTTAATGCCTCAGTGCAGAGGAATGCTAGGGCAGTGAGATGGGAGTGGGTAGGTGGGTGGGGGAGTACCCTCATAGAAGCAGGGTATGGAGGGATGGAATAGGGGCTTTGCAGAGGGGAAACCAGGAAAGGGGATAACATCTGAAATGTAATAAATAGAATATCCAATTAAAAAATGACGAATTTAAAAAAAAAGGCCATCATGAGTTTTTCAGGAAATGTATGTAACTTGAGGATATCATCCTGAATGAGGTAACCCATAGCCAGAAAAACACATATGGTATGTACTCACTTATAAGTAGATGTTAGCCAAAAAGTGCAGGATAGCTGTGCTACAAACATGCAGACCAAAAGAAACCAGGTAATGAGTTCCCAAGGGGAGGATGCATGAATCTCATTCAGAAGCAGAAACTAAATAGTCATCTGAGGTTAATGGAGAGAGGAAACTGGGTAGGTGAGGGGGTGAGTAGGGGGATGGGAATGGTGTTCCGCTGTGGGGAGAGGAGGGACAGAGAGGACTAGGAGTAAGAATGGAAATCAATGATTTCCATCCAGTCTACTGGATGATTTCCAGCACCCCTGGGATTAGCTGTAGACCTTGAATGGGAGAGAATATGAGAAGTCCATGGGGGTGACCCTAGCTGAGATTCCTACCAGAGGGGGACATAGAGATGGAGGTGACCACCTCCTAAACTCAGGCAGGACTTCCAGAGGAGGAAACAGGACATCAATCCACCCACAAAACCTTCAATTCAAAATTCGTCTTGCCTACACGATGTGCAAGGATAAAGATGGAGCAGAGACTGGGGGAACAGTCCACCAATGACTGGCCCAATTTGAGACCCATCCCATGTGAGAGAGCCAATCTCTGACACTATTAACGATACTCTGCCATGCTTGCAGATAGGAACTTAGGATAACTGTTTCCTGAGAGGCTTCATCCAGCAGTGGATAGAGGCAGATGAAGAGTCCCACAGCCAAATATCAGGCAGAGTTAGGAAAGTCTTGTGGAAGAGTGGGGGATAGAATTGAGAAAACTGGAGGGGTCACGAACAACACAAGAAGATCTACAGTCAACTAACCTGGGCTCATGGAGGCTCACAGAGACTGGAATATCAACCAAGAAGCATTCAGGAGCTGGATCTAGGCATCCTATACATTTGTAGCAAATATGCAGCTTGTTCTTCATGTGGGTCACCTAACAAGTTTAGCAGGGGCTGTTTCTGTCACCATACCCTACAATTGGATTCCCTTTCCTTACCTGGACTGCCTAGTTGGACCTCAGTGGGAGAGGATGTGCCTAGTCTTGCTGGTACTAGATGTCCCTGGGTGGGGTTATACCCAAGGTGGGGTCTCCCTCTTCTCTGAGGAGAAGGATAGGAAGCAATGGTAGGAATTTGTAACAGTAGGAGAAGAGGAGGGGGCTGTGATCATGATGTAAAATGAATAAAAATAAATTATTTAAAAAAAGTGTGACCAGCAAAAAAAAAAAGTAATCAGTAGAGTGAAGATACAGTCTACAGAATAGGAGTAATCTTTCAAGAGCCATCATAAGACAAACTAATAACTAGCAGGTGATATTCCTGAGATGACCTCCTTAGATTAAAATCCACTATGGAACTTTGGTAGGCAAGGCCCAGGAGAAAATGATTTTAGGAAAGAGTTCTACTATTATTAATATGCTTTTCATGTTATTATTAAACATATATGACAACCACTAGGTATTAGCTCACCCTTTTGAGCAAATTTCTGCAGATCTGTGAAGATGTACTGTCTTGTAGTGATGGTATGTAAACAAATAGATGACTTCTCAATTCTTTATGATAATCCTATAAGAATTACTAAAATTATATCAGCTCTTCTTAGTGGGACTGCTATTAGATCCTTTTCTGATAGTCAAAACTACAATGAGAATTCTGCCAGTCTCCAATGTATCATCAGTTAATTGCTTGTAGATAGTAACTAGACTTTCTACTACTCAGAGCACATCCGAGGAGGTTGTAAAACCATTAACCAAAGGTCATAAAAATGGAATTAATGACTTATAATGGGTGCTAAGACAAAAGGTAAAATATTGATTGAGTTTATTTATATAAAACTTCACTAATAGTTATGGCTTTTAACTCTCAGTGAACCTGTGGAGCTGTGACAGGTGATGAATGTTTAGCCAGATAATTACTCCTAATGGATATGCATGTAAACATTCTCTGTTGTAAACTTCTATTTCAATTTATGATTTGAATTTGTGTAAACTTGTGATGAACTTTTTAACATCTGATCATGTATTCTGAAAGATGTATAAGTGCTGAGGACAAAGAGAAGAGTCAGAACTGAGCTGAGGAGAACTTTTTTGGACAGAGCACTTCTTAGACAATGAGGCAAAAAAGAATTTTCCCTTATTCCCCTTTTTCATTCATTTTGTTTTTTCCCCCTTTTCTTAGATAGCTTTCATAGAAAACGTTTTATAATTTAGTAATAATTGCTATTATCACTTTTCAAAGTGTCACTTTTTCTTCCAGGGACTTCTACTAGCAGGCTGAAAGTTAGAGATGCCCAGTTCCTGCTGAGATGGAGCAAAGGCCATATTACTTAATTCCCTGCTGTTAGGCTACAGGTGCTAATCACCTAAGCCAGCAGCTTTTTATCCTCAGAAAGAGCAAGGAATTTTTTTAGGACTTTTTAGAAGTTATCATCAGCATTTCATTATAGTTAGGGAGCTAGAAAGTCTGGAGACTATCAAGCTTTAAAGCCACATCAGAGTCCTACTCTGTGTCCTGATTCAACCCATTCCCAGGCTCAGAGGCTCCCAGCAAGAATCTTTGTCGATTATAAATCAGAGAATTAACATACAGCATGTACAAAACCTCCCAAATTAAACACCATCATCCCAACCCTAAGTGTTCTAATCAACAAGTGAGCTAATGACTAGGGTAGAAGTTTGCTTAGTTGTTTAGGTAAATTGATATAGTACCACACTGCCTTCTAAATGCGTATATGCTTATACCCATAGACAGTTGCCACTGTCAATCCTGATAAGAGATTCCTCTTTCTTCAGTCAATTGCAGTAAATATGGAGATGCACGGCTGCACAATGTTCTGAACATAAGTGACAGCTGAGTGCTCAGCCTTAAACAAGGCATTTATACCATTTCCTCTAAGGTTTAGGGAACATTGCAAAGAAGAAAGAAAGTCTTTAAAAGTCAGAAGTCATGGTGAAGGGCTGTGAGACATCTTTTGGGCAATATATCTTTTGTTGCAATCATGACTTTCAACAATTACAGATGTTTGCACTGGCTCTGCAGAAGAGTGGGTCAGCCAACAACTATACATGGATATAGGAACTATTTCCTACAAATACAATCAGGGAAGGGAAGTACCCACTGATATACACACTGATGATGCCATCAACTCCCAGTAGTCCCAATCCAATGGTCAGTCAGATAGGGCTTGACTGAATGGCTCACTACAAAACAAAGATCATGCATCTTGGAAAAGAACTGGCAGGGACAAGTGGGGTTCTCAGGGGTGAGAGAGTAAGAAGAGAAGGTAGCACAGATAGTAATCAGAATGCATTATGTACATTATATATACATACATACATAACATAATTATATACATTATATACATGTTTGAGACTATCAAGGGGCTGACTTACTAAAATAAAATAAATAGTTCAATAAACTACCTAGCTAATTCTCTAAAGAAGACACACAAGTGGACAATACATATTTGTAAAATCATTTATACCTCTAGTTATTAGGGAAATATGGTTAAAATTTTCTTTGGGATTCCATCTCACCTTAGTCAGAATGGATATCATTGAAAATTAAATTCCAACAGATACTGGCAAAAATATAGGGAGAAATAAATCCTTATTTACCTTTGGTGGGAGGTATTTACCATTGGTATAGACTGGTATAGCACTACTGAGATTTGTATGATGGTTTCTTTAAAAACTAAACATGGAAGTATCATATGGCCCATCCATACTGCTCTCAGGGTGTATTCCTGGAGAACTCAACATACACCAGAGTTACTTGTACAGTGTTTACTGTTACATTATTCACAATAGCCAGGCAATAGAATCAGCCAACTGATAGCAACAGTTTGTTAGATAATGAAAATGTAGTACATATGCAAAATGGTATTTCATACATCTGTAGAGAAAAATAAAGTGCTGACATTTTCAGGAAAGTGGGTCAAACTGAAGATGTGACATAAGCCAGACTCAGACAAATACTGATGCAAATTCTAGATTTTAGTGTGTGTGTGTGTGTGTGTGTGTGTGTTGAGACTAGAAAGGGAACAATTAAAGAGGAAGATGAAATCTTAGGGAATGATGGGAGAGCTATGCATGGGACATGACAGTAAATAGGGGCAGAGAAGTGAAAAGACCCTCTGTAGAAAAGCTCTACTTCCTGCCTGATGCCTGATATTGTAACACACACTAAAATGCAGTGTTGAGCAATCAGTCCTAAAAGACCTCAAAGAAAAACAGCACACACACACACAACTATTATCTAGGAGAACTGAGAAGAAAGGAAGGGCATAGTCAGTTGAGAGGGTCAAGAAAGATTATCCTAGGCTTGCCTGTATTTAGGTAGCACTATATATATTCAAGTCAAATCAGAAATTAGATAGTGATAAAAAATGTAGTATATATGTACAGTGGAATTTTTTAAATCCCTTCTCTCTCTCTCTCTCTCTCTCTCTCTCTCTCTCTCTCTCTCTCTCTCTCTCTCTCTCTCTCTGTGTGTGTGTGTGTGTGTGTGTTGCAGTACCTTCGATCACAGTGTGAACCCCAACATTGTGTTACTTGCTGAAAAAAAAATCTGTTCCTAGTTGTGGCGTAGCTCAATCCTTAGCACACACATTTAATTTCTCTGGCTGAAATATGCCCTTAGTATATACCTTTAATCCCAAACAAGAAAGCTAAAGTTAGTTTGTAGAACAAAGCAACCATGTTTGAAAGTGATGTCTAATTGTCTAATTGACTGTCAGACAAAATGATGAATAAGAGAAAGTTTTGAAAGATATGGGCAACTCTCATGAGAAGAGAGAGGAAAGGGAAGCTACTTATGAGAGCTGTGCAGAGAGAGAGGAAGAAAGAGAAGGGAGGCAGTTCTAGTGGGAGTTTTACAGAGACAGACTGCAAAAAGAGAACAAGCTAGACACAGGTGAAGATAAAATGAACCTGAGAATGAGAAGGAACCAGAAGATTAGAACAGATTGCCAAAGTTGGTTTGAGGCAGAGCAAAAGTCAGAGGCCTAGAGAGAAGCCAGATTGAGTCAGTCATCTTGGAGAGGAGTTTGAGCCAGAACAGCTGAGTTGACCAGCCACCAAGAGTTCAGAAAGAGCTAGAAAGGGTGATCTTATTCAGCAGTAAGTCTCAGAAGCTGAAGACATTCTAGGTTTAGATAGGCTTGTGTGGAGGCTAGAAGCTTCTAGGACTAGGTCTAGGTTAGCAGAAAGAAGCTGTAAGCCTCCAAGAAGACAATTACTACTGGCAAATAAAAGATATTTTTACATGTAAGTCATGCCTGTTCATGGAGACCAAAAGAGGTTCTTATCACCCCAGAAACTGGTATGACATATACTTGTGAGCTGTTCATTGTGGGTGCTGGGAACTGAACTTGGTCTTCTGGAAGAGCAGCAAATATTCATAACTACTGAGGCATTACTCCATCCCTACAATGGGGCTAACCACCTACAAAGAAGAAAGAAATGATTCTCTTTGTAGAAAAAAAAGAATGGATTTATAGATCATAGTATTCAGTGAAGTAATCCTGACCCATAAAGAAAAATATTTCCTATTTTCTCTTATATATGGTACCTAGAACATAATAATGGTGCATGCATTTGCACACACATAAACACAGTATGAAAATATAAGAGGGATTATCTGGGTAGGGGAGGATTTGGTTGAGGGAGGGAGAAACAGAAGATGAGGAAGAGGAATGAATATAATCAAAGTATGTGACATATTTGAAAAAAGTCATTGTGGTATCTATCACTCTATATAATAAACACAAATCAAATTTTAAAAGGAACGGCTGTGCTGGGCATGGTGGCAGATGCCTTTAATCCTAGCAGTGTGGAGGCAGAGACAAGCAGCCCTCTATGAATTTGAGGTCAGCCTGGTAACCAGTAATAAGTTCCAAGACTACCAAGGCTATGTAGAGAGAGCCTGTCTCAAAAAACAAACAAATAAAAAAAGAATAGTGGTGTTAACATAGCTTGGGACCCTAACAGGGAGTCAACAAGGAGTTCAAAAGATTTTGTGTACAGCAATGAATGTCATTGTAAATTAAGAGGCTATGTTTAAAGTGTCTAAACTGTTATGTCCACCAAAAATGTCCTGACAAAGTTTGAGGATTCATGGGAAAATGAAGAAAGTGTGAAGGCTTGTGCTAGGAACTTCTTGCAACAGAGATGATGAGGTTAAGGATTTCGAAGGGTACAAAGCACACAATATTATGAAAAATTTAAAAATGGGTTCAGTGAGATATACTCAATAGAAAAAGGGTATCTGGCAGATAGACATCTTGGCATTTGAATTATTAACACCAAGCAGTTGCCTATTATAGTAAATCTGAGATGGCCCTCCCTGGCACATACTGCATCTGAGATGGTACAATTTTCAGATGGTGGAGGCAGAGAGAGATTCAGGCACTGAATGTGCATCCAGGGAATTCTGAGAGGTGTCAGTCACTGGGTTTATTTTTCTGGTTCCTTCCCATCCTACCTGAAAGTATTCTCCATCATAGAGGACATTCCATTATAGAGGGCTAAAAATACGCACAATCAAATGAAACACTTTCAGAGAGGAAAGTTAGCTTACAAATACTTCCTGCATGGCAGACTTTGTAATTTGGTCTTGAAGAGAGGAGAAGTCACTCTTAGCCAACTTAGTCGTGTGACTACTTCTAAGCTGATTCCCAAGTACACTGATGATCAGTATGAGAAAAATGACATCTTCAGGTTACAATAAAGGATGTAGGGAACACACAGAGAGAAACTGTGTTTTGATGGTTGCTGTTATTTTCCCTCTCGTTCTCTCTGTCCCATTCAGTAGAAAGAGTTTCAAGGTTAATTGTTGGGGGCTGGTGACGTGGTCCAGTGAGTATAAGCACTTACTGCACAAGCATGAAGACTAAGTTCTGATCTTAGCAACCCTGTATATAAGCATGGCTGCACAGTGGTGTAGAGTGTGGAGACAGTAGGAGGGCTAGCTAAGTATTGCTACATAAATGATTAGGTCAGTGAGAAAACATCTCAAGAGAACTATGTGGAGAATGATAGAGCATAGCATCTGAATATGAGGTCTTTGTACACACACACACCTGCATACACAACACACACACACACACACACACACACACACACAAGGCTATGACTCACTTTGTATTTTCAGTGCTAATTAATGACTCTATAAAATAAGCAGATGCTTTAAGCATACAAGTATCATTTCTTCTTTCCCCTGCTAGTCTTCTCAAACCATTCATCTCCATGCCAACACAAATGTCTTCCATTTGCCTGGATCTTTATGACTTCCTATAGACAAAGCCTTTCCCGCCATCTGGGCTCCAGCTGGGCAAGCCTCTCCACAGACATCCATCAATGCCTTCTTCCAATTGTAGCTGTCACTTCTTAAAATTGAACCCCTCTAGCAAAATGTCACTGTTAAAGTCAAGCAAGTTGTGGGCAGTTGTACTTTTCCAAAGACACATTGTGTTCGGCTCTATTTTAAGGGACAACCTAGTGTTGCAATGCCAAGTGGGCACTGGATGCTCTATTTCCAGTAGCCACATGCTTGCTGTTTTTCCAGTCTCCAGAAGACTCCTTAAAGAATAGTTCATCAGGCTCTCTGATGGCTCAGTTGGTAACATGCCCATTGCAGAAGTATGAAGACCTGCATTCAGAATGCCTAGCACCCACATAAAAAGTGAACAAGGTCACAGGAGAGAGAGGAAAGTTGTCAGGGCTCACTGGCTAATCAACTTAGTCAATCAGTGATCTCTGGGTTTGAGCCTTGTCTCAAATGATAAGGTGGCAGACAATAGTGGAAGACTCTCAACCTCAACCTCTGATCTCAACACATAAGTACACATGCACCTTCCTACATACATACACTACATACTCACATGCATTATTCTACACACAAAAGAGAAAAGTTGTGGATGGGCTGTGAAGGGAACTTCCCTTACCATTGTGGCTGTCCAGAAGAGGCTGTTTACCTCCCTCCATTGTGAGCAGAATCAAAGGATCAGAGCCTAATGGGAGAACAGATAATAAGAACACCATGGGTGGTGCCACAGATGCCTGGCAGATGTGGTTTACCACTCTTTGCTTGGTTTTCCCACGATTGTTTGCAGCACTGTTCTAGGCCTGAAATGATTTCAGGGGTTTTTCTCACCCTTCTTGTGGATCCAGAAAAATATAGAGATGAATTTTATGTTATTTTCTACAAGCCGAGATAGGCAAGGCTCTGAGAAAAAGTGTAACAGCCTATGTACATCTTCTTTTTGTCTGGCTGTTCCAGGTCCTTGTCTGATTCTGTGTTCTGTACTTTTTTTTTTAAGATTTATTTATTTATTACACGTAAGTACACTGTAGCTGTCTTCAGACACACCAGGAGAGGATATCAGATCTCATTAAGGATGGTTGTGAGCCACCACGAGGTTGCTGGGATTTGAACTCAGGACCTATGGAAAAGCAGTCAGTGCTCTTAACCACCAAGCCATCTCTCCAGCCTCTGTGTTCTGTTCTTGCCTGTTCTCAGGCTGCCATCTTAATTTTTTTTGTTTATTTTATTTTCTATATTCTTTATTTACATTCCAAATGATTTCCCCTTTCCCGGTTCCCCCCTCCCCGAAAGTCCCATAAGACCGTTTCCCTCCCTCTGTTCCTCATTCAACCCCCTCCCGCTTCTCTGTCCTAGTATTCCACTACACTGCTGCAATAAGTCTTTCCAGGACCAGGGGCCTCTCTTTCCTTTTTCTTGGGAGTCAATTGATATGTTAATTGTGTTTTGGGTATTACAAGCTTCTGGGCTAATATCCACTTATCAGTGACTACATACCATGTGTGTTCTTTTGCGATTGGGTTAACTCACTTAGGATGATATATTCCAGTTCCAACCATTTGCCTAAGAATTTCATGAATTCATTGTTTTTAATAGCTGAGTAGTATTCCATTGTGTAAATATACCACATCTTCTGAATCCATTCCTCCGTTGAGGGACAGCTGGGTTCTTTCCAGCTTCTGGCTATTATGAATAGGGCTGCTATAAATATGGTGGAGCACGTGTCCTTACTGCATGCCAGGGAGTCATCTGGTTATATGCCCAGGAGTGGTATAACAGGATCCTCCAGAAGTGCCATGCCCAGTTTTCTGAGGAAACACCAGACTGATTTCCAAAGTGGTTGTACCAGCTTGCAGTCCCACCAGCAGTGGAGGAGTGTTCCTCTTTCTTTACATCCTTGCCAACAACTGCTGTCTCCTGAGTTTTTATCTTAGCCATTCTTACTGGTGTGAGGTGAAATCTCAGGGTTGTTTTGATTTGCATTTTCCTAATGACTAAGGATGTTGAACACTTCTTTAGGTGCTTCTCAGCCATTCGATATTCCTCAGGTGAAAATTCTTTGTTTAGCTCTGTACCCCATTTTTAATAGGGTTATTTGGCTTATTTGGAGTCTAACTTCTTGAGTTCTTTGTATATCTTGGATATTAGCCCTATGTCAGATGTAGGGTTGGTAAAGATCTTTTCCCAATTTGTTGGTTTCTGTTTTATCCGATTGACAGTGTCCTTTGCCTTACAGAAACTTTGTAATTGTATGAGGTCCCATTTGTCAATTCTTGATCTTAGAGTATAAGCAATAGATGTTCTGTTCAGGAAATTTTCCCCTGTGCCCATGTGCTCAAGGTTCTTCCCCAGTTTCTTTTCTATTAGTTTCAGTGTGTCTGGTTTTATGTGGAGGTCCTTGATCCACTTGGACTTGAGCTTAGTACAAGGAGATAAGAATGGATCGATATGTATCCTTCCGCATGCTGACCTCCAGTTGAACCATCACCATTTGTTGAAAGGCTTTCTTTTTTCCACTGGATGGTTTTAGCTCCTTTGTCAAAGATCAAGTGACCATAGGTGTGTGGGTTCATTTCTGGGCCTTCAATTCTATTCCATTGATCTACCTGCCTATCACTTTACCAATACCACACAGTTTTTAACACTATTGCTCTGTAGTACAGCTTGAGGTCCGGGATACTGATTCCCCCAGAAGTTCTTTTTACTCTTGAGAATAGTTTTAGCTATCCTGGATTTTCTGTTATTCCAGATGTATTTTTGAATTGCTCTTTCTAACTCTATGAAGAATTGAGTTGGGATTTTGATGGGGATTGCTTTGAATCTGTATATTGCTTTTGGCAAGATGTTCATTTTTACTATATTAATCCTGCCAATCCATGAGTTTGGAAGATTTTTCCATCTTCTGAGGTCTTCTTCGATTTCTTTCTTCAGAGACTTGAAGTTCTTGTCATACAGATCTTTCACTTATTTGGTTAGAGTCACACCAAGATACTTTATATGGTTTGTGGCTATTGTGAAGGGTGTCATTTCCCTAATTTCTTTCTCAGCCTGCTTATCCTTTGAGTATAGGAAGGTTACTGATTTGCTTGAGTTGATTTTATATCCAGCTACTTTGTAGAAGTTGTTTAAAAGCTTTAGGAGTTCTCTGGTGGAGTTTTTTGGGTCACTTAAGTATACTATCATATCATCTGCAAATAGTGATAGTTTGACTTCTTCCTTTCCAATTTGTATCCCTTTGACCTCCTTTTGTTGTCTAATTGCTCTAGCTAGAACTTCAAGTACTATATTGAAAAGATATGGAGAGAGAGGGCAGCCTTCTCTAGTCCCTGATTTTAGGGGGATTGCTTCAAATGTCTCTCCATTTGGTTTGATGTTGGCTATCAGTTTTCTGTAAATAGCTTTTACTATGTTTAGATATGGGCCTTGAATTCCTGATCTTTCCAAGACTTTTAACATGAAAGGATGCTGAATTTTGTCAAATGTTTTTTCAACATCTAATGAAATGACCATGTGTTTTTTTCTTTGAGATTGTTTATGTAGTGGATTACATTGATGGATTTCCATATATTGAACCATCCCTGCATCCTGGGGATGAAGCCTACTTGATCATGGTGAATGATCATTTTGATGTGTTCTTGGATTTGGTTGGCAAGAATTTTATTGAGTATTTTTGCATTGATATTCATAAGAGAAATTGGCCTGAGATCCTCTTTCTTTGTTGGATATTTGTGTGGTTTTGCTATCAGCGTAATTGTGGCTTCATAGAACGAGTTGGGTAGTGTTCCTTCTGTTTCTATTTTGTGGAATAGTTTGAAGAGTATTGGTGTTAGGTCTTCTTCGAAGGTCTGATAGAATTCTGCACTAAAACCATCTGGACCTGTGCTTTTTTTGGTTGGAAGACTTCCAATGACCACTTCTATTTCTTTAGGGGTTATAGGATGGTTTAGATGGTCTATTTGATCCTGATTTAATTTTGGTATTTGGTATCTGTCTAGGAAATTGTTCATTTTCTCCAGATTTTCCAGTTGTGTTGAGTATAGGCTTTTATGGTAGGATCTGATGATTTTTTTTGAATTTCCTCAGTTTCTGTTGTTATATCTCCCTTTTCATTTCTGATTTTGTTAATTTGGATACTGTCTCTGTGCCCTCTGATTAGTCTGGCTAAGGGTTTATCTATCTTGTTAATTTTCTCAAAGAACCAGCTCCTAGTTTTGTTGGTTCTTTGTATGGTTTTATTTCTTTCTACTTGATTGATTTCAGCCCTGAGTTTGATTTCCTGCCTTCTACTCCTCTTGGGTGTATTAGCTTCTTTCTTTTCTAAAGCTTTCAGGTGTGCT
The DNA here is from genome assembly GCA_036184795.1 of Tokudaia tokunoshimensis. Taxonomy (NCBI): domain Eukaryota; kingdom Metazoa; phylum Chordata; class Mammalia; order Rodentia; family Muridae; genus Tokudaia; species Tokudaia tokunoshimensis. Next base: position 130,577,134 of record BTHU01000001.1, read on the forward strand.
GTTAAGCTGCTAATGTATGCTCTCTCCAGCTTCTTTTTGGAGGCACTCAGGGCTATGAGTTTTCCTCTTAGCACTGCTTTCATTGTGTCCCATAAATTAGGGTATGTTGTGATTTCATTTTCATTAAATTCTAAAAAGTCTTTGAATTCTTTCCTTACTTCTTCTTTGATCAAGGTATCATTGAGTAGAGCATTGTTCAGCTTCCATGTATTTGTGGGATTTCTGTTGTTTTTGTTGCTATTGAAGACCACCCTTACTCCATAGTGATCTGATAGGAGGCATGGGATTAGTTTGATCTTCTTATAGTTGTTGAAGTCTGTTTTGTGACCAATTATATGGTCGATTTTGTAGAAGGTACCATGAGGTGCTGAGAAGAAGGTGTATTCTTTTGCTTTAGGATGAAATGTTCTCTCTCTCTCTCTCTCTCTCTCTCTCTCTCTCTCTCTCTCTCTCTCTCTCCATATATATATATTTGTGTCTGTGTGTGTGTGTCTGTGTGTGTGTGTTAAATCCATTTAGTCCAAAACTTCAATTAGTTTCACTGTGTCCCTGTTTAGTTTCTGTTTTCCTGATCGGTCCATTTCAGAGAGTGGAGTGTTAGTCACCCATAATTATTGTGTGAGTTGCAATGTGTGCTTTGAGCTTTAGTAAAGTTTCTTTTACGAATGAGGGTGCCCTTGCATTTGGAGCATAGATGTTCAGAATTGAGAGTTCTTCTTGGTGGATTTTTCCTTTAACCAATGTGAAATGTCCTTCCCTGTCTTTTTTAATGACTTTAGGTTGAAAGTCAATTTTATCCGATATTAGACTGGCTACTCCAGCTTTTTTCCTGGGACCATTTGCTTATAAAATTGTTTCCCAGCCTTTTACTCTGAGGTAGTGTTTTTCTTTGACACTGAGGTGCATTTCCTGTATGCAGCAAAATGTTGGGTCCTGTTTACATCTCCAGTCTGTTAGTCTATGTCTTTTTATTGGGTAATTATGTCCATTGATGTTGAGATATTAAGGAATAATGATTATTGCTTCCTGTTATTTTTAATGTTATTTTTGTGTTTGGGTGGTTATCTTCTTTTGGCTTTGATGAAAGAAGGTTACTATCTTGCTTTTTCCATGGTGTAGTTTCCCTCCTTGTATTGGCGATTTTGCCATCTTCTTTTATATCCAGTCACAGGAAGTCTGGCTCTGCCAGTGCCAGAGTATGACCTAATAAGCAGTCTGGGCTGATCCTTGCCTAAAAGCTTCTCAGTGACCCCTGCCTTTTTTTCCAAGTTTGCTTGGTTTCTACAGTCTGCACATATTACCAATGGCACTTACTTCTCACCCCCTTTTTGTTTTTTTTAAACTTAAGTGTATATGTGTCTGCCATGTATGTATAGATGCCTGCAAAGGCCAGAAGAAGGCATTATCTTCCCTGGAGTTGGAGTTCCTGGTGGTTGTGAGCTCCTTGAAGTGGATGCTGGAAATCAAACTCTCGTCTTCTGGAAGAGCAGCAAGCAATCTGAACTTCCAAGACATTGCTGTTGCCCTTCCATTTTCTTCTCTTCTTGCTAAACCTACCTGCTGCTTTCTTTAGTACCCAGCTTTACTCAAATATCACCTTAACCCATTGCTGCACCCCTGTTTGAGACTGCTGTAGCTCCATTCATGAGTCTATTAACACTAGTTCTGAAGACCAGAGCTTCTTGACTTCTTGGCACATCTGTTCACATTGCCCTGTGATTTCTTAAAGCATCAGTAAGTACTGAGGGCTCAGAGGATGTTTTGTGGCCATTCACAAACAACAGATGAATGCTCTTTAGTAAAGAACAAGACAGGGGTATGGGGAGGAGGTATGGGATGTGGAACAGTCAGAGGTTGAACCAGGAAGGGGGAATAAAATCTGGAGTGTAAAATACATACATACATACATACATACATACATACATACAAGACAAGACAAAAAAAAGAACAAGAAGGAATGGAGAGAGAGCACAGGGAGGCAAAACACCACTCATAAAATCATGGCAGTTTGTGAACAATCAAATTTAAAATAAATTGACCTCCTCAAACAACTTCCAGGGAGTAAATGGCATGAGAAAAGATTTCCTTCACAATGGTTCAAAGAAAAAAGAAAAAAAAAGCAGAGGGAGAGACAGAGACAGAGAGACAGAAATGGAGACACAGAGAGGGGGGAGAGAGGGAGGGGGGAAGGAGGGAGATAGATAGATAGAGAGAGAGAGAGAGAGAGAGAGAGAGAGAGAGAGAGAGAGAGAGAGAGAGAATGAATATCTTTTTCTGAAGGGGGAATGGAGACCGGCAGGAACTGTAAACTCTACACTTCTTCTCCCACCCATGCATATGCCAGTCTTCAGTAAGACCAGACATTTATTTTGGTTTTGTTGTGGTTGTGTTTTTCTTAGAAAAGATTTAATTACATAGAAACTATCACTTTAACCATGATCATCTATTCTTTAATGTCAAGTTTGAGAAAGACCCCCAAAGTGTAGGCAGAGGGCTAAGAGCTGGGAATTTGTTTGGTTGTATAGTATGAGAGATACTGGCCCAAGTGAGGGGAAACTGGTGGGACTGTGGGGGAGAAGCAAAGTTGCAACTGTCTTTTCCCATCTTCATGGAAGTGGGAGAGCTGCCAACACATACAGCATGAGGCACACATCCATGGGAGAAGTCACAGTGTCCTGTGGGCTCACACAGAGCCCACTTATTCTCTCCTGGCATGCTCCTTCCTGCAACGCACAAACACACCCAAACCTTTTTTTTTTCTAAGTTTTTTTTTTATTTACATTCCCAATCATTTCCCCTTTCCCGTTTCCTCCCTCAAAAATTCATCTGGAATAACAGAAAACCCAGAATAGCTATTCTCAAGAGTAAAAGAACCTCTGGGGGAATCAGTATCCCAGACCTCAAGCTGTACTACAGAGCAATAGTGTTAAAAACCGCATGGTATTGGTACAGTGACAGGCATGTAGATCAATGGAACAGAATTGAAGACCCAGAAATGAATCCACACTCCTATGGTCACTTGATCTTTGACAAAGGGGCTAAAACCATCCAGTGGAAAAAAGATAGCCTTTTCAACAAATGGTGATGGCTCAGCTGGAGGTCAGCATGCAGAAGAATGCAAATTGACCCATTCTTATCTCCTTGCACTAAGCTCAATTCTAAGTGGATCAAGGATCTCCACATAAAACCAGACACACTGAAACTAATAGAAGGGAAACTAGGGAAGAACCTTGAACATATGGGCACAGGGGAGAATTTCCTGAACAGAACTCCAATAGCTTATGCTCTAAGATCAAGAATAGACAAATGGGACCTCATTAAATTACAAAGTTTTTGCAAGGCAAAAGACACTGTCAAAAAGACAAAGCGGCAACCAACTAACTGGGAAATGATCTTGACCAACCTTACATCTGACAGAGGGCTAATATCCAATATATACAAAGAACTCAAGAAGTTAAACTCCAGAGAGGCAAGTAACCCTATTAAAAAATGGGGTACAGAGCTAAACAAAGAGTTCTCACCTGAAGAATATCTAATGGCTGAGAAGCACCTAAAGAGATGTTCATCATCCTTAGTCATTAGGGAAATGCAAATCAAAACAACCCTGAGATTCCATCTCACACCAGTCAGGATGGCTAAGATCAAAAACACAGGAGACAGCAGTTGTTGGCGAGGATGAGGAGAAAGAGGAACATTCCTCCACTGCTGGTGGAATTGCAGGCTGGTACAACCACTCTGGAAAGCAGTCTGGCGGTTCCTCAGAAAACTGGGCATGACACTCCCGGAGGATCCGGCTGTACCACTCCTGGGCATATACCCAGAGGCTTTACCTGCATGCAATAAGGACACATGCTCCACTATGTTCATAGCAGCCTTATTTATAATAGCCAGAAGCTGGAAAGAACCCAGATGTCCCTCAACGGAGGAATGGATTCAGAAGATGTGGTATATCTACACAATGGAATACTACTCTGCAATTAAAAACAATGAATTCACGAAATTCCTAGGCAAATGGTCAGAACTTGAAAATATCATCCTTAGTGAGGTAACCCAATCACAAAAGAACACACATGGTATGCAGTCACTGATAAGGGGATATTAACCCAGAATCTAGGAATACCCTAGACACAATTCGCATATCAATAGATTTCTAAGAAGATGGAAGGAGAGACCCCTGGTCCTGGAAAGACTGGATGTAGGGGAACGCCAGGACAGAGAAATGAAAGGAGGTTGAATGGACACCCAAACCTTTTAAAGCTAGATTTCAAAGACAAAACACATGCATGAGGGAAATCCTGCTCTGGTCAAAAGTCTACTCTTCTTTTAAAAACCCCCAGAGGTTCTTTTACTCTTGAGAATAGTTTTAGCTATTCTGGGTTTTCTGTTATTCCAGATGAATTTTTGAATTGCTCTTTCTAACTCTATGAAGAATTGAGTTGGGATTTTGATGGGGATTGCATTGAATCTGTGTATTACTTTTGGTAAGATGCTCATTTTTACTATATTAATCCTGCCAATCCATGAGCACAGCAGATTTTTCCATCTTCTGAGGTCTTCTTCAATTTCATCCTTAGTCATTAGGGAAATGCAAATCAAAACAACCCTGAGATTCCATCTCACACCAGTCAGGATGGCTAAGATCAAAAACACAGGAGACAGCAGTTGTTGGCGAGGATGTGGAGAAAGAAGAACACTCCTCCACTGCTGGTGGAATTGCAGGCTGGTACAACCACTCTGGAAAGCAGTCTGGCGGTTCCTCAGAAAACTGGGCATGGAGGGAGGGAGCCTGCCAGCTTCCCTTCCGCGACCTCTGTTCCCGCGGACTGCGCTGGAGAGACCGGTACCCAGGCTCTCCCCCTGATATAACATCACTTGGGACACGGCCTGTTGGGGCTTCCGTCTGTGCCCGAGGGCGGGTTGGCGCTGTGGTCGTCTGGGTGCCAGATCGGCGGGCCATCGTGACCACAGGGTGAGCGGCGCCACGGAGAGTGCCCTCCGCCATCTTTGCTCCAGTGACCAGGTAGTTGGGACCGCCAGGCTCAGAGACAGACAGGCATAATATCGCTTCGGGTTCAGGCAGCTTGTGTGTAACCTGCTCCCAGGTGCTGGGCTGATCTGCAGTGACCAGCACGCCAGATCTGCTGTGGGACTTCTGCCTGGCAGAGGGACGCCCCCTCCCCCCCCCAGGAGAGATCACACACCCCTGCACAGGGCAGGAGCCTGCCAGCCTCCCTTTGGCGACCTCTGCTCCAGGAATCCACTAGGCTGAGCCTTTAGATGTGCAAGGCCTCCCCAATATAAGATCACTTGGGGCAAAGCACATTAGGGCTCCAAAGTCACTCAGGAGCAGGCAGGCCCCAGAAATCGGTGCCAGGGGAATCCTGGTAATCCAGGGGGGGCAGAAATAGCTTTGCAGGCTCACAGGAGGTCCAACCAACAGCCAGTGGCAGCAGGACCAACTAACACCAGAGGTATCCAGATGGCAAAAGGCAAACGTAGGAATGTTACTAACAGTAATCAAAGTAATGTGGGACCATCCGAACCCAACTCTCCAACAGCAGCAAGTCCTGGATACCCCACCACACCCGAAAGACAAGATCTGGATTTAAAATCACTTCTCATGATGCTATTAGAGGATCACAAGAAGGACACAAATAAATCTCATAAAGAGTTACAGGAGACCATGAATCAACGGTTAGAAGCCCTTACAAAGGAAACACAAAAATCGCTTAGAGAAATGCGGGAGAACATGGATCAAAAGATGGAGGCGCACAAGGAGACAACACAAAAATCGCTTAACGAGATGAATCAACGGGTAGATGCACTCACAAAGGAATCACGAAATTTGCATAAAGAAATGCAGAAGAATATGGGTCAACAGACGGATGCCCATAAGGAGGCAACACAAAAATTGCTTAAAGAAATGAATCAACGGTTAGATGCCCTTACAAAGGAAACACGAGAACTGCTTAAAGAAATGCAGGAGACGATGGATCAACAGATGGAATCCCATGAGGAGGAAACACAAAAATCGCTCAGAGAAATGCAGGAGAACGTGGGTCATCAGGAAGAAATCCTGAAAGAGGTAATGCAAAAATACCTTAAAGAAATACAGGAAAATACAAACAAACAAGTGAAGGATCTCAGGAAATCCATCCAGGAACTAAAAAAGGAAGTAGAAACAACTAAGAAATCACAAAGGGAGACAACTTTGGAGATAGAAAACCTTGGGAAGAAATCAGGAGTCATAGATGCAAACATCAACAATAGAATACAAGAGATGGAAGAAAGAATCTCAGGTGCTGAAGATTCCATAGAAAGCATCGACTCAACAGTCAAAGAAAATGCAAAATGCAAAAAACGCGTAACCCAAAACATCCAGGAAATCCAGGACACAATGAGAAGACCAAACCTAAGGATTATAGGTATAGATGAGAGTGAAGATTTGCAACTTAAAGGGCCAGTAAACATCTTCAACAAAATTATGGAGGAAAACTTCCCTAACTTAAAGAGAGAGATGCCCATGAACGTACAAGAAGCCTACAGAACTCCAAACAGACTGGACCAGAACAGAAATACCTCCCGTCACATAATAATCAAAACACCGAATGTTCTAAACAAAGAAAGAATACTAAATGCAGTAAGAGAAAAGGGCCAAGTAACATACAAAGGAAGACCTATCCGAATCACATCAGACTTCTCACCAGAGACTATGAAAGCCAGAAGATCCTGGGCAGATCTCATGCAGACACTAAGACAGCACAAATGCCAGCCTAGACTACTATACCCAGCAAAACTCTCAATCACCATAGATGGAGAGACCAAGATATTCCATGATAAAACCAAATTTTCACAATATCTTTCCACAAATCCAGCCCTGCAACGGATAATAGGTGGAAACCTCCAATACAGGGAGAGAAACAACACCCTGGAAAAAATGAGATAATAACCTTCTTGAATCAAACCCAAAAGTAGATAACCACTCAAACATAAAGATAGCGTCAAGAATGGCAGATGGCAATAATCACTATGCCTTAATCTCTCTTAATATCAATGGTCTCAATTCCCCAATTAAAAGACATAGACTAGCAGACTGGATACGTAAACAGGACCCAGCATTTTGCTGCATGCAGGAAACGCACCTCAGTGTCAAAGACAAACACTACCTCAGAGTAAAAGGCTGGAAAACAATTTTACAAGCAAATGGCCCCAAGAAACGAGGTGGAGTAGCCATCCTAATATCGGATAAAATTGATTTTCAACCCAAAGTCATCAAAAAAGACACAGAAGGACACTACATACTGATCAAGGGAAAAATCCACCATCAAGAACTCTCAATCCTGAATATCTATGCTCCAAATGCAAGGGCACCCTCATTCGTAAAAGAAACTTTACTAAAACTCAAAGCACACATCGCACCGCACACAATAATAGTGGGTGACTTCAACACCCCGCTCTCTGAAATGGATCGTTCAGGAAAGCAGAAACTAAACAGGGACACAGTGAATCTAATTGAAGCCTTGGACCAAATGGAACTAACTGATATATATAGAACATTTCATCCTAGAGCTAAAGAATACACCTTCTTCTCAGCTCCTCATGGTACCTTCTCCAAAATTGACCATATAATTGGTCACAAATCAGACCTCAACAGATACAAGAAGATAGAAATAATCCCATGCCTCCTATCAGATCACTATGGAATAAGGGTGGTCTTCAATGGCAACAAAAACAAAAGAAAACCCACATACACATGGAGGCTGAACAATGCTCTACTCAATGATAACTTGGTCAAGGTGGAAATAAAGAAAGAAATCAAAGACTTTTTGAAAGTTAATGAAAATGAAGGCACAACATACCCTAACTTATGGGACACAATGAAAGCAGTGCTAAGAGGAAAATTCATAGCCCTGAGTGCCGCCAAAAAGAAACGGGAGACAGCATACACTAACAGCTTAATGGCACACCTGAAAGCCCTGGAACAAAAAGAAGCAAATACACCAAAGAGGAGTAGAAGGCAGGAAATCATCAAACTCAGGGCTGAAATCAATCAAGTAGAAACAAATAAAACCATACAAAGAATCAACAAAACGAGGAGTTGGTTCCTTGAGAAAATCAACAAGATAGATAAGCCCTTAGCCAGACTAACCAGAGGGCACAGAGATAGTATCCAAATTAATAAAATCAGAAACGAAAAGGGAGAGATAACAACAGAAACTGAGGAAATTCAAAAAATCATCAGATCCTACTACAAAAACCTGTATTCAACACAACTAGAAAATCTTGAGGAAATGGACAAATTCCTTGACAGATACCAAGTACCAAAATTAAATCAGGATCAAATAGACCATCTAAACCGTCCTATAACCCCTGAAGAAATAGAAGTTGTCATTGGAAGTCTTCCAACCAAAAAAAGCACAGGTCCAGATGGTTTTAGTGCAGAATTCTTTCAGACCTTCAAAGAAGACCTAACACCAATACTCTTCAAACTGTTCCACAAAATAGAAACAGAAGGAACACTACCCAACTCATTCTATGAAGCCACAATTACACTAATACCAAAAGCACACAAAGATCCGACAAAGAAAGAGAATCTCAGGCCAATCTCTCTTATGAATATCGATGCAAAAATACTCAATAAAATTCTTGCCAACCGAATCCAAGAACACATCAAAACGATCATTCACCACGATCAAGTAGGCTTCATCCCAGGGATGCAGGGATGGTTCAATATAAGGAAATCCATCAATGTAATCCACTACATAAACAATCTCAAAGAAAAAGACCACATGGTCATCTCATTAGATGCTGAGAAAGCATTTGACAAAATTCAGCATCCTTTCATGCTAAAGGTCTTGGAAAGATCAGGAATTCAAGGCCCATATCTAAACATAGTAAAAGCAATTTACAGCAAACCAGTAGCCAGCATCAATCTAAACGGAGAGAAACTTGAAGCAATCCCACTAAAATCAGGGACTAGACAAGGCTGCCCTCTCTCTCCATATCTTTTCAATATAGTACTTGAAGTTCTAGCTAGAGCAATTAGACAAGAAAAAGAGGTCAAAGGGATACAAATTGGAAAGGAAGAAGTCAAACTATCACTATTTGCAGACGATATGATAGTATACATAAGCGACCCAAAGAACTCCACCAGAGAACTCCTACAGCTGATAAACGACTTCAGCAAAGTGGCCGGATATAAAATCAACTCAAGCAAGTCAGAAGCCTTCCTATACTCAAAGGATAAGCAGGCTGAGAAAGAAGTAAGAGAAATAATACCCTTTACGATAGCCACAAACCATATTAAGTATCTTGGCGTGACGCTAACCAAACAAGTGAAAGATCTGTATGACAAGAACTTCAAGTCTCTGAAGAAAGAAATTGAAGAAGACCTCGGAAGATGGAAAAATCTGCCATGCTCGTGGATTGGCAGGATTAATATAGTAAAAATGAGCATCTTACCAAAAGTAATACACAGATTCAATGCAATCCCCATCAAAATCCCAACTCAATTCTTCATAGAGTTAGAAAGAGCAATTCAAAAATTCATCTGGAATAACAGAAAACCCAGAATAGCTAAAACTATTCTCAAGAGTAAAAGAACCTCTGGGGGAATCAGTATCCCGGACCTCAAGCTGTACTACAGAGCAATAGTGTTAAAAACTGCATGGTATTGGTACAGTAACAGACATGTAGATCAATGGAACAGAATTGAAGACCCAGAAATGAATCCACACTCCTATGGTCACTTGATCTTTGACAAAGGAGCTAAAACCATCCAGTGGAAAAAAGATAGCCTTTTCAACAAATGGTGCTGGCTCAGCTGGAGGTCAACATGCAGAAGAATGCAAATTGACCCATCCTTATCTCCTTGCACTAAGCTCAATTCTAAGTGGATCAAAGATCTCCACATAAAACCAGACACACTGAAACTAATAGAAGGGAAACTAGGGAAGAACCTTGAACATATGGGCACAGGGGAGAATTTCCTGAACAGAACTCCAATAGCTTATACTCTAAGATCAAGAATAGACAAATGGGACCTCATTAAATTACAAAGTTTTTGCAAGGCAAAAGACACCGTCAAAAAGACAAAGCGGCAACCAACTAACTGGGAAATGATCTTTACCAACCTTACATCCGACAGAGGGCTAATATCCAAGATATACAAAGAACTCAAGAAGTTAAACTCCAGAGAGGCAAGTAACCCTATTAAAAAATGGGGTACAGAGCTCCACAAAGAGTTCTCACCTGAAGAATATCTAATGGCTGAGAAGCACCTAAAGAGATGTTCATCATCCTTAGTCATTAGGGAAATGCAAATCAAAACAACCCTGAGATTCCATCTCACACCAGTCAGGATGGCTAAGATCAAAAACACAGGAGACAGCAGTTGTTGGCGAGGATGTGGAGAAAGAGGAACACTCCTCCACTGCTGGTGGAATTGCAGGCTGGTACAACCACTCTGGAAAGCAGTCTGGCGGCTCCTCAGAAAACTGGGCATGACACTTCCGGAGGATCCGGCTATACCACTCCTGGGCATATACCCAGAGACTTTACCTGCATGCAATAAGGACACATGCTCCACTATATTCATAGCAGCCTTATTTATAATAGCCAGAAGCTGGAAAGAACCCAGATGTCCCTCAACGGAGGAATGGATTCAGAAGATGTGGTATATTTACACAATGGAATACTACTCTGCAATTAAAAACAATGAATTCACGAAATTCCTAGGCAAATGGTCAGAACTTGAAAATATCATCCTTAGTGAGGTAACCCAATCACAAAAGATCACACATGGTATGAAGTCACTGATAAGGGGATATTGACCCAGAATCTCAGAATACCCTAGACACAATCAGCATATCAATAGATTTCTAAAAAGATGGAAGGAGAGACCCCTGGTCCTGGAAAGACTGGATGTAGGGGAACGCCAGGACAGAGTAATGAGAGGGGGTTGAACGGAGAAAAGAGAGAGGGAAGGGGGCTTATGGGACTTTCGGGGAGGGAGGAAACGGGAAAGGGGAAGTGATTTGGAATGTAAATTAAAAAAATAAAATTAAATTAAATTAAAAAAAAAAAAAACTGGGCATGACACTCCCGGAGGATCCGGCTGTACCACTCCTGGGCATATACCCAGAGACTTTACCTGAATGCAATAAGGACACATGCTCCACTATGTTCATAGCAGCCTTATTTATAATAGCCAGAAGCTGGAAAGAACCCAGATGTCCCTCAACGGAGGAATGGATTCAGAAGATGTGGTATATCTACACAATGGAATACTACTCTGCAATTAAAAACAATGAATTCACGAAATTCCTAGGCAAATGGTCAGAACTTGAAAATATCATCCTTAGTGAGGTAACCCAATCACAAAAGAACACACATGGTATGCAGTCACTGATAAGGGGATATTGACCCAGAATCTCGGAATACCCTAGACACAATTCGCATATCAATAGATTTCTAAGAAGATGGAAGGAGAGACCCCTGGTCCTGGAAAGACTGGATGTAGGGGAACGCCAGGACAGAGAAATGAAAGGAGGTTGAATGGACACCCAAACCTTTTAAAGCTAGATTTCAAAGACAAAACACATGCATGAGGGAAATCCTGCTCTGGTCAAAAGTCTACTCTTCTTTTAAAAACCCCCAGAGGTTCTTTTACTCTTGAGAATAGTTTTAGCTATTCTGGGTTTTCTGTTATTCCAGATGAATTTTTGAATTGCTCTTTCTAACTCTATGAAGAATTGAGTTGGGATTTTGATGGGGATTGCATTGAATCTGTGTATTACTTTTGGTAAGATGCTCATTTTTACTATATTAATCCTGCCAATCCATGAGCATGGCAGATTTTTCCATCTTCTGAGGTCTTCTTCAATTTCATCCTTAGTCATTAGGGAAATGCAAATCAAAACAACCCTGAGATTCCATCTCACACCAGTCAGGATGGCTAAGATCAAAAACACAGGAGACAGCAGTTGTTGGCGAGGATGAGGAGAAAGAGGAACACTCCTCCACTGCTGGTGGAATTGCAGGCTGGTACAACCACTCTGGAAAGCAGTCTGGCGGTTCCTCCGAAAACTGGGCATGACACTCCCGGAGGATCCGGCTGTACCACTCCTGGGCATATACCCAGAGGCTTTACCTGCATGCAATAAGGACACATGCTCCACTATGTTCATAGCAGCCTTATTTATAATAGCCAGAAGCTGGAAAGAACCCAGATGTCCCTCAACGGAGGAATGGATTCAGAAGATGTGGTATATCTACACAATGGAATACTACTCTGCAATTAAAAACAATGAATTCACGAAATTCCTAGGCAAATGGTCAGAACTTGAAAATATCATCTTTAGTGAGGTAACCCAATCACAAAAGAACACACATGGTATGCAGTCACTGATAAGGGGATATTAACCCAGAATCTAGGAATACCCTAGACACAATCCGCATATCAATAGATTTCTAAGAAGATGGAAGGAGAAACCCCTGGTCCTGGAAAGACTGGATGTAGGGGAACGCCAGGACAGAGTAAAGAGAGGGGGTTGAATGGAGAAAAGAGGGAGGGAAGGGGGCTTATGGGACTTTCGGGGAGGGAGGAAACGGGAAAGGGGAAGTGATTTGGAATGTAAATTAAAAAAATAAAATAAAAAAAAACCACTGGTGAATTTTTTGAAAGCTGTTTTTTTCTGTTGCTGTTTATCTTTTTATGGGGCAGTGCAGGGCAGAGGATCAAGCATGGCCTTTTGATACTGGATGGATTTTGTTGCAGTCTCTGCTCTGCCAAGAGGTGTTTGTGTGACGGTAGGCAAGCAACGTCTCCAAAATTTCATTTTCTCGTGTGAAAATACACTGCAGATGTCTTTCTCGTAGGGGTTCTTCAGGGATATGCTGAAGTAAATTGTGAGAGGCTGTTCGCTGTCCACGCAATGAAAACGTTAGCAGCTTTCTGTGTTCTCTTTATTTTAGTGAATTGGAACCCTGGGATTTAAAATAAATCATAAATCAATTCAGGTCTTGAATGATAGAATGATGAGCCTCTTCATTATAGTTGTACTCATCTAGTGATGAGGAATCTCTTCTTTCTCCCTCTCCCTTTTCTTCCTCTCTCCCTTTCTCCCCTCCTCTTTCCTCTCTCCCCTTTCCTCTCTCCTCTCTCCTCTCTTCCCTTTCCACTCTCCTCTCTTTCCTCTCTCCCCTTTCTACTCTCCTCTCTTTCCTCTCTCCCCTTTCCACTCTCCCCCTCTCTCCTCTCTTCCCTCTCCCTTCTCCCCTCTCCCTTCTCCCTTCTCCCCTCTCCCGTCCCTCCCCTCCCCCTCCTCCCTCCTCCTCCTCCTCCTCCTTCTTCTCCTTCTCCTTCTTCCTCTCTCTCTCTTTCTCTCTCTCTCCCCTCTCTCTCCTCTCTCCCCTCTCCCTTCTCCCCTCTCCCGTCCCTCCCCTCCTCCTCCTCCCTCCTCTCTCTCTCTCTCTCTCCCTCCCTCCCTCCCTCCCTCCCTCTCTCTCTCTCTCTCTCTCTCTCTCTCTCTCTCTCTCTCTCTCTCTCTCTCCATTCTTTTCTGAGGTTTGCACTAATTTATTCCCAGTTCTAACCCTTGAGTAATCCAAGCAGGTCATACAAAGCACCCAATGTCCTACAAAGTTAACTATTACTATAGAGAGCTGTTGCCCATTTTAGAACTAAACTAGAATTATGTTTAGTGACTCCAGGGAGCTGGAGTTGGAGCCAGATGGGGCACTGGGAATTTAAAAAAAAAAAGCAGGGTGAGTTGCTGATACCAACTTTATTCAGACAAAGCTGGCATCCTTTTTGCTCCTGAGCCCAGGTATCCAGGACACTGCCCACTTTAGGACTCTTGGGGATGTATGAAGATTTCATCAGCACCTGGAGAAAGCTGGATATTCTTCAAATCCCCTTACTCCAAATTCTTCTCTTGTCAGTCAATTTAACATAGCTACATCCAAACCTTACATATTGTCTCTATTATGTTCTGCCTTCTAGCTTCTGACAGGAATGAGGTTTGCTCTCTCCCTGAGTGTCTAGCCTCAGCCAGCTAAGTGAAATACAGAGTTGGAGGTCTTCCAGGTGAGTCTGCCTTTTCCCTCTTCCTTGAACTGTTTACCTGTAAACTTTGGATCACAGAATGAGTAACAAGGAGAGAAAGATGAAGCAGAAAAGAGACCCCTGGTCCTGGAAAGACTGCATGTAGGAGAATGCCAAGACAGAGAAGCGAGAGGGGGTTGAATGGGGAAAAGAGGGAGGGAAGGGGGCTTATGGGACTTTCGGGTAGGGAGGAAATGGGAAAGGGGAAATGATTTTGAATGTAAATAAAAAAAAACTTAGAAAAAAAAAGATTCTTGGAACTTCGAACTCACTGTTCTGAGTGTAGTGAGGGCAACTGTATCTTGCCTATTTCAGCTTTGGGAATATGGAGAATGTTTCCTTGAAAGTTTTTTACTATTTACAATTTGAAGTGGGAAAAAATGAACTATGCCAATACTGATCTAAGTTAATCATTTTGTTTCATCTACAGACGAGGAGATTAGCATTCAGAAGAGGAAATATGCTTTGCAAAGGTCACACAGTAAAATGTAGGTGAAATAACAATTCCAGAATCAGTATTGAAGCTAGTGGTTTTTATGTTGCTACAGACCCTTGGGAACTTGCACACCAAGATATGTCTGCTCACAAAGTCAAAGTTCTCTGTGTTTCTCATTGAGATGCCAGGCTTTAGAATAATGTACAGGGTAAAATGGCTATTTGCAAAGCATGAGATACGGTTTCTACTTTCACCTCCAATACTAACCAACTTTATCAACATTCTATCTTTTGGCTTTGGTTTTATTATCTTAGTGGGGAAAATCTAAGCCAGCTGATTTCCGGCTGTGATATTTTGTTAGTTAAATAGCTTAAATATGTTCTAGTATTTTTTTTTGAGCATCCATACAGTACTGAAACAGGGCAAGTCCCATGTTCTTGGGAATAGAATAAATTTCTAGGGTCTGTGTGGTAGCCCTTACTCAGTCAATGAGCAAAATTTCTACTGGGCATCTGTAAAAATCCAGGCACTCAGATAAAGGATGGAAGGAAAGTGATCCTTGTAAACACTCTTTCCTCCTGTCAGTCTTTCTGTTCCATTCACCACATGCTACAGAACCCAATGAAGTAGGTGCACAATGCATGCCCGGAAGTGTCCCAACACATCATCTGTTTTGGAATGAACTCATCGGAGATCTATTCCTTTTTATCTTGGCATGCTAAGTTGATTGTTAAAAGTTATTCTCCCTGCCAAGATTGAGAACAAGAAAACTCTTTACAATCATTTTCAGTTTCTGGTCTTGTCTAGTCATATAGGCCGTGTGAAGGTTCATACCTACGGGAGTTACAGCTGTGATCAAGTACCAACAATTTTTCACATCTACATGCAGATTGGTCTAGGCATCAGTAATGATAACAAACTTGGGAGTCAAAGAATTAAAAGCTTAAATGTTGACTCAACAGTTTAATAATTTCTTGTTCTTGCATAAGGTCAATACATTCTTGTCAGTAATATATACTTTTTAAAATTATAAATCAATGCAATTTAAGTCTATTAGGTGCAAAGGACTTGAATATAATGTCATCTCATAGCTTGTTAAGGAGAAGTAAGGAATCCAAGAAGAATACAAAGTATGTGAAATGTTGTAAATGAACCAGTATGGTGCTATAAAGATTGTTGATAACATGAGAGAAAGTGTTGGTTTAACCTGTCCTACACAAGTACACACACACACACACACACACACACCCCTATAGTAACAGGTGAGAATCAGACCATATAGAGATGGAATGATTTTGTTTAAAACTCTGGTAGAGCTGATTACTGGTAAAATGGTGAAGTTATTTCTTTTTCTTTTCAATCTTAATATATATGTTTAGACTAGTCAGTCCTATTGCTGATTTTATTTTAAAGTTAAGGGAAATCACAGGAAAAAAACCTTATGTGGATGTGAAGAGATTTATGTGTGATATCCTAATGTTCTAGAATATAGGTCACCAATGAGAAACCTATGTACTATGCAATAGGCTCTAAATTCAATTCCCAGCACCACTGGCATGTCCAGTGTGTCAAAACTGACTGATTGAGATTCAAAGACTAGAGCCTACCTCTGCTCTACTTGACTTCCAAGCCCTGCTTTGAGTAGCCACAAATAGGATAATGGGTATAGAGATGCTAAATAAGCTCACAACCACTATAAAACAAAAGAAAACACAAAACGACAGCAACAACAACAAAACAACCAACCAAAAATACCCCAAAACAAACAAACAAGAGATGGTAATGCTCATGCCGTGAAAAAGATAGAAAGTAGTAATAGAATACGGGAATATAGTAGGCCTCTCACGCTCCTGCAGATAGCTTAGCTCAAAATAACCAAGCTGTCTACATAGGAATTATATAAGTTAATTAGTGATTAGTTTTCACCATATTCTAAAAATATGAGCTTAGAAACCATGGTCTGGGTGAAATAGGAAAGAGTCATATGCATCTGGATAAAATATACCTTTGATGATCACAACAAATGTGTCAAGCTAAAGATGGGCAGACTTTGTTTGCCAAGGGCTTAGCCCAGTGTGCTTTCTCTTTCTACAGGGAAGAGCTTAAGGAAGCCTTAGTTTGTAAGTCTGCCTGTCTTGAACCAAACTCATTAATCCTCTCTCTGTTTTTTGTTTGTTTGTTTGTTTGTTTTTTATTATTTTCTAAGTTTTTTTATTTATATTCCAAATGATTTCCCCTTTCCGGTTTCCTCCCTCCCCAAAAGTCCCATAACCCCCCTTCCCTCCCTCTGTTCCCCATTCAACCCCCTCTCACTTCTCTGTCCTGGCGTTCCCCTACATCCAGTCTTTCCAGGACCAGGGGTCTCTCCTTCCATCTTCTTGGACATCTATTGATATGTGAATTGTGTCTAGGGTATTCCGAGATTCTGGGTTAATATCCCCTTATCAGTGACTGCATACCATGTGTGTTCTTTTGTGATTGGGTTACCTCACTAAGGATGATATTTTCCAGTTCTGACCATTTGCCTAGGACTTTCGTGAATGCATTGTTTTTAATTGCAGAGTAGTATTCTATTGTGTAAATATACCACATCTTCTGAATCCATTCATCCATTGAGGGACATCTGGGTTCTCTCTTTCTGTTTTTTAAAGCAAGGTTCTGGCCTTCTTTCTCTGGTCCCTTTGATTCCCAATCATCCTCCTTACCACTTTTGTAAGTCTGTTACAGTGAATTACCCTGCTTACATCACAAGTGTTTTAGTTGTGTTTTTACCTAATCACCTGCTTACAGTAACAAACCATAACGTTTATTTAAAAAGAGAGAAAGATAAAACAACATCCATGCTTTCCCTATTGCCCACAGGGAGAAGGTCCAACTTTTTAACATATTTATCTAGTAGATATTTGGTGAATACCCACTGTGTGCCAGGTGTAAGTTTAAGTGCTTGGGGTATTTAGTTAACAAAATATTCTAAAAATAGCTGTCTTTGTTATGCTTCTGTTCTAGTGAAGAACAAAAAAATTAAGAAACAAATTGAAGCTATGCAACATTGTAAGGAAATTACTTCTGTCTGAAAATGGAGTCTTATCACTGGATCGAGCTATATAAATGGATCAGAAGTCTGAAAGTGGAGAGAAGATTGAAATTAAATATGAATGTACACATGTATGTAATGGTATACAGTTTATATAATTACGTGTGTGTGTGTGTGTGTGTGTGTGTGTGTGTATACATTTTGTGTGTTTGAAACAAACATGTATCTTTTTCACCTAAGCTTTCAAGGATCTTTCCCAAAGTTTCTCCCCATCTCTAGTGTTCAGAGCTTCCCTTCAGCATCTTCTACTCCCTCCCTGTGTTCTGGTCATTTTCTATCTCTCAAGTACTATACTTGTTCCCCTTTCCTTCCACAAACTTTCTTCTCCTGTTTAAAATTAAGTTTTCAGAATCAGTCCCCCAAGCCTCTCACACAGTATCTTCCCACACTGGGACTCTTTTACTCATCTTTTCAATTCTCCTCACAGATATTTTTTTTTCTAAAACCCACTACCTATTATCCCTAGGCTCCAGAGAAGTATATAAATGTTTCTTCAACAGCACAATGTTGTGCTAATGATCACCTGCTTTTCTGTCTGTACTATGCATTTTGCTGAGTTATCAAAACTTAATAATGTATTGTTAATATTCACATCACTGGCATCTAGCTCTAGCAAGCACACAGTGTGAGATTTGTATAGGAAAAGCATTCAAATTTCACATGCTTAAAAATTTTTTCACCCTCTGATTTGCTCAGCAATTTTCCAAATTTTGTCTCTATATACTACATGCTAATAAGATGAAAGGGAGGGAACAAGAAGGAGGGGGAGAGAAACAAAAAGAGTTGGGAGGAATATAGAAAGTACTTCATTCCATGAAACCTGGTTATAAGTATAATGATAAATTTGCAATGGGAATTTTATTTTTCTCCAATGAAGACTCACTAGGTATATAAATCACACTTAAGGAGAAGTCTCATGCCCCCAGTTGATGGCCAACCCAAAATGAACTCAGTGATATTTTGTGGATTTTATGTCTCATATTGCTTTGTTTGGGCCTTTTATTTTTTTAATCTTACTGGTTTTGTGTGTGTGTGTGTGTGTGTGTGTGTGTGTGTGTGTGTGGTCTTTGTATGTTTCTTGTGCTTTTATATTATTCTTTTAATTCTTTTATTTATTTTAATTATTTAATCATTTAAATTATTTGATCATTTAGTTATTTTCTTGCCTACCTTTTCTAAAGGAAGAGAACATGAAGGTATAGAGTTGGGTAGGTGGGGATGTGGGCAGGACTGGGAGGAGATGGAGAGGGGAAGCTATTATCAGAATATATTGCATAGATTTCCAGTTAAGAAAAAACAAAACTAAGAAACACAAAAGTACCTCTGCAAGCGTTTTTAGTTATGATATATTTACTTTCTTTAAAAAGAAAAAACGGGCTGGAGAGGTGGCTCAGTGGTTAGGAGCACTGTCCCTTCTTCCAGAGATCCTGAGTTCAATTCCCAGTAACCACATGGTGGTTCACATCCATCTATAAGAGGATTTGATGCCCTCTTCTGGCCTATGGATATATATGCAGTAGAGCACTCATACATTAAATAAATAAAAATTAAAAAAAAAGGAAAAAATACATGTCTAAATCTAAGTGATTTAATAATATAGTGGAACGTTTGGATCAACTTTTAAAAAGAGAGATTGTTAGCCCAAATACCACTAATAAGTTATGATAATGACCTCCATACACTATGGAGGGGAATTCTGCACCAGACATAGGATGTTCATCTTCTGGGATGTCTTCTGGTTGTAGGAGTCTCTCATTCTTTGACAAAGCAGAAGATTTTCTTCACTTGGATTTTTGTTGTCCCCAGGAATCTACCTCTGGGCCTTTGAAGATGCTGTAGCTGACAGATGGCTGTGGGAAGGAACATTAGCATGGTGACTAATTTCATCCTTTTGGGATTTTTAGAGCGTCCCCAGCTGCAAAGTGTCCTCTTTGTGTTGTTTCTGGGGATCTACCTAGTGACCCTGGCTGGAAACTTGGGCCTTATTGTCCTGATCAGAATGGACTCACACCTCCACTCCCCCATGTACTTCTTCCTTAGTAATCTGTCCTTGGTTGATGTCTCATACACCTCCTCCATAGCCCCCAAGATGCTCTGCGACTTCTTTAGAGAGCAGAAGTCCATCTCCTTTATAGGTTGTGCTATACAGCTTTTCTTCTTTGTTGGAATGGGAGGTACTGAGTGCTGTCTCCTGGCAGCCATGGCATATGACAGATACGCTGCTATCTCCAACCCTCTCCTCTATCCCTCCCTCATGTCACCCACCATCTGTGTGGAGATGGCTATCACAGTATACACAGGAGGTTTCCTCACTGGCTTGATCCAAACCAGCTCCGTATTCCGACTTCATTTCTGTGGGTCTCGGGTCATTAATCATGTTTTCTGTGACTTGCCACCCCTGATGTCCTTGTCTTGCTCTAGCACTTTCTTCAGCCAAGTAGTGAACTTCCTGGTTGTGTGTGTGGTTGGTGGGGCATCAGCACTGGTTGTCTTGGTTTCCTATGGCTACATCATTGCTGCTGTCATGAGGATTCATTCAACCCGTGGACAAATGAAGGCTTTCAACACCTGTGCCTCTCATCTGACCACAGTGATCCTTTTCTATGGCTCTGGTCTCTTCTCATACCTCCATTCTAACGCTGGATACTCACAGGACAAAAATAAGGTGGTGTCCATGTTCTATGGTGCAGTGATCCCCATGTTGAACCCTATCATCTATAGCCTGAGAAACAAGGAGATCAAAGAAGCAGTGAGGAAACTCAAGAAGAGGAAGAAGCAGATGTCCTGTCTCTGTGCTATATAGTTCCTAGTTAAAAAAAAAAAGAGCAAATATGAACTTAAGCCTTTTGTCAAATGTAAATAATAAAATAATAATTGGCTCCGATAATCGATAGTAAGTTAAAGAAGCTATTTCAAGCAAGATCTCCTACCCACGTCTCAACAAACATATCTACCAGACAATTGTGCTTAATGGATATTTATTTTCTTCACTTTACTTTTCTTGTTATGGGCTGGTCTTAGATTTTAAATTTGGTCATTTGTAAGGTAAAATACATGTTTTTGGTGGCATTTGTCTATCATAGACTACCAGGTGCTGACTTCAAGATACCATGTCTTAGGGACATGAGCCAAAGTCTAGTAATAGGAACATATTATTCATTGATGTCTTCATTACAATAAAACATAGTTATTGCCAGTTCTCTTACCTCTTCCGATATATATTCTGTCCCCTTGTCTTGGATTACTACCTGTTCAGGTTTGGTGCTAACTAGAAATATTAACTTTGGATAAGGAACCCAAGAGTCCCCATAGACATGATTTCAATAATGATAACTCAGAGGCAGGAAAATAGGAGGGCACCTGGAGACTATGCTTAGGAAGAGTAGAGGATAGCAATGTGCAGTCATGGAGGCCAGATACTGGGAGCCAAGACCATCAACTTTTATATCTGCACGGTCATGATGATGAGAAAGCAAGGATAGAGCATATGAGAGGCCCAGCACTCAGGATTCCAACTCTCAGTCCAGGGGTTACTTGTAGCCAAAGATAGTAATCAATGTGACCCAAAGCAAAATTGCAAACTTACTTAGACATTATAAAATATTTTTGGAAAAATTTTAAAAACTCAATTGTGTTCTCAGTCATGAATTTTGTAGATGGTGTCATGTTACAATACCAAAAGGTTGGATGTACCTGGAAGTAGAATGGCAAGAGGTGCAGGCCAGAAATCTCCTCATGACTATGTATGACCATCTGGAAGAGAAAAACTTTCAAGAGACACTCTGATTTTATATCTATTCACTAGATGAGGTTTCACTCTTGACCATATATGGCACCTAGTGTGTGTCCTGTCTGCAGTCTCCCTGAACCTTGATGTCAGGCTTTCCCACTGTTAACCTTACCTTGGTTTTCATGCAGTCTTTAAGAAGGGTCACCACTCCTGTGGTGTCCTCTTTCCAGAGCATGATCTGAGAAGAAGACATCTACATCAGAGAGTTTGCTAGAGAGTGGACTAAGTCACTAAAGTTATCTTTAACTGTACACTTCAAGATAATTCCAAAGTAAATGGTAAATGAAGTTTTGTTTCTTTAAAGATTGTGCATATAAACCATGGTGAATTACAACATTCAACTGTGAATCATATTGTCCTGGTTATCAATACTCTGATTTACCACTTTTGAATTTCACAGTGTTCTCATTTGATAATTTCTAAGACTAGCTGAATTATTGGCAATTTTTATAGGAGGAGATGACTTAATCAGGATAGTCTCCTGTCAAGTCTTTCTTGATCCTAGATTCCTACAGACCAGGCAATCACTACCACAGAAATATGTCAGTAGATAAAATGCTATAGGAACCACCTATCTCCATCTGACACTACAATTTTCCTGGCTGCCTTTTTCTAAGCTGTTAGCATCTTTGCCTAAGCTCTTCTTTACTCTTCTTTCAAAGCACTGGGCAGATTCTTCCACAAACTCTGTGCTTAATGTGTCTGTTTAATAAACAAATAAATCTAAGTTTACCTGGTAGGTAATTTAGAGATGTAAAACCAAAGGAAGGGGACAAATGCTTATTGGTAGCTTATGATGTACCATCATTATGTACAGATTTTTTTTAAAAGTTTCAATTCTATAACGTGCACACAAATTCCTGTTAAAAATTCAGGATTGACTAGATGGCTCAGGTGTTACCAGTGTTTGCTGCTCTTGCAGAGAATCCATGTAGAGAGTATCTTGGAGGTTGTTAGATGATAGGAAGGGGAGAGGGAAAGATAGAAAAAGGAAGTTAGATAATAAGTCACATAGAAGAAAGTGCTACTTCTTTACAGCATGTGTGAGTTATTTTCTTTTACTGGAAGCCCTAAACACAAAGCAATGATATATTTTGAAAGGATGAAAGGTTAATACCCTGTTTTATATATGTGCATCAAATTAACATAAAGTATCTCATAAAATTCCTAGTAACTATGTGCCAATTGAAACATGAAGACAACTGAATAACAAGAGTTCAGAACAAATCAGTGGCTATTTAGATATAATAATCATTGAGCAATATTGCAATATTACAATATACAACATAGTGTCCTAGCCTTGACTTTCAACATTCTTTCCCAGAGTTTCAGATGCCTATCACCTCCCTAAGCAGACCTTTGCAAAGTTAGATCACAGATGTTGGTCCCATCATTGAACGATTTTTCATGGATCCTCTTCCAGATGATGGTCATACCTTTGGAAAGTCTTTTCATGGATGTTGTTCAGGAATCTGCTTGTGAATGTTGGCTCCAACTCTGGCTTATCCTCCTTTGAGGCCTTGTCACAAAGATCTAGTCCATCAGTCAGAGACTGATTCCATCAGTCAGAGACCTTCAGAGGCCTAAGTCACACCTTGATGTTGGTCACACCTCTACGTTGTGCTTCAGGGGTTCTGAACACTGTTCTTACACTGTGATCCCTTGCAAGGGCTCAATGATTTGGGTCTTGTCTCACCATCAGCTTGAAAATACCGACCTTGCCCCTAGGCATCTGTCTGGTGCTTGGCATGCTGATGATTAGAGGCTGAATCTGTTACCCTGCAGACCCAAGTTTCCTCTTCACTGAATACAGCCACTGATGTAGTTCTGATGGAAAGTTCCCTCCTGTGATCTAGAGTAATTCTACTGGCTAAACTTCATCTTATGACTCTGGCAAAACTTGTTCTGGGTTTCCCAAGTATGATTTACAGATACTCTGAGGCTCCCAAGGTTATGACTCAGCATGGCTCTTTTTAAAAACGGTATCTTGCCCCATGGTAGAGGACTGAGTAGAGAGGGATTCAGAGTCTTTCCTACTATTGATTGCAACCTTTCTTTCTGTTCTTTTCTCTTTAAAATGCCTGTTTTAGGGAATGTGCCAATGACCTCTGTCTTAGGCCATAGCTCTGGTTACACTCTTAGTAGGAGAGGAGAGCTAGCTCCCTAGACCAGGCAAATTCATCCAGGATGAACTGGGCTCTTTATATTCTGTTTTGTAAGGGTTTTTTTCCTTTTTTCTTTCTTTTTTTTTTTTTTAATCTCTGTTTTCTTTATGTTGGCACACAACCATGGCAATTTGCATTTTTTTCTTTTTTCTTTCTTTTTTTTATTTTATTTTTTTAATTTACATTCCAAATCACTTCCCCTTTCCCGTTTCCTCCCTCGCCGAAAGTCCCATAAGCTCCCTTCCCTCCCTCTTTTCTCCATTCAACCCCCTCTCATTACTCTGTCCTGGTGTTCCCCTACATCCAGTCTTTCCAGGACCAGGGGTCTCTCCTTCCATCTTTTTAGAAATCCATTGATATGCTGATTGTGTCTAGGGTATTCCGAGATTCTGGGTCAATATCCCCTTATCAGTGACTGCCTACCATGTGTGTTCTTTTGTGATTGGGTTACCTCACTAAGGATGATATTTTCAAGTTCTGACCATTTGCCTAGGAATTTCGTGAATTCATTGTTTTGAATTGCAGAGTAGTATTCCATTGTGTAAATATACCACATCTTCTGAATCCATTCCTCCGTTGAGGGACATCTGGGTTCTTTCCAGCTTCTGGCTATTATAAATAAGGCTGCTATGAATATAGTGGAGCATGTGTCCTTATTGCATGCAGGTAAAGTCTCTGGGTATATGCCCAGGAGTGGTATAGCCGGATCCTCCGGGAGTGTCATGCCCAGTTTTCTGAGGAACCACCAGACTGCTTTCCTGAGTGGTTGTACCAGCCTGCAATTCCACCAGCAGTGGAGGAGTGTTCCTCTTTCTCCACATCCTCGCCAACAACTGCTGTCTCCTGTGTTTTTGATCTTAGCCATTCTGACTGGTGTGAGATGGAATCTCCGGGTTGTTTTGATTTGCATTTCCCTAATGACTAAGGATGATGAACATCACTTTAGGTGCTTCTCAGCCATTAGATATTCTTCAGGTGAGAA
Organism: Tokudaia tokunoshimensis; assembly: GCA_036184795.1. Lineage (NCBI taxonomy): Eukaryota > Metazoa > Chordata > Mammalia > Rodentia > Muridae > Tokudaia > Tokudaia tokunoshimensis. The sequence goes on from BTHU01000001.1 coordinate 130,601,708, forward strand.
CTCTTTGTGTAGCTCTGTACCCCATTTTTTAATAGGGTTACTTGCCTCTCTGGAGTTTAACTTCTTGAGTTCTTTGTATATCTTGGATGTTAGCCCTCTGTCGGATGTAAGGTTGGTAAAGATCATTTCCCAGTTAGTTGGTTGCCGCTTTGTCTTTTTGACAGTGTCTTTTGCCTTGCAAAAACTTTGTAATTTAATGAGGTCCCATTTGTCTATTCTTGATCTTAGAGCATAAGCTATTGGAGTTCTGTTCAGGAAATTCTCCCCTGTGCCCATATGTTCAAGGTTCTTCCCTAGTTTCCCTTCTATTAGTTTCAGTGTGTCTGGTTTTATGTGGAGATCTTTGATCCACTTAGAATTGAGCTTAGTGCAAGGAGATAAGAATGGGTCAATTTGCATTCTTCTGCATGTTGACCTCCAGCTGAGCCAGCACCATTTGTTGAAAAGGCTATCTTTTTTCCACTGGATGGTTTTAGCTCCTTTGTCAAAGATCAAGTGACCATAGGAGTGTGGATTCATTTCTGGGTCTTCAATTCTGTTCCATTGATCTACATGTCTGTTACTGTACCAATACCATGCAGTTTTTAACACTATTGCTCTGTAGTACAGCTTGAGGTCCGGGATACTGATTCCCCCAGAGGTTCTTTTACTCTTGAGAATAGTTTTAGCTATTCTGGGTTTTCTGTTATTCCAGATGAATTTTTGAATTGCTCTTTCTAACTCTATGAAGAATTGAGTTGGGATTTTGATGGGGATTGCATTGAATCTGTGTATTACTTTTGGTAAGATGCTCATTTTTACTATATTAATCCTGCCAATCCATGAGCATGGCAGATTTTTCCATCTTCTGAGGTCTTCTTCAATTTCTTTCTTCAGAGACTTGAAGTTCTTGTCATACAGATCTTTCACTTGTTTGGTTAGAATCACGCCAAGATACTTAATATGGTTTGTGGCTATCGTGAAGGGTATTATTTCTCTTACTTCTTTCTCAGCCTGCTTATCCTTTGAGTATAGGAAGGCTTCTGACTTGCTTGAGTTGATTTTATATCCGGCCACTTTGCTGAAGTCGTTTATCAGCTGTAGGAGTTCTCTGGTGGAGTTCTTTGGGTCGCTTATGTATACTATCATATCGTCTGCAAATAGTGATAGTTTGACTTCTTCCTTTCCAATTTGTATCCCGTTGACCTCTTTTTGTTGTCTAATTGCTCTAGCTAGAACTTCAAGTACTATATTGAAAAGATATATAGAGAGAGGGCAGCCTTGTCTAGTCCCTGATTTTAGTGGGATTGCTTCAAGTTTCTCTCCATTTAGATTGATGCTGGCTACCGGTTTGCTGTAAATTGCTTTTACTATGTTTAGATATGGGCCTTGAATTCCTGATCTTTCCAAGACCTTTAGCATGAAAGGATGCTGAATTTTGTCAAATGCTTTCTCAGCATCTAATGAGATGACCATGTGGTTTTTTTTTCTTTGAGATTGTTTATGTAGTGGATTACATTGATGGATTTCCTTATATTGAACCATCCCTGCATCCCTGGGATGAAGCCTACTTGATCGTGGTGAATGATCATTTTGATGTGTTCTTGGATTCGGTTGGCAAGAATTTTATTGAGTATTTTTGCATCGATATTCATAAGAGAGATTGGCCTGAGATTCTCTTTCTTTGTCGGATCTTTGTGTGCTTTTGGTATTAGTATAATTGTGGCTTCATAGAACGAGTTGGGTAGTGTTCCTTCTGTTTCTATTTTGTGGAACAGTTTGAAGAGTATTGGTGTTAGGTCTTCTTTGAAGGTCTGATAGAATTCTGCACTAAAACCATCTGGACCTGTGCTTTTTTTGGTTGGAAGACTTCCAATGACAACTTCTATTTCTTCAGGGGTTATAGGACGGTTTAGATGGTCTATTTGATCCTGATTTAATTTTGGTACTTGGTATCTGTCAAGGAAATTGTCCATTTCCTCAAGATTTTCTAGTTGTTTTGAATACAGGTTTTTGTAGTAGGATCTGATGATTTTTTGAATTTCCTCAGTTTCTGTTGTTATCTCTCCCTTTTCGTTTCTGATTTTATTAATTTGAATACTATCTCTGTGCTCTCTGGTTAGTCTGGCTAAGGGCTTATCTATCTTGTTGATTTTCTCAAAGAACCAACTCCTCGTTTTGTTGATTCTTTGTATGGTTTTATTTGTTTCTACTTGATTGATTTCAGCCCTGAGTTTGATGATTTCCTGCCTTCTACTCCTCTTTGGTGTATTTGCTTCTTTTTGTTCCAGGGCTTTCAGGTGTGCCATTAAGCTGTTAGTGTATGCTGTCTCCCGTTTCTTTTTGGCGGCACTCAGGGCTATGAATTTTCCTCTTAGCACTGCTTTCATTGTGTCCCATAAATTAGGGTATGTTGTGCCTTCATTTTCATTAACTTTCAAAAAGTCTTTGATTTCTTTCTTTATTTCCACCTTGACCAAGTTATCATTGAGTAGAGCATTGTTCAGCCTCCATGTGTACGTGGGTTTTCTTTTGTTTTTGTTGCCATTGAAGACCACCCTTATTCCATAGTGATCTGATAGGAGGCATGGGATTATTTCTATCTTCTGGTATCTGTTGAGGTCTGATTTATGACCAATTATATGGTCAATTTTGGAGAAGGTACCATGAGGAGCTGAGAAGAAGGTGTATTCTTTACCTCTAGGATGAAATGTTCTATATATATCAGTTAGTTCCATTTGGTCCAAGGCTTCAATTAGATTCACTGTGTCCCTGTTTAGTTTCTGCTTTCCTGAACGATCCATTTCAGAGAGCGGGGTGTTGAAGTCACCCACTATTATTGTGTGCGGTGCGATGTGTGCTTTGAGATTTAGTAAAGTTTCTTTTATGAATGAGGGTGCCCTTGCATTTGGAGCATAGATATTCAGAATTGAGAGTTCTTGATGGTGGATTTTTCCCTTGATCAGTATGTAGTGTCCTTCTGTGTCTTTTTTGATAACTTTAGGTTGAAAATCAATTTTATCTGATATTAGGATGGCTACTCCACCTCGTTTCTTGGGGCCATTTGCTTGTAAAATTGTTTTCCAGCCTTTTACTCTGAGGTAGTGTTTGTCTTTGACACTGAGGTGCGTTTCCTGCATGCAGCAAAATGCTGGGTCCTGTTTACGTATCCAGTCTGCTAGTCTATGTCTTTTAATTGGGGAATTGAGACCATTGATATTAAGAGAGATTAAGACATAGTGATTATTGCCATCTGCCATTCTTGACGCTATCTTTATGTTTGAGTGGTTATCTACTTTTGGGTTTGATTCAAGAAGGTTATTATTTCATTTTTTTCAGGGTGTTGTTTCTCTCCCTGTATTGGAGGTTTCCACCTATTATCCATTGCAGGGCTGGATTTGTGGAAAGATATTGTGTAAATTTGGTTTTATCATGGAATATCTTGGTCTCTCCATCTATGGTGATTGAGAGTTTTGCTGGGTATAGTAGTCTAGGCTGGCATTTGTGCTGTCTTAGTGTCTGCATGAGATCTGCCCAGGATCTTCTGGCTTTCATAGTCTCTGGTGAGAACTCTGATGTGATTCGGATAGGTCTTCCTTTGTATGTTACTTGGCCCTTTTCTCTTACTGCTTTTAGTATTCTTTCTTTGTTTAGAACATTCGGTTTTTTTGATTATTATGTGACGGGAGGTATTTCTGTTCTGGTCCAGTCTGTTTGGAGTTCTGTAGGCTTCTTGTACGTTCATCGGCATCTCTCTCTTTAAGTTAGGGAAGTTTTCCTCCATAATTTTGTTGAAGATGTTTACTGGCCCTTTAAGTTGCAAATCTTCACTCTCATCTATACCTATAATCCTTAGGTTTGGTCTTCTCATTGTGTCCTGGATTTCCTGGATGTTTTGGGTTACACGTTTTTTGCATTTTGCATTTTCTTTGACTGTTGAGTCGATGCTTTCTATGGAATCTTCAGCACCTGAGATTCTTTCTTCCATCTCTTGTATTCTATTGTTGATGTTTGCATCTATGACTCCTGATTTCTTCCCAAGGTTTTCTATCTCCAAAGTTGTCTCCCTTTGTGATTTCTTAGTTGTTTCTACTTCCTTTTTTAGTTCCTGGATGGATTTCCTGAGATCCTTCACTTGTTTGTTTGTATTTTCCTGTATTTCTTTAAGGTATTTTTGCATTGCCTCTTTCAGGATTTCTTCCTGATGACCCACGTTCTCCTGCATTTCTCTGAGTGATTTTTGTGTTTCCTCCTCATGGGATTCCATCTGTTGATCCATCGTCTCCTGCATTTCTTTAAGCAGTTCTCGTGTTTCCTTTGTAAGGGCCTCTAACAGTTGATTCATTTCTTTAAGCAATTTTTGTGTTGCCTCCTTATGGGCATCCATCTGTTGACCCATATTCTTCTGCATTTCTTTATGCCAATTTTGTGATTCCTTTGTGAGTGCATCTACCCGTTGATTCATCTCGTTAAGCGATTTTTGTGTTGTCTCCTTGTGCGCCTCCATCTTTTGATCCATGTTCTCCTGCATTTCTCTAAGCGATTTTTGTGTTTCCTTTGTAAGGGCTTCTAACCGTTGATTCCTGGTCTCCTGTAACTCTTTATGAGATTTATTTGTGTCCTTCTTGTGATCCTCTAATAGCATCATGAGAAGTGATTTTAAATCCAGATCTTGTCTTTCGGGTGTGGTGGGGTATCCAGGACTTGCTGCTGTTGGAGAGTTGGGTTCGGATGGTCCCACATTACTTTGATTTCTGTTAGTAACATTCCTACGTTTGCCTTTTGCCATCTGGATACCTCTGGTGTTAGTTGGTCCTGCTGCCACTGGCTGTTGGTTGGACCTCCTGTGAGCCTGCAAAGCTATTTCTGCCCCCCCTGGATTACCAGGATTCCCCTGGCACCGATTTCTGGGGCCTGCCTGCTCCTGAGTGACTTTGGAGCCCTAATGTGCCTTGCCCCAAGTGATCTTATATTGGGGAGGCCTTGCACATCTAAAGGCTCAGCCTAGTGGATTCCTGGAGCAGAGGTCGCCAAAGGGAGGCTGGTAGGCTCCTGCCCTGTGCAGGGGTGTGTGATCTCTCCTGGGGGGGGAGGGGGCGTCCCTCTGCCAGGCAGAAGTCCCACAGCAGAGCTGGCGCGCTGGTTACTGCAGATCAGCCCAGCACCTGGGAGCAGGTTACACACAAGCTGCCTGAGACCGAAGCGATATTATGCCTGTCTGTCTCTGAGCCTGGCGGTCCCAACTACCTGGCCACTGGAGCAAAGATGGTGGAGGGCCCCTTTTTTCTTTCTTTTCTTTTCTTTGTTTCTTTTTTTTTTTTTACTTTACTTTGATATTAAACTAGAGATTCCTGCCCATTACCTCTTCTTGACAGTTGCCACCCAACTCTCCCAAGTATATTTACTAGAGGTGCCAGCATGGCATCTGCCATCTTCTGGAAGTTGGTCTAGTTTTTGTTTTTATTAAACATGTTTTCTTTCATTTTTAACTAGTCATTTTTTTAAAGATTTATTATTTAATACAGCATTCTGCCTGCATGTATACCTGAAGGCCAGAAGAATGCACTAGATCTTGTGAGCCACCATGTGGTTGCTACAAATTGAACATAAGACCTCTGGAAGAGCAGTCAGTGCTCTTAACCTCTGAACCATCTCTCCAGCCCTCTAGTTTTTGACATGACTACACAGAAACATTTCCCATTGGCTTTCTTTTTCTACCCTCCATAATAAAAGGAATTGCAAACCCACTGGGTTCTTCCTTTAGTAGAGGGACAGTCTTGGTGGGAGAACTCTCCCTTAGAGGAAGGAGTGGACTAGGAAGTCCCAGAACATGAGGTTAGGACTCAGCAATTGAGAAGAGAAAATATCATGTCTCACTGTCACATCATCTATATTCTCAACTGGAGTTTAATTCACAGACTGCAGAAGTCCTAGCTCCCTGCTTTGTGTGCTAGGTTTCAGATGGGCCTCTTAGATTCCCGTAGACCACATAAAATGAGATGATCCTGGCACGTGTAACCATCCCGGATGGATGATGAAATGCAGGTATTGGAAACATCTGATCCTGTTCCAAGCCTGCACAGGACAAACGTTACACATGAGTCAGAAGCTTGTACGTAGTTAACCAGATATGGCTTCCGGCTTGTTAAAGGAAGTGAAAGTGCCCTTTAGCATCCTAGATTCACACCTTTTGGGGGGAAGAATTGCTTATCTGTGCTTGAGGCCAGAGGTTAGTTAGTGTGTAACCCCAGGCATTTACTCACTCCGGATGATCAGCCTGACAGCATATGTGCTTGGACACGTAACTCAGTGCAAGAGACCAGAGGGAATTGTTGGTGGGAAGGGAAAAACAGAAGTTAAGAGCCAACTTACTACCCTGGTGTGCAGCGTTCTTGGTCCTCTGTTTTTAATAAATTAAAATTGGTATCATAGAGTGGCTTTTGTCTTCTATTTCTATCTAAAAAAAAAAAAACAAACACAAAAACAAAAACCTGACAGCTCTGCACAGTCCCTCACTCTCCCATGGAATGCTTAGGACAAGACAGACTGGTGTCCCAGCACACTGCAAACAGAGTTCTCTTCATTCTTTATCTCAGCCCCAGATAATATCATCTCCACACCAGGACATGAGGGCTTAGTAGTAATGAGACATCATAAAATGTGCGTGAGTGCTACTTCACTTCCTTTCTTTTGTAAGGACAGCCTCCAACCTTAGTAAGCCAATGAGAACTCTAAGGCTTGTCCATGAGATAGAAATACCCTGGGTCTGGTGGAGATAAAAGCGTGTCAAGAAGGGCAGATGTTGCTACGGCCTTCTTATTTTCAGCAAAAGAATCTGGCACTGGAGACTGGCAAGGGAACGGAACAGTGTCCCAAGATTTGACCAAGTCTAAGAGGGAGAAGAAAACATTTCTACAGGCTCTCCAGGTAGAGGAGAGGTGAGATGTGGGAGTTGGTTTTTTTGAGAACTCATCACTTTTGCAGGGTGAGCAGCTGGGGTGAAAACAAAAACAGGGGAGTGACTTATGGAGAGTATATGTTCAGGGATATGGTACACTATAATTTATTGCCTGTCCTAGCGGTCTTAAGTATTCCAACCAACTTCCATTTGCCTGTTTTGCAGTTAGCATAGCCTGAAGAGCAATTTATGGTTGTAGGGAATTGTTGGATTTTCTATTTAAGAAACTTCTTTCTTTCCCATCTTTCTGTTTGGCCCAGGCTCTCTGGTGGATGTTCAGGACTGGTGTATGTCTGGGACTACCTGCACCATGAACGGCTTCATTGTCACGGTTCTCATCTGGACAACAGCGGCATGTGCTGAAATAGAGAAGGCACTTGAAGAGATCCGTGAGAATGGTTTCCAAAAGTGCCAGAATGCTCTGCATCTACCTGTTTTGGAAGTGCTACCTGGAGGAGGCTGGGATAACCTGAGGAATATGGACATGGGACAAGTGGTGGACTTGACATACACCAACTGTAAAACTACAGAAGATGGACAGTACATCATTCCTGATGAAGTCTTTACTATTCCTCAGAAAGAGAGCAACCTGGAGATGAACTCAGAAATCCTGGAATCCTGGGAGAATTACCGAAGCACCACCTCATTTTCCATCAACATGAATCTCGATTATCTTCCCAAAGTCAACGGCAAGTTCTCTACTGAGTTCCAAAGGATAAAGACCATTCAAGTGAGAGACCAGGCTGTAACCACACGATCACAGGTGAGAAATTTGGTCTACACTGTGAAAACCAACCCAAATGCAGAACTGAGCTTGGGGTTTAAGAAGGAACTCATGGAAATCTGTGACCGTCTAGAGAAAAACCAGACGAAGATGGCCACCTACCTGGCAGAACTCTTGGTCCTCAACTATGGCACTCACATAATCACTAGTGTGGATGCTGGGGCTGCATTGGTCCAGGAGGATCATGTAAAGTCTTCCTACCTTAAGAACAATAAGGGAAATCATGCTGCTGTGGCTGCATCTGCTGGATTTACCTTTGCAAAAGTTGTGAACTTCAAAATAGAGACAGGTTTTGAATATAAAAATAACATGGCCACAGGCTATCTTGAAAACAGAACCAATTCTAGGGTGCAGAGCATTGGAGGAATTCCCTTCTACCCAGGGATGACCATTGAAACCTGGCAGAATGGCATCATTAATCACCTGGTGGCAGTAGACCGTGCTGGCTTACCTCTGCATTTCTTTATCAAGCCTGAAAAGCTTCCTGGTTTTCCACACCACTTGGTGGAGCAGCTGGCGAAGACTGTGGAAACTGCTGCAAAAAGCTATTACAACTTTAACACATACCCAGGCTGCACAAATATCAACTCTCCCAATTTCAATTTTCAAGCCAATACAGATGATGGCTCTTGTGATGGTAAAGTAGTCAACTCTCCCTTTGGAGGGGTTTATCAGTTGTGTGGTCAATTATTAGGGCAAGGTAAGGTTGACATGTGCCAAGATTTCCATCAGAAGAATCCACTTACTGGTGATTTCTCTTGTCCCTCTGGCTACACGCCTGTCCATCTGCTGTCTCAGATGCATGAGAGGGGTTATACCGAAAAAGAATGTGGAAGTAAATGTACCCTCAAGATATTCTGTCGTACAGTGTGTAAAGATGTGTTCCGAGTGGCCAAGGCTGAAGTTAGCGCTTATTGGTGTGCGGCCAATAGCGAAGTACCGGCCAACTCAGGAATTCTTTTTGGAGGAGTCTTCACTGACAAGAGCATCAACCCTATGACAAATGCACAGTCATGTCCAACCAGTTACTTTCCTCTGAAGCTGTTTGAGAACCTCAAGGTATGTGTTTCTCTGGATCATGAGTTGGGGCCCAAATCTTCAGTCCCTTTTGGTGGATTCTTTAGCTGCACAAAAGGGAACCCCTTGTATGATTCTTCCACATCTGGAGACTTAGAGAAATCATTTCTGCCAAAGTGTCCTGGGGGTTTCAGCCAACAGCTAGCTGTGATCATTGATGGATGCCAAGTGTCCTACTGTGTCAAGGCTGGAATATTTGCAAAAATATCTCTGGCCCCTGCTAGGCTCCCACCTTACACACAACTACCTATGAATCTGTTTTCCACCGACCTAGTTGAGATGACAGGTAGCGAGACTGCCAAATCCTGGGTTAAGGACCCCTATACCCTGCAATGGAGGCTAGAGGAGCCATCGAAAAGCAGTAGGCTATCAGGAGGATCAGCTGCTGGAATCACAGTTGGGGTTATGTTAGCATTAGGAATTTTAACTGCTATGGCCATCTATGGCAACCGGAAGTTTAAGAAGAATGAATCCAATGGAGTTCCAAGAAGACAGACATTTCTTCCTTTTCCAAGAGCTAGAGCCACTCCTGATGGACTGCGTGATCCAAATCTTGCTTAATTCTTCCTTAAAAGAAACAGTCCCTCTCATCTCAAGGCACAGGTTCATGTTCCTTTTTCAGTCCTTTCTTCTCCACCTCTGCCTTCCTAAGAAGTAAAGCAGAAGTCACAACAGAAAGAAGGTTTTTTATAACTCTGTTTATGTCTTCGCATTGGGAATTAAAGGAACTGTGCAAACAAGGCAGGGGAAGGAAGACTTGCAATCCAGTCAGAGAACACAGGCCCAGGTTCTCAGCCATAGTAAGAAAGCTCATTCCCGAACAAGCCTCTGGTGCCTTCACCTGAATCTCTGCATGCGAGAACAACTGGTGTGGAGAGCAACAAGAACTTTGGGATGAAGCTGCACTTACTGTGAAGTTGGCAGAGGTTTTCCAATTTGTGAGCAGGGACACTTTGCCTTCCCTGTATCTTGTTTTGAGTTTTAGGTTCTGAAAACACACAGATGGTCTTGTTCAGCCAGTGCTATGGAAACTCCAAAACTCTGTATTGATGACTGTGTCATCTTTCTATGAGCCTGAAGGGCGCAGAGTGCAGAGCAAGTCCACTTTCTATGTCTGCCCCACAGTTAGGATTTACCTTGCCGAACCCACTTCTAGACCATTGAGTAGTATCAACAAGTCTTCAGAAACAATTTTAACTTACAAACTTCTCATGTAACGTCAAAGGCAAAAAGGTGGTGGGGAACTGGAAATAAATCAAGAAATGTAAAAACTGAAGAGGACTCCAATGTTTTAGTAACTTGCTGGTTTCTTTGTTTGTTTGTTTGTTTGTTAGATATATTCTTAATTTACATTTCAAATGTTGTCCCCTTTCCTGGTTCTCACCTCCCCCGAAAATCCCATAAGCTATCTCCCCTTCCCCAATCAACCCTTCCCTAGCTTTCCTGTCCTGGTATTCCTCTACACTACAGCATTAAGTCTTTCCAGGACTAAGGGCCTCTCCTCCCTTTGGTGTCTAACAAGACCATCCTCTGCTGCCTATGTGTCTAGAGCCATGGGTAACTCCATGTGTACTATCTGGTTGATGGTATTATCCCTGGGAGCTCTGGGAGTACTGGGTGACTCATATTGTTGTTCCTCCTGTGGCACTGCAAACCCCTTCAGCTCCTTGGGTTCTTTCCCTAGCTCCTTCATTGGGGACCCTGTGCTCAGTTCAATGGCTGGCTGAGAGTGTGCCCCTCTGTATTTGTCATGCACTAGCAGAACCTCCAAGGTGACAGCTATATCCAACTCCAGTCAACTTGCTGTTTTCTTCTAGTCAACTGATGTCTACCTTTGAGCTCATCATAGATTGGACAGGGAAAGGAATTGTTTTTTAAAATGGATCAATTATTATGGTTTAGTTTTCCATGTTACCAAAAGTATAACCCTTTCTCTTTCTGTGACTAGCACTCACCCTTAATGTCTACCCATCAGAAGTGTGAGTACAGATACAAAGTCACACGAATAGATACACCCCTATTATAGTAAGAAGTATTTATTTTCCTAGAAGTGAAAGATGTCAAAATCAATATAAGCCCACATTTAAGTATTACTTTCTCCCTAAAACTAATGCCAAACAGAAGACATATGGTCCTGTCCATTTAGGTTTTGCTTGTTTTCACTGCTAGAAACAGGGCTGATGTGATAAAAAGTTGCATCATTAAGTTAGCTGGAACAGGTACCCAGAGTCACCTGTGACATGCATTTCAGCTCTGGGATGGCTTCCATGGGGCGTCCAGCAGGCTGCATGATTGACACCTAGCAATAGCTGTGGTTTTGCTCAATTTTCATATCTGAGAATTTAATTCTCTACAACATGAAAATTCCTCTACAGCTGCTTTAGAGATTATGTATCTATTCACCATAGCGCATCATTAGTGAGCAATCTTCTATGAAAGATGTGTTCTCTCCTTTATGTTAACAGTCGAGGACTTGTACACACAGTAGGCCCTTTTGAAGAGCTCCATGTGTCTCAGCCTCTGGGATTAGGGGGGGAAATTACTCATTCCTTTCCAGCTGAGATATGGAGAGGAATGAAGAGCTGAGTTGGAAGTCTTCCCTGCTGACTATCCACCCAAGGGGTTGATTGTCTATGCTCTTCACAAAACCTGTCTTTTTTGGTATTAAAATGTTCAGTATTAAGACATTTTCCTCTGTGGTCTGTGGGTTCTGAGTGAATTTTGTATGTTCAGCCAAGCTAATGACTTCTTCTAAAGTACTGATTTTCCTCTATAAATTCTTTAAGGATTATTGAGTCTGCCAAGCACAGCACAGCAGGAGGCTCCTAAACCTTTAATGAACAACCATCCACATTGAGGCAAAAGTGTTTCACGAACATATATTCCTAAAAATGCATAAACATATTTATTAAAATGTGTATCTCGTAGCATTCTGTCTTAGTGGTCATCTGTATGAAGTCAGAATTTGAGGGCTTCTGGTTCACACTCAAGCCACCTCACAGAAGTCAGACCCAGATCCCTGGGCGGGGCTCCTGGGCTCTGCTGGGTTTTGAATTCCTACACTTGGTGTCTGTGGCTGGATGAGGCCTGGCTTATGAGAAGCCACATTCTATAGGATATCAGAGATTAAGACAGTTTAGTGATAATGGAACCTTTTCAGTTCTTTCTTATTCTGGCGCCCTCACCTAGGTTAAAAGTGATTAATATTAGATATTTACTTGAAGGGGAAAAAAACTCGCCTGCAAATGAGTTAAGCAGATACTACATCGTAGTCACAAGCAAAGCCACTTTCAAGAAGTTACCCTTCAAGCTGAGAGATGGCTCAGCAGTTGAAAACACTTGCTGCTCTCCGGGCTTGTATTTGTAACACCCATACAACAGCTCACAACTCTCTGGAACTCCAGTTCCAGGGGATCTAAAGTAAGAAAAACACTTGTAAACATAAAATCAAAATAAGAAGTAAGAAAAAAGAGGTTAATATTCATAGTTTTTAAGATAACTATTCTATCACAAGTTCACACATGCTATGTGGTCTGTCTCTTCAGGAGGAACCTAGGGGTCAAACTAGGTCAAATATGTAGGTAGAACAGATGTCGGAATTTTTAAGAAAACAAAAAAGGGGGTTTCTCTTTATTGAGCTAGTTGGATTGAGGTTGCCCACAGATAGCAGAAATAACCCATATGCTTCTGAGACAGGTGCCAAAGCACTTCTCCAAAATGACCTTAGGAGTAATGACTGCTTGTTCATTTGTACTTTATTGTTCTGCACATACACCTCATGATCAGTAGGGGGCGATTTCCTTCCACAGAACAATGCCAACAACTTCAAATCACAGCAGTTACAAACACAACCCTGACATCTGGACATTCACTAGCCAAGAAACATTTCTCCCAGAAAGCCTCATTCAGATGCTGTTAGCAACAGCTAAGTACAGGGAGCAGTAATTGTTTCTTATGCTGGGTGGATCTGTCCTCCATGTTTTCATGTTGTTGTATATCAGTCTCCTCCATGCGAAAAACATTCCATCTTGGAATGGACACTTCTTAAGAAGGGACACTTCTTAAGACACAGAATGTTCTAAGAGGAAATTAAGCATTCCATTCTGTAGGTCACACTCCATGACTTCGGAACGTCAAGGCAGGAACTCAAGGCAGGAATCTGGAGGTAGAAAGTAAAGCAGAGGCCTTGGAAGAACACTGTGTAGTGCCTATGGCTTGCTCAGCCTACATTCTTATACAACCCAGGACCAAAAGTCCAGGGGTGGTACCACATCAATGTGAACCCTCTCACATTAATCACTGATCAAGAAAATGCCCTTCAGGCTTGTCCACGGGCTAATCTGTTGGCGGCATTTTCTTAAGTTATGTTCCCTCTTACCAAATGACTTTTGCTTGTGTCAAGATGACAAAAAAAAAAAAACTAACCAGGACACTCCCTAAACTTAGGAAATAATCAACTCAAAGGCTTCAGGAAGTCCCTGAAATTGATCAGTGTGCTGGTTTGAATGAAAATGACCTCCTCACACATACACAGGCTCTATTAGGGGGTGTGACCTTGTTGGAGTAGATGCAATTTTGTTGGAGGAAGTGTGTAATGAGGGTAGACTTTGAGGTTTCAAATGCTCAGGTTGGCCCAGTGTCTCTCTTCTTTCTGTCTTTGATCTGGATGTAGAACTCTCCACTTCTTCAACACTATGTGTACTCCAACACTATAGGTAGGTAGAACAGATGTCGGAATTTTTAAGAAAACAAAACCACATAACACTATGCTACCATGTTTCCCACCATGATGACAATGGACTTAGCCTTTGTAAGCCAACCCCCAATAAAATGTTTTTCTTTGTACAAGTTGGTCATGGCATCTCTCCACAGCAATACAATTTTAACTAAGAAAACTAGGTACACTAGGTCCCACAATCAGCAAGCATATACAAGCAGTAAGAACTGCTGAGAGACATTCTCAAGCAAGCTGAGCAACCTAGAAGAGGTTCAAACCAGCCAAGCTGCCTGGAAGGGGCCATGATCATCAGTTACCTGGAAGAGGTTCTTATCACGGGAGCTAGCTGAAAGTCTCCAAGCTGTTGAACTGCCTGCAGGCTATTCAATGGGTTCCAAGTGTCTAACTTCTGTGTGTTGTCACACATGCTAGGGTAGGCCATTGGTGACACAGCAGTCTTTGTGTCATTTCTGATTCTTTAAGTAACCCCTTTCCCATATTACTGCAAGAAAACAAAACCAAACAAAAAGCCATTGGCTCACCAACATGGATTTTGGTGATAACCATACTTGGTTGGTCATCAGTTCTGTATTTGTGATGAGTAGAAATTTATTCTCACTTTTCCTGAAATACTGTTACATGATATAAGCACAAAACAGAGAAGGAGCAGGGCATGTACATTTGACCAACTATGACGTCACAGAGAGGTCTGAATCTTCAAAAAGGAGAGGGGAATGGAAACACAGAGGCACAGATCTACAACATAGCATCCCACAAAGTGTGTCTCCAATTCCACTTTTCACCCCTAAAGTCTCATGGAGGGAGAATATGCCTGCTGGTACAAAGACTGTGAAAGCCAGGGGACGGACCACTGCTTGGCCCAGGGGAGCACATTAGGGCTTCTCTTGGGAAACAAAGTTGCTAGTGCCCATGGTTTGACTTCCTTAAAATCAGTGACTATACTTTTATGGGTTGGCTCAAGAGAAAGGACAAGAGATTTCCCCCTGACCCCAAGGGGATTCCTGGGGCCTTGAAGGATGTGAGAAGGCCATAGGTCACTGGTCTTGTGTTCAGTGTTCCAGGGGTTACGAACTGTTTCAACAGTCAAAAAGACCTGAATCAACACAGATGTGACTCTAGTTCCCATTAACCCAAACCAAGGAATTAGCAGAAACACCATATGAGTGTCTCAGCCTTCTCAGCAAGAGACAAAGCTAAAAACTCAGGGACTTGGGACAGATACTACTACAAGCTGGGCAAACCACCTCACCACAAACTGTTCTAGTGGAAATAAACTTAAGTTTCATAGATCACACAATGCACTCACTAAGAGGAAGTGTTAGCAGATGCACTAAAGGGGATGTGTATGGCATAAACTAAGAATATCCTTAAACTGACCTAATGAAACACCTCCGTCACTGTCTAGAGTCAATAAGATTGCTATAATTGGCTTGCAGATCCTGGGCCACGTATCAGACACACTAGAAAGAACTTTAGCAGATTCTGCAAAAAGGCAAACAGAGACTCAAAGACAGAACTTGACTTCCTTCTAGCCAACAGCAGCTTAGTGGCAGAATGAGGAGGAATTGAATTCAATCTCTCCATGATTCCAGCTAGCTCTGTGTTACTTTGTGTGTGTGTGTGTGTTAGGGACAGAGGTGAAATCCAAGTATGTATGAGTTTGCATGCCTGTGTACACACATGCGGAGGCCAGTCCAGAAAAGGAAGTCAGGCATCTTCTATTGTTCTCTACCTTATTTCTTTCTTTGTTTCTTTGTTTTTGGGTCAAAGTCTCTAACTGAACCTGAAGCTAACCGTTTGGATAGGCTGGCTGGCCAGTGAGCTCCAAGAAGGCCCTGTCTCTGCTTCCCACCCAGTACTGAGATTAAAGACCTGTGCCTTTGTACTTCCCAGTCTGGGTGCTGGGTAGCCAAACTCAGGTCTGTATATTTTACATGGCAAGCACTTTACTGACAGTTATCTCCCCAGCCTACTCTGATATTCTTATCCATGCATATATAGTATACTGAGAATACCCTCCTGCTCTTCTTCTGCCTTCCCTCTCCCACTTCTAAAATTCCCTCCTGTAGAAGTAAGCATATAAGAGCTGAACTATAGGAAGGAGGGCCTTGAAGCATTGTCTTATGGCCACGACGTGACCAAGGCAGGCATTCATGCACTCATGATAGTTGCTAGCATGAGGACTGCACAAGACTGATTCAGTAAATATTTAGTCAAAGATGGGAAAGGAGCTCATGGATCCCCACTGGGACTCACACAAGGAAGAAGAGGTCAGCTAAAGAATGCTGGGATAGAGGAAGTAGCTGTCTTTAGTGAAGTAGCCGCTGGTGAGTTACATGTTGTGGTGGACATCTTCACATCCAAGTTCACATAAATAGCCCTGGTTAAGCTTGGTGGGTCACAAAGCAAAAACAAAAAGCAAAATAAAAAGACAAGAAAATGGGATGGAGACTTGACAGGGGGAAAGAAGAGGATTAGTGGAAGATAAGAGAAGGTGGAGGGATGGGACAGGTATGAACAGAATGTGTTATATGCAAGTATGCTATTGTCAACAAGTAAAACTTTTAAAGAAAATAAAAGCCCCTCTTACCCTCTTCCTACCCTGCTTCCATCCTGCTCTTATCACCCCCAGTGTCTTCTGTTCCATTCTGTGCATCAACAAGCTTGCTGCTTTTTATAAATGATTGAGAATTTACTTTATACATCTTTCTGTGTCCATCTAGATTCATTTATTATAATGTTCTTTAACTCCATCCAAATTACTACAGTGGACATGATCTCATTCTGTCTGAGTAGTATTTGATTTTCTTCATTCATTGGGTGAAAGGCATCATGGTTTGTTCCATATTTTGGCTGCTGTGGGAAGTACTGCATTCCTTATTAAGGAATCAGTAATGGTATAATGATTTCATTTCCTTTGGGTATATACCTGGCATGCTAGAAGATACTGAAGTTTTACTTTGAGATACATGAGAAGTGTCCATACCATTTGTACTGGCTGGTTTTGTGTGGCAATTTGACACAGACTGGAGTTATCACAGAGAAAGGAGCTTCAGTTGGGGAAGTGCCTCCATGAGATTCAGCTGTGGAGCATCTTCTCAATTAGTGATCAAGGGGGGAGGGCCCTTTGTGAGTGGTGCCATCTCTGGGCTGGTAGTCTTGGGTTCTACAAGAAAGCAAGCTGAGCAAGCCAGAGGAAACAAGCCAGTAAGTAACATGCCTCCATGGCCTCTGCATCAGCTCCTGCTTCCTGACCTGCTTGAGTTCTAATCCTGACTTCCTTTGCTAATGAACATCTCTGTGGAAGTATAAACTGAAGAAACCCTTTCCTCCCCAACTTGCTTCTTGGTCATGATGTTTGTGCAGGAAGAGAAACACTGACTAAGACACCATTTTTTTCATATGCCTATAATAACTTCCATTCTCATCAATAGTGCTTAAGAGTCTCCATTTCTTTGAGTCCTTGTCAGCATTTATTTGTCTTTTAATGATAATCTTTTCGTCGGGATGAAATGAGACCTCTGCTCATTTATTTCCTATAAGTCAGTGAAGGTGAGCATTTTTCCATGTTCAAATCATGACATATTGTAATCCTGTTATCCTTAATAATGAATCAGTATGCAACAGATCCCAAGCCAAGTCCATTCTAGCCCATTTTTGTAAGTAATAACTTAATAGAACACAGTCATGACTGTGTTTACTCTTCATCTATCTTTGCACAAAAAGACAAAACAGAAGAGACAATTCACTGGCAAAGCCTAAAATACTTACAAGTGGGTCGGGCCTTTATAGGAAAAATTTGTCTGCTCCAATCTAAAGGAAGTCTAGAATGAATTCCTTAATAAATCAAGCAATCAATAACTTCTTCTTGGCCCATGTATTAACTCAAATGTCACTATTACTGTTTTCTTGTGTTCAGGATATTAATAAACTATTCAAGCATCCTTCTGAGTTAATATGGTTCCAGATACTGTCATAAATTGCCAGGAGAAAGGCAAGTTCTTCAGGTCTGCTAACATGCCCTTTTCCAAGTCCTGAAAGGAATGAGCTATCAAAACAATCTTCAGCCTTCCCAGTAAACTCAGAAAGCAAAAGCTGATAACCATCGAGCTCCTGCCGATACATTTGACCACTCCGCTGGTGCCTGGGGACAGAACTTGGAGCAGCTTCACCTATTACTTGCAAGTAGGCGCTATTGTTTGCTTCACTGCCACGGATGTGAAAGATTAGGGAAAACCCAGAACTTGTCTGCTACCAGTGATAGCCCTTGAATAGCAATGTTATTTCAGTTCTAAAATCTCCTTTTTTACATCCTTATTTGTCAAAATAGTAACTCAGAAACTCAAGTGACTATGTAAACAGAACAAAATCTAGGAACTGAATAAACAGCCCAGTACACACTGTTAACCTAATTTTAAACTTTTACTCACACACACACACACACACACACACACACACACACACACACACGCCTCAGAAGCTACAAGCTCAAAGGTAATGCAATGTTAAAACCAGATAGGAAATTAAGAAACATTTAGTGGTTCTGAGCCAAAGGTAAATTCTGAGATGTCTGTTAACTCCTACTCTCGTTTATTCTTGAACATTGCCTCTTCCTTGTCTCCAGCAGAACAAATTCTGTATCAAAGGAAAAGATTAGTATGGCCTCTAAGATTAAACATAAGGGGGACAATTCCACGCTATATTAACAATTTCCATCTGTGGAGGTGTCTTTTGGCTTGTCCATAAACAGTAAGATAGAAATCTGATGTTATACAACACATTTCTCCTTTGATTGTTTTTCCTTTTGGAAGGCCCTTCTTCTGGATGACGTAGAGATGTGAACTATTTTATTTTGCCAAGACGTACATTCTGGTTGCATTATATATGTTCATGGTAATATAATTGTGTTTAAAGTGAGACAAAATTCTCTGCACCTAAAATCCATAGACATAACTTTAAAAAAAAACTGCCTCTTTAAAAAAAGTTGGTTTTTTTTCAAAGTCTTTAGTCAAACCTAGTTAAGATATAACTCTAAAATTTGGGGACTAAAGAAAAAATGGTCATTTAAAACCCCACTTAGCTTACATAAAATCTTACAAATGTATCTTAAGGTTTACTATTCATCCTCACATGTTTCAATATATCATAAATACACTTTATCTTTTATAGTGTATTTGAGACAATAACTAATCTCTGTGCCTTCAGCTTTAAGGAAGGAAAAGAAAAATCCTTTAAGTCAAATGCCTGTTAAATGATTGATTCGCTTACTACATAGGTGGAGGACAGCTAAACGTAGAAGAGGTACAGCTAAGTGGAGACAGAGATGCCCGGTTCAAATGAAAAGATCCCTCGCCTTTTCCCCTTTTTATTCAACATAATATTTGTATTGATTCTTTGAGTCTCACACAATGCACCCCATCATACTCATTTCCCAGGCTTTTCATGGCCCACCCTCCCCTTGTGACAGACCAAGAAAAATAAAAGAATTAAAAAGAAAACAATGTTCAATTTGTGTTATTTATATTCTCACTGGAACATGGTCAAACTCCCAGTTTCCGGCCCCTTAAATAGAATGAGCCTTTCCCCTCCCATACCCAGGCCAGAAACCATTAGTTGTGGAGAGCTAACTTCAGTATCCTTATCACACTTTTTATGAGTTATCTTCGATGGCTTTCTGTTTAGGTTGCTATATTTTTTAGAGAGTGAGGGTTGGGGTGGGGTTGGGGTAGGGATTGTCACAGAAGTCTTCCATGTCTCTGTTCCTCAACTATGTGTCTGCAGTCATCAATATCATAGCAAAAGTAGCTTCCTACTTTACAGTCAGCAGAAGCATGATAGACTTCCTCATGGTCTCTGGCTTCCTGGTGACAGTACAGACCACAGCACACTTATAGAAGTAGGACCACAAACCAGACATGGCCCTCAGTGACAGCACAGTTCCGGATGGCCCTCAGGTGACAGTGCAGCCCACTCACATCAGTGTGGCCCCTGGCAGAAGCATGTGTCACAGATGTTAACATCGCTTCAGGCTGCAGCACAGACCAAGTACATTGTCATGGCATTTGCAACACCCGCCCTTTTAATTTTAAACAAAAGCAACTTCTAAAGATCTATTACAATAAGATTTAAATATTTAAGAAATAGCTCATTTAAATTTGTTAAAAGAGCACAGAAAAGGCTCACTGTTGTACCTACATTTATAGCTATTAGATATTTAAGATACAATGTATATGTGTTTCAGTTGATGTAATTAAAGGCTATTAAAAATTCCCAAGGTCGATGTTTTATATTCTGTAGAACTGGTGCCTGATTCTCTATTTAAAACACTAATGTTTTCTTAAATATTGTTTTTTCTTTTAATAGTATTTATAGAAAAACTAGCTTAGAAAACAAAGGTTTCACTAAATGAATAATCTCTTTAAAATATTTTGGATTTAATGATTTCATGTTTTAAGTGTGCACCACACGCATGTCTGGCACCCACAGAGGTTAAAAGAGGATGTCAGATCTGCTGGTATTGGAGTTACAGGCAGTTTTGAGCCTCCATGTGGGTGCTGGGAAGCAAATTCACTCTGATTCGGTTTGAACAAGAGCACTTGCTGCTCTTAATCACTTAACCATCTCTCCATATTCATGGCTAATACTTTTTATCCTTTTATTCAATGAGTCATTTAAAATGTGATTAGGTTTTATCCAAATCTATCTTTGTATGTTTTCCTATTGAGTAAAGCTGGATACGTTTTCCTAACAGTAGGAAAAAAATTTATTACAAAATATTCCTACTTGGGATATTCCTTTACATAATAATCGTAAAAGTTTTTTGACCAAATGTATAAATTTGTTTGCAAAACTTGGACTATTGTACACAGTTTCACTATGTTTAAATCTTAAATCTTCTGTATTGGTGGACAAATAAACAAAAGTCACTAAATGTGTAAAGTAAGTAAAGCTCATAGCTTCCTTAGCTGAAGACACTCGTATTAGTTCTGATGAAACTAAGATTATTCCCCTTTGAAAGATATCTATGCCTCCTCATAAATAAGTACAAAGTTGCCTATACATTCTTTTGTTTAAAGCATCATGATGTTGGCTACTGGTTTGCTGTATATTGCTTTTACTATGTTTAGGAATGGGCCTTGAATTCTTGATCTTTCCAAGACTTTTATCTTGAAGGGGTTTTGGATTTTGTCAAATGCTTTCTCAGCATCTAATGAAATGATCATGTGATTTTCTTTGAGTTTGTTTATGTAGTGGATTACATTGATGGATTTCCATATATTGAACCATTCCTGCATCCCTGGTATGAAGCCTACTTGATCATGGTGGATGATCGATTTGATGTGTTCTTGGATTCGGTTGGCCAGAATTTTATTGAGTATTTTTACATCGATAGTCATAAGGAAAATTTGTCTAAGTTCTTTGTTGGGTCTTTGTGTGGTTTCAGGTCAGATTCATATCAATTCCTCCAAGTTATGGGTTCAATGTGTGTGGAATCTTTAACAATAGTATCTTATGTTATTTTTCTAGAAGACAATTGAAGGCAAAGGTAATAATTTATATCATTTGGGGTGTCTCTTAGACTCCCCTAACAACGTAGTTTTTGAATAGATGAATACCTAATGGACCCTAAAGCATAATTAGCAAGGAATGAGCACAGGGTCACCAATGGAGGAACTAGAGAAAGGACCCAAGTAGCTGAAGACATTTGCTGTTCCATAGGAGGAACAATAATATGAACCACCCAATACCCCCAGAGCTCTGAGGGTCTAAACCACCAACCAAAGAGTACACATGGAGAGACCCGTGACTCCAGCCACATATGTAGCAGAGGATGGTCTTGTTGAACATCAGTGAGAGGAGAGGCCCTTGGTCCTGTGAAGGCTTGATGCCCCAGTATAGGGGAATGCCAGGACAGAGAAGTGGGAGTGGGTGAGTTGGTGAGCAGGGGGAGGGGGGGGCTAGGGGGCTTTTGGAGGGGAAGTGAGGAAAGGGGATAACATTTAAAATGTAAAAAAAGAAAATATCTAATAAAAAAAGAAATTTATATTGGAGGAAGTAAGTCTATCATAATATTCTTTTTTGAAAATGCCTTACCTTATCTGTTTTTATATTTAAGCTCTCCCTCTCCAAAATTTATGGATTACTTAAAAAAATAATTGCTATTGCATATATTACAAATAAATAAATATATGAATATAAAAATAAACAATATTTTATTTTTAAATGTTTATGTATATGAGGCTTTTGCCTATGTATGTAAATGTATCATAGCCATGCAGTGTCACTGTGATCAGGAGGTATTAGATGCCTTGAAACTGGACTTCCACCCAGTTATAAGGAGTCATGTGGGTGCTGGGATTAGAACCTGGGTCCTCTGGAAGAGCAGTTAGTACTCTTGTTTCTGTCCCCTACCCCTACCCCCACCCCTCCAACCCTCCCACCCCCAAGACAGGGTTTCTCTGTGTAGCCTTGACTGTCCTGGAACTCCTCACTGCATAGACCAGACTGGCTTTGAACTCAGAGATCTGCTGCCTCTGCCAAGTGCTGGGATTAAAGCTGTGTGCCATCACTGCACAGCTTACTTTTAAATGTAATTCAACCCATTTAGTTATTTATTTACACTTATTTATTTATTACTATTTATTTATTTATGGGACAGGGCCTCACTTTTTGCCCTGGATGTTCTGGAATTCATAGAGATCTACTTTCTTCTGTCTTCTGAGTGCTGGATTAAAGGTGTTTTCTACCATGACCATCTACCCACTTACTTAAACAGAAAAAAGAAGAAGTCCAACATAATATGATCATGCCTATAATCTAGCACTCAACAGGTTAAGGTAGGAGGATTACTTGTGAGTTCCATTCAGCTTGTGCTGTCAAATGTATTTACAGATCATCCTGGGCTAGAGTGAATCTCTACATCAAAAAATATTTTAAAAAATTTAAAACCTAGGTTTTGTGCATGCTAAGGCTAGCCCTGTACATTTTTGAACTGGTAATAAAGTTCAAAACATTATAAGTTCTAAACATTATACATGTTAATAGCATGCAGCTAATAATCTTAACTACTGAGCCATCTCTTCAGATCCCCAAAGTTAAACGGTATTTTTCCAATAAAAAGTAAGTGAGAAATACTACAAAATGCCTTCAACATTTTACTTTCTGATTACAAAATATGAAATGAGCTTTGGTTATGGCTACAAAGCCTGTAGGATCCTCATTTCTGACATGTCTGACCTTTCGATTTTATCCTGGTCACTAATAATATTTAGTATATGGAATGACAATTTGTTAAAATATTTAAAGCAACACTACTTATTTCTGTTACTGGTTTCTTCTATAATATAAATTACTTTTATTTCCTTTCCCGAACTAAAATCTGGCACAATACCAAGATAATAACATAGATCCAATTATAATCCACATGGTACACTATAACAACTCAGATATTAAAGATCAATATTTTGTAAAATTAAAAGAAACCACTTCTGCAATTGCAGCTGTAAAATCAAGTTTGCCAACAGAAAACTAAAGTCAAAAGAAAACGAATCAGGGCAAATACTGCAAAAATCAAACCAGTACGGAGTATAGATAGCTTTAGACACAAGAGGAATAGTCAATCTAGTTAAAAAAGAATATTTGCAGGTCTGGAGAGACAGCTCCCTGGTTAAGAGCCCCTGGTGGTCTTTCATATGTCAGGTAGGGGATCCAACCCTCTTCTTGACAAGGAGGGCACCTACACACACAGTCCACATAAAAATAAATGAATAAATCTTTTTTAAATGAAGGTTTCAGATTGGTTAAAATAACTGTTTCCTTCTACTGCCTTTACATCTTTAGGCTATCCTGTGTCCTTAATTCTTTTATCTTTAGGTATAATGTGACATATATGTGACATATAAATATTGTATTTGATACATAAAATCAAATTTGGATCATGATGGCTAGAGAGGTTTCTCCCTTAATGCCTTTAACAACTCTCTCTCTCTCTCTCTCTCTCTCTCTCTCTCTCAGTCTGCTTTCATTCCTCCTCAATCTCATCTCTATCAGCTCCTAGGAATCAGTCTTTCTAGCATCAAAGGCCACAAAATTGTATTTGGCCTTCCCACGCAGATGTGTGATTTATAACCAAAACCAGAAGCAGTGAATAGAAGGTCTCAGAACAAAGGCTGCACCAGTGATGTTAATGATTCTATGTGGTTGGCTGATAACACAACTTTGCTAATTATAAGCAGTGCAATGTCACGTGTCCAGAGCCGGATTATCTTGAGCTATCTCTAGTCTCTGTAACAGCCATTTATTGCCTACCTCCATGACTGACCTAATCCTTCTTGCTATCATGTAAAATCCTTTTTTTTTTTTTTTGGAATGTAGAAACAAACCCCTGGCTTCCACCAACCCAAAGGCTAAGAATGTCATCAGATGGCACCTGAGACTTAGACTGAAGACTTTGCAGTTTTTGCTCAAGCAAAACTACCTGGCATTCCCACCAATGCATTTAAAAACACCTCGATTTATGAATGTCTTTGTTCTTTCTCTAAAAAAACTTCATGTTAGAGTGACCAGAATCTGTTTCCAGAACACTCATATTTGAACCTAGAATAAATGATGCTTTTATTCTTCTTGAGGTGAGAGTTGTGTTTTTGCTTCAATAGACCATCAAAAATTCTTTCTGTCTTAATATGGTGAAAGCTCCGTGAGTTCAAGGTCAGCCTGGCCTATCTAGAGAATTCCAGGTCAGTCAGAACTAAACAGTAAGGCCTGTCTAAGGCAAATATCAGAATAAAATGGCTTGGACTGCCAAATTCTGTCCTAGCATTTAATATGGCTAAGCAGAATTTCCCAAGTGCCTTTTGTTTTAACCCTCCAGAAAAAAAGGGAGCATGAAACCACTGAGTTATTATTTTTTTATGATTAGTAGACAATCTTAATGCAAAGAATTCATTCTGAGTTGCCAAAGCAACTCTCAGAATATCAGGTTAAAAGTCAACTGCTCAGGAATAAAAAACAAACAAACACAAACCTGCTACTGTGCTCTGTGTCACACAGATCCTTCATTGTCATAAAAAAATGGTCTATAACAGTCAGGTTCTCATGTCAGGTGTCAGACTGCTCTCCTAGATCCCTGGCAAACAAAGAAGGCTGAGGTTAACTAGCACAACCATCTCAGATCACCAGTGAGGTGTACAGGCTCCTAGCCCATACAGAAGTGAATCTGAGACATGAATCATGACTAAACTCCTCGTGACACAGTGCCAAACATGTTCAGACTTAGAAAGAAAGCAGATGTGTGACTTCCCTCTCGCTGCTTGCTGGAGGAAGTGAAATCGATTTGCAGCACCAGAGAAGCACACCTTCTGTGGAAGAATTGCCTCTCTCTGCTAGAGGCCAGAGTTCAGAGGTTAGCCCCAGCCCTTCACTGCCTCAGGGGAGCCATCTGGAAAGAACGTGTGTTTATAGGAATATTTCAGTACAAGAAAAAGCAGAGAACATTACTGGAAGGAGTAAAACAGGACAAATGGAGGTGGATGGATGGTGCTAGTCAAATCCCACACCAATGTCCTCATATGGGACATTCTGAGTACCACCCTCCTGTCCTGGCATGCAAATGGAGGTTGTACCCTTGAGTCTCACCATTTCACTTCTCTTTTCATTGTTTCCCACCAGCTAAACCTCCTTCACCAAAGAAATCATAAAAGCCATGCTTTCAACCTCCCCAGGCACATGAAAATGCCAAAAGTAATTTGATGCTTTAAAAAAACAAGAGCACATTAATTGGTTATATAGTGCCAAATAGTCAGTCCTGAAAATATAATACAGGTAATGTTATAAGGACTGAGCAGGTTATATTTAAGAATAGGTATATATCTATACACACACACACATACATGTATACATACACATCCAGATACACATATACACATACACAGACATACACATATATGTACATATACACACCTAAGCACATGCACACAGAGACATGTACACACATATACACACTTACACGTACATATACATATATGTATGCATTAACAATTAGAAAAAAACGCCATGAATTTGAAGGAGAGTGGAGGGAGGTATACAGGAATGGATTATAATTGTAGGAAGGAATGAATATGGAGAAATGTTTTAATTGTGTTCTATATCAAAAATAATAATTTTAAAATATATATCTGTATTGCTTGAATTGTTTTACTGAATACAAACAGATACTCATTGTTATTTAGTAGTTAATAAATGCTCAGTTAAAAAATTTCTCATATAGCTAAGACATTCTCATTGTTGAAAAAGCAAGAAAGCCAAAGAATCACTGGAAATTTAAGAGTAAAAAAACTATTCAATAAACTCTATTGACCAGACACTGTCGATAAGCTGGTATCAGAGCCTCTAATTTTATATACTTGACCATATCTGGGTTCATGATGCTATTGTTTTTACATATCATTATATAACACAATGACTTTTCATTATAAATGCTGTTTGAAAAACTTGTGTTGGCTGTAGAATATTTTTGTCATTTTTCCATTTTATGTGATGTCAGAGTGGAAAACTAATAAAAAGAAGGAACAGAAGAAGTGCGAGACTGTTTAGCAGTCTGCAAAGACTTGAATCTAGAACCATCTATGCTTTACTTTACTTGCTTCTCACTTCAGGATATCAAGGTCTCGACAGGATAGATAACTTACTTTTATTGTTCTTGTGTGTGCACATGCTGTGGGGTGTGTGTGTGTGTGTGTGTGTGTGTATGTGTGTGTGATATGCAGGCATATATGCCAATGAGGTCATCCATACAAGCACATGCAGAGACCAGAGGTTGACATCAGAATTTTTCCTGAATTGCTTCTCCCACTGCATTTATTTATTTATTTATTTATTTATTTATTTATGAGACAGGGTCTCTCACTGAACCTGAAGCTTACCATTTTAGCTAGACCTAGACTCACTAGCTAGCAGTCTCTTGGGATTCTCCAGCATTGGGATCCAGGCATGCACTGCTGTGTGTACAGTTTAGGTGAGTTCTGAGGATTCAAACTCAGGACCTCATACCTGCACAATAAACACTGCACCCTCATAACCATGTCCCCAGCCCTCAATGTGATTTAGAAAAGAGAGAACAAGGAGAAATTGCTAGCCTGTCTCTCATCAAATGGGTGTACACATGCCAGTTAAAATAGAAGAGTGTACTTACTAAGTTATTGCAAGTACTCAAGGGCATTTAACCCTCAGCTTTTAAACTCTGGATGTGGTCTCCTGAGGTATAAATATATAACCCCTGATTACATATGAACTAGAACACCCTCTGCAGTGGCTGGGCTGGGTTCTCCAACCTGGTATAGCTTGGACATTGTTCACAAACTCATTCCTCGTTGGAGGCTGGTGAGAGTCAGTGTCCCCAAACACTTTGGCCTGAATAGAGCCATGGTAAGGCCTTTATGGCTTTACAGAACACCATTGGAGCCTGCATAGTGACTAGGGAAACTCAAGTCCTTTGTTGATGCCTCAATGACAACCTGAGATAATTTAGTTCCTTAGGATCTTCACAGCCTATACACAGGTGGTAGTCTTAACCTATGACTGAAACATGATTCTGCTTTTAAAGTCTTAGGTCTGCATCTTGCTCATAAAATGATCTGGGATACTATGAGGGTGCCAAGTGAAGATTTATTATCTGCTTTAGAGTCCCTCACTGCCGCTAAATGAACCAAGACACTCCAGGTGTTACAACTATAATCCTGACACTTGATCACTAGCACAGACTACAACTCTTTGAATTACAAATCTAAAGGAGCTAGTATCACTGCCTGACAAAAAGAGGTGAGTGTCGAGAAAAGAACACTCATTATGTTTTCCAGACAACAGAAGAAATGAATTTTAGTACTTTTAACCCGAGTAATAAGGAACATTTTTCCTTTTTTCTGTGTCTTTGTTGATGAGATGAAAAAGGTAAACATGTGGTAGGTTACTGCTTAGTTTAAAATTGCACACATGGAGACAATCAGACGAATGTGTGGACACATGCACATATGCTCCTAGGCCATTGTATGCTTTGAGTAAAGCAAAATTTGTAAATTTGGAGTGTGGCTTTT
The DNA here is from genome assembly GCA_036184795.1 of Tokudaia tokunoshimensis. NCBI lineage: Eukaryota > Metazoa > Chordata > Mammalia > Rodentia > Muridae > Tokudaia > Tokudaia tokunoshimensis. Next base: position 130,629,331 of record BTHU01000001.1, read on the forward strand.
GTCTTCTCTTGAATATTTCTGTGTGAAAGGAGAAAAACAGAGCAGCATGGAAGCTCTCACCCTTACCCAGCATGCTCAGGACAATACAGGCTGGGTTTTCCAGAAAATGGAATGCTTTCCTGAGCAGTTCTGCCCTAGATAAGTCTGTCTCCAAACCAGGACCGTATGAGTTTGTAACCATGAGACCTCACACAGCATGCATCTGAGGTTCTTTACCCTTTAGTTCTCAGAGGACAGCCTCCAACTTCAGTGTGCCAATGAGATATCTAAGATTTGTCCTTGACACAGAGTAGCCTGCCTAGTGGAGGTGGGGTATGTAAATAAGCACAAGGTTGTTACTAACTCCTGCATTTCCAGTAAAAAGAAACTAATATTGTGATTTCACAAGAGAAAGAGAGATTTTGAAGTCAGTCGAAGAAAGTGAAACAAAAGCCAGACAGAGCCTTCTGACAGAGAAGAGGTAAGGTGCTGAATCCATGCTTTTTCCAGGTGCCAAATCACTTCGGTAGAAGAAAGGCAGGTTGAGGGACACAGGGAAGGGGTTGAAGAGTGTATATTGCATATGTAGTGTTTAGAGTAATTTTTACAAGGTACTAGTGGTTTCGAATATCCCAACCAGCTTTCATTTCTCTAATTTGCAATTGGAGCAGCATAAAGAGGAACTGATGGTTTTAGGAGAACTGTAGAAATTTCTGTTTCAGCAACTGCTTTCTTTCCCGTCCTTCTCTTTGCCCCAGTCTTGTTGGTGAAGGCTTGGGGCTGGTATACGGCTGAAACTGTCTGTGCCATGAACAGCTTCAGGGCCTTGGTCCTCATCTGGATGATGATAGTGTGTGTTGAAGCAGACAAGCCTCTTGGAAAGATGGGTACAACTGGATTTCAAATATGCAAGGATGCCCTGAAACTACCTGTCTTGGAGGTCCTACCAGGAGGAGGCTGGGATAATCTGAGAAATGTAGACATGGGACGGGTGATGGACTTGACATACACCAACTGTAAGACCACAGAAGATGGGCAGTACATCATCCCCGATGAAGTCTATACTATTCCTCAGAAAGAGAGCAACCTGGAGATGAACTCAGAAATCCTGGAATCCTGGATGAATTACCAGAGTACCACCTCAGTTTCTATCAACACAGAACTCTCCCTTTTCTCCAAAGTCAACGGCAAGTTCTCTACTGAGTTCCAAAGGATGAAGACCCTTCAAGTAAAGGACCAAGCTGTAACTACCAGGGTTCAGGTAAGAAACCGGATCTACACAGTCAAAAACACCCCAACTTCAGAGCTCAGCTTGGGGTTTACGAAGGCACTTATGGACATCTGTGACCAACTAGAGAAAAACCAGACGAAGATGGCCACCTACCTGGCAGAACTCTTGGTCCTCAACTATGGCACTCATGTAATCACTAGTGTGGATGCTGGGGCTGCACTGGTTCAGGAGGATCACATAAGGTCCTCCTTCCTCCTGGACAACCAAAACAGCAAGAACACTGTGACTGCCTCTGCTGGGATTGCCTTCTTAAACATTGTGAACTTCAAAGTTGAAACAGACTACACTTCGCAGACCAATTTGATCAAGAGCTACCTGTCTAACAGAACTAACTCCAGGGTACAGAGCTTTGGAGGGGTTCCCTTCTATCCTGGCATCACCTTAGAAACCTGGCAGAAGGGCATTACTAACCACCTAGTGGCAACAGACCGTGCTGGCTTGCCTCTGCATTTCTTCATTAAACCTGACAAGCTGCCTGGCTTGCCAGGTCCCTTGGTGAAGAAGCTGTCGAAGACAGTGGAAATTGCTGTGAGACACTATTACACTTTTAACACTCACCCAGGCTGCACAAATGTTGACTCCCCCAACTTCAATTTTCAAGCCAATATGGATGATGATTCCTGTGATGCAAAAGTAACCAACTTCACCTTTGGTGGAGTTTATCAGGAATGCACTGAACTGTCAGGTGACGTTCTTTGCCAAAGTCTGGAGCAGAAGAATCTGCTCACTGGTGACTTCTCTTGTCCCTCTGGCTACACCCCTGTCCATCTGTTGTCTCAGACACATGAGGAGGGTTACAGTCGCCTGGAATGTAAAAAGAAATGCACCCTCAAGATTTTCTGTAAGACAGTGTGTGAAGATGTGTTCCGAGTGGCCAAGGCTGAATTTAGGGCTTATTGGTGTGTGGCCACTGATCAAGTACCGGACAATTCTGGACTTCTCTTCGGAGGAGTCTTTACTGACAAGAGCATCAACCCTATGACAAATGCACAGTCATGTCCAGCAGGCTACATTCCACTGAACCTGTTTGAAAGCCTCAAGGTATGTGTGTCCCTGGATTATGAGTTGGGGTACAAGTTTTCAGTCCCCTTTGGTGGGTTCTTCAGTTGTATAATGGGGAATCCCTTGGTTAATTCTGATACACCCAAAGACATGGGAGCACCATCTCTGAAAAAGTGTCCCGGGGGCTTCAGCCAACACCTAGCTGCTATCAGTGATGGATGCCAAGTGTCCTACTGTGTCAAGGCTGGAATCTTCACAGGAGGGTCCCTGCTCTCAGTCAGGTTCCCACCTTACACCAAACCACCCCTCATGAGCCAAGTTGCCACCAACACTGTCATAGTGACCAGTAGTGAGACTGCCAGATCCTGGATTAAGGATCCGCAGACCAACCAGTGGAAGTTGGGAGAGCCTCTGGAGCTTCGTAGAGCCATGACAGTCATCCACGGGGACAGTAACGGGATGTCGGGAGGGGAAGCTGCTGGAATCACTTTGGGAGTCATCATAGCACTAGGAGTTGTTGTTACCTTGGCCATCTACAGTACTCGGAAGTACAAGAAGAAGAAGGAATACCAGGAAATTGAGGAGCAGGAGAGTTTGGTTGGAAGCTTAGCAACAGATGCCTCGGTCCTTAGTGGAGAACAGGATCCAAGTCCAGCCTAATTGTCCCCAAAGGAAACAGTTTCCAGCCACAGCTTCAAGTTCATCTTTCACTTTGTTTTCTCAACTTCTGCCTTCCTAAGCGACTGAAGTGACAGTTGCAATAGGAAGAAAGCAGGTATCTCAACCCTGAGAGGATTTTCTTAGGCCTCTGCACCAGGAAATTAAAGGAGTCATTTTAAGTGAGGTGTGGGGGAGGGGTGTGATTCATTCGGAAAAAGCTGCACTGGGACTAAACCTCGGGGTGTGCCTGCCTGTCCATTCCCATAGTGGTCTTTACCTGAATGCATGTGTGTGAAAAGAGGGGAGGTGGAGAGATTGGATTTGGAGATTGTGCATTTACTCTGAATTTGAAAGGCAGTTTGTGAGCTGAAGAGGTTTGTGCTTTAAGTGCATTATTTCTTTTCTTTTGTTTTCAAAGAGGCCCGCTGGATTTCAGTCTAGAGGCAAACACGCCTCTGAAATGCCACAGGATGCCTTTATGCCCCTATTCTTTAGCTTTAAGGACTCGTTGATTGACAGTGTCTTCCCCCCCATGAGTCACCTCACAGGCATGTGAAGGAGCCGTGGGTGGGGTTTATACAAATTCCATTTCCCAACTTCCTCACAGCTAATTTAGGTCAGCCTTGGGCTTCTGAACAGTGCGATCCAGTCCTCAGGAAAAAAATATATAACTTACAATTTTCTGTTAGGGGGTGAAGGGTGAAGACACAGTAAAGAAATGAGTAATAAATTAAGACTAGAAACCAGGCTTCTGGAGATGATACAAATATTCCAGGAAACTTTGAATTCTTAGGTCTGTCAATTAACAGGGTTTATAAATGAAGAACTAAACAGAGCTCTAGTTTGGACAGATCAAGATTTCATGTTCATGTGTCAAAAGTATAACTCCCTCCTCTCTATGGACAGTCTTTATCCTTGTCTTCCCACCACAGCTGGGGGTGCAGAGATAGACGCAGGCACCTCACACTGCCAACAAGAAGCTTTTATTTTCCTAGGGGTGAAAAGTGTGCAAGTCACAATGAGCCTGCACTTCAATCCTGCTTCCTCCCTAAAGCCAAAGCTGTAGAGAAAGTGCTGTCTTCTTCCGTCCCTTAGGATTTTCTTTTTCACACTGCTTGGAAGAGGGGTGGGGTGATTCAAAACAAAACAAAATTTATGTCACGAAGTTAACTGGAAAAGGCCGTGGTATGGATTTCAGTTCCAGGATGGTTTCCATGGGGCGTCTGGCAGGCTGCATGACTGACACCAGGCAATAGTTGGGGTTTTGTTCAATTCTCATATCTGAAAATTTAATTCTCTACAACATGAAAATTATTCTACAGCTATCTTACAAATCATGCATCTATTCACCACAACCTATCAGTGAGCTATCTTCTCTGAAAGATGATGTGTTCTCTTTTTAATATTTACAATCAAGCGCTTGTGTACACAGTAGGCCCTCCTGAAGAGCTGCAAGTGCCTCGGCCTCTGGGAAGAGGGGGAAATTCCTCATTCATTTCCAGTTGAAATACAGAAGAGGAATGAATGACTGAATTTGAACTCTGCCCTACCAACTGCCCAGCCAAGGGGGTTGATTGCAAAACCTCTCCATCAAACCTGCCTCTTGAGCATTAAAATGTTCTCTTTAACTTCAGTGTACTTTGTGGGCTTGGGGTATATTTTAATGTTCCATTGAAGCCAATCACCTTTCTGAAAATTCTTTAAGGATTACTGAGTCTGCAAAGCAAGGCCCAGCAGAAGACTCCCAGACCTTTAATGCAGAAACTTCCTGTTGAAATTTTTAATATTTGTTCCATAAAAATGTAGCTCTACTAACAAAAATGTGTATAAATAAGCATTAAAATGTATACTCAACAAAACTCTCTCTTGTTGTTCACCTATATGAAGTTAGAATACAGGATTTTCCAGTTCCCCTTCAGGCCATGTCACTAAGTCCCCGGGTGGGGCTCCTGGGCTCTGCTCAGTCCTGACTTTAAAGCTGGGGTCTGCCAAAAAGCCAGGACTGGTTTCTGAGAAAGCCATACTCCACGGGATACCAGAGATGGAGACAGTTTGGAGACAAGGAAGGCTGAACCTTGCTTCTTGTTCTTGCATTCTTATGATTATTGGGATGTTTAATAATAAATGCTTTCTTGAAAAATAAAAACTGCCTGAAAATAAGGGAGCTTTAAGTGGTCAGTGTTCAAGGCTGGGAAGATAGTTCAGTCATGTGCTTGCTATTCGAGCATGAGAATCTGCTCATGTATCCCCAGCACCCATGAAAAGCATGTATGGTGGTATGAACCGGTAACCCCAGCACTAGCAGATATGGACAGGTGGTGCTTGGGGCTCATTGGTTCATGGAGCTCAATGGTAATTTCCAGGTTCACTGAGAGAACCCTGCTTCAGAAGATAAGGTAGACAACAGCAGAGAAGATGCCTGATGAAACCCATCAGACTTTCACACACACACACACACACACACTCACATACTTGCTCTCCTCAAGCTTATAGCTTATTCTACATACAGGCCCTATGCTAACAGACCACTCCAAACACACACACACACACACACACACACACACACACACACACACTTGCTCTTCTCAAGCTTATAGCTTATTCTACATACAGGCCCTATGCTAACAGACCACTCCAAACACACACACACACACACACACACACACACACACACACACACACACGCACGCACGCACCTCCACAAGATACATCCCCTCACATCCAAAGCATCCCCCCCCACACACACACACATGCATTCCCCCAACATGCGAGAAGCCAATGTCCACGTTTTTAAAGATGACCCTTCTCCCCCAAAGTTCACATACTCATTTCCCGTTGCTTTGTGGCCTGTTTCTTTGAGGGGAACCCAGAGTCAAGCCAGGTCAAATGTGTAGGTAGAAGAGATGTGGGGATTTTTAGAAATAAAGAAAGGGGAGTTTCCCTTTATCAAGCTAGTTGGGTTGAGGTTGCCCGCAGATAAAGGAAGTAATCCTCGTGCTTCTGAGACAGGTGCCAAAGCACTTCCACAAAAGCAGGCCCTCAGGAGTAACAACAATTTGTGCTTGTTCATTTGCGGTTTATTGTTCTGCACATACACCTCATGAGCACCAGGGGGCGATGTCCTCCCACAGAACAACACCAACAACTTCAAATCACAGCAGTTACAAACAGAACACCTGACATCTGGACAGTCACCAGCCCTCTCCCAGAAACCCCCACTGAGATATAAGTGACCACCAACAAGCAAAGGGGGGCAGTTATTTCTTGGGCCACATCAGCCTTCTCCCAATCTTCTCATGCACACAACAGTGCGATACCAGGACAAGTACTTATGACCCAAGTATAAAATCACACAGAAGTCTGAATCTTACAAAAGGGAGAGGGGAATGGAAGCACAAAGGCACAAACAACCACAGACATACCACATCGCTTTTCAAGGGATAAGCATCTCATAAGGTGTGTCTCCAATTCCATTTGTCACCCCCGGAGTCTCACGGAGGGAGAACACGGCTGCTGGTGCTGATGGGGCCCCTGCTTGGCCCAGCAGAGCACACCAGGGCTTCTCTTGGGGAAACACTCTGGGTCAACACAGCTCGTGCCTAGGAACTAATCTTATTGAAATCAATTCTGTCTACTTTTCGGTTGGCATGAAGAGAAAGAGTAAGGTACCGGCCACTGCTTTGAGTCACACATTGTTGAGACTGCCAAGGTTCCTTCAGACCACAGTTAAAAGAGTGAAACTTGAGGGTGAGGTAGCCTCTCAGAGCATCCTCAGGGAAGAAGGAAATGAGGCATGGACATTTTAAAGTCCTCTGGGTAAATTCTTGAAGGCGTGAAGACTAACCCTCAAAATGGTTTTTCTTCTAGAACAGTCACTCCCTGAGACGTCCTTCTGGGCTCTTCCTTTTGCCTTCTGCCATGCTTTTCCTGTGTGTACCTCCTCTGCTTCGTTAAAACATCCCCCACTGACCACGCCCACATCTCAGAGCCTGTCTTCATTTCTTTGCTTCACACTACTTCACTTTCCTATCCATGGACTCCCAGTCTAATGTCTCATCCTTGTTGCTAAGAAGCAGGAAATTTAGGTGACACAGGGTCCCAAAGGCAAAAATGATGGTAAGCCCTCAGTGAGGGTCCGATTATCTCTGAAATGCAGTAGCCTGACAAAAGGGTGTGACGTTAACTCTCATGGATACGCGCCTTCCACTTAGTTCTGATGTATCTTTCTCTACTTTGGCAGAGTTTTCCCCGAGGTTTGGTGAACTCGGCAATCTGCTCTGCTAGTGAGACAAAATGGCCTCCCATTGTTAGAACGGGTTGGACTAAGATGGCAGAACAGTTCCTCCTATCACAGCTCCCCCTCGTGGGAGGCAATTAAAATCCCATTAGCCATTTGTAGAGAGAAAGAAAAGTCAGCACCAGGGAACTGGGTTAGGGACACTTGGGTGATTCTACCGGCCACAGCAATAACAACAATGGTGGAAGGACAACAGGGAGCATCTCTGGGGCAGGGTGGCATGAAAGTGTGAACTCCAGTTCTAACTTAAGTACCATTGTGGAAGGTACATCTATACCCTCAAGACATGAAGTATATAAGTTCAAATTAACATCCAGAGGAACTTTCCCCAAACACAGAGTTCAAAGAACCCACTTCCAAAGGGGAAATTGGTTTCCCTTCTTGATTCTCCATTCTCTCTTACCTGACACCTAATGGTGACACCTGACACCATTCTTTAATGGAGCCAAAGTTGAGGAGATGTTGGGGATAGATTGGATCTTGGGACACCACCCAGGTGCAGGTTAGAGAAGACCGGACTAGGTTGTGTTCCTAACTGTGTTAGGAATGAACTAAAGAGGCTTCTGCCACAATGGTTTGGTCAATCTGTGCTAGATGGAGGTTGGAAAAAAGGCTGAGACAGGGAAAAGCAACATCTCTGACCTTGAATTAGCAAATCTATGGGGAGATGAACTGAGCTCTCATATAAACAAGACTGGATGGAGGCTGGCTCTGATCTAATACCAATAAGAAAGAGAAGGGTCATTCTAGCTCTTGCATCAACACATCTTCCCAAGTGCAATTCTATCTTCATCAGGATCCATCCAAGTTTATCATGAGATGGACTGGCAAAGGGTGAGAAAAATTGAAGGGCCACACCTTTACTATTGGATCCTCAACAGAATTGGGATTTGGCATGTGAAACAGAATTCAGAGACATGATGGGATTTTCCCAATAACCTGGCCCAGTAACGCACACACACCGACACAAACATATGCACACACACGGATAACAAAGAGCCTGGTGTGGGCTCCAACTCACAGTGACTTGATGAAACTGAGCTGGTTTGAAATGAGTTGGGAAGAAGGCTATGGGCTCCTCTCCCTGAGGATAGTGCAGATGCTCAGTGGGATGCAGGCTCTGGTTGTATCAGAGAGCAGTTGGTTGGAAACAGCATCATGGGATGCCACCTAGACAGGAATCCCTGAGTCCTTCCATCCACTTGAGAGAATCAGATGCCTATGGACAGGTCAATGGATGAGGGGGAAGGAAGGGCCCAGGCTCCTTCCAGAGGCATTTGACTCTGACCCTCTTAACATGAACTGCTTCCTTACTCTACATCAAGGCATCCAATTTCCCATGTCACAGCAGTCTACACCTCTCTCCCCAATCTTGCACAGTGAGAGCTCCCTGACTCCAGTGAAGGGGGGGAAAAAAAAAGCAGAAACTCCATTCTCAAAGCAGAGTGGAAGCAGCAAGAAGCCAGTTGAGGAGAGGGGTCTCAGCTTCACAAGGCCAGGATATGGAGTGCCTCATGCTGACCATAACCCCTGCTTAGGGGTGAGGAGAGGTACAGGTTCTTGCTTTCCCAGTACTGAAGACTCCATGGGGACAGAAAGAGGTTGGCCCTCATCCCACATCTTGTTTGCATTGCATGAAGTTTATGAATGACATCACCTTAATCTAGCTCCCTCTGTGACTGAGAGGGATGAGAGGTGGGGGCAATACAAGAAGGGAAATGAGGGAGTTGGGAGGCATGGCATCAACCTCCACCTTGACTCTCTCCATTTCCTGCCCTGTGGTCCCCAGTGCCCTCCCACCTCAGTCTTTTTCTTGAGAAGTGCTGTCTTCAGAGATACCCTGGGCAGCCAGTTCAGCCAGCACATTATCCAAGTAATTGGCATCTGGGTAGCCATGGCCAGTGAGATTAGAGCCAAATTCTGTCTTGTGGTGCACCTCATTCCAGATGACAGTATCGGACTCGCCCGTGGTGCTGGAAGTTCCAATGGCAAAGATCAGACGGCGGTCCCAGGCCACTAGAAGCAGCTTCAGAACCTAGGGCAACAAGGGTGAGAGACCACAGGAAGTTGTTCAGTAACAGCCACACACCAGTCTTCAGATGATGGATTTGTCCTGATGTCCCCAACCCTTCCTCAATCATGATGCCCTAAGCAACTCAGAAAAGAACGATTTGAAATTGGACATTGAACACTATAGATTGAATCTCACCTCTGTCACTGAATAACTGTGTAACTTTTGACAAACTCAAACATCTGCATGAAATTTGTTTATTTATAAAATGGCAACACTATCACCCCAAGGGTTGTGTGCATGCATAGTATATGCATGTGCGTGTATATGGATTCTCACAACTGTATGTGTATGTACTTGGAGACCACTGGCTGAAGCTGTATGGTTTGGTAGCGTGGTCTCCACCCACACCCCTTTTTTTTGAGATAGGATCTCTCACTAAACCATTATTAGTAAGCGGCAGAAATAAAAGTAAGAGCCAGCTTCAAAGCCCTTGGTGTTATTATACCTGACCTGCAACAAAGCCAAAGTTTAGGGTCATGGACCAGTGGGTAGGAAGAACACTAACTAACAATGCCATTTGCTAAGGGAATTGGGAAGAGGAGATGGTTTAAATCCATACTTCATAGGGTTTTCTTAATATTATGCTAAGACAAGCACACCTTATAAAGAAGAAGAGAAAAGGCCACTGAAACATGGATGAAACATGGTTACTTTAAATTTTAATTTTAATTTCTTTTAGCCAAAGGAGCTTGATCCAAGAAACTGTGTTTGGGATAACTGACATGGTGTCAGGAAAAAGAAGCAACCTTCTCTAGGGGTTATCAAAGGACCAAGCAGTGTGGACAGTAGTGCACGGGGAATGAGCTGAGTGGATCTGGCCACTTAGAGCAAGAGTTCAAGATGGTGAAATCTGTGTAAGTCCAAGGATTGGGGGTCTGTTGTTAAATAAAGAAGACGGTCTAAAGAAGCCCTAGCAACATGAGTGTGGTCTTGCGCTTGTTTGAGACAGTTGCAAGTATCCCAGCCTGGCTTCAGACTTAGGAGGTAGCAAAGGTTGTCCCTGAACATCAGAACTAAGATTACAGGCACGTGCAAGTTGCTTGGTTATAAGTACTGGAGATGGAAGCTGGGGTTGGCCACATGGTGGGCAAGTGTTCTACCACTGGAACTCTGACTGCAGTCTTAACAGCAGACTGTACAATGGAGACTTTCAGCTGCAGACCTTGGGCTAAGGCACAGAAATTTATTTCTTAGTGGAATGCTGCCCGCCTAAATTCTGACTCTTGATTTGAGAACAGAGCACTACTACATTTTCCTTGATATTGCTGTTTCTTTGTTACAAACTATCCTCTGCCTCCCTAGAAGGACACAACATATCCACACCCCTTGACATTGAAGCAGGACAGAAAGATAGGTTGTATTATGAGATACAGGGAGGGAGTGGAAGCCCCCACTAGTCTGGTTGAAGCCTCTGGCTAGCTGAGAATCAAGAATTCCAGCACAATTAATACTTGGTATAAAGGTTGCTTACATAGAGCTATTTCTTCATACAGATATATCTTCAATAAGAATGCTAAAATAGTGATAAGCCAGGCTTAAGGCCTAGATGTATACGACATTGAGTAGAAATCTTTTCCTATTTTATGGAAATCTCAAACTGTTAATTTTGTTTATCAGGAAAATGCCCTTCCTTCCTGTGTTTCTGTGGTCTAGGGTTTTCCTTATCAATTTGAATTCTGTCAGATGTCCCTTGGGGCCACCCTAAAGTCTTGTTCAGACTTCTTGGAAACCTTTTAACTTGGCTTCCATAGCAGGAAGACACATGAGGAGTGTGTGGGTGAATGTTTGTGCCCCCTAAATTCATGGGAAATTCTCACCAACACCTCCAAATTGAGTATTAAAATATGGAACTTTCTGGAGTTTATTAGGTCATGAGAATGAATGTTAATGAATGAGATTAACCCTCTGCTAAAGGGAAGCTGACAAAGGGAATTCTTGCCCTTTCTCCCTGGCAAGGGCACACAGAGAAGAGGCTTTGTCTCTGAGCAGGAAGTGAATCCTTGCCAGATCCCGAAACTGCCAGCACCTTGATCTTGGACCTCCTAAAGCCCAGTACTGTGAGAAATAAAGACCTGCTGTTTATGAACCACTCTGTCTATGGTCTGTGGTGGTTTGGTAGAACAATCCAGATATGTTTACATATGCTTGAATTTTGACCCACAGCAGCAACGTAACCACTAACACTCAATGCCGAAAGACCAACATCTGTTGAGTAAATGTCTCAGCTCTGGAGAGGAAGCCGACTAAAAGCATGCCTCTTGCATTTCCCCATCACTTCCCTGAGACAAGTGGTTTTTCACCCTCTTGGCATCAGGCAAGATTCTGGAAACCCTGTTATTTCAATGACACTCTTTAGAACCCTGATTGTAAATTATAAGGAATCCCGAAAACCAATAAAATAATCTCCCACCAATTAGGATCTCAGAACACTCTGCTTATGCTTTGGTGTGTGTTCAGATCAGATCAACCAGGGATCCTAAGAAGATGAAACCGTTTCCAGTTTCTTCGTTTCTATCAAGCTCTTAGAAGTTAACACAGGTATTTCCCCAGGACCGACCTTAAAATAACAGGGCTCTAGATAAGGATCCTTGAGTAGGTGAATTATTGCCAATAAGAGTTTGAGAAGAAAAAAAAGTTGCTCCACTCCCAACCAACTGCAAAAACATCCTAATCAGGCTGGTGAAGTGGCTCAGTGAGTGAAAGTACTCGCTGTGCAGGTCTGACAGCCTGAATTCAGATTCCCAGAACCCACGTTGGATGCAGTGATGCACATCTGTAATCCTGGCAGTCCTGTGGGGAGATGGGAGGCAGACACAGAAGAATCACCTGGAAGCCCTCAGGTTGGTTAGTCTGGAGTAGGCAATGCAGCAGTAGGAAATAAGAGGGCAGGGTGAGAACTGACTCCTGAAAGTTGCCCTTGGACTTTCATGTGCATTCTGTGGTACATAAGTGCATGTAATGCTATAGAAATCATACTCATGCAACACACACACAAAGAGAGAGAGAGAGAGAGAGAGAGAGAGAGAGAGAGAGAGAGAGAGAGAGAGAGAGAGACAGACAGACAGACAGACAAAACAACTTGTAATGATATCCTTTCTTACCTATGACCTCATTACTGCGTATGCACAGAATTAAAAGAAACAAGTTCCCTCTGGTTTGTGGGTTGCAGAAACAGAGTTAAACGCCCCATCTAGCCCTACTACAAAACATCTGCTCTTACTTTTCTCCCTTTCTCGCTGTCTGGAAGGTAACAATGTCGTGGGAAGCCGCGGGCACTGAAGCTCTTCCCAGGATTTGGATGTTCTGGTCCCTGAAAGTAGAAAGAAAACAAAGATAGCTTGCAAAACATTTCTGATGAGAAGTTAGTACAGGCTTGGTGTGACAATAACAACAGCCACAGAGTTCAGACAAAGGACAAACCAAAAAAAAAAAAAATAAAGTAAGAAAGCCACAGTCTAAGTTCTCATACAGCATGTGACCTGAGTTTGGACTGCAGCTGTAGCTCCCTGCTGGATCATATGGAATTCCCCTCTTTGGTGACGGTGGTTTGGAAAACTCACCCTACGGAATGTTACCAACGCCCAGGAAGCTTGGTGCCCGAATTTGGGGAAAGCACAGTACATTTTCTCATCACAGGACCCACATCACCAATTCTACTGTTTTATGAATGATGAACAGTACAGTCCACAGAAGCTAGCTGGCTGCAAAATGTTTCTGACTTTGCCAAAACTAACTTAAGCCCAGGTTCCCTGAGGCATGGGCTTTTAAATCAACTACTCAGAATACTAATGTTCTCTGAGCCACAAGTCAACCTGTGAGGATTTTCTGCACACTTCTTGTGGATTTTCTCCTTTGTCTCCATGGGTTTTTGCTTTCTTGCTCAACAACATAGATTGCTGTGTTCAGGACAGACAGTCTTGTGACACATCAGCTATCATCATGCAATACTCTAGGACACAAGCTGTCTCAGGACTCTGAGTGGGAAAGACATAAAAGCAGAACTGAGCCAGAACTCAGATGCTATGGTAGTGTGTGTTGTTTGTTCCCTCCAAAACTCCTGCTGGAATTTGGCTTCCATTGCAGCCTCGTGGGCAGCTGGGACGTGTAAGAGGTGACGAGGCTGTCAGAAGGGATGAAAGCCTTCTTTCGAGAGCTCTCATCTTGGTCTCAAGGGACGGGTTAGTTGTCGTGAAAGCATGTTGCTTTCAGAGCAAGGCTGATCTTTGTGTTCTCCCTCTTCTGAACACATCTGTTTGTCTATTTGCTGCCATGAGCGGAGGCACCATGAGATCCTTGTCCAGAGTAACCAGACATGACTGCTGGATTTCCTCTCCTTCAGAATCACGAGCCACATTAACCTCAAGTCTTTGTAAATCACTCAGCTTGGAGATTCTGTTACAGCAACAGTGGGCAGGTCCTTTTACCCCAGTTAGTATAATCAAGAAAATTCCCCCATAATCCCATGAACCCATCATTGGGATTATCTTCTCGTGTGATACTAAATTGTGTGACATTGACAGAGCTATCACAGGCTCCAAGGAGTTCATGGGTCCTTTTGAGTGGTTTATGAAGACTGATGTAACAGCTTTCCACCCATACAAATGCTTGTCTATAAGTTTGAACATTCCTGACCTCTTGAGACTATAACCTTGTTTAAAGGTTCTACTTTGCAAGTGCAAGCCATATAATATTGACAGTTTTATGCAGCTGTTGGTACAAGCTCTCCCACAGATTAATAAATGCATAATCGCTGTGTAATGAGTGAGCAAATGAATGAATGAATGCAATTGAACTCATTGACTCAAAAAGAAAAGAAAGAGGGATTGCTGGAGAGTGTTTTAGAAGAAGGAAGGGAAAAGAGAGGGGTCAAAGCAGTTGAAAGTGTTCAAACAGCTCACACATGTATAATATTGCTAATGAGGAAAACTATTCAAATTTTAAAGTATAATTTTTATTTATTCTCTGAGAAGTCTATTCATGTACATAGTACCAGATGAAATCTCTACAAATGTGCACCATTCGCACGGCTACCCTTCTCCAAGCCAGGCATCCTCACTGAGGGACCGAGCCTGACCACACCTCCGACTGCTTCGTTGGTGCCCTGGGCAGCTGGCTGTTTCCAACTCAGCAGGTCTGGCACCAGCCCAGTAAGGCTGCTCGGTCTGGGCCTGTTGCCAGGTGCAGCAGTCACGACTCTGCCTCAGCCTGGCCCAGAGCTTCTCCCTCAGGGACTCACTTTCTGCAGTGGAAGCAATGCTTGCCCATCTCAGCTTCTCACTAAAGCCCAGGCCTGTGGGGTCCCTGGAGCTTCGCAAGGCAAAGCGCAGAACACCTTGCTACTGACTCACAGTTCTAAGTCTGCAGAGCATCTGACCATTTGGAGATGTTTCCTTTTCCCAAGCCAGGGTGTTACTAGGGGTGCTAGGGCCCTGCATAGGCAGCATTGATCCCCTCTGTACATTTACAAAGAAGGCTGTCTCTGTCCCTTAACTCCAGAGGCTTAAAAAAATGTGGCCTTCTTCTCAACAGATGCTCCACCTTGATATTTGGTTCTACTTTGACCCTTGCTGGTCTTTTTTCTTTCTTTCTTTCTTTCTTTCTTTCTTTCTTTCTTTCTTTCTTTCTTTCTTTCTTTCTTTCTTCCTTCCTTCCTTCCTTCCTTCCTTTCTTTCTTTCTCACTTGTTTTTAGAGAGTACAAGTGTGTCACTGCACCCACGCGTCTGTGCATGTGTGTGTGCGTGCACCATGGTACATGTGTGGAATCAGTTCTTTCCTTCCACTACATGGATTTCAGGGATTGAACTCAGTTTATCAGAATGGGCTTTCAGTTGTCATCTTCCCAGCCCACTCCCACATTTTCATTCTTCCGTATCATTCCAGCCAGCTGCCCCAGCAAGGGCCAACCACATCTTACTTCCTTACCCTGACCCTCTCCTTAGTCAGGAGCCTGAAATGCTACTGCAGACTTATTTCCACTCATCTCCCGTTCTTAAGTCACACTGGCCTCTTAAAGCAAATTTACATGTTACATGTCTTATAATCCCAATCAGACGATAATCTCCAGGGGATCCTCATAGTATAAGCAAAGTCCCCAATCGCTAGCCCTAGCATTCAAGGCCTTCTGTGACCTGCCCCCTCCATCCTCCTCATGTGCCCTCCTTCCATGCCTTTTGCAAGTCTCAGTCCCCAACCTCCCAATTGAATAAATTCTACTGTCCTTCAATATGCAATTTTTCTCCACAATTGTCCCTCCTGCAGCTAATTTCATACTCTGTATTTCTCTCACAGATTCACCAGAGAGTGCCTTGCACCAGAAAAGTCTCCTCCCACCTTTCAGACAGACCACACATAAGCCCCTCCTCCTCCTCATCGCAGCAGCTCAGCCAATCAGGTAGCAGGAAGCAAGGTCCTGGGCACCTTCTTAGCGCCTGAGAAGCCCACGGATGAACTTTTCCACTCCTTGAACCTCTGCCTAGCACATTCCCAGCAGTACAGATGAAGAAGGAAAAAAAAATCTGAAGCTAGGAGGAGGAAGCAGGCACCTTGGAGACAGCCAGGAAGTGGGACCAGGGTCACAAGACTTTGAAGCCCTGCAAGTCCTTTTGTCTGTGTTACTTTCATCAGTGGTGCGTATCCGTTTCTGTTCTCCAGATTAGGAGTGAGAGGTATTTATCGTGCTCTGCCTGGTTACCAAGTGCCCCAGGGAAGAAACCTTGTGTTTTACGGACTATCACACTTTTCTACTTTATTTTCTTATAACTTGCCGTGCTCTGGAAGTACTTTGTCTATTTCTATTATTTATTTTATCATCCTCCTGGCCCCGCAACAACGGGGGACTTCGTGGATCAAAGATTTAACCAATTTGAGCACTGTTTCACCAGTACCTAACCCACACCTGGGCATAACCGACATGCAAATATTTGTCAGACAAAAGACAAGCCGGAAGGCACAGGTGGGAGTGAAGGCGTGTGAGCAAACCGATGTTTGCCTGGGGATAAATCAGGTCTGCACCTTAGAACACCTAGGAAAGGCTCGACTGTGTGAGGAAAGGGCTGCATTGCGTTTGTTCACAGGATTGTTATTCACATTTGTTTGAGGGCTGGCAGCCTTCCAAAAACCAGAGAGGAAAGAAATGCCAGTAAAGAAAGACAAAGCCAAGCGTAGCCATCGAATTGTTAAAAATGCAAATAACTGTTTGACCAAGAAATTCTACTTCCAGGAAATTATTCTACAGATGTGGTCACATGAATACTATTAGTTATTAGTGATAACATTATCTGTTGTATGAAAAGATTACAAACAATCAAAACAGACAGCAAGTGGAGATGCTGAATTAAATATGTATACAACAGATTATTACACAGACATAAGAATAAGGACATTATTAACACAGAAAAAAAAACACCCTAAGGTCCATATTGTTATTCAAAAAAAGTGGGAGTGTGAAACAATGTGCCTAAATGTGGCTCTTTGTGAAAAACTGGGAGGGGAGGATGCAGTCTCCACTGCACTGCATGTACAAGGAATGCTGGAAGGACACAGAGAAAGAGGAACAACGGAAGTGCAGGGGGAGGCACAGGCTGGAGACAACGATGGGAAGGAGGCTATTCCTAGTACAACATTTTACCCACATTCAACGTTGAAATCATAAATGGCACCATCCAAGGGTGGGCTCACCTGAATGCCAGGGGGGATAGTGTAGATAATCCGGATGGTCTTGCAATCCGGATGGCCAGGCAAGGAGTGGGGAATGAGGTGGTACTCCATCTTCCCTGGAGGCTGGGTGCCTGTCTTGACGCCATAAATGGTCTTACATGTTGGACACTGTAAACTCCCATCCTGAGGAGCCAAGGCCAGTACAGTCAGATTAGAAAACTGCTTTGTTCACGACCTTCCGTCCACCCCGCTAAAGCACCAGAGACAATGGCCTCAAGAGAGAAAACTCACCCAATGCGTAACAGGCCCGAACCCTCTCTAGCTACTTAAGCCATGTTGGCTTTCTCTAAATTAACAGGAAGAAAATGACATGAGTAGCCCATATGCCATACTGAGGCGCATAGATGAGACACCTCTATTCTTGAGGGGAAGAGCTGACTAGGGCAGGAAGCCAACAGGGAATGGTGACTTAGCCAACACCTGCATGGATGGAATACACAGTAACAGCTCAAGAGCAGCAACTTACCAAATGCTAAGCCCCAGACTCACCCAGGACATTTTCTAAAATTAAAGATGTTTAAACCCCACATCTGAACTGGAAGCCTGAGAAGTGCAGAGGTTCAGAGTGGGAACTCTAAAATAAAGCTGCCTAGATCTGAGTGTCAGTTCTGCCCTGTAGCCTTGGACAAATTAACCTGTCTCAGTTTCCTTGTAAAACAAAAAATATAATCCCCCTCTTTTATTGGGCTAATGAAAGTTAGGTGAGACTCGTGGAGAAAGTGTTTAGCATGTTATATCTAAATGATATTAGTGTGCTTATGGCAACTGTGGAGAGACTAATGGGTCCTGTGTTGGAAAAGAACAAAACTGGCTTTAAGAAAATGGTTCTTAAACATAGTTATAAATTGGCTTTACCCGGGAAGGCGCTATGAACCTCTTTAGGGAATGGGAACTGAGGAATGTATAGACTTCAGGTCTTGCCACCAGCGAGGAATTCACTGGAATTCCAGTGAAGTCTCAAATCTTCCCAGTTTTCCCTATCAGCTATTCACATAGCTAGTTATTACAGGTTTGAATTGAAATTGGCCCCCAAAGATAGTGGATTAAAGACTTGGCTGCCCCCTGGAGAGCTTTTGTAGAGAGACTGGCTAATGAGGACTGGAACGTCATTGGTAGATTAAGCTACTGGTGTAGTGATCTGAAGGCAACCAGGAACTGAGAGGATGGGAAAAGAAGGACACACGCATGTTATGCCCATGCAGGGCTTGCCCTCAGTGATGTACTTTCTCTATTCACACTTCACATGCTTGCTACTATGGTTTGCCTCATCACAAGCCCACAGCAAAGAAGTCTGTCAACCCCAGACTATGACTCCCTGAAGCAATGAGTCAAAAACAAACAACAAACAAAAAACAAAATCAAATTTTTCCTTTTCCTTTCTATTTTTTCCCCCATGCATTATGTCATAGTCACAAAGGCTGATGTGAATGTGGACTCCGGAGACAGTAATAGGAAAGCTTGTAGTCTCGAAGCAGGACCAGGTGAAGTGTCACCGAGTAGAGCAAAAAGAACCCTCAAGAGATCCCAGACAGCAAAGGTAATTCTCATGTTCACAGAAATGGACAGGGGAGTGGGGAAAGAAGTGCGCAGGCAGCAAGGACGCGTGTAGAAAGCCATGCTGCTCAGCTAGGGCCAAGGGCTTGGCAGGCACCAGGGGTCTTTGGGCAGGATAGGAGATCCTCTCAGAGCTATTCAGGCATGATTCCATTCATGGTCGGTTCCTTTTAAATAACAGTTCGTATTCATGGTCACTGTTTTCTGCTCTAGCCTTAATTGGCTTCAAGACCTGGGGCGAGTGAGTCCATTCTCTCCCATGCTCTTCAATGTGCTGAAGAGAAGAGAAAACCTTCAGTACTGCTGAAAGAGAGGACAAAGCACAGTGGCTTGGGAAACAGATTCGGAGCCCTATAGATATAAATATGGAGTTACTGGGCAGTCTTGAAAAGAGTCATACAAAAAGTCATACAAAAGGGAATATATGTGCTAAGACACCTGAAGATCCCCCCATAAAACCTCTAAAAAGGTGAAGCTCTAATGAAATATCTTAGCCCTGGGCTGTGAAAGAACATGGAATCTTTCACCAATGATGAAGGGCATCTGAGACACCAAGGAATGTCAAGGTTAGCAATTCAACCCTACTGGTTATGTAAAGATGAAAGGGGGAAATGAGAGCCATCGCTAAAAGGAAATATCATTTTGAATAATAGCAGTCATAGCACTCTGAAGTAGCCATTGGTCTGGAAGGATGGCACAGACGGGAAGCAGCTTATATACAAGCCTGAAGACCAGAAGTGGTGGCATGCACCGCAAGAGAGATGGAGACTGGAGGATCCCTTGTGCTTGGTGGCCAGTCATCCTAGTCTAATTGGTGAGCAATGAGACACCATTATCTCAAAAGAGGTAGGCAGTGTTCTAGAAATGGCACTAGAAATTGACCTCTAGCCTTCTCATGTGCACACATACACACACACACACACACACACACACACACACACACACACACACAGGCAGCAGCTACTGCTTCATATCTATGTTTGACCTGAAAAGTGAAATTTTGAAGAGGTTGAGGGTCATTCAGCTCAGAAACCAAGATTTCCATCCAGGTATGCTTCCCGCCATGCCTCCCCTACTCTTTCCCACTACACAAGACATAAGGAGCAAACCCAAAGCCCAGACATGTTCTTGGGCAAGAAGTTCAGAAATATTTGGTTTCAAAGTGAGCTGGGACCAGAGACATTGGTGGTAGTCAAACTCACAGAGAAGGAGGGTACATGTAGTTCCAGACACAGGCAAGAATGCAAGTCAATGTCTTCAAAAAGCACAGATAATGAACAGGGAAATTGCTACTTAGGGAGATAGCCAGATTTCTGAAACCAACTGTAACTGAGGGACAACACCTTAAGTCAGTTAATGGAGAGAAGCATTGTCTCATCCTCCAACAATATGTGCTAAGGCAGGGGTTATCAAGTACTTTAACAATGTCTTTCCAGGGACAATCAAAGGTGTTTTGACTGTTCAGAGAAGGTGGATTTCAACTTAAGCTACTGACATGAAAAATAAAAGCTATTGCAAACCCATGTACTGCATTATGAATAAGTAAATTCTCATCATTATGATGAAAGCCTCCTTCACTGATGGGGACCCAGTGGTGGGCTATTTCCCTCAGAACCTCCATGGACAAAACTCGCCTCTGCTAGACCACCCTGTATAGCCAGAAATGAGGGGAAGCTTGACCCAAAGGGGAAGATGAAGACAGATTTTGCAATGTGGGATCTAATTAACCCCGAAAACAGCACACATGCTCATTCCTGCTGCCCGGGCTGAAGGTTAATCTTGATTGTCAACTTGATGGAATTCAGATTTGCCATGGAAACATACCTCTGGGCATGTCTGTGAGGGACTTTCTAGATTTGTTTGTAGCAACCTAAATGTGAGCAGCTCCATTCTATTGGTTGAAGCCCTGACTAAATAAAAAGGAGAATCTGAGCTGAGAGCATCAGCATCCATCCCTCTCTGCCCCCTAACTATGGATAGACATGACTAGCTACTTCACCTACCCATCATGCTTTCACCATAATAAGCTCTCTTAAATTGTGAATCAAAAAAAAGTCTTCCTTCTTTAAGTCACTTTTGCAATATTTTGTCATAGCAATCAGTAAAGTAGCAAATATATCTGGAGTGTCTGTTACAAGTTCCAAACCATGTGCGGGAGAACAAGGACACTTAGGAACAAATCATGACTGAACACCGCTCACCCTCATGGCTGACACACTGACCTTGTTCCCGTTGTTGTACATGGCCACCAGGCAGTAGATGTGGTAGATGTGGCCACACCTGGACAGCTTTCCCACCAGGTCAGGCTTGACTGTAGGCTGTGGGCCCTTGTAGCCAGAGGGGGCTGTGAGACGCTCCATACAGATGGTACAATCCTGGCAAATGGAGAAAAATAGACAGGCATCAACTGTCACTCAGCCCAGGGAGGCAACTGAAAAGTAGTTCACTGTCTTCTAGAAATTTCACAAATCAAGGGTGCTGTGTTTAGGGAGGGGGGGCGGAATTCTAAATATAGTGTTGTCTTGATTTACACAGCAGAGAAATTCCTCAAATACTTCCTATACATGCATACACGCTAACTTGGACTTATTAACTACATTGTAATGGTTTCCAGTGGCTTGTCAACAGATACCATGACAAGCTTTGCACTTTGTAGAGGTATTGAACTTCACATGTATTAGAGGGGGCGTATATCTAAATAAATCTATGGCCTATTTCTAAATTCTGATGTACTTCTGATGTTGTGGTAGAGTGATTCTTTGCTATGTACTGTTCCGGGCCATATAGAGTGCTCAGAAGTTTTTATGGTTTCTACCTAGTAGACATTAGTAGCACACTCCCTAGTCAGTCTCCAGAACCCAGAGAATCCCCACACAAGGTCATATGCTCCCTCAGGGACAAATCACTTCAGCTGAGAATCACTGGTCCATATCAAATCCATTCTAAAGGGAGTTCACATGACTTGGCATACTGTTTTACTTAAACTCAGACAGGCATGGATGGTAGCATAGAATCACCTAGAATTCTGCTAAATGGGACAAGTTAAACCATCCTGCAGAATGTGGGGACAGAGGACATGCACTTGGTGATAGAGAAAGAGACCCCTGCCCCATCCCCACTGAACTCACTTCTTCTGGTGGGTGCCGGACCTTCTGCAGATATTTCTTTAGCACTTCCTCTGGGGTTTTACCTATGGGGACAGGAGAGTCACTAGGTCAGCAAGACAGAGGAGATGGGATCACATCACATGACCTTGCCATTCTAGGTGCTTCAGAGAGGAGAACGAGAGAGACAAGTTCAAAGAGAAAAGGATCCAGGAGACAGCTGAGTCAGTTAAAGTGCTTGCCTTGCAAGAATGAAGACCTAAGTTGATCCCTGGAAACCTGTGTAATGGAGCATGCTTGTAATTCCAGACACAGGGAGTTGAAGTCAGGCAGATATCAGGGGGTTGCTGACAGCCACTCTAGCTTAATTAGTAAGCCCCAAGCAAGTAAGAGACCTTGTCTTTAAACAAAACAAAGCAAAACAACAACAAACAAAAACCCAAGGCAGATGGCACCTAAGAAAAGATATTTAAGGCTGAACTTTGATCTTTGTGTACAGGCATGCATGTAGGCACACACAAGCATACATGCATACATGTGCACACATAGGAGAAAAGGAGATCACATTTTTTTGCACCAGTTTAAGGAGCATGAATGAGAGCAGAGGTTGTCCCAGATCAGTCAATGTGGCTTGAGGAAGGATGAGACGCTTCTGCCTGCCTTGACCTCTTCCTACCCACTCTCTGACATGTCTGCCCACTTCAGCAAATCTGCATTTTAACTGAGATACATTGAGTTTCTCTTCCTGATAATCAAAGAGCCTAGACTTGCCCATTTGATCCCTTGAGAAAATAGAAATGAAAACATTTGGCACTGCTCTACGACAGCCAGCGAGACGGGCTGCATTTCTTTTACAACTCATAAAGCCCTAGCTTATGTTTTGTGACATGGTGTCACAGTCAAATTCTTTCTATGGGAAAGCAGGAAGTTGTGACCCCCAGTTTCAGGACAGTCCTTCCTGGCTTTGGCTAGTGCTCCTGCTGCCAGCAGTCACAGCCCAGCAGTGGAGAAAGGGTAAGGCTCCAGGAAACATGCTAAGAGCCACCGAGAGTAAGGATCTTCAGGAGCTGGGTCCTCAGGAAGCAAGCCAAACTGAAGGCAGAGGGTAGGATCACAGGGGTTTGTAAAAAGTCACAGAGCAAGAGATCCATGAAACCGTGGGCCATTCCTCTAGCTTTCCAATCTGTTTTCTTACCCATTAAATAGGGAAGATTGGTAGTACCTACAAAATGGGTGCTTTGACCACTAATGAGCTGATGGATTCACAGCCCGGTAGCAGTTTGCCAGAGAGAGAGTATGTGCTATTAATAGTGCCAGAACGAGGGCAAAAATGTAAAGCCCTGTCCCGACTTATTGGACTAAGAACAGGCATGTGAGCTCAGTGAAGCAGAGAAATTGAAATGGACTGGGAAAGTAGGACAGGGGGTTGAGAAAGTTTAGTGGACAACAGCCAAAAGCCGAGAGGCCTCCTCTCCCACTGCCCCATTTCTCCCCCCCCTTAAAAAAATGGGCTTCTATTAATTGAGAGCCCATTGCCTATTGCCAGGACCTGGGCCAAGTGCTACACACAGCCATTCTGACTCAAACTTCACAGGAAGTTTATATGATGAAGGCTTAAGAGAGCAGATCATGTCATAACGAACAGCAGCAAGCAGGATGGTCAACCCAGAGACCCCGAGGTCAAGGAAGGTGCCCTTGCCCTTAGGCGCTGGATTATGGATAGGTACACAGAGATTTGTGAAGGAGGGTTCATGGAGCCGAAGGTCAGAGGCTCCAGAGGGACATAAATCAGTGGTTACTTCTCAATTGTCACAGGCTCATTCCAGCTCATACCTGCTGGTTTCAGGCATCACAAAGACAGGCAGAAGTTCCACCCAGCTAGCTACTGACAAAAGTTAGCAGTGCTTTCATTCTGACACCAAAGTTATGTTTCTCTTCTCACTTACAGCACTTAATATTTTCGTGCTTCTGCTATTATTGCTCTGTATGTTTATGTGTCCCCAGATGGTTCTTCTGACTCCTTGGTAGACTCATCACAGTCTACTAGCCCGACCTGCTTAGCCACGGCTTTGACTTTGGTGCAGGTAGAGCTAGGGCTGGAGGCCCAATTTTTCACTCCAGGTATCTAATCAGAAGAAGAGGCCTGTACCTTTCTTGGCCTGTTTTTTGGTGGTCTTGCGGCTTGTGTTAGAGACCCCTGGGATGGACTTTATTTCACTCTTGCTGACAGGGGGCGGGTGGAGGACCAGCTTTGGTGGGCGAGTGAGGCACACAGGCAATCCCACGGCACTCATGAGGATCCCGGTGATTCCTGGAAGGGGCAGGGCAGGGGTGAGGAAGGGCTGAAGAATGCACTCCCAAGATACCCTACACACCCCCTCCCGCTCATCCACTCTCCTCTCCAGCAGACAGTATTCATAATTCATGCATTCTCTATGCACACACATGCAGTCACATAATCGGGCGTGTCAGTGGGTAAACGCCAGAAGTCAGCTTTTTTGTAAGTTGTTCTTCAGAAGCCAACCATCTCACTTACAACAAATTATTAATTAAGTGTGCTTTTGTTCTACTCCCCCATTCTCTTATCTCCCTCTGCTTTTAGGAACAAATCCCTGTCCCACATCCACGTCTTTTTGTTTTGTGCCCCACTAATTTTGTCCAGGGACTTCTGTGTGGCCATGGGTGTGAGACTATCTATTAGCACAGCATAACTGAAGGCAACGACTCTCCCCTCTCTCAGAATCTACCAGTAGGCACTAGTTCAGCAGGGATGTGCAGGATGCTCTGAGGCCCTCCCCAGTCCATGTCTGACCAATGACAAGCCATTCTTATGTAGGCCCAGTGTAGGCAGTAGCTAATGTAAAATCATGTCTGAACTGTCTATATTATACTGAGAAGGTAGAACTGACAGCCCTTCTCCCTATCTTCCACATCTTATGTTCCTATCACCTTCTCTTCTGGGATGTTCCTGAACCTTAGAGGGGATGGTCACCTTGTTTTGTGAGACAAGGCATCATGGAACTGGACCTCACCTGGAAACTGGTAGTCAGCAAATGCCAGGAGCCTGCCTATCTCCGTCTCTCAGGCAATGGGATTATATGCCTGACATCACTCCTTCCATTTCAAAATAAAAAGAACAGGGATTCTGGGATAGAATGTCTGTCCTCATGCTTGCCAGTCAAATACTTTATTAGATGAGCAATCTCTCAAGACCCCAGACACGCTCAGCTTTTAGCACCACCCGCTGCATTTTCCTGTTAAGCTCCTAAGATCCCATTTTTTTCAGTTAGCATCCAAATTCTCTCCTCCTTATAGCTCGTCCATTATTCTGAGTTTTCAGCCTAACTCAGTCAAACCCAGGCTAGTTAGCTCTTACCTGCCAAGGCAGGATTAACAGGGCTGGACCCATTCAAGTTTTTCACAGGCACAGTGGGAACCCTGTGGAAGGAAGAGCAGATGTATTATGGCTCTGACAAACGGAACAAGATGAACCAGTGTTTAAACCTACCAAAGTGCAGTGGGTTATTAACATATCAGTGGGAGGCGACAGGGTCAAACTGAACTCAGATCATGACATCCTTCGCTCAGAATGCAGACAGGCCCAGAATGTCCACAGTCAAAGCAAGGAGTTCCCAGCTCTGCGTTATCTTCCAATTCCTCCACCTCAATCTTCTTAGCCTTTCACTAGCCTCTTCCCATCATTGTTTTACCCTCTGTTCTTGATGGTCCTCACCCATCAGTCACATGCCTTCCTACACACCTTTAGAAAAGGTTATTGCCTCTGCCTAAGATGTTCCTCCAGGACACTGCCCATTTCCACTTACAGTCCCTTAGTGTTGGCTAAAACACAGATCTTCAGTCAAGATAATCAGAATTGTATCCCTATCCCCAAATCCACGTACCACAGAATACCACATCTCCCCACCCCCGAGTTCCTCAGAGAGCGGAGATGTTGCAAACCCTGGTCCAGCATTTGGAAACCACTGCCTGAACAGCTGTCACTTCTCCTTGTCCCAGAAACTTATAAACACAAGCCTAGTCTCCTCCCCTCTCTGACCTCCCCAGCTCTGGAGAGGAGCCCACACAGCTGCTTGGGAAAGGCCAGGCCGCCCACGGCGAAGGCACTGAAGGTGAAAATACAAGACACATAGAGATGGGGCTTGTGCCATTCCCTTCTGCCACCCAGGCTTCCACCGCTGGCTTGGAGAAGCCAGTGGGCCTGTCGATAGATGCCTCTGGGAACCAAGAAGCCTGAGAATCCAGCTGGGATAGGGATGTGCTGGGAAGTCAAAAGGAAGAAAGCAATATTTATTTATTTGTCTATTTGAAAAGAACTCACTGAACTCTACTTTGGGACAATCATGCTTAGTGCCAGAGTTGCAGCTGTGAGCATGACACCCATGGCTCTTCCCCTATGGGCTGTGATTCACAGGGTTCATATCTGGCCGGTGGCCATCCTAACTGTTCAACAACAGACAAACCCACTAAGTCCTCCCAGCGATCTATGTAAGAAGTGTTACAGTCAGTCTCAATGCATAAGTAACAGAACTGGGGCACACAGAGGTTATGCCAACTAGACCAAGATTGCATGGAAGAGTCCAACGCACAGTATCTGGCTCCAGAGTCCTTCCGCTGTGCCTCCCATGATGCCAAGCTCTGCATTGCCCCATGCCATAGTGAACAAAGGCACCATTAGGACAGAAGAGAGGTCTAATAGCCAGGTCTCTCTATTGCACACAGGTCCAGTATGATGCAGCTCCTCTGTTGCCTTTCCAAGAAGACAGAAGCAGGGAAGCTCATGAAAGCATGTGATGCTATATATCTGGTCAAACCAAAAGCTACTTTTCTTTCCCAACTGCCGCCTGAATAAAGCAAGACCGGATGTGGGGAGGGGAGAGCTGTCTTTAAAATAAGTCACTAGACCAAGTAAAGGGGAACAGACTTGATCCTGGTTCTGTAAACGACCAAGCACTGCAAATAACAGGAAGTCAGCCAATTGCTTGAGCCTCAGTGATCTGGGGTTAGAATGTGTCCCCTTGGCACCTTTCCGTTATGTTACACTATTTGAGAGAAAGGTGAGTCAGAAGCTCGGGATCCCTTCCAGGACAGATTCACCTCTCCACTCTACCTGAAGAAGCTAGAAGAGCCTGCCTCCTGTGGTATGTCCCCTGGCCGCCACTAGGGGACAGCATGTGCCGCACAGCCCCGCACCAGCCTCCATCATCTGCACGGGGGGTGGAGGGGGCGCGGAGGCACCTCCACTGATAAAAAACTGTGACCAGAGTGACAAAAGCCACCTTTGTTTCCACAAACCGGACTGGCAGGTTTCCACACGCTCTCGGGCCAACCAGGAAGTACTTCAGTCCTCAGGGCCGCCCGGGGCCTGTGGCCTGTGGGAGGGTCTAGAGAGAAATAGGGGAAGCCTGTTTGTGGTGGAACCCCTGAACTCTCAGGAAGACTTTGGGATCAAGCTGTGAGGCCAACCTTCCTCTGGGTCAGAAATCTGGTTCCTGGTCTGTGGGCAGCACTGGGGCTCAGCGGAGGGCAAGGCTGTGTGCTTTACCAAACACCAACAGCAAACATGGAGAAGAAATGGAAAGTGACTGCCCGCATCTGGACACAGCCTGCTTTGCCTTTGGCAGCGCTGGCCGACTCCTCTGTCTTCTGTGATCACATCTGCCCGCCTTTACCCCAGTTGTAAACAAGGCCCGATAGATAAATGTCTGCTCCCTTGGGGTCCCTGTGAGGCTGTAGGATCTAGGTCAAGTAGTTGGTAAACAGCTGAGCCTTGTGCAAATTTGGGCCAACTGTTTACACTTTTTATTTTCCAGTTGTCGAAGGACTTGATTTCTGCCACTTCCTGCCTTAATAATCCAGTTTTCTCACATTCTTGAGCACAGGGGATCAGGTATAAAGGGCAGAGTTGAAAGCCTAGCAGTACTGGGGACTGTGTGCAGGCACCACCTGCCTGCCCTTCCCCCCAGGGATCCAGGTTAAAATGAAAACCCAGAAAACCTGTCCTCTGCCCTTGGGCCGCAGCTATCTGAGCCCAAACCCCTCCTTCTGTGAGGCAGCAGTCCAATAGCAAGCCTCCGTCTCACATCTTCCAGGCAACTGAGCCAAAGCCCTTGGACCTAGTCATGTACTGGCCAATCAGAAGACAGCCCTTCCCCCATCCTCTTGGGCTGTAACCAGTTATGGAGGATCCAAGTTTCTGTTTCCATTGATAAAGTAAAACTTAGAAGCACAGTAAAGGGAAGGGGGCCCGAATGGGGCGGGGGTGGGAGGGATATCCCTGCAGACCCCATGTGGAGAAGGCTAGTGTTTTCTGAGTTATTCACCAACCCAGGAAGCCTCATGAAGGACAATGGCCTTGTCTCTAAGGCAACCAGCAACCATGCCTGGCTGGAGGTACTGAAGCCTGGACTCTGAGGGGAGAGGGGTGACTGCTGCCCTGCACCGACCTTCCCACCCCTTTTAAGAACCTCCTGCTTGTGTCTGAATAATTCGCTGCGTCTTTTGTCCCCTGCCAATACTTTCTCTTCATCCCACATTGCCTGCCATCCCTGATCTTCCTTTTTTTCCCCCTTTCCTGTGGGAAAGTTGCTTGAAGAGGTCATGGGCAGAGGGGATGGGGACCGGGGCTGTGTAATGACAGAAGGTTGATGGCAATGCCAGACAAAGAGGATAGCACACGCTCATTAGTGGCCAAGAAAAGCTGCAAGGGGCGATGGGATGCAGGAGGTGGAGAAAGGTGGGAAGAAAGGGCTGGAAGACAGAGAGAGGTGGGAGGAGCCCCTTTCAGAAAAGCAGAGCGAAAGCAACTCATTTCTATAGCCTTTGAAACTGTGCTGCCTGGACTGCACTCACTTATCCAGCTTGGCAGTGGAACAAAGAAAAGAAATGAAGCCTGGTGAGTTCCTCACACTCATTGTAGTTCAAGGTGTCTGTCTCCATGATGGCATGGGGTCACTGGGGCATTTGTCAAGGGGACAGAAATGAGGTGTAAGTTGGATTGTCTCAGCTTAGCCTTCAGTTCAGTAACAACACAAGGGTATAGTCGTTAGATACATCATCATCATCATCACCACCACCACCATCATCATCATCATCGACATAATACCCATTGGACTCTGTGAAGTCTCTGAACTGAAGGCTTACTTTAACCCATATGACAACCCTAGAACTGAAGTACTATTATAATGTCACTCAACAGCTAAGAACACTGAAGACAGAGGAAACAAAACTCATTCCAAGTGGCACAGAAAGGAACTGGGTTCAAGCTCAGCAGTCAGGGGTCCTCTATGTACACAGAGCCTCCTCCTTCGGGCTGGCAATCACCCTGGAACTCTGCTAGAGCACCCAGCACTCGGCTGCAACCCAGTGTGGAGAAGCAGAATGGCAGTAGGACCAGGTGCCTCTTCCCCTCTGTCCTTCACTTCCCCATGGAGGAAGTCATGACCGTCCCATGCCTCTGACTAGCATTATAAGCTGCCTTCTCCTTCACTGAGGCTTTAGCCAAAACAATGATAGAACAGTGGACAAAATCTTGTGTTCCAGCTTCTCTGCACAACATGAGTTGGGTGACCCTCTAAGGGAAGATATCTCAAGCAAAGTGCCCATGCTTAAAATACATCAGCAAAAGAAATGGGCTGACATGGGCCAGCCCAACTGGGGCTAGTCAAGAAATGAACTCTATCCATGGATGGTTTCACAACGATTCCATGAGCAGGTTACATAAATGTGGGATTATCATTTGACATACAAGGACACTGACCCTTGCAAATATCCTTGGGCTCACACAAGTGAGAGGCAGGAAGAGAGTCTGGTCCAGCCCAGTCCTCCTCTAGTCAACTGTGCATCTTCTTTCATTTCCTGTCCCTATGCTAAGACTCTGTTTGGAGACTCAGCTGAATGTCTGTGGTACTGCCTTCGGGCAGCCTGGATTTTCAGTATAGGGACTCATTCCAGCTCTAAAGCATGTTCATCCGGGACACAGAGCATCAGCGGAGCCAGGCCTCTGGAGACAAAGGGAAGGCTGCTGGGTGTGATGGAAAGACAGGAAGACAGCATGTTGGGTAAAGGCTGCTGTAGACAGTGCAGGGAGCTGGGCATCCCCGATTGGTGGGTGAGGGAGATTGAGAACATAAGGAACACTAAGGGCACCTCCAACAGCACCAGCGTGTCATGAGAATGCTAAGATGGGCCATCAAAGGAGCAAATCCTTGCTTGGTACCTACTGTATGCCTGTACTGAGGTAAAGGGGAAGGGAGATTACAAGGCCAGACTCCTACAACATATTTGATTTTCTTTATCTGTGAAACGGGACAATGTTTCCAGAGTCATTATAAAGACTATAAATGTGAGGATAAAACTGTCAAAGCAGAACACAGTGAGCTGAACTAATGTTGCCTAAGACTTTCTACCACAATCATCTGTTTCCCTCCCTGGGACCAAAACATGGGTATGCTCCATGTTTCACTGATAATGAAGTCAGAGCTCCATGGGTGGATCTGGTTTCAGGCCACATGGCAAGACCCCGGTTAGATCCAGACCTCTTGGATCCCTAATATGAAAGACTTCCTTGTCCACACCATGCTGGCTTCTACATGCCAGGGGTAGCTCAGCCTGAGAAGACTAGATGTGCCTGTCTTGGCAAGTCCCTCTTGCTATCTGACCCAGAAGTTAGTCATATGCTATCGCTGAGGTGGGTAAGTGCTCTGTGACAGCCATGGAAACACCTACCCCGAGGCAATCAGCACCCGGGACTGGGCAATGGCCAGTCGCTGCAGATTGGACCGATTCAAAGTGGCCAGTGCCACCCTTCCAGTCTTCCTGTTGCTTCCTTGTGGGCTGGCGGGGGAGACAACAGTTGCCCCAGCTGGTGTATTAGAGACTTGTCTCCGGATCACCTGTGATGGGGCAGTCTTCCCTGGGCCCCGGATGGTGCCAGTAGTGTCTAGTGGCTTTGACCCAGGGCCAGGTGGCTGGGGCAGCTTGCCCACTCCAGGGGGGGCCATGTTCTTTCGAGTTGCTGGAGGCTGAAGAGGCCCAGTGCCCCCATGGACCACAGCAGCCTTGACGCTCATCACCAAAACACACTGTGGACAGGAGCAAGGTGGTGCAGGGGAGGACGTGGCAGGTCCAGGACTGACTGGCCAAGACTGAGCCTTTGGCATGGTGCCTGTGACCATGGGGTAGATGAGGTCTAGTCGTCGCCGGATGCGGCGTTGACGCTGGGTTTGCCTGTTGATCTGGCCCATGGTGCTGAAGTCTATTATGTAGCTGAAGCCAATAGACGTGAGGTCGATCCATGGGTGCTGCTTCTCATAGGCGTGCTGGATGGTGATACCGACTTCCATGTCATAGGGCGTCCAGGAACCATTGTCATTCTCCCACTCCCACACCACACCCTTCCCAGGGGCTGAGGATGGGTCATAGTAGTTTCGTCGAACTGGACGGAGGGTCCCTGTCAAAGTCAGACAGAAGAGGGTTTAGAGCCTGTATAGAATCCCCACCGATTCGTATTAGATTCACAGGTAAACATAACAGGAGTCCTACTGTGTGGCAGGCCCTATGCTGCCTAATACTGTGTCAGTTTTGAATAAGGCTCATTCAGAGAAGCGTACAAACAATCCAGGGTAGAAGTAGATGAAACCACAGGGAGGGCAGGGGAAGCATTGCCAAACAAAAGACTGCACCTCCAAGCTTGGGGTTCGGGTGCACTGGTTTTCAGGCAAATTAATTCACTTTCCAGCTAATACGGAATACCTCAGGCAACAGTTGTTCAGTGAAACAGGATAACTCCCTCCTGGGAGCTTTTGTAAACAAATAAACAAACATAGGAGGTGATTCATTTACACAGTCAATACATATGAATTCACAAATGCCAGGACTTCTCATGAGTGGCCGGTAATGCTCACTTGGGAGAGAAAGGCCCTCATACATAGAATCTCTCTCAGGCCATTTCTGCTCCTGTAAATATGCCTGCACCCAGGGCTATGGAAGAAAAGAACACAGAACTTTGGAAGTCTAGAAGAAAGGGGGAAACTTGTTTCCAACTAGAAGGCCAGAGGCTCACCATGGCTCTTTCAGAGCACATTAGAGAGAAGGAAGAACTGGGTTGGTGATTGGCTCCTTGGGTAATGAAACTTAATTCTAAGCCCTATGGCCTGGATTTGGTCCCCAGGACCCACATGGTAGAAGGAGAAAACAGACTCACATAGATTTTCCTCTAACCTCCACACACATGCCATGGCCCAACCCACCCATCCCCTGTCCTGCCAAAACAAATAAATGCTTAAAAAGAAAAATTAAAGACAAAAAATGTGTTATTGGGAGATGGGGCATCTTCTTTGAGAGAACTTTCACCCGTTT
Source organism: Tokudaia tokunoshimensis (assembly GCA_036184795.1). Lineage (NCBI taxonomy): Eukaryota > Metazoa > Chordata > Mammalia > Rodentia > Muridae > Tokudaia > Tokudaia tokunoshimensis. The sequence continues at coordinate 130,661,386 of BTHU01000001.1, forward strand.
CCCAGAATTAAGTCTTTTATCAGCAAGAATAACATTCTCGATGGTCACGAGAACCATTTAATAATTATCCAAGATTTTCTTCCAAGAAACTCAACCCTTCTAAAGATAGCATCCTCTTCATTTGATGGTCTCTCTGCGGGTTTGGAAGAGCCAGGGTGATTACAAGTTAATAGGACAGCACAGATGACCCAGCGGGACAGCAAGAGAACTGGCCCATGGAATCAGACTCTCTGCCTCTTTTTTCTTCTCCCCTCCCTAATCCCAAATTCTGTCTCCAATCAAGACTTATTTCATGGCATCAACATCAAGGCTCAAGACTGAAGAGGGCTCTGAGATGCTGGGGGGTGGTCCCTGTATCTGCCAACTTAGGCTTCATCTGAGGAAGTGGTGGGAAAAGGCTCCCCTTTCCTGGCCTCTGACCCAACCCCCTCCTCCAACCCAGAGGGAGACACCATGACTGGGACAGAATCCCATTCAAGGGGGAAAGAAAGGAACAATGGTTATTCAGGCCTTTGCCAGGGTCATAACCCACTCCCCACCCCATCTCCAAGCCCCTTAATGACCCAAAACATCAACATTCAGAGAAGCAGAACAATCCTCTATTCAGTGCCAGGACCTCTGCTGGGGGCCCTGGGGTATCAGGATGGGAGGGGGGTGTTCCCGGGTTAGCCTCCATTTCCTTCCTTAGCAGCAGGTCAGCTTTCTGGGGAACAAAGCACGGGGTCCATCGCTTCCGGCGGTGGGAGGAAGCCTCCTTTCCTCACCTCGTAGGTTTCTACATAGCTACTTCAACAGGTGGACTTGAAAATTAAATGAGGGAACAAGTATAAAACTACAAATAGGAACCTGTCACACAGCAAGTGCTCAACCAAATGGATGGTGGTTATTACCACAGTTCATCCTGAGATGTTATAGGGAAAGTGCAGTTTAGAGTGTGTGTGTGTGTGTGTGTGTTGGGGGAAGAGTGGGAGAACACAAAACCACAGAGAGAGAGAGAGAGAGAGAGAGAGAGAGAGAGAGAGAGAGAGAGAGTGCGTGCGTGCGTGCGTGCGTGCGTGCGTGTTGGGGGAAGAGTGGGAGAATACAAAACCACACAGAGAGAGAGAGAGAGAGAGAGAGAGAGAGAAAGAGAGAGAGAGCGTGCGTGTGTGCGTGCGTGCGTGCGTGCGTGCGTGTGTGCGTGTGTGTGTGTGTGTGTGTGTGTGTGTGTGTGTGTGTGTGTATACTAGGGAGAAGAGAATACAAAATCACCATGCCCTTATTTGCCCTTCTTCACACTTAGACAGCTGCTCACAGGTACCCACTCTGTACAACTTCCATGGCAATCTTCTAAAGCATCTTTTACAGATAAGAAAATCAAGTTCAGAGAGTTTAATGACACTTTTTAACACTCCCTCTAGAGAACAGAGGCAATGCACTTGACTAGTCCTCACAAATGCATTTTTGATTGTTTCATTGGGTTTTTGACGATCTAGTTATCAATCCTAGAAAAGTCTGAACATTGTCTCTAACTCCCTAAACCAATTCCTGGCTCCATACACAAGCTCCTAGTTTATCTCCCTCTATCTTCTGTATTTCCCACTACTTCTGACAGATGGAGACCTCCTAATTCTCATGCATTCAATTGCAGCTCCCCAACTCTTCACCACAACCTCCTGCTTACACCCCCTTGCCACACTTTTACTTCTTGTGCCTCTGTTCACCAGTTCTTGAAATGTTCTACTCCGAACCCCACCCCTCAGGAAATTGGAGGTGTAGAACTAGACTGATTGTTTTCAGAGGGCTAAGCTTATTCTTCTTGTAGGTGCTGAGTGGGGGCAGGGGATACAGCTATGTAGTTCTTTGTAGTCCACTTCCCAGTGCTATGTCTGGCAGTTATAAAAGCACCATAAACTGTGCCATGATTGACAACACTCTGGCTACTATCATATTTACTTATTGATCACCTATTGTTCAGCATCCTCTTAGTTGCTATGGAGAATGCAAAACTCAAGCATTCCTCAAGCAGAGTGCAGTCTCGGAAAGGAAAGGAGTTAGGAGACAAATGTGTGAGTAGCTATTGATGATGCAAAAGGAGCCAAAGGACATCAAGGAGATGCAAGGGGGCAGGAGAAATGACTAAACCCCTAGACCCCTTCTCTGTTTAAATCTTCCTACAATATGTTCTTAGGCTAGGACAGAAATCCCCTTCCTCACCTCAGCTCCTTCTCCTCACATAGTCTGCACACGTTTCTTGCATAATGGCCTCCAGTCTCTCCCCCCCTGTTGCTATTCTTTTCTGCCCCTGGGACTCCTCCTGATGCTAGGTCCTCCCTCAGAATCACTCAGCAAGTATGTTGTTTACTCTTTCAGGTTAAATAAAGCTCATTTCACCAAAAGGAAATTTCTGTGACCCAGTCAAAATCCTACTTTTTAACAGCACTGACTTCAATGTGAAGTTTACTCAGTTATCTATGTGGCTAGTTAGATGAAGACCTGCCTCCCTCCCTAGAGCCTCAGTCTGGTGACAGTAGGCACAAAACTGTTTATCCTAGTTTTGCCCCAAAGGCTTGACTTGTCCTGGGGGTTCAATAAATAGTGATTGATAGCTGAAGTAATGATGGTTTGTAGAATGTTCGAAGAAATGTAAGTCTTGAAAGATAAGGAGAATTTCAATAGTCAAATGGTAAGAAAGGGCATTCCTTCAAGGGGGAACCATGTGACTAGGTGGAGCAGAGAAACTCTCATTATTACTGGAAACACCTAAGGCACAGAGGAGCAAGTTTGAGACAGGGCATGGACAGTCTAGAACTTCAAGCTGGGAAGGACTTTGTTTTTAGGTATTGAAGAGCTAGCGAAGTGTTTTAATTGTAAGTGATAAAACCAGATCTGCTCTCCTGATCAGTTCAGAGTGAGCGGATGCCTGCTGGAGAAAGCAAAAAGAGAACCGGGGAGACCCCACAGAGAGGACTGGGAAGGACCTGAGCTTGGACAGCTGGGCACTCTGTAAATGAGGTTTCAAGGCCACTTGTTCATAAACCCTAGGATCCAGCAATGACCTCAAGACCCAACAGCCTTGGCCTGGGAATGCAATTGTCTTCATGCACATTAAAATTCCAACTGATGGCTACACATCTCACATCCCAGGACATATTAGCTCCCAGGCTCTGGGTAAAAAATAAATGAGACAAAGAATCCTGAGGCTGACCATGAGAAAACAGCAAAATGGTAGCAAACAGAGGAATGTGAAGATGAGCTCATTTTTGGAGACAGCATTGCTGAACTGAATTCAGTCCTATGGGGTAGTCATTGAAAATACACAACCTCAAAGCCCCAAATTTGAGATTTGAGAAAAGATGAGATCTTACCTTCTGGAGCAGTGGTTCTCAACCTTCCTAATGCTGTGACCCTTTAATACAGTTTACTCATGTCGTGGTGACCCCACGCATAAAATTATTTTTGTTGCTACTTCATAACTGTAATTTTGCTGTTATGAATTGTAATGTAAGTATTTGATATGCAGGGTACCCCTGTGGGGATCATGACCCACAGGTTGAGAACCATTGCTCTAGAGACAGCTCTATTTGGAATATCCTCCCCCTGGGCTATTCTAGAATCAGGACAATGAATTAGATGGTCTGAAGAAGTTCCATCTTGTCCTATGGTATGATGACCCAGGTAGAAGGTCTCTAATATGGTAGAAATATAGGATAGTCACAAACTCAGAGGAAGGTAGAGAAGAAAAAGATGCTTTCTCCCAGGTACCCAGACACAAGCATCCAAAAGCATTCAAGAGGTTTTGTATCTTGGGAAACAGAAGGCAGCGCTCCAGGCATGGGCTGAGGTCTCTAAGACATGTAAACCAGACCTTTGTTTTTATAGAATCCATTGTCCAAGCCCTAAGCTTCTCTTACTAGCATCACCTCAGCTCACCCTCAGTGTAGAATGCTCCATAAGGGCGACATGTTGGATGTTCTATTACTGCTGTTTCACATGCCTGCAACTGCATAGGGAATCAGCAGACAATGTTCACAAATGCGGGGGGGGGGGGACAAGGGGTGTGTCATTAGACTCTAAGCTCTACCACTGACAAAGTAACTTGAACCCAAGAGCAATTTAAGCTATTTCAACTTGTTCCTTTTTCTTTAAAATGGGAATAACAGTCTTCATATGATCCTTGGGAAGATTCAACAAGACACCTTGGCTACTTGCTTGGCATATCATAGACACATCTCCTCTGTACTGCAGCATTCACATGTTCATCCAAATGTCTACCTACTCCGTTCCTGTGCCCACACTAGGTAGAGAGCAATAGGAGAGAGATTTTGTCAAATACTACTCATGCCATTGGACCCTTCTCACTGCATTAATGATAAAAGAGATAGATTACTACTAAAAGCTTAGAGCTGGAAAGACTTCATTCTTGCATCAACCTACTTTATTTTCACTTGCATCATTGTTGGGGAGGGGGAGGGGGTCCTGCCCATGCACCTATAGATGCCTGTGCTGGAAGAAAAAGATCTTTGAAGGTTTATCTTCAATCTACAAAGGAAAGATCTGAGCAGTTATACAAGGGCCTCACTACAAAAGAAAAGAGTCAGTAGAGGACTTTGGATAAGAGGACTCCACCAAGGCTTACAGAAATGGCCAAGACTGGTTCCTACCCACCTCTCTTCTTACCTTCTAAATATTCTCCAGCCCAGACTCCTAGTGAAAACTAGCCTAGAATGTAAATCAGCTCCCATCTGCAAGAGTCTGGGGAAGGGGAACCCAGGGCAAACAGAAGCAGGCACATGAGTGTCTGCAACTTCCCAGCCATCTCCCTGGAGACAGTCTGGATGCAGCCAAGAGCTCTGAGGAATGGAGAGACCTAAGACTTACTAGGTATCCAAGCATACAGTTCTGAAAAGAGAAAGCTCTCATGTCAAATGCCTATAAAACAAGACAACCAAAGAGAGAGTGATTGTTGCCAGGCAGGGAACTTTGAGCTTGTCTGTCTTTATAGGGATTTTTCTGGTTCCCAGCTTTAAAGTATGGCTTGGGGACAATGGGTAATTTAATTAAATATTGCCAGGGCTTGGCTAAGGTTGCCTGGGAGTTGGTGGCTTAAAGTTCCTGCCATGTCATAATCTTATCAGCGGTCTATATTCAGAGGAACTGAGTTCTTGTGTCATCGAAGAAGGGAGTACAAGGGAGTCAGAGCTGACATGACAGAATTCTAATCTGCGATTATAAGCTCTCTGGCAGGCACAGTCTTTCTAGGAATTTAGCCCCATGCCTTCAGCACCGCAGCCTAGCACTTGCCATAGGGGAAGTAGGTACATAGGAAAGTGACCTTCATGCAAGAAAGAGGGGGTGAAACCAAAGCAGTATGGATATGGAACACACAAACGCAATCTTTAAAGGGATTCAGGCTGGAGGATGTGGTGCACACATCTGCAATCCTAGCACTAGGGAGGCAGAGACAGGCAGCTGGCCAATTTGCTGGCAGCCAGGATAAACACCTAGACCATAGTTTTTAGAAGGGGTGCAGATGTAGACGAAACAGCTCAGTGGAAGAGTAGTTGCTTAGGATCGTGGCTATTTCTTGGCTTCAGGTATAAAACAGAAGCAGCTCCAACACCAAGGGACCTGCTATAACCACTAGGCAATAGGTACCTGACCCCCAAGAAGAGCTACCAGCAGCCAGACCCTGTGATGGGAGTCTGCCACTCATTCTATCTTCTCTGGAACTTTGCTTCCTTCAAGAGCAACTTCTACATCATGGATGCTCTTAGGTCTCTCCATGTTCATCTTAGAGAACCCCATTAAGTCACAGATTAAGCCTCCAGCTTCCTAACAATGGGGCAGAGGATGGGAGCCTGTCCATCACTGGCATAGCTCTCCATATGCTGCACAGACTTAGTCTGAAATAGAAGAGCTAAACTTGCTGTTTTATTTTGAGCAGGCCTGGAACTCTGTCAGGTGGTCTGTTGATCCCACCTCCAGTGCTCAGCTGCTTCCTAGGCACACACCCACCCACACCCTCTATCAGGCTTCACTTCCAGATCCTCCCCCAAATGCACAATTGCATCTTCTTCTTACGCCGGGGCTACATTTAATCCTCTCTCCCCATCTCTCAACATTCCTATTTATTTCCTCTTCCTCTCTGCCTCTCAGATCCTCTTCACGATTTCTCTATCAAAGTTTGAGCCTACCAGATGTTAAACTTCTGGAACTTTTTTTCCCCTCCAGAAAGTTTTCCTTCATTGGCCATGGTCATACAGTTCTTGGCAAAGAGGATGTTCAGAGTTATGACTACAGATCACAAGAGGGAGGAACTGCACCTCTTCCCCATGACAATCCCAGTTAGCACACAGGATGTGAGGGCTTTCCTAGGAAAGCTAGAGGACCTGTCCAGCAGCTGTTCTCTGAGTCACAGGGCCCTGCTTCTCCTCCGCCTCCCCTCTCCTCCTCCTCCCCTCTCCTCCTCCCCCCTCTCCTCTCCTCTCCTCTCCTCCTCCTCCCCTCTCCTCCTCCTCTCCTCTCCTCCTCCTCCCCTCTCCTCTCCTCTCCTTCCTCCCTACTACACCTGCTCCAGGCTCTGCAGTTACACCCTTGGGACAGGCCAGCCAGAATTCCAGAAGTGACCCCCAACTGAAGAGATTACTCTCTAGAGATAGAAACGTATCCCAAGTCATCAGTTAAACCTGGACAAACTAGACCTAAAGAAGGGAGCACCCCTGCATTTCTTCTCTCTCCAGTGGCTCCCAGCCCTCACTCTATCAACCTATAGAGCTCCCTTCCTGGTGAGGATCTAAAAGAGCAGCACAGCTGGGAGATTTGTGGCAGACTTGGTGGCAACTTGATTTTTATGGAAAGATATGAGTTTAGTGCCTTGGGAAGCCAGAGTGGTGGCCTTTGTGTGCTATCTTAAGGGAAAAAACCTGAGGACAGTTTCTCCTTAGCCTTCCTTCTCCTCCTCCTCCTCCTCCTCCCCCCTCCCTCCCTCCCTTCTCCTCTTCCTTCTCCATGGACAAAGAGAGCAGCTTCCCTGCCAGGCATTCCAGAGCCCAATCCTCCCGCCTCCTCTCTCCATCTGCTCTGGCCTGTTGCTTAAGTGCTTGGAGTGCCCAAGCAGAGGCATCTGTGGATGCCACCACATCCAGGATGCTCCAGTCCTGGAACCCATGCTCCACTCTCTCTCCCAGCATTGTCCCAGCACTTTCATACAATAGACTGTAATTGGAGACTGGGGGTCCCTATGCCTCCCCAAGTCTCACACCCAGGAGCTGTCAGTGGGAAGGCTGGGTCCATAGAAGAGGACCACAGACATTAAAGTTGAAAGGGGTTCGGGAGGCAAGTGTATGGTAGGCCCAAAGGTGCCTGAGGCAAAGAAGGGTCAACTGAGGTGTGAGCCAAGGGGCTCAAGTAGTGTCTTGCTTAAGAGTCAGCATTTCTTGGGGGTGCTGCAAAGCCCTAAAAGCACTAGGGGCTGAGGGGTATAAAGGGGTCTCCTGCAGCTAAGCTGAAGCTGGGTTTGCATAATCAAGACACTTTAAACTACTTGCAAGGACATTTACTTAGCGGTGGTCTTGGAGCCCTGTGAGGATCTAGGGAAGGGAAGCACTATAGCTGATGCCAGTAAGCAAAGCTGGCCACTGGGTGGATCACAGCGGACCCATGAGGCGGGAGCTCCCGGGACAGACAAGGGATGTGGATGGCTCACCCGTGTCTTGGCGGAACTGGTTCATGGACTGCAGGTCGATGATGTAGGGCGCGAGCCGGCTGTCCACCTGGCCCAGCACCACGCTGCCCCCGGCGCGGGGACCAGCGCGCACCACCGCCTCGATGTGGTGGCTCACGGCTGGGCTGTAGGGACGCCAGCGGCCGTGCTCGTTCAGCCATTCCCACACCACCACTGCCGAGGCCAGGAGCATGGCGAGCCCGGGGCTGCGGCGCGGTGCTGCCCGCCTACCGGGCCCGGCCTTCTGCGCTTCCTCCGGCGCCGCCGCCTCCGGGTCTCAACCGCGCCCCCCGGTCCGCGCCCCACCGCTGCGGGAAGCCTCAGCTGCGGCCCATGGGGGAGTCCGCAGCCGCGTAGGCACCGGGACGCGGACCCCGGGGCTGCCCGCCTCCGACTGCGCTCCTCCGGGCTCCGCCGCCGCTGCCGCTGCTCCGAGGGGTCCAGCGGCTTCATGCAAAGGCCCGGCCCTGCGCACTCGCCGCCCCGCCTTGCAAAGCCACCCGGGGGCGCGCCGCCCGAGCGCGACGCTGCACCCGCCTCGCACCAGTTGCGCCTCCGGCTCCGCGGGCGCCCGCGTGGATCGCGCCGCACGGTCACGCCCTCCGCCCTCTCCTCTCGGAGCAAGGCGAACGTGGTGGCACAGCTCCCCCTCTCTGTGGCTCTGCTCAGTGGCTTCCAGAAGGAGTCGCCCCTCCCGGGCAGAGGGCCAAGGCGAGCTCGCGCCCGCGGAGGCTTCCCTCGTTCCCTGGTCTCGAGAGCACGCTCGCCATCCTGGTCCCAGCGGCCACTGCCGGGGCCCAACTTTGCAGTCTGTTCAAAAATGGAACTAACTGACTGTCTGTCTGTCTGTCTTCAGCTCAGCACGGGCCGTATCCGCGGCATGAGCTCAGAGGATCGCATCTCTCTACAGCTCGTGCGTGCACAATCTCTCTCTCTCTCTCTCTCTCTCTCTCTCTCTCTCTCTCTCTCTCTCTCTCTCTCTCTCTCTCATTGCCCCCACACTCTCCTTGTTCTGTCCGTTATTACCTCATCCTCGCCTGCACGGTCCCCCAGCTGTCCATCAAGGATGCAGAAGCCACGCCCCATGGCCATTCGCACCAGCTATCTAGAGCTTCCATGCCCCCTGCTGGTCCAAAACCTCAAGTGCAGGTCAAAGGCCACACTTGTGACCACTGAGAACCAGTGCCAAGGGTTCCCTGCGTTTACATAGAGAGAAACAAAGGTTTTCCAATTTCTCTATTATTAGAAGACACAAGATAGACCGATCCATCCTGCAGTGTCTATGTGAATAAAACCAAACAGCAGCACAAACACAAGCTAGACTCGCTCATTTTGATCATCAATGGCTAAAGAGGAAAGTAATATACAGGGCGTTCTGACTAAAGGGGGTTGAAGTCTGTATTGCACATTATTGCTTGGCATGGTACCTCACACTCACAACTTCCACACTTGAGAAGAAAGAAGATGGAGAATTTCATGCCAAATATCCAGACCAGGTCTCCAAAAGAATTAAGTTAAACATTTTAAAGAGAATTACATATTAACCTTGTCAGGGAGCACACCCTTTGTTTCTCCGTGGGCGGAACTGCAGGAACAATGAATCCGTCCTGACGAAGTGAAGCTGGAATTTGGAGTAATTTTATATCGGTAATGAGATTATGGGTCGCTTTTGGAATGGCTTTTCCAGTTTCATGTGCTCTTTTGATATTTGAGGAGACCATCAGAAAACTGCTCCTAAGCAGATAAACCAGGAATTTTCAGGTAGAGGAAGCTTAAACTAGGAAAAGGTGGGAATGGGTATTAAGAAATATTTAACTGTCTGCTTGCAGGACAAACAGGAAGCAGAAAGAAATAACCCTTACATTTACACTCAGTCTTCTTGTGCCTACCATGATAACATGGCAGGGCATCATAGTAGAAGTGAAATGAATGACAACACAGGAAAGCATTTGCAGCCTGGGTAACTTGCTAGAGGGAGTGAATATACAGATGAGTTTACATTAGTAATTAATTGTAATAGTACTGATTGTTCACTTGACAGGATTTAGAGTTACTCAAGAGACAAACATGCCAGCATACCTGTAAGGGCTTATCTAGAATCCGTCAACTAAGGTGGGAATATCCACCCTAACCTTGGGCAACACCATCCCATGGACTTCACTCCCCACCAAGGAAAGGGCGAAAGAGAGTGGCCTTCCAGTGCCCGTCACTCTTTTTCATTACCTGTCACACTGTGACCAGCTCCGTCATTACTTCCTTGTGTTCTTGAACTAAGAGTGAAACAGTAGTGTTTCTTCCTTTCTTTCAGACAGTTTAACATGATAACCAGACAAGCAACTAACATGTCAACTATAGTTGCAAAAGTATCTAGTTTAACAAGCCACACTAACTTATAGTTCATAAAAACCAATCTGCAAATAATAGTTTATAATTCTAAGTCGACAATAATTATGTGTGTATGACATCTTAAAACTATTTCAAATATATCCCAACCTCAGCTAATCTGGGTTCCAAACCCCCTCAAATTCAAACATCTCATTTGAATGTCCAAACTATATCACCAAAATAGTGTCTTTTGCCGACACATAATATAAAACTCCTTAAACAAATGACTCAGCATGTTATTTGGACTTATGGTGGTTATAGTGAAACCTCTCTGAGATTTAATGGGATAAAGCCAGGCTTGAAGAATTTGGTGATGCTTTTTAAAATGTTAGCATTACTCCCACAAATTTTAATTATTTAAAATGTTTTAACTTTTCCATGGAGTATTCATAGCAAAACATCACTTTTCCCAGTCATCCCTCACTATGTAATAAACCACTCTGAAATTAGTGGCTAAAAACAGCAGCAAACACTTCCTTTGCACCAAATCTGCAGTTGGAGGAAGGCTTCAGAACACACACCGTCTGGCTCACACAGCATTAGCTACAGGCAACTGGAAATAAGATCTCCGAGCTGGAGTCAACCAGGGTTGCTTACTTTGCTTGACTGCTGTCATCTGATAACTCAGGCAGACTTTTTTGACCAAGGACTTAAGCAACACTCATGCCACTCTTGCTGCAAAGAAGCTGGCTCCCAGCTCTAAGTGAGATTCCCAGACAAAAAGCCAAATAGAAGCTGAATTGCCATTTGTTATTTAAAATTGGTCTGAAAATCGTGGTAAATCACCCTTGGTTGAAAAAACTGAGATTCGATTCCTGTCTTTCCTTTCCCCCTTACTATCCGATTATAACCATCCGATGGTTGCAAAACTACAATATGCATTATTACTGATATTGGCACAATTAAAACCCAGAAGTTGCTATCATGATCCTTTACTAATCTATCCTGGTGCTATATTCTGTTTTACATGCAAAGTGCGTCTATAGTGAAGATGCCTCATGCTGACCTTCTTCCTGTTCACTCGACTAACCACACCCACTTCTTCCCCACTGTCATCCTGTCTATGACTGTTACCAACACATTCTCCATATTTATTTTGTGGTTTTAAAAAGCATTTCATTTTACTAATTTTAATTGTGTGTGTGTGTGTGTGTGTGTGTGTGTGTGTGTGTGTGTGTGTGTACATGAATGCAGATGCCTAAGAAATCTTGAGGCATCTGGTCCCCAGAAGTTGGAGTTATATACAGTTGTGAACCACCTGTTTCAGGTGCTGGAAACAGAAGTCAGGTCATCAGAAGGACCAGCAAGTATTCTAAGCCATCTCCTGACTCTGATTTTGTGCTTTGTTTTGTTTTTAAAGACTGTTCTATAAATGGAAACATAAACACCTAGATTTCAAGGAGTTGGATTTTTGCACTAAGCACTATTTATTTGTTTTATCAGCTGTGTACCTTTCATTGCCAAATTCTGTTCAGTGTTGTGAATGTGCGAGTTTTTTTTCTTTCTGTTTACCCATTGAAGAACTAGTGAATTGTTTTGGGTTTGAGTTATTACGAATAAAAGTTTTATGAACAGTCTCAAACAGGATCTTTACTGAACGTTAAGCTCCATTTCTCTGTGATAAATATCCAATGTTATAGCTTGCAAGATACTAAGGTAGTTTTCATATTTTTTTAACACTGCCAGCTTTCTATTTTCTATTTTCTCTTAACATAGTTGTCATCTTGTCTACACGTCACCAGTACCATTTAATGCCAGTGTATTTTGTTTTAGCTTTTCTGATAGGTGTATAACTTCTTGTGCACTTCCAATCCTGTGAGTATTTAATGGTAAAGATATTTAACAGTTCCCTTTGTGGCTATTTGTCATCTGTATAGTCTCTTTGATAAAATGTCTGTTCATGTCTCTGGCTTGAAAAATACTTATCAAACTGTAACTTATCTTCTGCATACTTTATGGAGTTCTTCCCAAAGTAAAAAGACTACTTAGGTTTTCAGCAGTACACTGAATACAGTAATGAGAATGGACATTCTTACCTTGTTCTTAATTGTACAGGGACAGCATCTGGTCACAGTACGCACTTGCTGATAAGTGGATATTAGTCCAAAAGCTCAGAATACCCAGGATACAATTCAAAGACCACATGAAGCTCAAGAAGAAGGAAGACCAAAGTGTGGATACTTTGGTCCTTCTTAGAAGGGGGATCAAAACACCCATGGCTCACAGTCAACCAACGGACTGAGCATAGGGTCCCCAATGGTGGAGCTAGAGAAAGGACCCAAGGAGCTGAAGAGGTTTGCAGTCCCATAGGAGGAACAATAATTCGTACCAACCAGTACCCACAGAGCTCCCAGGGACTAAACCACCAACCAAAGAGTACACATGGAGGGATCCATGGCTCCAGTTACATATGTACAGAGGATGACCTTTTAAGACATCAATGAGAGGAGAGTCCATTGGTCCTATGAAGGCTCGATGCCTCAGTGTAGGGGAATGCCACGTCAGGAAAGTGGGGAGGAGGGTTGTAAGCAGGGGTAAGGAGGAAGGGATAGGGGGTTTTCGAGGGGAAATGAGGAAAGGGGATAACATTTGAAATGTAAATAAAGTAAATATCTAATAAAAAAGAATTATAGTAGCTGTGAGTGTTTTGTTTAGATTCTCTTTTTTAAAGTAAAGTTACCTCTAGTCTGAGGGCTTTAAACCATAAATAGATATAGAGTTTTATGATATACTTTTTGCATTTATGAATAGAATCATGTGATTTTCTTTGATATGATAGCCTTTCAAATAATGAAGTGTAGACTTGCTTCCCTAGAACAAAACCTATTTAGTCATAGTGCATAATTAAAAAATTATTGCTGAGTTCTGTTTAATATTTTAATAAGGATTTGAGGACATGTATTTATGAGAGATATTTTTCTGAACATTTTCATTTCATTTCTTTTTTCGTCTTTATACTGTCTTTGAATGGGTTTTGGAATCCAAGTAATATGAGCTTCATTATACAAGTTGGGGGAACCTTCTATGATATTTTAATTCCTGGAAGAGCTATGTGAATTCTCTAAAATATCTAGGTGTGAGCATTTCTTTTCAGAAACATTTTAGTTATGAGTTAAATTTTCTTAGTTGCTATAGGGCAATTTAAGGAGTTGTTTGGCTTGTATGTTTTAGGGACTTTGTTCATTTCTTCAAGGTTGTGGAATGTATTGTGTGGAGTTGTTCACAGCCCTTGTTTGTTATGTATATGATGTCCTCTGTGTCTATCACAATCTTCCATTTCACTCATGATATTGTATTGAAAATTCACCTGTCTCTCTTAATGTTTTCCCTTTATTACTCTCACCTTCCCCTTCCTCATCTTCATCCTTTCCCTTCTCCTCTTCCTCACCATCCTCCTCCTCCTCATCATTGTTAATGGTAATAGTAAATTCTTTGTATATCCATTTTGTCATTTCTCTCTCTCTCTCTCTCTCTCTCTCTCTCTCTCTCTCTCTCTCTCTCTCTCTCTCTGTGTGTGTGTGTGTGTGTGTGTGTGTGTGTGTGTGTGTGTGTGTGTGTGAATGTGGATTCCATAGGCTGATTTAGAATATATTCAATTGGCTGAGCTGGCTGGCCAATGAGCTTTAAAGACTGACCTGTCTCTGCACCACTGCTGCCATTGCCACTGCTCTGCCCTCCCCCCACCCCCTACCCTCTCCAGAGCTGGGTTATGATGCCCTTATGCCTGACTTTGATGTGGGTGCTGGGGATGCAAGCCTAAGTCCCCACTGGGTCTCCTTCCCAGCCAACTTCTCCACATTCTTGAAGTAGAAGCTGTGCCTTGGATTTGAGACATTCATGTTGAAATATAAACATTTATGTGCTCAATTTGCCTGCCTTAGCTGTCTCCCACAAATCCTGATGTGTTCATATTTGCTTTCACTCAATTCAGTGCATTTCTCCTGACACTTCCTTTCTACATGTGTTTTGCTAGTATCCCAACACTGGGGAGAGTGTCCTTGTGTCTCTCTGTTTCTAATTTCTAATTTCATTGTGGTCACCAAATAAATTAATACATTGAACTTTTCAGATTTATTGAAGTGTGTTTTGTAATTCAAGATGTGTTATTTGCCCATGTGCAAAGGTTGCGCATTAAAAGGGGGAGCTATTGTTGGTTCTAAAGGTGTTCATTGCGCTGTGTTGGATTATGATATTTGGCTAGTTCTTCTGTACCTATACCCAGGCTAGTTTCCAATGTAACTGCTCTACAGAATTCTCAGAAGAACTGTTAACTTTTCCAGTTATAACCATGAGCTTTTCTTTTTCTGTTCTCGGCTCTAATAAGCTTTACTTCACATTGCCTGTGTCACCTTGCCGTTTTGTGTGCCCATGTTTAAGATTACTTTCTTCTAGGTGAGACATTTTTATTATCAGATAATGGTCTTCTGTCCCTCATAGTTGTTTTTGATTGGATGTCTCTTTAATCTGATATCTATGGGGTAAATTTGAGCCACACGTCATCAAATCTCAGTGTCTGGAGACTAAAGTCAGGCATGTCTGCATGACCTCCAGTGAAAAATTCTGACACTGCAGCTTGAGCAAGCTTCCCTGGTAGACAATCCTCCATGTATGGTGTCATTCATTGTTGCTGAAAGGAACAGCACTGGCTCCCTCCCTCCCTCCCTCCCTCCCTCCTCCTTCCCTCCCTTCTTCCCTGTGCTATAGAAACTCTACATCCTCCTTATGAGCTGGTATCATAGCCTGTTGGTCCTTAAATTCTAAGTTTGTGAAGTGACAGGCTATAGCTTCTAGAGTTCAGTAACACCCCTCTGTGTCTCCTGGCAGAAGTGATTCCCTCCAAGGGGGCCAGGACCTGGCAGCCTGATGAGCCCTGCACTGGGGTTACGAGAAGAAGGGCCAGCACTGTATTCTAACAAGCAGTCCCTGTCTTTATTCCTTGCTTCTCAGGGATGTGTCAGAAATCTGATGTTGGCCTCCCTGGCCTCAAATCAAGATACTCGATACTCGGTGGTTATATTTTCTCCTGGAAGTTCCACTGCGTTTATACAGTGTCCACCTGGCTACCCAAGACTATCTATCTTAAAGTCCACTAACTCATGTTGTTAATTTCACTTGCCACCTTATTTCCTCTCCTCTATGAAGCCTAACATACAGGTTCTAGGTATTAGGGTGTGTGTGTCCCTGGCCATCTGCTCCCATATTCTTTAGAGTTCCTTTGCTGCTCACGCTCAGGGCTGAGTGTTCATTGTCCATCTTCTCAGGGAGTGTGACTTGGCCACTCCTGACATTATGACTTTGTAAATCCGGACACAAATGGAAAGCTCTGGATGCATAGTCTCTTGAGTTCTCTTAGGTCATTCAGAAGAAGGCTAAATTCCCATAGATGCTATTTACAGGAGAGTTGGTTCTCCCCACGAAAAAAATTAGCCTTGGTTCAAAATCCCAGAAATCTGTGCTGCCACTGCATTTTGGATACTCCTTTTTCTAGTTAGTGAATCTCAGTTAAGTCATACCTAGAAGAGAATACATGGAAGAGACGGCTTTCTGGGATCCAGAGGTCAGTTTCAACAGGTTGTTCTACAGAATAGCGGCTCTTTTATTTTTAAGGGTGTACTTGCTGCTTATCTCCTGCAGGCGGAGACATTGTGTTAGAAATAATCTGTGAATGCACTCACAAGCTTTCGGTTCAAGCTCAGGGAGACTTTCCCGTTCTCGGTAGATTCTGGGTTGCTTTTGCGAGTTTATACAGAGGGCAACTAACGATCTACATGTCCACAGGAAACCGATGATAAACAGGAGGATGCCCTCTGAGATGGAGAAGTGAAGCACATAGCACAACATCCCACAACAGCAACTTGAATCCTTTCATGTGTTCTCATTCATAATTTTCCCATTGCTTTCCTTCTCCACTGCAAATTTCACATCAATCAGTTGACTTTAATGCTTTCCCCCAACTCTATCACTGGGAAAATCAGAAGCTAGGAACAATATTCTTGCACAGGGACCCGGGAATACGGAGATGCTGGCAAAGCAGAGCTAGAACGCGGCAGTATGGATAGCAGAGAGGGACAAAAGACCATGACCAGCCCTTTTAATCTCCTTGCTCCAGAGCTGACACCCAAGCACCAGCATGCATGTGGGACTTTCAATATTCTCAATTAATGGCAAGTTGATCAGGATGTAACTCCACCTCTGCCTCCATTTTCATTAACTTCCTCCATTTTGTTTTTGTTTTTCCTGTAATTGAGAAGGTACTTCTAGTTATCTCATTTCTTGATCCCCAATTGCATCTACAAAGTTCTTTTATCTAGATAAGCTAACTTACACTCATGTCCTGGGTTAGAACTCTGAAAAACCTCAGAAGGGGTGTGCTTCAACGCAATACACCCTCTTCTTCCTACTGTCTTGACTCATACATATATTCATATATAAAGATTTATACATAATTATATATATATATAAATTTACTTTCTTTTTAATCATGTGTACACATGCAGTGAGTGGGTATGGGAAAACATGTAAATGTATATTCTTGTTTCAACATATATATTTCCCTAAGAGACAGATCACAGTCATTTTTTGGTTAGGAACACTAGGCAAAGTTTCAGGGTTATTCATGGAAGCCACTTACACCGCAAAATCATCAATAAAAACATCACAAAAATGTGAAGAGTGTGGCACTAAATCCACGAGGAGCAAGAGAGTTGCTCATGGTATGAGGACTGAGAAGTTAGGAGGAGGTCCTGCTCCGTCTGTCTCTGGGAGACTGCATTAGGCAACTCAGTTTTAAGTTCTATGTGCAGAGTTGCAAATGAGGGAAAAAACACCAAAAGGAGGATTTGATTTTGAGTGATTTTAGGGAATTTAGCTAATTAGTTAACACCGATTTTAGGAAGTAAGTAAATTTTGGGGTGCATGATGTAAAATTCCCAAAGAGTCAATAAAAATATTATTTTGGGGAGAAAATATGGGATTGAAGATAAATTACTTACTGTGTTTTGCCTTATGTTTGATGAATTGCCACAGTGGCTACATTGCATTTGAATTGTGCTTCAAGAATGTATCCTTGGGGGATGACAGAGAGTAGGAAAAGCATCTCATCATACACTGACAGATACTTTGAAATAAACAGAATAGTGGGAAAGGTTTCTCTTAGCTTATAAGTGTTAGTGAGTTTTATCTCCTATCACCCTTACCACATCCTTGCATACCCTCACCCACTCCTCCACTTTCTGTTTTTAGACACACAACTTCCCTCAGTGTGAACGAATGTACTTTCTGGTAATTTTTTTATTGTTGTGATAATTGCTTTCTTCCTCCTGAGGGAAGCCAGACTTCTGAGGAGCACACAGCTGAGGACTTTAAGTTGCAACATGTAAAGGACTTAAGAAAAAAAGTGCCTACCCTACGAACAAGTTCCATGGGTTGACTTTTTTTTATTTTATTTTAGTTGATTTTGTTTGTAAATTCAGATAAAAGTTTTAAGTACTATGGGATGTACAGATTGGGATTGTTTACTAAACCTGAAATTCTTTTTTTTTCTGATTATCTTAATAATGTATAAGGATACATGGGCTGGCGTGAGGCCCCTGGCACTTATGCAACTCAGTCTCCATGTGGGTTCCCCAGCAACTGGAGAAGGGCTGTAGCCTGACTGAGGACTCCATTCCCCATTTGGGCTGACTTGTCTGGCCTCAGTGGGACTTATGTGCTAGAGTGAGGGCATACAAGTGTAGGGGCACCCTCTCAGAGAAGTGGAGGGGGATGGGGGAAGGACTCTGTGAGGGGGGACCCGGAGGAGGGGCAGTGTTTGGGATGTAAATAAATAAATTTTTAAAAATGTATAAGGATAAGGCAATCTGGCAAAATAGTTTAGCTTGTGACTCAGTATGAAAGGTGTATCGGAATAGGCAGTGAAAGTAAATATATTTGGAAAGAATAATGGTAGAAAAGACAAATGAGAGGCAAAAGCCACATTTAAAGTATCTGTGTGTATGCTTAAGTGGGAAGAAGTGTGGGCAGAATAAGTATGGAACCCAGAGGGGTCATTGGGGGGGGGAAGGTGGGAGAACAATAGGAAGTGTGAAATGAGGACTTGTGAGGTGCTCAGCAGGGAGCAGCATCTGCCAGCTGACCTGAGGACATGAGCTTAACTGCTGGAACACACTCCTTAGAAGAGCCAACCACTTCCCGCAAAGCTGCAGTCTGATCTCCACACTCCAGTCATGGAATCATACGGCCACACATATACACACCACTGTATGTGTGTAATAAAAACACGTTTCAAAGAGCACATAATATGACAGCAAAGGGGGAAATACTGAGGGTAGAGGGCAGCAGGGAGAAGGAAGGGAGGGGTGTAGGGGTAAGAACCAATCCAAACTTAGTACACATAAAATGTCTTTAGAAAATGTGTTATTTTATGAAAGAAAGGAAGGAAAAAAAGAAAAGAAAGGGAGAGCAGAGGAGACAGGAGTGGAAGGGAGGGGCGAGAAATGGAGGGAAGTAGGCCTCTGGAGACAGTTGGAGGTATAGCTCAGTTGGTACAGTGCTTGCCTACCTAGCATTCAGGAAGCTCTGGATTTGATCCCCAGTACCTCATAAACTGTATCTGATGGCACAGTCCTCTAGTCCCACAACGTGTGATGTGGAGGCAGGAGGATCAGAAGTTCAAGCACCAGCGAAGAGGAAGCAGAAGGAATGGAAGTTCAAGAGCTGTGGAGATGCTCAGTTTGTCAACCCTTGTAGTATAAGCATGAAGATGTAGTTTCCATCCCCCAGAACTCCCATAAACAAACAAACAAACGCTAGATGCCTCCAAGTTTGCGTGTAACCTGAGTGCTGCGAAGGCTGCTGGAAAGATCCTCGGAGCTTACTGAGCAGCCAGTCTAGCAAGAGGATCAGTGTCCAGGCTCAGCGAGGGGAGGGATATTGCCTCCAGCAGCTAAGGTAAACAATGATTGAGGAAGATGCTGGAAACAGAATTCTGCCTTCAGTCATGTGTCACATAATATACAAATTAAACAGAATGATAGAAAATAAAATTAAAAAAAGCCGTTAGAACTCACTTGAAATATCTATGTAGAAACTAATCAAAGATGGAAAATAAGTAGGTTATGTGTCATTTCAGTAGGAAAAGGAAAGAAATGTATATATGTATGTGCATACGCACATATACATATACATAGACATATACACATATATTCCAATTTTAGGATGAGCATTTTAGGTTGAGAAAGGTTACCTTTCTTATATATATGTGTATATACATTTATACATGCATATATATACGTTTATACACTTATATATTTAAATTTATATATATATGGAGAGAGAGCAATATAGTACACACATATATATAGAGAGAGAGTTTAAGTGGAGTCACCCTACATGGGGACTAATACTTCTTCCAGAAGCTCTAGTCTGTCAAAGAAAACTTCCAGTGCCAGGTGTGGAATACCTTCCTTCCATCTAGTGGTTCCCAGAGATCCCCAAAGCAATGCAAGCTTTTACTATTGTTCTTGGTTACCTACAAAAACATGATGAGACTCTATTGCTAAAGACATGACATATTTTGTCCATAGAATATGAAGAAAACAAACTACAGTCTGAGAGTTTAGTCCTTGCTGGTTAGCTCTCATAGTACCAGAAAGTGACACGCAGGCTTTTGGAGGGGTGTCAGCAACAATCTTATTTGGGTGTGAACCTTGTGAGCTGCAATAACCATTGGCCAGATAAGACATGTCCATGTGTGTGATGGTGGCATAAACGTTATAAGAATCACCAACTGGTTTCTGGTTTGGTTTAAGACCCATTTCACAGGAGGAAACTTGTGGTCTGGTACTGTAAATATGACCAAGAACCTGCGGTTGAGAAACTCATATGCTTTAGAGGAGAACATATTACTGATATTTTACTACATTGATATAGTATCAAACTGTCTTCTGAAAGCTTACCTCTACTCCCATAGATAAAATCAACTTTCAGCCCCTATCAGAGAAGCTTCTTTTGACAGTGTGCAGCAGTTACTGCAGAGACTTGCAGCTAGTCAAGGTGCAGAGAACAAATGTCTGTGCAGTGCTCAGTCACAAATGGGACATCTATATTGTATGCCCTACTCCAAAGCTCAGGAGATATTGTACAGGAGGAGATAGGATTAAATACCTGGGGTCAGAGAGGACTGCTATGAAACACTGTCTTCTGGACATGCCATGGCTGTTGCATTGATACACTCACAGCCTATATGAATGCTTACAAGGATCTTCACAAGTTCAAGCCATTGCAGCATTAAGGAGAGAGAGACCCCTGAGGCCTTCCCCATCGGCTGAGAAACTGTTAGCAGTTGGTGGCGACTGAGGGGATTTATAAAATTTCCAAATTTATACAAGTAATTTCAAGCCCTCTATAGAATAAAGCTACAAATAGAGCTCTGTAAATCTTCATGTATTACAGACTAATTGCACTAGGATAAGAAATCAGGCTTGAAACAAATTTGTGATCAAGAAAAATCATTCATTCTAAGTCAGGTCCAAAGATGAACCCACAGGTGTGCACTGTGATAAAACAAGGCAATGTGAAACTGTTGATTTGAACTTATAATGAGCTTATATAGAATGTACCACTGCTTTGAACTTACTATTGACATCCTTCTGTAACTCCCCTTTTGTGCAGCATTTTATCTATGAGGTAATTTTATTAAAAAACTTTTGTCTAAGAAGGTATGAACTCCCAGAGAAAAGAAATAAAGCATGCAGCATCTGGGGCTCTGCCCTGCCCCCCAAAGCCACACATGGGGGCTTGTCTCATCTGCTAAATGATGATATATATTCATCTGTTTGTCTATATCTATGCACATACATACATGTGTAGGTGTATGTGTATGTATGTAAATATGCATGAACACTTGTGGAATTATTGATACATGTGGTCAACCCAGCCAAAAAATGTGTGTCTACGTGTGTCTATGTATGTGCTTGATTTCTTCCTTTCTTCCTCCCCTTTTTGCTCTGGTTCACAAAGAGTTAATGAGCTCTAAGCTTCTTGCCTGGCTAGGAAGGGACCCTTGAAGGAGAGAGAAATGAAGCCCTTTTGCTAATTCCTTTGCTGTTACCAGTTTGAGTCAAATTACCAGAAGTAAGCAGATTTTAGTAACAGACTAGCGAAAGAGAGGTAAATTTCCAAAGACCATCAGCTTATGACCTGCAGAACAGTAAGAGAGAGTTACAAGGCCAGAGATCATCAGTCTTTGGCCTTACTCTGATTCTGTGTCCCTCCTCAGTTCCTAATGCCTTGCTAGGGCTGGCCCCAGCCCTGGTATATCACCTCTCTCAACAAGTATTCTTCTTGCTCCAGGACTTTGGGTTGACATCCTCCTCTAGCTGCAGTTTTATAGAAGATATTGTCTCCTCCTCTCATACTCAAAGAGCCTCTCATTCTTAAGTCCATTATATACTAGCTTCCCTTAACTAGTCTCCACTTCTTTAATAAATCTTGAAATCCTCAGAAGATCTCCATCCATGGCAGTATGCCTCAAATTCAAATCCAATAAACCACAACCCAGAATCAAATAATGCTGAATGTTGGTGTTCGGATAAGACCTCTCATTTGTTATTGTTGGAACATGCAAAATAGTAATTACTTTGAAAGAATTTTGGCAGAATTTTACAAAGCTGAACATTGTCTTAGTATAGACTCCAATTATACTCTTTGGTTGGTATTTGGCCAACAGTGTTCAAAATGTATATCATACAAACACCAAAGCACAGAGTTTTGCAGCAGTTTTATTCATTATTCACTGAACACTGGAAGGAACTAAGATCTCTTGAAAAAGAGAGTAAATAAAAAAATTGTAGCAAATCTGTATATCACTATGCAGTAATGAATAGAAATGAGCTATCAATCCACAAAATATACAAGAAACATCTATGGTCTAGTGGCAATCCTAAAAGGTATGTGACATTCTGGAGAAAGTAAAACTATAAGGAGTATATGAAGATGGATGGTCACCAGCATTCAGGAAGAAGAAAGGACAGAATGGGGACTTGATAGAACAGCCAAATTACTCTGTAGATTGTTGCAGGATATTTGATCACACAGGTTGCAGACAGAGAGAACAAGATAGACACAGGTGACCCAGAGAACAAGAAAGAAGTAGAATATTAGAATTGATTACAAGAGTTAGTATGAGGACAAGCAGAGAAATTCAGTAAGAAACCGAGAGAAGTCAGATTGAAACAGTCAGCTTGGACAGGAGTTTTGAACCAGAAAATCTGAGTTAAACCAGATAACCAGAGCTCAGAAAGAACAAGAAAGGGTGAGCTTATTTATCAATAAGTCTCAAAGGCTGAAAACTTTCTAGACTTATGTGGAGACTAGAAGCTTCCAGGACTAGGCTTGGGTTAGCAGACTGAGGCAGTAAGCCTGAAATACGACATTACATTTGGCAAATAAAAGTTATATTTATAGTAGATACTCTAATAGACAAATGGCATTACATATCTGTAAAATCCAGTAAATGTCACACTATGAACTTTATACAAATTTTAAAAAATCACTTAGAAACTCAAAGGCTCAGAAGACAGTATGAATGTGGGTTATCCGAAGAGAATTTATTATTTGTGTAACCATTCCAAGTGTTTAAAGTCTCTCACTCAATTGGGGTGTGTGTGGGGTGGGTGGAATCCTTGACTCAACTTTAGAAGGAAATGGCATATGTCAGAAAAAAGCAAAAGAAATTACATAGGAGCATTGATTAGTTGATAAAACATTATTTCTCATCCAAGTACAGATGACAAATTTTGCCATGTATGCTACTGCTATTATATATTATCTTCTATATATTTAGGCATATATTTATGCAGTTATAAAAAGATATATTATATGTCTTTATAATATGTATGTCTATGAATCTGTCTTTGTATCTATATTTATGCATTTTTATCTATATCAGATATTTACATATGGATATATATGTATTTATCTATGCATATATCATTTATATGTTTATGTTTATTATCATGTCTATATATATTAATGTATATATCTATGTATGCATTTATTACCTATGTATCCATGCAAGTATCTAAATTACTATTATCTATATATCTATACTTGTATGTATGTGTATATGTATGTATCATCTATGCTTTAATCTATCTATACTCTGATTAATCAGCTAACTAAATGACTGATATGTAGTAAAAAAATCTTTATTTCTCAAAGTTGGAATGAGAATTTATAGAGATGCACTGAGAAGAGGCTGAAATGTTTTATGCAGTTATGAATCAGATTTGGTAACATCTATGATAATTCTGTAATTTATTGTAGGTACATATGGCTACGAATGCAAATATTTATAGGTCTATCTATCTATCTATCTATCTATCTATCTATCTATCTATCTATCTATCTATCTATCTATGCAGGTTACTACATATACATATATTTCTTGGTTGTACTTTAATTCAGTAATTTTAAGATGGAAAGCACCCCTCCCATGACACAGGAGACAAAGATAAAAAAGAAAAGAATATATTACTTAAAATTCTCAGGGGCTAGCAGTGTGACTTGGTACTACAGATATGCATAAGATTCATAAGCTCTGGGTTCAAATTTCTGCAAAGAGGTTTGGAATTTGGTGGGTACAGTGCATTACTAGAGGTAGGCCCAGATGTACAAATGTGAGGAGAGCTGGAGGCAGGGCACATGTGAATAGAACAATGAACACAATTCCAGTGCCTTTACTGATATTCCTGAATAATTGAATAAAAAAGTCAATAAGAAGAAAGAAATTCCAATTGCAGAATAATCCGAATGAACTATGTAGATACTCTAGGAATACCTATTCCAGGAAGGAGGAACATAAGTCCTAACTCTAAACAAGGACTGCTCATAGTGACTTACTTCCCATGGGTACAAAACAGAAAGTGGAAAGAGGGGGAGAAGAAACATAACTTCACAATGGAGAAATCTGGCAAATACCACTTTAGCAGGTGCCATGAGTCTGTAGCATTAAGTAGAAATCTCATGTGACTAAATAAACCTTTGATATGACAGCGTGAAAATAATACCTGACTGTGATCACCTTCAGAACTCATAACTCAATCTAGTCATCAGAAAGTCATCAGGCAAACCCCAACAGAGGCACATCCTAAAAGCTGTTGACCAGTATTCTTCCTACTGTCAGGGTCATTGAAACCAACAGCTCAGAAAAGCTGCCATAGCTTTCAGGAACCTAAAGGAGACATGATAACTAAATGTAAATATGGATGGAATCTGGGAACAGAAAGGGAGACATTTGTTATGAGCTAATGATCCAAATAAAATCATAAGATTTTTAAGTTAGTTTAATTATAAGAGTAGATAGTTATCATCTGATTTTCAGTTGAAATGGGTGGGGAAGGGGCTTATGAACTCCAACACTTAGCTGAGAGTTTCTGGTAGTTGAAGACTACTAGGGAAGGAAAAGTCAGTTTTCTTAAGGGTATTGACTCTAGTAGTTCAAACATGCTCCAGTATATGCCCCAACACTCATCAGTATATGGGTACCACAAATTGGACTCATGTTGCTTTAAAAACAAACAAAAAAGAGGATGCTAAGTTGGAAGATAGGTGGGGTAGATCTGGGAAGAGTTAAGAAGAGGAACAGAAAGGTGAATATGATCAAAATATATTTTATGCGTGTCTTAGATTTTAAAAGAACTAATACACATCTATGTTTTAAAAGCAGAAGAAAATAGGCTACAGACATGGGGAGACCTGTGCCTTACTCAACATTGGTCAGAGAAGGCTTAAAACAATGCTCAAGTACTGAGTATAAATAACTGTGAGTATTCAGGTGTGGATGGGTCATCTGTATTAACCCTGATCATATCAGGGAACTTGATGAACAAGGAGGCACAAAGAAGGGGAGAAGAGCTATGGAGTACTGTCTTCCATACATAAAAGGGACATCTATTCACAGAAGCTATGGTTGCTCAAACAAGATCAAGCCCATCAAAATTTCTGCAGAGATGAGCTGAGGCCTCCAGGATATTATCCCTTGTTGAGGAGCTATTGGCAGTTGATGGCTGCTGATACAAGGAATGTCACACTCCTTTGAGGACATGGCTGCTGGTAGGTGCTCATGTACCAGTGGGTAGCCATATATTTATGGGCAAATGAGCAGTACTACTTGGATTCAGGAAGTTAGATGAAACAAATAATTAAAAAGAAGACATGGAACTGAGGTAGATTGGGGTCCTAGAAGAATTGAAAGAAGGTGGCAGTAGATGGATATGGTCGATATAGATTGTATAAATGTGTGAGACTTTCAAAGAGTAAGAATGTTATTTTTTTAAAAAAAAAGGGAAAAGATAATAGATTAAATTCTCTCCAGTCCTCAAGACTACTCATTCTACATCCTTCCAATTTACTCATTCCTCATCATACCATTCATACTCTACTCATTCATACTCTAGACTACTCATTTCTACATCCTTCTGATTTACACATTCCTCATCATACCATGTTTTATGCTTTTGTTTAACATCACTGAGGATGCATTCCATAGAAGAGCCAAACTCTACAATACTGGAAACACCACTTTCATACTCACAAATGAAGCCAGCAATGTGCATGGCTACCAATGACCCTTTAGAATCAAATACAGGAGATCCAGAAGACCCACAGTAAAAAGTGTTGTCACAGGTAACCACACCAGGTTCATGAATTGTTTCTTGGAAACTTCTTTGGGTGTACATATAGATGTACATAGTATCACTGCCCTCCATTGCTTTTCTTTCTTGAATGTGCTCATCTTGAGAAATCACAACACAGCCATCACTAAGCTTCTGTTTTACATCAGGATGACCAATGATATATATCAACTCACTGGATGGTACAGGAGCCATTCCATTATACAGCCCTGCAGGTTCTTGTTTCCCATCTCCCTTCAATTTCAGGACAGCATAGTCAATGATGTAATCAGATATCTCAAACCAGGGCTCAACAAAAAAGAAGGAGTTGTCTTCTTTTGCCCAGAACTCTTCATAATCAAATGTGACTTTCACACATTGGCTAATTTTATCTGCCCACTTAGTTTGCTCTATGCCTTCACCCACAATGTCATTGATCACATGGCAGCAAGTAAGAATGTACAGCCCTGTAAAAACAAAGCAGGTGGCACAGCCCTCATTTCCCCCGTTGTTCCAAATGATGAGCCCAACCGAGTCACTGAACTGTGAAAGACGTTTGAGCACTTTAGCTGGAGTAGAGTTTTTGGTCAGTTTCCTGAAGTTTTCTTTATGCATTTCAAATGAGGAAGTTCTCTTACTTTCTTCCTTGATGTATGCTCTGAGTTTTTCGCTCTCTGTCTTCAATATGGGGTACTTATCCACAATGTATTCTTTTAGTTCCCTATAAGATGGCTTATCTAAATTAATGGGGTCTGCTGCCTCAGGACATTTTATTCTCTCAAGCTCCACCTGAAAGAGCTTGCCTTCTAGTTCATCAAGTGGCGGGGTGTTTTCTATGATGGTGTCCAAGTCTTTAATGAGCTTCCAATGGTCACTCTCTACAAAGGAATAAAACCTGCCATCCTTCCTCAGAGTCTCCTTAATGGTGTCTCCCTTGAAGCCATATATACAGAGTTTGTTCCCCTCTTGGTGAAGTTCTCGACACTTGAGAATTCTTTCATTCCTCTTCCCAACTGCGTGAATATAAAATTTCACGTAGTCAATACATGCATGATCCTGCCAACCATACACTTGCTTATCTTCTCTATGGTCTTTTTCCATTTTAGAAAATGTAATGACCACGTGGCAGTCTTCTGGAAAACAGCAGAGGGGCATGGCAAGATTTATATATCCTTTGATTCCTTCTTTGCCACACACCAGCATTTCTTTGTCCTGTTGACTTTCTATTTCATCTTTGACAGCATTGAGAGGGTTGAGTGCTGCATACAAGCTGTCTGTCTTCTTATGTGTAAGTATATATTTCATGCTTTCCTTTTTACATCGATTTCCATCTAAGGTGATGATAATTGTCTTAAATGTCTGATCTTGCCGACATTTCTTGAGTGAATATCCACATTTGTTCTGCAGGTTTGTTACCTCACTTGCTCTTTTTCTAGATTCCATCTTAATTTGATAAATATTGCAATCACTCTGCTCTTCTTTGGGGACCTAAAAATAAATGGTGTATAGTCCAATGTTTATTTTTTTTAGTGATCAATTCACAAAATTCCTGTGGAAAAACCAATGTCAAAAGATCAGTGAGTATAATTAATCAGAGTTTAACTTGGGATCCAAAATACAAATTCAGCTTCCTATCAAACCAGTCGGAAAAGCCCGTTTTGTATATGGTCATTTCTCAACAAAAAAGAAAGAAGATGGAGGGGTTATTCACATTTTTTAAAATTTACCAACTTCCTGATGGAGTATTTTAGATCTTGCTTATTATTTTAAACGCTTTTCATCTTTGCCAAGCCATTCATCCAGTCTGGAGAAAACATTAGAGATTCAAGGCCTCCTTTTAAAATATGCTTGTTCTCTGAATGTAGTTTAAAGATATGGGGTCATGCAAGGTATATCACTGGAGGAATAGAACTCAGTAAAAAAAAAGATAGACTAAAATAAACTTTTTCTACTTTATAGCATAGATGATGAAACATATTGTAAAAGAAGTTAGGTATTAGTATTTACTATTTAAAAAAAGACTGGTTCAGGTATTTTCTGTTTTTTGAAGCGCTTTCAAACAGCAAATGCTGCCAGCCTAAAAACAAGCTGTCATCTAATAAATGTGTTTGCTTTAGAGGAAACATACTTTAGATTCTAAAAATTGGAGTTGTAGGGCTGATAATAAAAATAAAATCTGTTCTGCTTATATTTTCTAATTGTAACTGTACTTGTAACCCTGGACATGTAATGAAAAATCAAACACATTATCTTTACTTCTTGGATAATCATTAGCTTCTCTTGGCTCTATGCAACCTTTATAAATAATGAAGCACTTGGTTGCTAGGCAGTCAGAGATTCTCCTGAACACCATCTCTGACTCACTCTTGCCTCCCCTTGAGGACTCCTTATCTCCTCTGCCAGCTGCTCTGTCAGCAACAACCCCCTCTGCTGGGGCAGCCCCCTGACATCTGACACACCCAGAGACCCAGAGGTAACTCTACTTATGGTAAGAATAGGAATTCACTGAATGGCTTTGCAAACTCCTGGGTAAGAAATAGACAAGGTACAGAAGGATGAAAAGGCAAGAATTACAAATAAGTCATGGACCATAAGAAGTCTAAAGAAAAAACAAGGTTCTTTATAGATATAATACAGCATACTTTAAAGAAGAGGGGAATCAAAGGTAGCACTTACCAATTGACTGCTTTCTTAAATTTGCTTAGTGATGTAGTTCTTGGTTCCTGGACCAAGGGAGTGTGGATTTAGAAACTTAGGACAGACTAGGAAAGTTTGGTATCAGAAGAATAGACCTGAAAATATGTCTGTTGAGGCTTTCTCTATTTGTAGCATTTTGAGGCAAGCTAGATACTGGCAAGCCTCAGGAGAAAGATGCTTTGTTCTGCCCTTCACCAGGGCAAGATGATGGAGAAAATACTCCATCATTAGATCATAGCTTAAAAATAAATCTCCCAATATATTCCCTGCTTCTCATAAGGCTTTTAAGATTAAGAATGATAAAGATGACGATGAACCACTCTCTCCCAAGGAGGAGGCAGATTTAGATGAAGAGGCCACAAAATAGCATAATCCTAATTGGCTTCCTTTGATATCTAAGACCCAACTCTAGCCTAACAAGTCTAGAAAGGGTGAAATCCCTGTCCCTTCACTGGGATTTGGGGGGAGACTCTTAGACAAGTCTATCAGTTAGGAGAATAGCTTGACTATTTTTGATGACAACATGGCTGAAGAAGCTTACTAAAGAGGTTCTTACCCAGTGCTCAGCTATCCCTGTAGATGTTGAGATGATAGGATTAATTAATATTAGACAAAAGGCTGATAAACTTTTTGAAGCTTTCTTATCCCTACTAATGGAAGCCATAAATAAAATGGCTTCTCAAGATGAAGCTGCACAAATTATTATTAAACAATTGCCTTTTGAAAGCAAAAACTCTGCTTGCCAGACTCTGCTAAGACCAATTAGAAAATCAGATTTTAATAAATTTTTAGAGTATGTTCTGAAGTCACCCCTTCCTATTTACAAGCAGTAACTATTGTAGCAGCCTTATAGGGACAGACCGCCACTCAAGTTTCAAAAGGTCAGGAAAACTACACCCAAAGAGGAAGAAGTAAAGTATGTTTTTCATGTGGCCAACTAGGACATTTTGGTGGGGACTGTTTAAAGAAAAAAAAATAAAAGAATTGCCACTATAGAGACAGTTTTGGGCTCTGGTAGAACACCACCAAAGAAAAATACAACTTTCATTAATATACCAAAAATGGTATGCTCTCAATGTCTGGCAGGTGCCATGCAGACAGAACTGCATCAGGCAAGTGAGCTCCCTTGAGATGGTCCATTGTCATGCTTGGGTGCGATGGGTGAGCTCTGGTGAGGCTTTGTCCCTGAGACTTTGTCCCTGGGACTTTGTCCCTGAGACTGTCCCTGGATTGCTTCTTGCTACTGATGTGCTTGCTTATGTTTGTCATTGCCATACTCCTCATTTATTTGGCTTGGTGTGAATGGACATCAGGAGACCCTCACTGCCTATAGCCTGCTGTGATTAATTCCTGGGTGATAGCCCACCTGTGGGGCATATTTTCTTCAGATCAACATGAAGATGAACTTTCATGAATTAATGCTGTTTAGATCACTTAAAGACTTTATAGAATTCATAGTTTGATTCAAATACTTTTAGGAAGAAAGTGTAAGGAGATGGTTTTAGTTGCTTTGCCAGAAAGATGTAATAAAGTAGAATCAAGAATAAAATGCACCCCCTCTTCATAGAATAGTAAGTAAAGGCTGCATAATAAGGAATACAATGAGCGTTCATAAATTACACTAAGAAAAGGAATAGGCTTGTGTAGAGGAAAGTGCTGATACTAAAGTCTGGTTCCTTAATTGGTTCTTGATTTGGTCAATAAAGGAGGCAGGGAGCCAGTTGCTAGGTGGAAGGGACAGCTGGGACTTCTGCTTCCTAGGAGGAAAAAGAGACTCAGGAAAAGAGAAGGAACTTTTTCAGCCGGGCTTTGGAAGGAGAAGCATGTAAGTTCTTGGGAAAGCTAGAACCAGTGGCCTCTACCACTGTTGAATAGCCAAGGAGGTCAGCAGGGGCTAGCTGATGCAGGCTAGCTGTTACATTTAGGGGAGGTTTATCATCAAGGAAAAACATTCATTCTAGGTCAGATTCAAGGATGAAACCTCAGGTGTTGCTTTGAACTTATAAGGAGCTAATAGAATGAAACACTGCTTTGAAATTACTATTAAGTCTTTCCATTTCCACTTTTATGTAACAACTTATCTATTAAGTAATTCTCTCTATGTAGAGAACATTTTTTCTAAAAAGCTATAAAACACTGAAAACAAAAATAAAGCTGAGATGGAGACCTTTTCTGTTTCATCTGGTGTACATGGTGTCTGTGTGCCTTTCTTTCTTTCTTTCTTTCTTTCTTTCTTTCTTTCTTTCTTTCTTTCTTTCTTTCTTTTTCTTTCTTTCTTTCTCCCTTCCTTCCTTCCTTCCTTCCTTCCTTCCTTCCTTCCTTCCTTCCTTCCGTCCTCCCCACCTCCCTCTTCCTTTCTTCCTTTCTCTCTCTCTCTCTCTCTCTCTCTCTCTCTCTCTCTCTCTCTCTCTCTCTCTCTCTCTCTCCCTTTCCCTCTGGCTCACAAAGAGTTAAACTGTGAGCCTCTTCCCTGGCCAGTGAGGGGCCCTTGAGCCAGAGAGAAAAGAGTCTAAGTAGCTAAACGTTTTTTTCTTAATCCACTGCTGTTATTAGCAAGAGTTAAACTGCCAGAAGTCAGCATCTTTTGGCTCCAGAATAACAAGAGTTAAATTTCAAGAAGTCAGCAGCCTTTGGCCCCAATTGCTGGCACCATACTCCACTTCTTTCCTCAGTTACCTGGACACCAGAAAAGGCTTTTAGCAGCCGTCAAAAAAGTTTTCATTGGGAAAGACAATGCCATTCCAAATATCATAAGGATGGAACGTTGCTCCCTCTTACAAGGACTCAAGGAGAAATGCTTAGATCTGCTAATGATAGTAATATAATCCCAGGCTGCCAGCCAGGAAAACTGGGTACAAGAACAACTGTATGCCCCTCTAATAATGAGAATATACGAAACTCTTTTCTCAGCCAAGAGGGGCCCCAAATCCCCAGCTCTACCTCAGATTATGTAAAAAAAAAATTTAATCCAGCAATAACATGGCTACTCTGGCAAGGAATCACATCCAAAGATCTTTCAGGTATATATGATGCAGCCAGAATGCAGACCTTCCTTGGACTATGGAATGATCTGGCTAGAATATAAACACACCCTTAGTGTATACCTTTAATCCCTGACAATGAAGGTAAGGTTACTTTATAGAAGAAAGCAGCCATGTTTGAAAGTGACTTCTAACTGAGGGCAGACAAAGTGATAAATCAGAGAAAGATTTGACAGATAACTTATGCCCAACCCACACAAGAACAGCAAAGGAAAGAGAGGTTACTTAAAAGCAGAGAGAGAGAGAGAGAGAGAGAGAGAGAGAGAGAGAGAGAGAGAGAGAGAGAGAGAAGCTTAAGAGCAGAAAGAGAAAAAGAGAGAAATGTGTGTGTGTGTGTGTGTGTGTGTGTGTGTGAATTTTACTGGGACAGTTGTTTACAGAGATAGATTGCAGAGAGACCAAACTAGATGTAGATAAAGACAGAACAAGCCAGAGAATGAGAAGGAGCCAGAAGATTTGAACATATTGCCAAAGCTAGTATGAGGCCAGGCAGAGCACTTCAGTCAGAAGCAGAATTAAATCAGTCATCTTGGAAGATTAGATTGTACAGAGACTAGAAGCTTCTAGGCCTAGGCCTAGGAGTAGTTACAACAAATAAGGAAATGTGAATTCACACGGCTTTACTATGGCTCTCATCTCATCACTTCATCCAAAGAAATAAAAGCAATATTTACAAGACTGGACCTCAGTCCACACCTCAGTAATATTAACCTCAGATTTTCTCATAATTTGTATACCCACTGGGGTATTTGGCTCTTTGCCTCCAGGGTATATGGGTCTTATTCGAAGAAGAAATTCAATCTCTCTACAAAGAATTCCGGTCATTCCAGGGATAATTGATTCAGAACGTATGGGAGAGATTAAGGTTATGCTTTAGCACCCTTCCCCACCACTAAAACCATACAAATAACATCTGGGACAGAGAATTGCACAATGACTTTTGCTTCCTTATCTTTCATTAGGAAAATCAGCCTCCTCTGAAGTAAGAGGAAATTGAGGGTTTGGTCCTAATGATGTGGCATTCTAAATACAGGAAGTTAAAAATTCAGATTTTATGAAAATTTAAAGGTACAAGGTAAAGCTGTTGAAAGTCTTATAGATGCAAGAGCTGATATATCACTGGATATATCATGGGAAAGGATTGGCCCTCCTCTTAGCAATCTCAAAATATCCCATCAACTTTAATTGACTTAGGACAAGCTGCCAATGTGACGAAAAATGCTGAGATTTTAACATGGCCAGACGAAGAGTCTTCTGGTTCCTTTTTATCTTTACCTTTCATGTTATGGGGAAGAAATATTTAGGAACAAATGGTAGTTCCTTTAATAAGTCCAAATTATTAAGTTGCCTCTCAAATGATACAAATAAAATTTGGGACTAAGAAAAAATTACAGAACCCATACAACCTGAATAAAATAAAAACAGAAAGGGGTTAGGCTTTTATAAAAAATTGTTTTCCCTGGGGGCCACTGTTGAAGTAGCTGCAAACCCCATTACATAGAAATCTGAGACTCCTGTTTGAGTGGAACAGTGGCTCCTGTCTACAGAAAAGATACAAGCAGCTACAGCTCTGGTTAATGAACAATTACAACTGGGGCATGTAGTACCTTCCAATAATCCATGGAATATCCCTATATTTGTTATTAAAAAGAAATCAGGAAAGTGAAGGCTACTGCAAGACTAGAGAAAAATTAACGAGACTATGGAAGACATGGAATCTCTTCAGCCTGGGCTGCTATCAAGTACTGTTCCTAGGATGATGATAGCATAGTCATTGGTTTACAGGATTATTTCTTTACCATTCCTTAAAGTCACAAGACTGTAAAAGATTGGCCTTTAGTTTTCACTGTACAAATTTAAGATAGCCATATCTTATATATCAATGGAAAGTCCTCCCTCAGGATATGAAAAATAGCCCTACTTTGTCAAAAGTTGTAGATATAACTTTACAAAAACTTAGAACTAAAGACTCACCAGTTTATTTAGTTCACTATATGGAAAATATCTTCAATGAGCACAGAACCTACCTACAAGAAGTATTACAACTGATTTCTTAGTTGTTTGCCTATGGGCTTAAGATGGTTCCAGAAAAGGTACAGATACAACCTCCATTTACTTTTTTGGGTATTGTTTTAATGACACAGTGACCCACTATTCTTAAGAATTAAGGCTGGATAAGCTCACAGCAATAAATGATTTTCAAAAACTTTTAGGGATATAAATTGGATTCATTCTTTTTAAAAGATAACCGCTGCTGAGCGTAAGCCTTTGTTTGACTTGTTGGAGGGGAACTCTGATCCACAATCTCTCACATCATTAACTGAGGAGGCAAAATAAGCTCTACAATTGGTACAAGAAGAAGTTTCGAACCAACAGTTAAAGCAAATTGATTACACACAATTTTGTAACTTGGTTGTTGTATTCACTTCTCATACTCCCATTGGACACCTCTGGCAAAATATGCCACTTGAATAGACTTATTTACTCCCTCAGCAGTTGCCTCTTTGATTCTTACAGGTACTCCATATAACCCACAAGGGTAATCTATTATGGAAAGAGCTTATCAAACTTTAGTGGGACATATTACTAAATTACAAGAAAGAGAATTTAAATATAGTCATCCACATTATATTCTCCTACATACTCTTCTTGTGATCAATTGTTGTTGTTCAAAGGCCCTGATGTACTGCTAACTGCTGGTTGAGGTATGCTTGTGTCTTCTTAGAGGATGAAGATTCTCCTGATCCAACCTCATGAAGTCTTTCAACCACCTCAGCAGCAAAGCCAGCAGCTAAACCTGATTTCACTCTCACAATATAAAGAAGCCTCTGCTGACAGCAATGAGTCCTTGGTGTGGATGTTAACCCTTTCTATTCAAGCCTAGGAGCTATGGTTGCAGAGCTTGTGCCCCAATTTCAAAGACTTCTGATTTTCCTAAAATGCCTTCTGAGTGAACTTTTACCTGTAACTCTGAACAAGCTTTGGTATGGTGACCCAGGAAGTCCCCCTGAAGCAAATTTACTTTGTCTTTTATTGTTCTAGATGACATTTTAAACCTAAGTCACTTTCTATCTCTAGAAGTGACGGATCTTATCTTCTATAGTCACAATACTGATTTATTTACTCAAATAAAAATAAACAAATATAAAACTCATCTTTGGTTAACTATTTTTTAAGGATTTCTTTATTAATTTTATGTGCCTGGGCATTGTGCCATGTATATAAAAGGCCCATGGAAACAAGAAAAGGGTGTTCAATTCCCTGGAATTTAAATACAGGTGGTTGTGAACCACTATTGCTGGGAACTGAATTCATCCCCTCTGTAAGAGCAGCAAGTTCATGCACTTAATTGCAGAATAACCCTATTTTTTTTTAAAGTGGACTCTCGTCATGTAGCCTAATCTTGTGATCATCCTCAGTGCTGGGATTATAAGCCAGCTACCATTAACATGACATAATTGTGCACTTTCATTGTCTTTTATCATAAAATTATTAGTCTATTGAAAAGAACATGGAAATTGTCTCTTGAGCTGTCACCCCTGGGTTGCCTCTTCACACTATTGTTTAAGTGATGCACTAAGTTGAGCAGGAGCCATCCGAAGACTCTATCCATGATCTTAACCCTTCTGTTGTAGAAACTGAGCCCTAGATTTTTGTCAATAACTACTGCTGCTGAGCTACAATGGAAATCTATGTAGCCTCTCGGGACCTAGTTTTCTGTTTGTAAAAAGCAGCAGCAACTGTAAATGAGACAAATATATCCTGTGATGACCTGGACAGCAGAGTAAGTACCCATGAGTCCAGATCACCTCAGACTCCACTCACAGCTACATGGTCATGAACACAGTACTTATTTTCTGCCTCTTTCTCACCACAAGAGGAGTGGCATAGACTCAACATCGACTAGTGTGAAGATTAAAAAGACCTCATGCAAGCTGGGGCATGGTGACACATACCTTTAATCCCAGCACTCAGGAAGCAGAGACAGGCAGATCTCTGTGAGTTTGAAGCTGGATCTACAACACAGGGCAACACAGAAGAACCCTGTCTTGAAACAAAACAAAACAAAAAAGAAGCAAATAAACAAACAAACAATATGCAAGCAATGGCTTCAGATAATGACTGCCTGTGACAGATTGATTAGGGAATATTACTGCTATTGATACTGTTATTGATACTAAGACTTAACCAGGGACACTCTTAGAACAGTGGAGGTTCTGAGGAGATGATAAAAAAAAAGTAGATGAGAAACTGGACTGTGCTATAGTATTTCGGAGGCCATGAATTTATTTCTCAACTGGTCAGTGAACTTGGGAATTACACTGAGAAAAATGAACTGAGCAGAGGAGACTGGGCAAGACAGAGCTGAGGTTCCATCATCTTATATTCTTGCTGGGGCTATTTTAGGTTTAACTCCAATTTGATCTCCTTGAGAGAGAATCCTATGGAAAATTACCTAACTGTACCCAAGGACCAAGATGTCCCAGCTAACTTATCTTCTGTTAAACTGCCCGCTTGTGAAAATCTCCCTGTCCTGCTGCTGAGTAATATATCAGGCTGTGATTCTTGCCTTTAACACCCCCTTAGTCTAAATGCTCAGGGATACTTGGTTCCCTCAGGAGGAAGGTATGCCTTGGCATGGACCCACCAAGGAACCTCCTTCCTCCACACCTCACCACACCCCCACAGAACATATTCTTAATATTTCTCTATCTTTTTATGATCACAACACTGAACATGTTGGACCCTGTCAAAAGAGATAGAGAAAGCCAGGCAAAGAAATGCTGGTATGTGGCATGGAAGAAATAGAGGAATATGTAAATATTGGCATGCCCCTCTGTTTTACTTCAGAAGGTAGCAGGTAGTCATTACATTTTCTAAAACTGAAAGTAAGGAGAAAGAAAATAATCAAGTGTTTGGCCACATTAGCAAGTTATCTGCCGAGCATATTATATTTTACATCCATGTAGTTGGGAATAGGGAGCAAAGAATTCTGCAGTATGGAGAGCTTCAAGAGGAGGGGACCAAACTCTGTGTGTATGACTTCAAAGGAGAGCATGGCACAGCTAGCTCTATAAGCAAGCCAAGCTCAGCCCCTCTCACTGTCTGTCGAGTCCTATTTATACTGCTTCTAAACATCACGTGTCCTCCACATGTCTTGCCTCAGCACATGCTTCTGTCTCAGCTGACATCACTCTGCCAATCAGCCCAAGTCTGTGGAACTGGCAAGAAACTGCAACACACCACCAGAAGTTTTTTGATACATTTGTCTCTACAGAGTCCCGACAAATGCAGCTCAACTATGTAATGTAAGGCAGACCAATACATGGTGTTGTTAGCAAAGAATCCTTCATCACATGTCCTTTCACATGCTTGCTTTAGCAGAATATCCTTTCACTTATGTCCACTTCAGCAAAATGTTCCTTTACGTGTTTGCCCCAGCAAAGTACTGTCCAATCAACTTTCCAAAGAACCCTTAAGTTTCCACTTCATATTACACCCAGTTGTTTGTTTGTTTTGGCATATTACACCTGAAAACTCCCCAAACAAACAGATCAGCTCTATGTGAAAGGCATGCCTTCAGTTGAGTTACTTCCTCTTTTTGGAGATGTGAAGTCTGGGTTGGATTTGAGGCACAAACCTCTGAAGCTGGGGATTTAGCATTCTAAAAAGACCCTTACCTTTGGTGCTCTGGGGTTCCTGCAGGGGAATGAGGCTTCATTTGCATGATCCCTGCAGTTCTTGAAAGAACTGAGCTAAAATGAACCTAAGTTCTTTTTAGGAGAAAAATGCTATAGTCTAAAAACCCAAACCAAAATAAATAAATAAATAAATAAACCCTTCAATAAACAAACAAAACATCAAAAACAAAGAAGACAAAATAAACCTGTGAAATTATAGCTCATTATAGGAAAAGTCCACCTCAAAGTCACACATCTAAATGCTGTGTGCAAAAAAATAATTCACAAACATGTTTAGGGCATGGCTTTCCACATCAATTAATCTAGAAAATTCACTCTATGGTGCGTTTCTCTCCATGCAGTCATTCCAAACAATGACCAATAAACAATGGTAAGGTATACTAACACATCCAGCATTGTCCACTGTCTGTTGGGTCATATTTATATTCCTCCTGAGCATCATGCATTCCTTCATGTGTCTGCTTTAGCAAAACATCATTTCACCTTTGTCTGCTTCAGCAAAACATTCTTTCACCTGTGTGCAAACCATCATTTGACAGAACCGACTTTCCAAAGAAACCAGAAGTTTCATATCTCCCTTTTTGTTTAAGAAGTTTTCTTTTCTCTAATATTAACAATTGATACACAATAGAAATGATTATAAGAACCATCACATTTAAAATAAATGGTTTATGTAAAACACATTCAAACAATAGTCTAACAAAACAACCTTAAATGTCTACCAATATACAATAATTAAACAAAAGACCTTAAATTTCTAACAGCATGTTCTTTTGTGTCTGGGTACCTTACTCAGGGTGATATTTTCTAGTTCCATCCACTCGCCTGCAAATTTCATAATGTACTTGTTTTTAATAGCTGAGTAGTATTCCATTATGTAAATGAACCACTGTGGTGGTTTAAATATGCTTGTCCCAGAGAGTGGTACTATTAGGAAGTGTGGCCTTTTGGAGTAGGTGTGGCCTCATTGGAGGACTTGTGTCACTGTGGAGGTGGGCTTTGAGACTTTCCTCCAGCATTGTACCTGCCTGTATACTGGCATTTTCCTGCCTTGGTGATAATGGACTAGACCTCTGAGTCTGTAAGCCAGTCCCAATTAAATGTCCTTTATAAGAGTTGTCTTGGCCATGGTTTCTCTTCACAGCAAAGGAGACCCTAACTAAGACAACCACCTTTTCTTTATTCATTTTTTGGGTGAGACTCCCCCAACTTGTTGGGTTCCCATACTACTCCCTCTTAAATTTTTGACCTCTCCTTCCCTAATTATTATTGTTATATTTCCATATATACAAATAGGTGTGTGTGTGTGTGTGTGTTTGTGTGTGTGTGTGTGTGTGTGTGTAATGTATTGAATCTATTTAGTGTTCCTTGTGTGTATGCTTAAAGCTAAATGCTTTGGAACTGGATAGACTATCAGTAGAGAAAATTGATTTGCCCCCTCTCTCAGCAGCCTGTACCTCTTCATCTGGTTTTAGAGTTGTGAGATTTCCCACCATGTTGGCATATTAACTGGTGCTGGCATTGTGCTGGTTTTGTTTAGGTGACGATATTGTTGAGATTCTGAATATTCAACTTCCTTGGCATGTTGAGTAGCTCGTAGTATATATCCTAATCCTCTGGCTCCTAAATTTTTTCCACGTCCTCCCACTGAGCCTTAAGTGGAGGAGTTGTTTTATACCTGTATCAATTTGACTTAGTTACCCTCCTGTGACCAGTTGTGTTCTGTACCCAGAAACTCTTCCATGGTTCTTACAATAATGATCTTGAAATGGGAGTCAAGAAAAAATGAATATATAGTACAGTGGTTATAGCTATCGGACTGAGTATAGGATATTTCTTTATTGGTTATTGTGTGACATTAGAAAAGGCACTTAGAAGATAGATATTCAATTCTCAATTTCCCCATCAAAAGAAATAGTAGCATTCTTTTGTTCTTATACATTCATAAGATTTGTGGATTGATATAATAAAGGAAATAAGCTGAATTCTTCACATGTTTGATGAATTAAGATATTATTTTGATGATAAAGTAATTAGTGAGTGCGACTTCTTGTAATATTTGATTTGATACTTGATAATAAGTCACAGCAACATATTCTTTGTTATTTATTTTGATGTTTCAAAAAATAAAATGTAAGATTCTGTAAGATTGAGGCCAAAAACTGAATTTGAGGCCAAGTTGGGTTATATAAGAGTTCAGGGAAGACTCAGCTACATAGTAAGACCTTGTCTAAATGAAACATTATTAACAAAAATATAAATAAATATTTTAGTGCAATGCATCACTGTGGTTGGCAAAGATAAAAATTCTATTGTGCAGCTGGGGAGATGACTCAGTGAACACACTACTCACTGAAGAAGTATAAGGACCAGAGTTTGGGTACCCAGCATGCATGTAAATGCCAAGTTGTGTGTTGATACGACTGTAAATAGCATGGTGTCTTAGTCAGGGTTTCTATTCCTGCACAAACATGACCAAGAAGCAAGTTGGGGAGGAATGGGTTTATTCAGTTCAAACTTTCCACATTGCTGTTGATCACCAAAGGAAGTCAGGACTGGAACTCAAGCAGGTCAGGAAGCAGGAGCTGATGTAGAGGCCATGGAGGGATGTTTTTTACTGGCTTGCTTCCCCTGGCTTGCTCAGCTTGCTTTCTTGTAGAACCCAAGACTACCAGCCCAGAGATGGTACCACCCACAAGGGGCCCTCCCCACTTGATCACTAATTGAGAAAATGCCTTACAGCTGCATCTCATGGAGGCATTTCCTCACCTGAAGCTCCTTTCTCTGTGATAGCTCCAGCTTGTGTCATTTTGACACACAAAACCATCCAGTACACATGTGACACACCTACTGTTGGTATTCTGTCTGGACTCTACCCCTACAGTTACCTGGCGGCAGTCAGGTATGCTCCTTCCCACAGTTACTTGGCAATAGCCAGGTAGGCCTGGCCCACTATAAAAAAGGCTGCTTGGCCCCTACTTCTTCTCTTGCTCTCTTGTCTCCCTTACTCTTTTACTCTCTTGTTTTCTTACTCTCTTGCTTCTTGCCCCCTTACTCATCCTCTCTCCCCATTCCCTTACCCCTATCTCCATGTGGTCATGGCCAGCCTCTACTTCTCTACTCTCTCCCTCTTTCTGCATTTCTCTGCCTCTACTACTCTCTTAACTCCCCTCACCATGCCCTGAATAAACTCTATTCTATGCTATACCATGGTATGGTTGGTCTCTCAGGAGAAAGGATGCCTTGGCATAGGCCTGCCGAGGCACCCTCTTTCCCCACACCTCACCACACACGCTCATAGAACATATCTTTTACCTATTTCTCTTTTTATGATAACAATGCCTATAACCCCATTTCTCAGTGGCAGAAACAAATATCCTGCACCAAGCTGACTGGTTAGACTAGTTGTGTCACAGAGCTCTGGATTGAAGAGTAGAAGATTCCTCATTAAGATGAATAGTGATCAAAGACACCCAAAATCAACTTCTGTCACCCACACTCACATCTATGTGCAACTATACTCATATATCTGTAGGGATGTGTCCCTGCACATGTACCCATCCCATACTATAGACACACAAAAAACCAATTCTAGATTGAAAAAAAAAGTAGTAAGCAAATTTTGAAAAGTCCTATGTAAAAGATGGCAGATTTTTTAAACAGCTGGGGGAAAGTTCTGTTCTTCCCAATCGTTAGGGAAAAGCACCACATGTAACATGCAGAGCTTAGCTGACTGGTTTGGGAGCTATTTTAGATCCCAAGTTGAACCCTGGTTTAATTCCATTCACTGGTCTTTTCAAACTGGTACTGAATTTCCCACAGCAATTCTATGAATTGACACTAAACGATGATATAGGACCAGAGTTGTAGTCAGAGTTTAAAGTATCTACCATTTGTTTTTAGGTCCCCAAAGAAGAGCAGGATGATTTCACTATTTCTGAAATAAAGCTGGAATCTAAATGAAGACCAAGTGACATGAGCAATACCTGGGACCAAAGACTGCTTTCACGAAAGAATATTTGATGAGATTGGACTCTTCTCCCATATAAGACAACTAGATCAATATCGGGTATGAATCACAGAAAAAAAAACAAAAACATGAAACATGCTCACACATGAGGAGACAAGTAGCTCATACACAATATCCAACACTCTCAGTGGTGTCCAAGAAGAGAGAGAGTCAACAGGGCAAAGAAATGCTGGTGTATGGCAAAGAAAAATATCAAAGGGCACATAAACCTGGGCATGCTCGTCTGCTATTTTCCAGAAGGCGGTCACAGGGTCCCATTTTCTAAAACTGAAAGTGAGCACAAAAAAAAATAAATGCTAGTTTCAACCGCAGAACCAAGCATCTACCAATTATGTCCAATCTTATATTCATGCAGTTGGGAGGCAGAAAAAAAGGATTCTGAAGTGTGGGCAACTTAACGAAGGGGAACAAACTCTGTGTCTATGGCTCCAAAGTAGAGATCATTAACTCCTTTGTAGAGAATGACTATTGGAAACTCAATAACGACCTGGACAGCATTATAGAAAACACCCAGTATCCATTAATGAGTTAGAGGACAAGCTCTTTCCAGTTGAGGTTGAATTCATCCAAGAACCTTAAGGATAGAATTGTAAAACATTTTTTTCAAGTGTGCAAGAACCATTACCTGACTAAACTCTTGTTTGGATCTTCCAGATCTTTATTCCAATGACAAATAACATAGGTGCAACTCAGACTGTCTGAAAACTGGTTGATTAAACAATAAAGGAGTTTGTTTCCCTCACACAAACAAACAGGCTCTGTGTCATAGAAATCCAAGCTTGTCTAGATGCTAGGTTTCTTGAGTCAGGCCACAGCACAGTCCTCAACATGAGCAAAGATGCCTTTAAACTTCTAGCTCATCTCTCCCAAAAAGATAAGAAGCTAATATGTGAAAAGTATGTGTTTCTTCTTGCCTGCTTCCTCTTTATTGTTATGAATTTTTAATATTTTGCTTTTAGTTGATTCTAAAGTGCTATTTTATATCTTCAGTCACTCGTACACAATCAGAAAAATCAAGGTCACCTGCAGTTCCTGATGGACAGATTCTTGTTTTGTTTTGTTTTGTTTTTTCAAGATAGGCTTTCTTTGTATAGCTCTGGCTGTCCTGGAACCTGTAGACCAGGTTGACCTTGAACTCAGAAACCCCCCTGCCTCTGCCTCCCAAGTGCTGGGACTAAAGGTGGTCGACACCACTGCCCATGATTGACCGATTCTTGAAGCCTGTGCCTTACAAGAGATTTTAACCCTTAGGAAGAACCTTACACTCCTATTTTACCCCCTTCCCACTATCCCAAATCACAGTGGTTCCTGCCCTAATCTTAAAGCTAACTGTCCTTTGCTCCTGGCTAGAGCCTTGGCAGCCCATGCTCACCATCACCACCAGGGTCCTAGGTCCTGTGCTTTGTGCACCTCCTGCTGGGTTCTGGAGCCATCTTGAGCCCAGCCATGCCTCCCCCCACAAGAATCCCTACTGAGGCCCGATCTAATCATCTAATACTCCAGAAAAGAGGAATCCAGTAAGTAAAGGCATTGTTGACTCTGTGGGCTTTCTGATTGTGAGGTTCTGTCCTGCCTTCAGATATAAGTGCTATGCTTAAGAGGAAAGGGTGGACAAAACAAACGGAAGGAAAAGAGCCAAAGAAAAAAGCAAAAGAAACACATATAGACATAAAGAAACACATATTCGCACCCACAGAAATAACAAAACTATAACATCAGAAACTATAACATGTATACACAAGACCTGTAAGGTTTTGTAAAAAAAACAAAAACCAATATGAATATGAAACAAGAAAAGTGCCACGGAATGTGTTTTCTTTTTTATTTTATTCCATTTTACTTTATTTTTTTTTTAGATGACTGTTTGTTGCATTTTATAAAAAAGTAAAAAAGAAGCCAGGGATGTTTGTTGGAGGCATGGTATGGTGTGGGGGTGGGGTGGGGGTACCTCTGCAGTCCCATGCTATGGCATCCCTCCCCACTGAGGTACCAGCCACAGTATAGTGTGTGTTGTGATCATAAAAAGAGAAAGAGGCTTTTAAGATATGTTCCGTGGGGTGTGGGGGAAGGGGGTGCCTCAGCAGGCTCATGCTGAGGTATCCCTTCCCCCTGACAGACCAGGGACACGACAGTACAGTATTTCATATTTCCTTCCCATGATGGGTTGTAACAATTTGTGAGCCAAACAAACCTTCCATATTTTAAGTTGCTTTTGTCAGAGTATTTTATCACAGTGATAGAAAACTAAGACAGAATCTGTTTTAGTTTGTCTAAAAGGCTCATTTTCTCTAAATCATATTCATCATGAGAAGGATGCCAACAGGCAACGGTATTATATATCAGCAAAGTCAATCACAAGTAATGAGATTAGCAAAGTGGTAGTTTGGTTAAAAAATATTATTTTAATGACACTAACATTCTCAGTTAAACAGATGGAAAGAATGCAAAGCAATATAAATCTTCTCTCTTCTGGACATAAAATATACCCTGGAAAGAACCATGCCAAAGAAGTGTTAGCCTATACATGTGCAAATCATCTGGTAGACCACAAACAAAGAGTCTGGATTTTGTCACATATGTGTAAAATCTATTCCAGTGGGAGACTGTGAGGCTGAGTAATGATGTAAACTGATTTATGTTGTTAAAAATCATTGTAGCAGCTATATGAATTACACACTCTGGGGTGTAGTAGATGTGGGAAAGAGCAGATAGCTAATATGTCTTGGGTTTTCAGAGATGTTGGGGTTCTCCAAGGTGTTAGCAATAGTTGGAATCTGTTCAGTCTCTGTGAGCTTCTATGGAAACAGGTTAGTTGATTCTGTAGGTTTTCTTGTGGCGTCCTTGACCCCTCTGGTTTCCTTCCTCCCTTTCTTCTTCAGGATTGCCGATGCTCT
This sequence comes from Tokudaia tokunoshimensis, assembly GCA_036184795.1. Classification (NCBI taxonomy): domain Eukaryota; kingdom Metazoa; phylum Chordata; class Mammalia; order Rodentia; family Muridae; genus Tokudaia; species Tokudaia tokunoshimensis. The sequence continues at coordinate 130,705,514 of BTHU01000001.1, forward strand.
GCCTAATGTTTGGCTGTGGGTTTCTGCACCTGTGTTTCTACTCACTGTTGGGTAAAGCCTTTCTGATAATGATTATATTAGGTGCTTGTCTGCAAGTATAAGAGAATATCATTAGTAGTGTCAGCGGTTGGCTCCCTCACATGATATGGGCCTCAAACCCTCCCTCCCTCCCTCCCTCCCTCCCTCTCTCCCTCCTTCCTTCCCTTTTCTTCTTTCTCCTTTTTAATTGCAGCTCATATTTCTGGAGTGGACACTTTCTTTATGGGTAGAAAATATTCACTCCCAATAATGCATGTCTGAAAAATCCATTTATTAGGTCATCAAAATGGCTTAGCATCTGGTGTCCAATATGACTGAGTTTGATCCATGAAACTCACATGGTAGGAAAGAATCTGATTTCCTGAAAGTTGTGAAATGTGGCATGCACACACATACACATAATACACACAAATAAATAATAAATTTAATACATTTTGAAAAATGAGTCTTTGACAAGGATTTGCAGCTTCTTCATGCTTTGTTCAAGTACTGAAGCTGGTCTGCTGTTGTGATGTTGCCCCCTAGAGAGGCCCTGAGTCAGGAGTCTTCCCTTCTGATGCCATCTGCAGCAGGGAACCAGGCAGCTCCAAAACCTTCTGTGCTTAGCCCACCAGGAGAGAGTGATCTCCCAGCAGGGATTTCACTTCTGAGTGTGGAGGTGAGATCTCTACCTTCTCTCTGGAGAGGTACAGCTAGGAGAGCACAGGGCATAGGATCAGTGGAGCTGCTGGGACAGGAGTTTTCTCCTTCTGGAAACTATGTGCAGCAGGAAACCAGACAGCTCCACAGCCTTCTGTGCACAGATCCTGCCAGAAGAGGGTTGATCTCCCAGGAGTACAGACACAGGCTTACAGGCCCACAGGAGGGGCAAGCTCCAGCCAGAGACAGAAAAACCAACTAACACCAGAGATGACCAGATGATGAAAGGCAAGCACAAGAACCCTACCAACAGAAACCAAGGCTACTTGGCAACATCAGAGCCCAATTCTCCCACCACAGCAAGTCCCGGATAGCTCAACGCATCTGAAAAGCAAGAGTTGGATTTAAAGTCTCATCTCACAATGCTGTTAGAGGACATCAAGAAGGACATAAATAGCTCCCTTAAAGAAATACAGGAGAACATGGGTTAAATAGTAAAAGCCCTTAAAGAGGAAACACAAAAATCCCTGAAAGAAATACAGGAGAGCATGGGTGAACAAGTAGAGGCCCTTAAAGAGGAAACACAGAAATCCCTTAAAGAATTACAGGAGAACACAAACAAACAAGTGAAGGAACTGAACAAAACCATCCAGGGTCTAAAAATGGAAGTAGAAACAATAAAGAAATCACAAAGTGAGACATCTCTGGAGATAGAAAATCTGGGAAAAAATTCAGGAGTCATAGATGCAAGCATCAACAACAGAATACAAGAGATAGAAGAAAGAATCTCAGGGGCTGAAGATACCATTGAAAACATTGACTCAACAGTTAAAGAAAATGCAAAATGCAAAAAGTTCCTGAGCCAAAACATCCAGGAAATCCAGGACACAATGAGAAGACCAAACCTAAGGATTATAGGTATAGAAGAGAGCGAAGATTTCCAACTTAAAGGGCCAATAAATATCTTCAACAAAATTATAGAAGAAAACTTCCCTAACCTAAAGAAAGAGATGCCTATGAACATACAAGAAGCCTACAGAACTCCAAACAGGCTGGAACCAAACCAGAAAGTCCTCCCAGCACATAATAATCAAAACACCAAATGCATTAAACAAAGAAAGAATATTAAAAGCAGTAAGGGAAAAAGGTCAAGTAACCTATAAAGGCATGCCTATCAGAATTACACCAGACTTCTCACCTGAGACGATGAAAGCTAGAAGATCCTGGGCAGATCTCATGCAGACCCTAAGACAACACAAATGCCAGCCCAAACATACTATACCCAGCAAAATTCTCAATTACCATATATGGAGAAACCAAGATATTCCATGATAAAACCAAATTTACACAATATCTTTCCACAAATCCAGCCCTACAAAGGATAATAGATGGAAAATGCCAACACAAGGAGGGAAACTATACCCTAGAAAATGCAAGAAAGTAATCTTTTTCCAACAAACCCAAAAGTATGCAACCACACAAACATAACAATAACACCAAAAATAACAGGAAGCAACAATCACTATTCTTTAATATCTTATAACATCAATGGACTCAATTCCCCAACAAAAAACATAGTCTATCAGAAATATTTTTCATGTAAATCTTCAATTTTATCAGAAAATGTTTGTGATTCCTCTTTCAATTTAGTAATGTTTTTTATGTCTACCATTTTAACTGTATTATTTTCCATGATAATCTTTAATTTTAACATTTTTCCTACATATTTCTTCAGTTTTATCAGAAATATTTTCCATGTAAATCTTCAAATTTGTCAGAAAAAGTTTATAATTCCACTTTCAATCAACTTAGGAATACTTTTATGCCTACCATTTTATCGGCATAATTTTCCATGATAATCTTCAATTTTAATGTTTTTCTATATATTTTTTCAATTTTATCAGAAATATTTTCCATGAAAATCTTCAATTTTATCAGAAAATTTTTATAATTCTACTTTCAATCAACTTAGGAATATTTTTATTCCTGCCAATTTATCTGTATAATTTTCCATGAAATAGTCAATTTTAAAGTGTTTTTCTATATATTTCTTGAATTTTATCAGAAATATTTTCCTTGTAGATATTCAATTTTATCAGAAAATGTTTATAATTCCACTTTCAATCAACTTAGAAATATTTTTATGCCTACCATTTTATCTGTAATTTTCTGTGATAATCTTCAATTTTAAAGTTATTTTACATTTTTCTACAATTTTATTAGAAATATTTCCCATGTAAATCTTCAGTTCTATCATAAAATGTTTCTACTTCCTTTTTCAATTAATTTAGTAATGCTTTTTATGTCTACCTGGATCTTCCCGGGAATTGCTCACGAGTGGGTTCTACGTGGGGGAGAGCTGAAGGGTGAAACTACGGGGGTCGAGAGAAAAGAAGACACAGAGACATTAGTGCATGGCTGTACAAAATCTTTCTGTATTTCTTTGGGGACAAGAGCGACAATATATGTGCTGTGGGTGTGACCCTCCCTCCCAAAGCTGCAGAGTCTTCTCAGCAGGTCTCCGGCAGGCTGAGAGATGTTGCCATAACAAAGATCACAGGGTCTGCTACACAGCAGGAGATGGAGACTTGACTCGCAGGAAACTGTAGCTCTTTTGAAATGCCAGAGAAGCTCTGACATCTGTCAGGTGGGAGGAGGTGTGGCTGGAATTCCTCAGCTCCGTGTAGGTGAAATGCAGGCAGCTGAATTTGTCTAGAGGCTACATGGCTCACTACATCCACCATTTTACTCTTTAATTTTCCATGAAAATTGTCAATCTTAATTTGCTTTTCTATATGCTTCTTCAGTTTTGTCAGAAACATTTTTCATGTAAATCTTTAATTTCATCACAAAATGTTTTTACTTTCTTTTTCATTAAAAAATAAAAATAAAAAAATAATTCTCGCAAATCAAAGAAAAAAAAAAGGCCCTGAGTCTTCCAACCTTCTTCCTTGCTTAGTTCAAGTGGCAGAAAATCCCTAGGACCTCCCTGAAGCCAGGTGGAAATCCCCCACCCAATCCTGGCTCCTCCCCTTCCCTCCGAGTCCAGTTGTCAAACCTCAACCGACCAGGCTCTAAGAGGAGAGCACTGGAGAGTAGAGGTCCACGCCCACTCCACTCGCTAGGCGGTTTTCCGGGACCAAGGCGGAAGCACTCAGCGCTTGCTCTGGTCCGTTCCCGCGCTCAGGATGAAGCCAATGGGCGGAAGCACAGCTGTCTGCTCTTCAGCGAAAGGACCAATCCGCAGTCTCTCCACCCCCTGAACAAAGACGTCTAAAGACAGTCTGGTTCTGGTTTTTTCAAAAAGACTTGGGATTCAGCTGGGAGAGCTGGTGCTACAGTGTGGAGAGATCTGGTAAGTAAAAAGCCACTTTAAGATTAGTTTCTTCATCTCAGAATGTTGTGTGCAGCAAATATTTACCAATGTATTTATCAAGTCTGTTTCATTTTTGGAATAAAAATACACAGAGTAAGTGACAAATACTGGTTTCTTTCTCAGGCTTGCCTAGCATGAGGAATGGAAGCCATCCATATTCAAACATGTGGTTACTATACCAACCTGACTTGTCTGCTGTTTCCAGCATAACTCAGTATGTTCTGCCGAGGACTAGAAAGTACCAGTCATCTTTAGTGTCCTTTAAGGGCATTGTGACAGTTTCCTCAATAAAAGCAGACCTAATGCTAGATGTTGGGTTCAAGTGTAGCTGGTCCTAGCTGTGAGTCAGGGAAGGTGGCAGGTCTATAAAAATACTGTACTATTCTGAATAGTGGGTGAAATCTCAGGCACACTGGTGGCATGGGGGAACTTATAGCGCTGGAAAGTCCTTGGGGCAGAGGCAGAAGCCCTACCCATCTGAAGGACCCAGGGAGCCCAGAGTTGTTTCCGGTGGCTATGTCTTGCCTCAGAATGCTGGTATTGATGACATGGTAGTGTAGGAAGAGGCTTAGATCAGCTGTGGTCATTGCCTCTGGAAAGCCTTTCTGAGAGAAAAGTAAGTGAGCAGAATGTGCATATGGCTAGCCAGAATAAAAAGAGCCTTTAAGAGAAGAAGAACTGAAAGTGGGAGAGAGAGGGAGACAAGGAGCTGGGGAGGAAGTTATTAGGCAACAGGGAGCGAGGGATGTGCATGTGAGCGTGGGTGGAAGGAAGTCAGAAAGAGGCTTTTGGGGCAAGGCGGGGCGGAGTGGGGGAGTTATTCAGAAACAGGAAGGCAGAGTGAGAAAGGCCAGGGGAAAGAAAAAGGAGACAAGAGAAAGGTGAAGAGGCCAGAGCAACTTTAGGGAGGCTGAGGATGGGACTTTGTACAGGCTATATTGGTTTATTGCTCTACTGAAGAAAAATAGAAAATGTAATTAGCTCAGTGGAGTTTGTCTTCTCAAACTATAATGTGGGTTGGTATACTCTGAGGAATTTGTATTCACATCATTCTAACTGTAATGGCAAGACGGAGTGGAGACAGGAGGGGATCATACAATGAATTTCCAAATACCTATCATATAGCAAACAATACTGTTTTAGGGGATTTTCTCCAGTTTACATGTTTTGGGTTATTTTGTTTGTTTTGTTTTGCTTTTTTGAGACAAAGTCTCATGTAAATCAGGCTGGCTTTGGACATTTGAACTCCTGATCCTCTTCCACACTTTAATAAAATATGACCCAGCATAGATACTGAAAATCATTTGTGTGGGGTTGATATGGAATGATTCAGAATTGTTTAAGCATGTGCCTGTGAACTGCAAAATTCATCTTTCTTTCTGCTAACTTTGATATTTTATAATATGAACCATCAAGAGACAAGGAACCTCAAATTGTTTTTGTGGTTGAACAGTAATTTCTGCCTGCCGAGATCAGATAGTCCAGACCGGTTCCCCAAGTACTCAAGCACTTTCATTTTCTTCAGTCGAAGGAGTGTCTCCATGGTTAAGTATTGACCTTGATCCCAGCACTAGCAGGGATGTTCTCTGAGTAGTCTTTCACACATGACCATTGTCTGAAGACTTTATCTGCATTACATATTCTTCAGTCTTCACAGCAGTTGAGGATGACTCTGCCGCTCCTTTTACGGTGAGGAAGAGGAAGAGGCGAAAAGTAGCCAGTATGCCCAGGTCCCTGCAGCTCCGGAGTGACTGCCTGAGCTGAGCCCAGACTCTCGGCGCTCACTCTGCTGTGCAAGTTCTCATAGGGCATCCCTGAAGTATTTTCAGTTGTTTCTGCTTTTCACAAACATGGAACTAGGTTCAGGGAGGCTAGTAGCCTTCCTTCCTAGCTCATTAGCAGTAGTTACTGGTAGAAATCTAGAACTCGGGCTCCATAATGGAGGGGTTAAGATCATGGACACAGGCTTCAGATGGCTCCTACTGAGTGTGCTTCAATTACACATAGAGAAAAGAAGTAAGCCAGTGGCTGTCTACACACAACCTTTCTTTTCTGGTCACTTTCTACATGGATGGAAACACAGTTTAAAATGCATAATTAAGTTGGGTGTGGTATGCTCACTTACATCCTAGCTCTGAGGAGGGTGAGACTGGAGCATGGCCAGTTTGAGGTCATCTTGGGCTACAAAACATGACATGTTTTAAAGGAAAAAAGTTTAAAGTTGATGTCTGTATCTTGGGTGCATTTTGATGTGAATAAATTGGCATCGTAAGTGTACAACATTTGTTCCTAACTTGTTGAGACAGAAAGTGGCTTAGAGTTAAAATCTTACCATGTGTCTGTCATCTACTAGTTAAAAACACACTATAGGGTTTGAGATGTGGCCCAGCTATTAGAACGATCACCCTTTATGCACAAAGCTCTGGATTTGAGTCTCTGTACCACTTTTGCCAGATGTGATGGTACATTTCTATAATCCAGACTGTTAAAAGGTAGAAGCAGGAGGATCGGGAGTTCAAAAGTCCAAAGCTAGCCTGAGTTACATGAGACACTGTCTCAGCAAAGAATATATATTTTCATATACACACACACACACACACACACACACACACACACACACACACACAAGAAAAAAACCTTACAAAAATTGTTTGCTATCTGATAGGTATTTGGAAGTTCATTATATGATCGTCTCCTGTTTCCACCTCCTTCTTGTCTTTTTGGTTAGAAAATAATGTAAATATAAGTTCTCCAAAATATGCTCACTGGAGTTTTGTGATTTTTGAATGAAAGTTTGAGCTCTGTAGAAAGAACTCATGCTTTTTAAGCAAGCTTTCTAGAACTATGTGATGCAGCTTATGGAAGTCAGGTTACTGCCTACACCACTCATTCCTGGACTGTGTCTACTGATGGTGACATATTGAAGAAGCATGCGCTTGCTCTCCTTTATGGTGTGTGGTCTAGTGATTCTTAGCTTTAGAAGGGTCCGAAGGCAGACAACAGAGTTGGGAACAGCCCCTTCTCCCATTGTTGGATGTTTCAGTTTGTCATTTAAACTATTTTTCTCTTTTGCTGAGACAGCAGGGGGAAATGCCACTTCAAACAAAGGACCTAAAACAGTAACTAATGTCCCTAACTGTCATCTTGGTTAAGCTTTCCATATTATTTTTTGATGTTTCTTACCAATTTCTTTTGTTTTCAGAACACTACTCAGTTCTCTTCATGCCTATTTGCCTGGCCTTATCATCTCCATATTAAACCAACAGCAGATTTTAACATCAGTGTAAGTAGAAAATAGTTTTAAGTTTCCAAGCTGCAAACCCTTTGTAGGGTATCTGCATTTTAATTCTCCATTTACTTCTGTGGGTTTGGATGCATCAACTCCCTTGTCAAGAATATCCTTTCCCCAAAACAAAATCTATATAGGACCTGTTTTCCATGGCAGTGGTTAGCCAAAAAAGATGATTTGTGTTTGGTATATATAGTGTTTCGTACAGTGCAAGACATGTTCGTGGGACACGTGATACTCTGCTCTTCGTATTTTGGTGATTATCTTGGCAGATAAACTATCTGCTTGTACTGTTAATGTTCCGAGACAAGCAAGGCAGAGAAGAAGGGGAAAGATAGGATCTAGGACCCACCCACGTTCTTCTCCCCCTGCCAGTGTTTCAGATCTTAGTTTTTATTTATTTTAATTAATTAAATAATAAATAAATAAATAAATTTTACATCCCTAACATAGGTTTCCAACCCTGCTCTTCTCCCAGTCCTTCCCCCTTACCTCGTCTTCTTTCCACCCCACATCTACTTCTCCTCCTTTTCTCTTAAGAACAGGGTAAGCCTACCATAGGTATCAACCAACCCGGCATATCAAGTTGTAGTACAACTAGCACAGCATTCTCTCCTACTGAGACTACACAAGGCAGCCCAATAGGAGGAAAGGGTCCCAAAGGCAGACAACAGAATCAGAGACAGCTCCTGCTATCACTGTTAGGAGTCCGACATGAAGACCAAGCTACACAACTGTAACATATATGCAGTTCAGTCTCTGTGAGCCCCTATGAAGTCATGTTCGTTGATTCTGTAGTGTGCTTGACCCATTTGCCTTCTACAATCCTTCCCCCCACCTCTTCCACAGGATTCCTCAAGTTCCACTTAATGCTTGACTGTGCGTCTCTGCATCTGTTTTTATCAGTTGCTGGGTGAAGCCTCCCTGTCAGCAAGTATAGCAGAATATCATTAGCAGTGTCAGGGGTAGACTCCTTCTTATGGCATGGATCTCAAACTGGACCAGTCATTGGTTGGCCAGTCCCTCAAATTCTGTTCCTATTGTACCCCTAGAACATCTCTTAAGCAGGACAAATTGTAGGTTGAATGTTTTGTAGCTGTGTTGGTGTTCCAATTGCTCCATTGAAAGCCTTACATGGTTACACGAGATGGCTAGTTCAGACTTCATATTCCCATTGTTAGGAGTCTTCTCTAGGGTCACCTTCATAGATTCCAGGGAGGTTTGATTGCCCTATGTTTCTAGCTAGTCCCAGAGTTCCACTTCCAATTCTAATTCTGTCTCTCAGTACTCCCTCCCTCTGTCCTTCCCTGAGCTGATTGATCTGTCCTGATTCTGTCCCCATTAGATTCCATCCATTACTCCATTATGTAAATGTACCACATTTTATCTATTTTTTTCAGTTGAGTGACATCTAGGTTTCCAGTTTCTGGTTATTATGAATAAAGCTGTTGTGAACATAGTTGAGCAAGTGTCCTTGTGGTATGAGGGTGTGTTCTTTGCGTATATGTCTACGAGTTGTTTAGCTGGATCTTAAGATATAATGTCTAGTCCCAATTTTCTGAGAAACTGCCAAATTGATTTCCAAAGTGGCTGTATACGTTTGAACTCCCACCAGCAACGGAAGAATGTTTGCCTTGCTCTGCATCCTCTCTAGTATGAGCTACCACTTGAGTTTCTGATCTTAACCATTCTGACCATTCTGACAGGTGTAAGATGGAATCTGAGTTGTTTTGATTTGCATTTGCCTGAAGGCTAAGGATGTTGAAAGTTTCTTTAAGTGCTTCTTAGCCATTAGAGATTCCTGTATCAAGAATTCCCTTTTTAGATCTAGACGTCCTCCAGTTTTTAATTGGATTATTTGCTTTGTTAATGTCTACTTTCTTGAGTTCTTTATATATATTTTAGATAATAGTTTTCTGTCATATGTGGGGTTGGTGAAGATCTTTTTCCATTTTGTGGGCTATTGTTTCATCCTTTTGACAGTATCCTTTGCCTTACAGAAGCTTTCAGTTTCATAAGGTCCCATTTATTAATTGTTGGCTTAGAGGCTATACAATTGGTGTTCCATTCAGAAAGTTTTTTCCTTTGCCGATGCATTCAAGGATATTCCCCACTCTGTCCTATAAAGTTTATTGTACTGTTTTTTGTTTTTGTTTTTGTTTGTTTTTTGTTGTTGTTGTTGAGGTCTTTGATCCACTTAGACTTGAGTTTTGTGTAGGGTGATAGATATTGGTCTATTTGCATTCTTCTACATGCAAATCCAGTTAGACCAGCACCATTTGCTGAAAATGCTTTCTTTTATATGTTGTATAATTTTGGCTTTTTTTTTTTGATCAAAAATCCTGAATCTATAGTTGTATGGGTTTGCTTCTGTATGTTCAATTTGATTCCATTGATCAACCACTTTTTTTTTTAGGCCAATACCTTGCAGTTTTTATTGCTATTGCTCAGAATCAGGATTGGTAATACTCCCAGAAGTTCTTTCCTTGCACAAGATTGTTTTATCTATCCTTTTTTTTTCCATATGAAGTTGGGTATTGATTTTCAAGGTCTGTAAGGAATTATGTTTGAGTTTTTATGGGAATTACTTTGAATCTGTAAAAGGTTTTTGATAAGACCGCCATCTCTACTGTTAATCCTATTGATCTATGTACATAGGAGATCTTTCCGTCTTCTGATATCTTCTTCAGTTTCTTTCTTCAGAGAGGTGAATTTCTTCTCATACAGGTCTTTCATTTGTTTGGTTAGTATTACACCAAGATATTTTACATTATTCGTGACTATTGTAAAGATTATTTCTTTCTTGGTCTGCTTATCATTTATATAATGCAAGGCTAATGATTTTTTGTTGTTGCTGTTTAATCTGTGTCCAGATACTTTGAGGAAGGTGTTTATCACATGTAGGAGTTCCTGGTATAATTTTTGGGTCACTTATATGAACTGTCATATCATCTACAAAAGACATACAATGACTTCTTCCTTTCAAATTTGTATCCCCTTGATTTCCATTAGTTGTCTTATTTCTCTAGATAAAACTTCAAGTACTATGCTAAGTAGATAAAGAGAGTGGGTAGCTTTGTCTTGTACCTGATTTTAATAGAATTATTTTCAGTTTCTCTCCATTTTATTTGAAGTTGGCTATGGGCTTGCTGTATATTCCCTGATCTCTCCAAGACTTTTGTGATGGTGTGTTGGATTTTGTCAAAGGCCTTTTCAGAATATAATGAGATGAGCATGGGTTTTTTTTTCTTTCAGTTTTTTATATAGTGGATTATAATGACAGAGTTTCATATGTTGAACCATCCCTGCATCTCTTGGATGAAACCTACTAGATCATAGTGCATGATGTTTTTTGATGTGCTCTTGGATTCAGTTTTTGAGCGTGTTGTTGAGTATTTTTGCATCAATGTTCATGAGGGATTTTGTTCTGAAATCCTCTTTGTCTGTTAATTATGTGATTTAGGTGTCAGCGTGACTGAGGGCTCATAAAATGAATTGAACTGACAATGTTCTTTCGCTTTCCATTTTGTGGAATAATTTAAGGAGTATTGGTATTAGCTCTCTTTTGAAAATCTGGAAGAATTCTGCACTAAAACCATCTGGCCCTGGACTTTTATTGGATGAGAGAATTTAAAGACTGCTTCTATTTTCTTAGGGGTTATAGGTCTATTTAAATTATTTAACTGTGGTAAGTGATATCTGTCGAAAACAGATAGATGGTCTGTTTCTTTCAGACTACATTTTTGTGGAGTTCAGGTTTTTGAAGTAAGACCTAGTGATTCTTTGGATTTCCTCAGTGTCTGTTGTTAGGTCCTTTTTTCATTTCTAATTTTGTAATTTAGATACTCTGTTTCTGACTTTTAGTTAGACTGAATAAGGACTTGTCTTGTTTATTTTCTCAAGGAGTTAACACCTTTCATTAGTTTTTTTTGTACTGTTCTCTCTCTTTTTATTTTATTGACTTCAGTCCTGAGTTTGATTATTTCCTAACATCTCCTTGTCTTGAGTGTATTTCCTTCTTTTTGTTCTAGAGCTTTCAAGTGTGTCTTTGAGTTGCTAGTTTTGGATCTCACTAATTTTTTTTTATGAAGGCACTAAGTGATAGGAACTTTCTCTTAACACTGCTTTCATTTTGTCCCATAAGTTTGAGTATGTTGTGCATTCATTTTCATTGAATTCTACGAAGTCTTTATTTTTTTCCTTGACTTAGCGGTCATTCAGTAGAAAGTTGTCCAGTTTCTAACTTGAGTTGTAGGCTTTCTGTTGTTTCTGTTATTGCTGAAGTCTGACTTTAATCCATGATGGTCTGTTTGGATACAGGGAGTTATTTCAAATTTCTTGTATCTGTTGAGACTTGCTTTGCAACTCAGTATATGGTCATTTTGGAGATGCTGAGAAGAAGGCATATTCTTTTGTATTTGGGTGAAATGTTCTGTAGATATCTCTTAGGTCCATTTTAGTCACAATGTATTTTAGTTCCATTATTTCTTTTCTAGTATATTTATAGGATGGATTTGTGAATAGATATTGTTTAAATTTGGTTTTATCTTGGAATATCTTGTTTTCTCCAACTGTGATTATTGAAGGTTTTGCTCTGTGTAGTAATCTGGGCTGGCACCTGTGGTCTTTTAGAGTCTGCAAGACAATTGCCCAGGCCCTTTTAGCTTTTAAAGCCTCTCTTGAAATGTTGAGTGTCATTCTAACAGGTCTGCTTTTATATGCTCCATGGCCCTTTTATTTTGCAGCTTTTAATTATCTTTATTCAGTACATTTGGTGTTTTGATTATTATGTGGCAGGAGGTGCTTTCTTTTCTGGTCCATCTTATTTGCTGTTCTGTAAGCTTCTTGTGCATTTATAAGAATCCTTTTCTGTAGGTTGGAGAAATTTTTCTCTATGATGATTTGTTGAAAATATTTTCTAGCCTTTTAATCTTGGAATCTTCTCCTTCTTGTATTCATAGTATTCCTAGGTTTGGTATTTTCCTAGTGTCCCAGATTTCCTGGATGTTTTGTGTCAGGAACTTTTTAGATTTAACATTTTGACTGATATATCAATTTCTTCTATCATATCTTTTATCTGAGGATCTCTCTTTCATCTCTTGTATTCTGTTGGTGACGCTTGTGTCTGTAGTTTCTGTTCTCTTAACTAGATTTTCCATCTTCAGGATTCCTTCAATGTGTGTTTTCTTTATTGCTTCTATTTCCATGTTCAGGTCTTGAAAAGTTTTATTCATTTCCTCATGTGTTTGTGTTTTTCTGGATGTTTTTATTTCCTCTTTAAGAGACTATTATCTTCCCAAGGCTGGATTTAAGGTCATTTCCTGTGCTTCAGCTGTGTTGAAATATGCAGGGCTTGAGGTAGTAGGATAGCTGGGCTCTGGGGTGCCCTATTGCCCTGGCTCTTGTTGATTGTATTCTTACACTGGTCTCTAGTCATCTGGGTTAGGGGTTTTACAGGTTTAGGTGCTGAATTCTGAATTTATCTTTGTTCATTGGGTATTTTTGGATGTTTTTACCTCCTTGACTTCTGTTTCTTTTCTGCACTGGGTGGAGTATGGTTCTGGTGATAAGCAAATCTTCAGGTCCAGTATGGTACCTCTACTTCAGCTTTTGTGACCTGTATCACCTCTGTGGTTTTCAGTGCCAATGTTGCCTTTAGGATTCCAAGTACTGGGTAATCTCTGGGGTTCTGGGTACCTGCTTGGTCTCTGGGGTTCCTAGTACTTTTTGACCTCTGGTAAAGCAGATGTCTACTGCCAAGATTGTGGGCCATAATATGGATCCCAGGCGATAGGGTACAGTTTAAGACTGTTGGATGTGCTTTGAAGGGAGTTTACAGGCAGAGCAAAGTGTCTTACCTGGGAGTCCCTAGGGGATGAATAGAGTTTGGGGATGTTGAGCTATCTCTAAGGAGAGTTAGAGGCCAGTGGGTGGTGTTTTACATGGGGTCCCTAGTACCTACATCTGGGAAACCTTGTGAGCCAGAATATGTAGTCGAGGAAAGGGGTAAAATTTGGGGCTATTGCTACCCAGTTCATCTTTTACTCTGTATGCATATATTTCCATAACTTAACCATTTTTTTCCTTTTTTTGGAGGTTGAGGACAAAGCCTAGTACTTGCTAGTCTACTGGTGAACTAAATTCCCATCCCAACTTGGATCATTTTGGAGTTTGTGTTTCAGTTGAGCTATCCATTTCATCTCTAAGCCACCATGAGTTGTAAAAAGCGCAGATCACAGAAGATCACATTTAATACAAGGAAAAATAAAAAAATCGATGACTATTTCTCTCAGGTATGTCTACAAATGTTGCTAGTGGGATATACTATCTGTCTTAGCCGCTATGGGTCTTAGGTCACATAGGATCTTCTGCCAAAAAACTGCCTCATTGTTTATTGGGACAATGACATACTCTAGATCTTTCTTACCTAATTTATTTAGTTTGGTGAATGGCATCAAATATAGGGAATTGTATTACAGCTTTCAGCCCTATCAAATAAGTATTTAAAAAAATACCTATTGCAATCATGTCCAAAACATTAGTAAAACTGATTAAATGTAGTATGTCATACAAACCTGTGAAACAAACAAAATTAATAGTGTTTAATTGCCTCAAAATGTTGCATGGTTGACCTCTTTAGTCATAATGACCTATATTTGTTTAGTACTTTCCAGTTTACAAAACTGTAAATTATATATTTATCCTTAGCATAAACTTTATAGGCAAGTGAGGAAGATTTTTGGTTTCAATTTGTTTATGAAGAAAAGAGAGAATGGAGTTGCTTGAGTCTGTGATATAGATTTGGGCAAGTTTACTGAGATATTCAGAGCCCTCTTCTCTCAGGCTCTGTCCTGACAAATGATTGTGTCCTCTGAGACTAACATGTTCCTTTATTACATCAAGACAGCTGAGAAGTGTCAGGCATTTGAGGTGCAATGTCAGAGCCTTTTCTTTGTTTCTTTGTGAACAGGTTTTGGAAGGCAAGGCATCCAAATAGCTAGAAGATCCATGACAAGCTGATATCTGTTTATTTCTGTCCTATTCCATAATAAGAAGCTCAAGGAACACATGTAATCTCTCTTTCCCTTTCAAATGTGTTAGGGCAGGAATGGTGGCACAATTCTGTAATCCCAGCATTCCAAGGCAGAGAATAGAAGATTTTGAATTTGAGACCAGAGTGAACTGTATAATATTTCAAAAAAGGGAAGGAAACATAAAAGAAAGCCTATATCTATCCATGAATATTTAAATATATGGAAGTCTATTACAGTATTACCATATGTACAAAATGATATTTCCGACCAAATCTGGACTACAGGAAAAGTCTGACCAAATATAAACTGCAGAGATACATTTTGAGAGACTCTATGACTGGATAGGGTAGATTTATATCACTTTACATTCTTTTTTTTTGTTTGTTTAACTGAGAATGTTAGTGTCATTACAATGATGACAGGCTTAATTTTTAACCTCTAACAATTTTTAGCCCCAACAATGCTACTCCTATTACCAGTGAGTGACTTTGCTGGCTTCTCATGATGAATATATATGACTTGGGGCTAATAAGTCTTTCAGGCAAACTAAGACAATTGCTGCCTTAGTTCCTTTCTCTGTCACTGCGAGAAGATAAGTGCACAAAAGCAAATTAAAATAGGGTTTGTTTGGCTCACAGTTTGTTAAAACTCATCATGGGAAGGAAGTCATAGCAGCAAGACCTTGAGAGAATTAGTTATGCTGTATTTGCAATCAATGGTAGAGAACAGTGAACATGTGCTCAGTTCACCCATTATCAACTTAAATAGTCCAGGATCCAACCTAGGGAATGTTGCCAACATGTTTTTAGGCTGGTTCTTATCAGGATTGATGAAGAAACACCCCACAGATGTTCCCAGAAACCCATATCCCAGGTAATTTGAGGCACTGTCAAGACAGTTAACAATAACTGCCATAAACAGTTTTAGTTTTCATTGAGACTTTCCTATATCTGGAATTTGACTTATGTTCTCCCATTTTCCTCTTTCTTGGTTCTTAACATAAAGTCTTATAAAATAGGAAATGATGAAAATTTACGAAAAAAAATGTGTAGTCCAGTATATAAAAAAATGAGACTTGGTATTAGAATCCACTGTGTATTTGTATCTATCTACATAAGGATATAATCAAGATATTTCATGTGATTATATTAATTTAGTGGGAACTTATATAATAAAGAGAATAGCTTGCATGTGTTTTATGATTCATGCTGCCTGAATCACAGTATTAAGGAGATATGAAAATTGTGAGTTTGAAGACGAACTGGGCTGAATACTGAATTCCATGGAAGTATTAATTGCATAGCAGGATTCTGTTTTACCAATTACTAAATAAATTACAGATTATTGAGCACGTGTTGCTGTTGCAGAGGAACTGGATTTGACTTCAGCACTCACATGGTGGCTCATAAACACTAGTAACTCCAGTTCAAAGGGATCTGATGTCTCCTTCAGACCTCTGTGGGCACCAGGCATGCATGTGGAACACAAACACATTAGGTAAAGCATTCATATACATAAAATGAATAAATCATATAAGCAAATTAATGGTAGATAAATAGCCTAATAAAATGTTATAGCACACCTTATGCTTGGATAAGATAAAATGTATATTAAAAATAATAAAAATGACTTGACATGCCATACAGGAAGCTGGCAGACCTTTGGGTATCTGAATAACACTTGTGTCTGCACTCCTTTTAAGAAAAATGCACCATGTGAAACAAAAGGAGCTTTTCTCTCCGATTTGATAAGTCGAGGTTGTATTTTGGATCCAAAGATGAACCTTGATTTAATTCTACTTATTGGTCTTTTGAGATTGGTACTAAATTTCCCATATGAATTGTGTGTTGGCACTAAAAACAGACATAGGACTAGAGTTGTCAGAATTATAAATATCTACCATTTATTTTTAGGTTCACAAAGAAGAACAGAATGATCCCAGTATTTCTCAGATAAAAGTGGACTCTAAAAAAATGCCAAGGGATATAACCAATGCCAGGAACCAAAGACCACTTTCACCTAAGAAAATTCAACAAGATCAGACTCCTCCCCTAAATAAGAAAATTATAGTCACCTTGGGTGTGAACTCTAGGAAACACAAAAACATGAAATATGAGCTCACATGTAGGGAGACAAATAACTTGTATGCAGCACTCAACACTCTTGGTGCTGTCAAAGAAGAGATAGAAAGTCAACAGGGCAAAGGAATGCTGGTGTGTGGCAAGGAAGGGATTGAAGGGTACTTAAACCTTGGCATGCCCCTCTGCTGTATACCAGAAGGCAGCCACGTGGTCATTACATTTTGTCAATGTAAAAGTAAGACAGATGAAAATAAACAGTTCTTTGAACCACAGGACCAAACATCTACCAATTATGTCCGATTTTACATTCATGCAGTTGGGAGTAAGAGGAAAAAAATTCTGAAGTGTGGGGAACTTCACAAAGCGGGAAATAAACTCTGCGTCTATGGCTCCAAAGGAGAGACCATCAGGGACACTCTGAGGAAGGACAGCAGGTTTCTTTCTTTCATAGAGTGTGACGATTGGAAACTCATTAATGACCTGGACACCATCATAGAAAATACTCAGCCAGTTGATGAATTAGAGGGCAAGCTTTTTCAGGTTGCGGCTGAGCTACCAAAGAACCCTAGGGTAGTCTCTGTCACTCAGAATTCTGAGTTAGAGAGTGGAAACTTCCTTAAGCTAGAAGACTACATTGTGGATGAGTACCCTATATTGAAAGTAGAAGGTGAAAAACTTAGAGCATACATCAAGGAAAAGAGTGATAAAAGAAAGAGGAAAGCTTCCTTATTCAAAGTGCATAAAGAACACTTTGGGAAAATGACAAAAAATTCTACTCCTGTTAAAGTGCTCAAACACCTTTCTAGGGTCAGTGACTCAGTTGGATTGCTGTGGTGGAACAACAATGGAAATGAGGGCTGTGCCACCTGCTTTGTTTTTAAAGGATTGTACATTTTGACTTGTCGGCATGTGATAACTAGCATTGTGGGTAAAGACATAGATGAGAGTAAGTGGGCAAGCATAATTAGTCAGTGTGTAAAGGTGACTTTTGATTATGAAGAGCTCCCATTAATGGGAGACAAATTTTTTGATGTTAAACCTTGGTTTGAGATATCTGATAAAAATCTTGACTATGCTGTCCTGGAACTGAAGGAAAAAGGACAAGAAGCACCTCCTGGATTGTATAATGGAATAGGACCTGTGCCACTTAGTGGGTTGATTTATATCATTGGCCATCCTGAAGGAGGAAAGAAGTCTACTGATGGCTGTACGGTGGTCCCTCAAAATAATAGAAGAAGAAGATGTCAGGAAAATTTTCAAGCAAGAAAGGAAGCAGGCTACTGCTTTTCTATGTCTTTTATCCATATGTACACACAAAGAAGTTTCCAAGAAATGCTTCACAACCCTGATGTGATTACTTATGACACCACTTTTTTTGGTGGGTCTTCTGGATCCCCAATATTTGATTCTAATGGCTCATTGGTGGCCATGCATGCTGCTGGCATAACTTGTTTATATGAGGGTGGAGTTTCTAATATCATTGAGTTTGGTTCTACTATGGAATCCATTCTTGCTAACATTAAGCAAAATGAACAGTATAATAAATGGTATAATAAAATTTTTGTAAATGATCAGGATGCAGAAATGCTTAGCACAGATTCCTGAGGACTGGAAAGAGTTTAGTCTGTTTTACAAGTTTAAGGGAATTGCCTATGGTGTTTTTCTGCAGACAATAATGTTTTATGAACTTTCAAAATGATTGATTATGTCCTATGTACCAGGCATTTTCACATTTATTAAAACAAGCAAAAACAAAACCATCAATTGAACTATTATGTAAGGTAACATGAAAGAGAAAATTAAGTGTTAATGTGGTCTCAGGAATCCTAGTGCCAGGAGATGCTAAGATATGAAAAAGTTCAGACCATAGAAACTGGAGTTGTCAGCCAAAAGATTCACGGGAAAGAAAGCCTATCATGATTCTGGAAACTTGAACCAATTTCAAACACACTCATTTGGTTCTGCCCATATCTTCCTTCTCTGCTGACCAGAGCTCATCCAGGACACTTGATCACAGAGTTTTCAGCTCTAAGAGGTCCCTGAACATAGTTGCCTTTCTTCCACTTTGGCTTTCTGACTTGAGACTTGGATCTGAAATGAATCTTCAAGGAATGGTTTTGAAAATCATTGAGCAGGCAAGGAACTGGTCTCTGCCATAGATAATGTGTGCTCCTGAGAGTTTTAGACTTGAGTTATGGAGAACAAACACTGGAATAGTGGTTTCTACTTCATAGGATTCAGAACAGAGAGGGCTAGGAGGATACTGGACAGACACAGCCTAGGACAATTCTCAACAGTGTGACACTCAAGTCCTGGTCCCTTGGAGAGAAAGGAAGCTGTGTTCAAGAAGTAATCTCATCAAAATCATAGTCAATGAGAACTTACATACAGAAGACTGAGGGAAGGTGGAAGTAGTAGATGAGATGCTGAGGGAAGGTTGCTAAGAGATCTGGAAATTGCTTCAATTCTTCCCTTATCAGAACTGAAATATGTCCTGTGCAAGAGCTAACATGATCCTAATCCACAACTCCCCTTATTTTCCAGACATCTCCTAGTGCTATTGTGAGATATTTTGTGTCCCCTGCCCAATGTATTGTTCCCGAATCAAGTACAGGTGAATCACCATTGGAAACTGTAATATCTGTAGTGAGTTTTGAAATATAAGATGAAAAAAATTATTTGTATGACATTCTCATTGTTTTTGGTCCAAATACTCATTCTCTATATTATAAAGTAATAAATGTTTTCACAGCTGTTTTCTTTAGTTATGCATTTTTGTTTTTTTATAATTTATAAGTAACTCTTACCAGCCTAAAGATCCTCATTAATTTTAGATTCTGTTAGGAGTGGAGGAAGGGTCTGTCATGACTGACAGGGAAGTGTACTGCAAAGTGGTTAGAATGAAAATTGGGCCAGCTGGATTGCAGCAGTCAGATGGGAATCAAATTTAAAGAAAATGGCTTAATTTTCTTACACATTTAAACACAGTAGAACTTTGGGAAAGCAGTTTCCATGTGACAAGTCTCATAGCAAAGTCTTAGAAATGGGTACAGTGAAATCCCCTTGCAAAATGCCCCACTACAGAAAAGTATCTGAGACCCTTATAATAAGAACAGGTTATATTGACTGGGATACATACAGTGCTTGGGGCTGGGGCCTGCAAAGAAAGAAGATTTAATAAGCCTAAGGATGGATACTACTGATGGGATGGGAGGTGCGAAGTACATGGGGCCATTTTTTTTATTATTATTTATTTTATTTTATTTTTTAATTTACATTCCAAATCATTTCCCCTTTCCCGTTTCCTCCCTCCCCGAAAGTCCCATAAGCCCCCTTCCCTCCCTCTTTTCTCCATTCAACCCCCTCTCCTTACTCTGTCCTGGCGTTCCCCTACATCCAGTCTTTCCAGGACCAGAGGTCTCTCCTTCCATCTTCTTAGAAATCTATTGATATGCGGATTGTGTCTAGGGTATTCCGAGATTCTGGGTTAATATCCCCTTATCAGTGACTTCATACCATGTGTGTTCTTTTGTGATTGGGTTACCTCACTAAGGATGATATTTTCAAGATCTGACCATTTGCCTAGGAATTTCGTGAATTCATTGTTTTTAATTGCAGAGTAGTATTCCATTGTGTAACTATACCACATCTTCTGAATCCATTCCTCCGTTGAGGGACATCTGGGTTCTTTCCAGCTTCTGGCTATTATAAATAAGGCTGCTATGAACATAGTGGAGCTTGTGTCCTTATTGCATGCAGGTAAAGCCTCTGGGTATATGCCCAGGAGTGGTATAGCCGGATCCTCCGGGAGTGTCATGCCCAGTTTTCTGAGGAACCGCCAGACTGCTTTCCAGAGTGGTTGTACCAGCTTGCAATTCCACCAGCAGTGGAGTAGTGTTCCTCTTTCTCCACATCCTCGCCAACAACTGCTGTCTCCTGTGTTTTTGATCTTAGCCATCCTGACTGGTGTGAGATGGAATCTCAGGGTTGTTTTGATTTGCATTTCCCTAATGACTAAGGATGATGAACATCTCTTTAGGTGCTTCTCAGCCATTAGATATTCTTCAGGTGAGAACTCTTTGTTTAGCTCTGTACCCCATTTTTTAATAGGGTTACTTGCCTCTCTGGAGTTTAACTTCTTGAGTTCTTTGTATATATTGGATATTAGCCCTCTGTCGGATGTAAGGTTGGTAAAGATCATTTCCCAGTTAGTTGGTTGCCGCTTTGTCTTTTTGACAGTGTCTTTTGCCTTGCAAAAACTTTGTAATTTAATGAGGTCCCATTTGTCTATTCTTGATCTTAGAGCATAAGCTATTGGAGTTCTGTTCAGGAAATTCTCCCCTGTGCCCATATGTTCAAGATTCTTCCCTAGTTTCCCTTCTATTAGTTTCAGTGTGTCTGGTTTTATGTGGAGATCTTTGATCCACTTAGAATTGAGCTTAGTGCAAGGAGATAAGAATGGGTCAATTTGCATTCTTCTGCATGTTGACCTCCAGCTGAGCCAGCACCATTTGTTGAAAAGGCTATCTTTTTTCCACTGGATGGTTTTAGCTCCTTTGTCAAAGATCAAGTGACCATAGGAGTGTGGATTCATTTCTGGGTCTTCAATTCTGTTCCATTGATCTACATGTCTGTTACTGTACCAATACCATGCGGTTTTTAACACTATTGCTCTGTAGTACAGCTTGAGGTCCGGGATACTGATTCCCTCAGAGGTACTTTTACTCTTGAGAATAGTTTTAGCTATTCTGGGTTTTCTGTTATTCCAGATGAATTTTTGAATTGCTCTTTCTAACTCTATGAAGAATTGAGTTGGGATTTTGATGGGGATTGCATTGAATCTGTGTATTACTTTTGGTAAGATGCTCATTTTTACTATATTAATCCTGCCAATCCATGAGCATGGCAGATTTTTCCATCTTCTGAGGTCTTCTTCAACTTCTTTCTTCAGAGACTTGAAGTTCTTGTCATACAGATCTTTCACTTGTTTGGTTAGAGTCACACCAAGATACTTAATATGGTTTGTGGCTATCGTGAAGGGTATTATTTCTCTTACTTCTTAGCCTGCTTATCCTTTGAGTATAGGAAGGCTTCTGACTTGCTTGAGTTGATTTTATATCCGGTCACTTTGCTGAAGTCGTTTATCAGCTGTAGGAGTTCTCTGGTGGAGTTCTTTGGGTCGCTTAAGTATACTATCATATCGTCTGCAAATAGTGATAGTTTGACTTCTTCCTTTCCAATTTGTATCCCTTTGACCTCTTTTTGTTGTCTAATTGCTCTAGCTAGAACTTCAAGTACTATATTGAAAAGATATGGAGAGAGAGGGCAGCCTTGTCTAGTCCCTGATTTTAGTGGGATTGCTTCAAGTTTCTCTCCATTTAGATTGATGCTGGCTACCGGTTTGCTGTAAATTGCTTTTACTATGTTTAGATATGGGCCTTGAATTCCTGATCTTTCCAAGACCTTTAGCATGAAAGGATGCTGAATTTTGTCAAATGCTTTCTCAGCATCTAATGAGATGACCATGTGGTTTTTTTTCTTTTAGATTGTTTATGTAGTGGATTACATTGATGGATTTCCTTATATTGAACCATCCCTGCATCCCTGGGATGAAGCCTACTTGATCGTGGTGAATGATCGTTTTGATGTGTTCTTGGATTCGGTTGGCAAGAATTTTATTGAGTATTTTTGCATCAATATTCATAAGAGAGATTGGCCTGAGATTCTCTTTCTTTGTCGGATCTTTGTGTGCTTTTGGTATTAGTGTAATTGTGGCTTCATAGAACGAGTTGGGTAGTGTTCCTTCTGTTTCTATTTTGTGGAACAGTTTGAAGAGTATTGGTGTTAGGTCTTCTTTGAAGGTCTGATAGAATTCTGCACTAAAACCATCTGGACCTGTGCTTTTTTTGGTTGGAAGACTTCCAATGACAACTTCTATTTCTTCAGGGCTTATAGGATGGTTTAGATGGTCTATTTGATCCTGACTTAATTTTGGTACTTGGTATCTGTCAAGGAAATTGTCCATTTCCTCAAGATTTTCTAGTTGTGTTGAATACAGGTTTTTGTAGTAGGATCTGATGATTTTTTTTGAATTTCCTCAGTTTCTGTTGTTATCTCTCCCTTTTTGTTTCTGATTTTATTAATTTGGATACTATCTCTGTGCCCTCTGGTTAGTCTGGCTAAGGGCTTGTCTATCTTGTTGATTTTCTCAAAGAACCAACTCCTCGTTTTGTTGATTCTTTGTATGGTTTTATTTGTTTCTACTTGATTGATTTCAGCCCTGAGTTTGATGATTTCCTGCCTTCTACTCCTCTTTGGTGTATTTGCTTCTTTTTGTTCCAGGGCTTTCAGGTGTGCCATTAAGCTGTTAGTGTATGCTGTCTCCCATTTCTTTTTGGCGGCACTCAGGGCTATGAATTTTCCTCTTAGCACTGCTTTCATTGTGTCCCATAAATTAGGGTATGTTGTGCTTTCATTTTCATTAACTTTCAAACAGTCTTTGATTTCTTTCTTTATTTCCACCTTGACCAAGTTATCATTGAGTAGAGCATTGTTCAGCCTCCATGTGTACGTGGGTTTTCTTTTGTTTTTGTTGCCATTGAAGACCACCCTTATTCCATAGTGATCTAATAGGAGGCATGGGATTATTTCTATCTTCTTATATCTGTTGAGGTCTGATTTGTGACCAATTATATGGTCAATTTTGGAGAAGGTACCATGAGGAGCTGAGAAGAAGGTGTATTCTTTAGCTCTAGGATGAAATGTTCTATATATATCTGTTAGTTCCATTTGGTCCAAGGCTTCAATTAGATTCACTGTGTCCCTGTTTAGTTTCTGCTTTCCTGAACGATCCATTTCAGAGAGCGGGGTGTTGAAGTCACCCACTATTATTGTGTGCGGTGCGATGTGTACTTTGAGTTTTTGTAAAGTTTCTTTTACGAATGAGGGTGCCCTTGCATTTGGAGCATATATATTCAGGATTGAGAGTTCTTGATGGTGGATTTTTCCCTTGATCAGTATGTAGTGTCCTTCTGTGTCTTTTTTGATGACTTTAGGTTGAAAATCAATTTTATCTGATATTAGGATGGCTACTCCACCTCGTTTCTTGGGGCCATTTGCTTGTAAAATTGTTTTCCAGCCTTTTACTCTGAGGTAGTGTTTGTCTTTGGCACTGAGGTGCGTTTCCTGCATGCAGCAAAATGCTGAGTCCTGTTTACGTATCCAGTCTGCTAGTCTATGTCTTTTAATTGGGGAATTGAGACCATTGATATTAAGAGAGATTAAGGCATAGTGATTATTGCCATCTGCCATTCTTGACGCTATCTTTATGTTTGAGTGGTTATCTACTTTTGGGTTTGATTCAAGAAGGTTATTATCTCATTTTTTCCAGGGTGTTGTTTCTCTCCTTGTATTGGAGGTTTCCACCTATTATCCGTTGCAGGGCTGGATTTGTGGAAAGATATTGTGAAAATTTGGTTTTATCATGGAATATCTTGGTTTCTCCATCTATGGTGATTGAGAGTTTTGCTGGGTATAGTAGTCTAGGCTGGCATTTGTGCTCTCTTAGTGTCTGCATGAGATCTGCCCCGGATCTTCTGGCTTTCATAGTCTCTGGTGAGAAGTCTGATGTGATTCGGATAGGTCTTCCTTTGTATGTTACTTGGCCCTTTTCTCTTACTGCTTTTAGTATTCTTTCTTTGTTTAGAACATTCGGTGTTTTGATTATTATGTGACGGGAGGTATTTCTGTTCTGGTCCAGTCTGTTTGGAGTTCTGTCGGCTTCTTGTACGTTCATCAGCATCTCTCTCTTTAGGTTAGGGAAGTTTTCCTCCATAATTTTGTTGAAGATGTTTACTGGCCCTTTAAGTTGCAAATCTTCACTCTCATCTATACCTATAATCCTTAGGTTTGGTCTTCTCATTGTGTCCTGGATTTCCTGGATGTTTTGGGTTACACGTTTTTTGCATTTTGCATTTTCTTTGACTGTTGAGTTGATGCTTTCTATGGAATCTTCAGCACCTGAGATTCTTTCTTCCATCTCTTGTATTCTATTGTTGATGTTTACATCTATGACTCCTGATTTCTTCCCAAGGTTTTCTATCTCCAAAGTTGTCTCCCTTTGTGATTTCTTAGTTGTTTCTACTTCCTTTTTTAGTTCCTGGATGGATTTGTTGAGATCCTTTATTTATTTGTTTGTATTTTCCTGTATTTCTTTAAGGTATTTTTGCATTGCCTCTTTCAGGATTTCTTCCTGATGACCCACGTTCTCCTGCATT
The DNA here is from genome assembly GCA_036184795.1 of Tokudaia tokunoshimensis. Lineage (NCBI taxonomy): Eukaryota > Metazoa > Chordata > Mammalia > Rodentia > Muridae > Tokudaia > Tokudaia tokunoshimensis. The sequence continues at coordinate 130,730,248 of BTHU01000001.1, forward strand.
TCTCTGAGCGATTTTTGTGTTTCCTCCTCATGGGAATCCATCTGTTGATCCATTGTCTCCTGCATTTCTTCAAGCAGTTCTCGTGTTTCCTTTGTAAGGGCATCTAACCGTTGATTCATTTCTTTAAGCAATTTTTGTGTTGCCTCCTTATGGGCATCCGTCTCTTGACCCATATTCTTCTGCATTTCTTTATGCAAATTTTGTGATTCCTTTGTGAGTGCATCTATCCGTTGATTCATCTCGTTAAGCGATTTTTGTGTTGTCTCCTTGTGCGCCTCCATCTTTTGATCCATGTTCTCCTGCATTTCTCTAAGCGATTTTTGTGTTTCCTTTGTAAGGACTTCTAACCGTTGATTCATGGTCTCCTGTAACTCTTTATGAGATTTATTTGTGTCCTTCTTGTGATCCTCTAATAGCATCATGAGAAGTGATTTTAAATCCAGATCTTGTCTTTCGGGTGTGGTGGGGTATCCAGGATTTGCTGCTGTTGGAGAGTTGGGTTCGGATGGTCCCATATTACTTTGATTTCTGTTAGTAACATTCCTACGTTTGCCTTTTGCCATCTGGATACCTCTGATGTTAGTTGGTCCTGCTGTCACTGGCTGTTGGTTGGACCTCCTGTGAGCCTGCAAAGCTATTTCTGCCCCCCCCCCTGGATTACCAGGATTACCAGGATTCCCCTGGATTTCTGGGGCCTGTCTGCTTCTGAGTGACTTTGGAGCCCTAATGTGCCTTGCCCCAAGTGATCTTATATTGTGGAGTCCTTGCACATCCAAAGGCTCAGCCTAGTGGATTCCTGGAGCAGAGGTCGCCAAAGGGAGGCTGGTAGGCTCCTGCCCTGTGCAGGGGTGTGTGATCTCTCCTGGGGGGGGAGGGGGCGACCCTCTGCCAGGCAGAAGTCCCACAGCAGAGCTAGCATGCTGGTTACTGCAGATCCGCCCAGCTCTTGGGAGCCACGTGCACACAATCCGCCCAAGACCCAAGTGATATTATGCCTGTCTGTCTCAGAACCTGGCTGTCCCAACTTCCCAGCCACTGGAGAAAAGATGGCGGAGTGCACTCTGCACACTCTCCGTGGCGCTGCTCACCCTGCAGACGCGATGGCCTGCTGATCTGGCACCCAGAGGACCACAGAGCTGACCCGTTCTTGGGCGCAGACGGAAGCCCCAACAGGCCATGTCCCAAGTGATGTTATATTGGGAGAGAGCCTGGGTACCTGTCTCTTCAGTGCAGTCAGCGGGAACAGAGGTCGCGGAAGGAAAGCTGGTAGGCTCCCGCCTAGTGCGGGGTCCCTCTGCCAGGCAGAAGTCCCACAGCAGAGCTGGCGCGCTGGTTACTGCAGATCAGCCCAGCACTTGGGAGCTGCATACACACAAGCCGCCTGAGACCCAAGCGATATTATGCCTGTCTGTCTCAGAACCTGGCTGTCCCAACTTCGGGGCCATTTTTATAAGGATGAATTCTTATAAAATTCATAAGCCCATGATTAGGGTCTAAATGGTTCTCAAGATTTGGACGAAATTCAGGTGGCTAGTGCTCCTAAAAGAATAGCACAGGATCACCAAGTTGTTTGACCAGTTTCACTCCAGCATTACAAGTGACTAGGCGTTCATTTCCTTGAAAAAAAAAATAGACCTGCCTAATTGACAATCCTGGTTTCTCCAATGCTTACTCTAAGCTGTGCTTCCTACCAAATTCCATATTTCCTCCTTAAAATTAATGTGTAAACATACCAAATCAAATTCTTATAATGTTTCCTATCCTTTGCACATAGGATTGATTTGCCTGCTACACTCTTCTCTACTGAGAGGCATGCTCTGACTTCTCATCTCTCAATCTATGAATTTTCTTAGATTTTTTTCATTTTATTTTATAAGTGTTTTGTCCTTGTGTATGCCTGCACACTAGGTATATGCCTGGTGCCTGGGGAGTCCAGAAGAAGGCATCAGATCCTCTGGAATTTGGAGTTATAATTGGAGGGTTGTGGGCTGTCATGGCTGGTCTGGGAATTGAACTCCAGGTCCTCTGGAAGAAACGCTCATAACCCTGGAACCAACTCCCCAGCTTGTCAACATGTAATCTATAAACAACTGTCTTTTACATTACATATTCAGCTCTGTACATCCCAGAACCTGAGAGGATTCCCTGAGATCTGGAATCAAGTTTTGTCAACCAAGATACAAATGCAGTAGGCAAAGGAAGGGGATTAAAAGTTCCCACTGATACACATGTTAATAAGTCTGACTATGAGGTAAGGTTGAGGCTAGTGATCCAAATGATTCTTTACTATTACTCAAGTTATTCTCTGCAAAGAGAAAAAAAGGATGGGCTGTTACAGCAGGTAAGCAAGCCCCATGGCTCTGCAGAAAAGGGATGTAGCTATGGTTACTGGATACATGACTTACTAGTGTGGATATTAATTACATCAGCAAGAAAAGACTGCATCCTAAGTGAGGTAATCCAGTCACAAAAGAACACACATGGTATGCACTCACTGATAAGTGGATATTAGCCCAGAATCTTGGAATACCCAATACACAATTCGCATATCAAATGATACCCAAGAAAAAGGAAAAACAAAGTATGGATACTCTGGTCCTTCTTAGAAGGGGGAACAAAATACCCACAGAAGGAGATACAGAGACAAAGTGTGGAGCAGAGACTGAGGGAAAGACCATCCAGAGACTACCCCACCTAGTGATCCATCCCATATACAGTTACAAAACCCAGACACTATTGTCGATGCCCACAAGTGCTTGCTGACTGGAGCTGGATATAGCTGTCACCTGGGAGGCTCTGCTAGTGCATGACAAATACACAGGGGGACACTCTCAGCCACACATTAAACTGAGCAAAGGGTCCCCAATGGAGGAGCTAGAGAAATGACCCAAAGAGCTGAAGGGGTTTGCAGCGCCATAAGAGGAACAATGATATGAGCTACCCAGTACTCCCAGAGCTCCCAGGGACTAAACCATCAACCAGATAGTACACATGGAGATACCCATGGCTCTAGACGCATAGGCAGCAGAGGATGGCCTTGTTGGACATCAAAGGGAGGAGAGCACCCTGGTCCTGGAAAGGCTTGATGCAGCAGTGTAGGGGACACCAGGACAGGGAAGCAGGAGGGGGTTGATTGGGGAACAGGGGGAGGGGAGATGGCTTATGGGACTTTCGGGCGGGGGGACCCGGAAAGGGGAAATCATTTGAAATGTAAATAAAGAATATATCTAATAAAAAAAAGAGAGAGACTTCTGTGGTACATAGCTTTGGGTGAACCAAATCTTTAGAAATCCATTCTGTTTAATACAAACCAGTTATCCAAAACCTAACACAGAATCATGTGGGTGATTATTTTTTCTAACTCTGAACCCACTCTTTGTCCACCTCCTCCTCAGCTGCTTTTGGAAGGAAAAGGATAAAACATACCTCTGAGAGGTTTCTATACCAGAAGGGGTCTGGAGATCGTGGAAAATTGTATACCCATGTTGGGAGGAATTTGGAGAGGGGCTCAACATTACTATTTTTATTCATTCAACTAAGTCACAGTATCCCTCACTTTCCAACAAGGAGGGAAAAGTGAGAACAAGATCAAAGTCTGGTCAGTCTGACAGAACCACTGGGAGGAAGGATGATGCAGGAGACAGACACCTTGGCCTGGGTATTCTGTAGCACTGAGAGTTACCTGAAGAGAAATGAATGCTGGCGTGAAAAGGTGCTATCAAGTGTCCCTTCTCTATCTCCCCACAGCTGTACTTCTCTACTCTAGCTGGCCTGAACCAGAGTCTTTGATTTCCTGGACTGCTAAGCAGGAGTATATAGCAAAAGCCCCTAATTTTCATTTTCATTCTGTTAGTGGGAAGGAAGCAACAGTATCCAAATGATGTAGCTTAGATGATATTTATGATGGCAAAGGAAAATAAAGGGAACCCAAAGAATAGGATCATTTGAATGGATTCAATACTTGATGCAGAAGGGGACCTCTTGTTTGACATCTTCTCCTCTTCGACATGTAAATTGCCCTCCGGACCTGTGTGTAGGCTAGCAAAATCCAAGTCTGCTAAGGAGGGTGGAAAAGCCCAGCTGTGGCGAGAGACTCAAGTCTACAAGCCTGCTTAGAGACCATTTCCTAACACAACATTGCCACCTATTGGATGGGGCTGAGAGGTACATTCCTTCCAAACAGGCAACCAGGCTCCCATGTCAAAAACAGACAGGAGGTCCCAAGGAGGCTTTCTTCTCTTGGCATCCTCTTTGGACGATGACTCAATTGATATTTCATAACAAAGAAAGTATGTCATTTAAATATATTAGTTTAATCAAGATCTTATCCTGCATAGTCTTAGTGTTATTGATTTAACCAAGAAACAACCAACCATCCCAACAAACAAACAAAACATGAGAGCCTTGCAGAAGGCAATTTACAAGTTTTTCACTCTGAATTCACTAAACAAAACACAACAGGGGTCCTGGCACATGCCCACATTTCTTATGGAAAGAGATCAAACCCAAGGATAATCAGAATATATGAACACCCGAGTTATCCTAGGATCTTTATCCAGAGATGGTAGAGGGACATTATCAAATCTCCCATACCTTACCAGGAAGAAGGATGTATGCCACTTGATAGATTTTTGGGTCAGTGAAGAAGGACAGGAATGTGGTTACCATTTAAGTGATGTGTCCGAGCCTTTCTGGATACTCTTTTGACCATATTTGATGGCTCATTGGCAGTTTTATCCACTTGAGGAAAGCATGGCAGACAGAATCTGAGACAGCCAAGGAAGGAGATTTTGGTCATGACACCATAGAAGATGCCAATACTGGGAGAAATGCTAGATAAGGATGCGGGGAATGACATCAGCAGAGAGATGCAAATGAGATAAAAACATGTGATCATATTATTGAATACAGAAAAGCATTCAGCAAAATTAAACAATAATTCACAAGCACTCTCAGCAAACTAGGAATAGAGCTTAATTTCTCAATATGATAAAGAACTTTAAAAACCCTACATCTATTATGATATGTAATAGGAGACCTAAATGCATTCCTGCCAAGACCAACATGAGGTAATAATGTTTACTGTCACTACTCCAATTCAATACTAGAAGTCCTAGCTGATGTAATACAAGAAATAAATAACATGTGGATTAAGAAGGAAAAGAAAGGCTCTTTGCAGAATACATGTTTGTCTATGTATTTTTTAAAGTCCTAAATAATGAACAATAGCTACAAAAACTTGCTGGGACTGATGAATGAATGATTTAGTTCATTGTTGATGTTATAACAAAGTACATGAGGCTGGGGCACTTTACTTTCTTTTTTTGTTTTTATGTGTGTGGATGTTTTGCCTGCATGTATGTCTGTGTACTATATGTGTGTCTGGTGCCATGTAGCCAGGAGGAAGTTGTCAGATGCATTGGGATTGGAGTTACAAACAATTGTGAGCTGCCATCTCTCCAGCCCTGGTCTGGGTTATTTTTGAATAGTAGAAATTTGTTACTGTATCTATGGAGACTGGGAAATCCAAGATCTAAAGACTTTCATCTCTGGGAATGCTCACTGCTTCCAAGATGGTGCCAGTTGTTGCATCTTTTGATGACAGAATGTGGAAGGACAAATGGGTTGAATCTTTAATGGAGTACTAATGTCACTCATTACAGCTCAGCCTGTTAATCTCATTCCATTGAGCCTTAGGTAACATCTTACCAACATGTACATTCTGGAGGGATATATTTTCATCCCAGAGTGGAAATTAGAGCAATTATAGAGTTAACAGATAATAACAAAATTCTTATTTACCATTAATTAGCAATTGGAATTTGACATTTAAAACAATGTTTTTGACTCTGAGTATGTCCTATTTATATTATTCCAAGATAGCTTATTATTACAGTTTGTGAATCAACAGTATATACTACTGATAGGGAGTGAACACATATATCAGTAGAATTGTATACAGAAACTGGAAATGGATAGGTTTACAGAATATTTCCAGATGTCTTTGACAAAGATACCAAAGAAGTTCAGATGAAACATTTCCATAAATCACACTGGACCAATAAGTCCTCAAAGTCCCAACAGAAGAAAAAGGCAGGGAGGGAGTGAGGGAGGGATCATTTTTCACATGATAATTAATTAAAAATATACCACAGATCTACATATAAATTGTAAAATCTTAAGCCTTATAAGGAGAAACAGAAAAGTCATCAAATCTAAAAGACAGTCAAGCAATTCTTACATTTAATACAAAAATGGAAGCCAGAAAGTTATGAAAAACAAAACCCTGTTAAGGATGAAAAGAGGCTCCAGCTTGATAGAAGATATTTTCAAGTCAAGTATTCATAGGTTTTCATTGAGGATATTTTTAATGTTCTCACTTCATTTAAAAATAAGCCAAACACATGAACAAACTTTTCACAAAGAAGATGCAGAAATCAAGTAGTCACATAGGGAAACACTAAATAAACATCACTATTACTAACATTCGGCATGTTCACACACATTAAAAGCTCAAGAAATATCATGACAGCCCTGATAGGAACGTTAAAATAAAGTATACTGATAATAAGATTTGCAAAATGGCCCAGTGGCTAATAGAGCTTGCCACACACCAGATAACCTGAGTTCAATGCCCAGGACCCACATAATGAAAAAAAAAAGAATTGACTCGACAAAGTTGTCCTCCCCTCTCCACACTATAGTTAGTGCCTCCTCACAATGATGATGATGACGACAACAACGACGATGACGACGACGACGACGACGATGATGGATATGAGGAGATAGAGACTAGATGTTGAGTACATCGCCAGGTCAAAGGGAGGAACCGCACAACCACACTAGAAAACTGACTACAAATTAATGGCTGGGGAGGTCCGAGGTCCTAGGTCCTAAGGGAGAAGATGCCACTGCTATTTCCTAAACAGACTTATGATCAAAATTCCTTCTCAATATTTATGTTTGTGCCCATAAGACCTAGGCAGAAGCTTCCTTTAAAATATGAGTATTAATCAACGCAGAGACTCATATTCGGTCAAAGTGTTGAGAACAATAATAACCCACACCTGTTACTAGGCTTCTTATTTGATAAATAAACAGTCAATAGTGTCTGGGGGTAGTTCTAATTAAACCCATTTAATGTATGTACATATATTATACAACATCCAGTGGGTACAGAATATAGGGGTTTATTTCTTTGTTTCATATTGACTTTCAAAAAGCAGTACATTTCAGCCTGCTCTGATTTCTACAAAGACAGCATGAAGTTTATACCATAAACGCATGCTTCCCTTGGCACTGGCTTTCAGTAGTCACAACTGTGTGGCATTTGACCAGCAGAGAGCATGAAAGCTCTAGGGAGCTGGTGCAAGCAGACAGAGGGCGTGGCTTCTGCATATTAGACACACCTCCAGGATTCTGGCCTGGATGAGGCAACAGCTGGCCAGCAGAAGGCGTGGAGCTGTGCGTGCCTTTGTGCGCCAGTGTGGGTTTGACAGTGCGAGAAAAACCCTGGTGAGACACAGCTGTAGAGTTCTGGCCGCGGATACAGCCGGCGCTGCGCTGAAAACAAACAGAAAGTTAGTGGCTGCAAACCCGGGCCCCTGCGGTGGCCTCTAGGACCCGGATGGCACGCGTGATCTCGAGATCGGGGGACCAGGGAAGCCTCCGCGGGCGCGAGCTCGCCTTCTGGAGCGGCGACTCCAGAAAGCCACTGAGCGGATTCTTGGGGGCGGGGGGGGGCGAAGCTGTGCAACAGCGTTCGCCTTGCTCCTAGCAGAGAGAGGGCGGAGGGCGTGACCGTGCGGCGCGACCCACGCGGGCGCCCGCGGAGCCCGAGGCGCAACTGGTGCGAGGCGGGTGCAGCGGCGCGCTCGGGCGGCGCGCCCCCGGGTGACTTTGCAAGGCGGGGCGGCGAGTGCGCTGGGCCGGGCCTTTGCTTGAAGTCGCTGGACCCCTCAGAGCAGTGGCAGCGGCGGCTGAGCCCGGAGGAGCTTAGTCTTAGGCGGGCAGTCCCGGGATCTGCGTCCCGGTGCTTATGACTCCCTCATGGGTCGCAGCTGAGGCTTCCCGGGAGGCGGTGGCGCCGGAGACCGGGTGTGCAGGGATGGGGAAGGGGGCATCTCAGGGCTCTTCATGCTCCAGACCTCAGCCCTGGACCCTAGTGGTGTAGGAATGGCTGAAAGAGCATGACCACTGGTATCCCAACAGCCCTGCTGTAAGGCACCACTTCAAGGTGGTGGTGAGCACAGGTCGCGCCGGGGTCAGCATGATGCTGGGCCAGGTGGAGAGCCAGATTGCCCCCTACATCATTGACCTGCAGTCCGTGAACCAGTTCCACCAAGACACGGGTGAGCCATCCACATCCCTGACCTGTCCGCTGTGTCTCACCCAGTGGACAGCTTTGCTTACTGAAGTCAGTGATAGGTGTTGAGGGCAAGTGCTTCCCTTCCCTAGATCCTCACAAGATCCCAAGACCACCGCCAAGCAAATATCCTTGCAAATAATTTAAAGTGTCTTGATTATGCAAATCCAGCTTCAACCTAGCTGCTGGAGACCCCATTATGCCCCCCTCAGCCCCTAGTGACCCTTTGCACAGGAACTCTAGGGCTTTGAAGCTCCCAGGAAATGCTGACTCTTCAGCAAGATACTGCTGGAGTTCCGGTGACTGCTCACACCTTAGCTGACTCTGCTTTGCCTCAAGCACCTTTGGGGCTACCATAGACCTTGCCTTCCCACTGACAGCTCCTGGATGTAAGACTTGGGAAGCCATAGGGATCCCCAGTCTCTAATTACAGTCTAGTGTGTGAAAAGTGCTGGAAAATTACTGGGAAGAGAGATTGGAGCCAGGGATTCCAGAGCTGGAGCATCCTGGATGTGGTGGAGCGAAGAGGGCGGAGGCCGGGACTCTGGAATGCTTGGCAGAGAAGCTGCTCTCTTGGTCCACAGAGTACAGGACAGAGTGAACATTCTGCAACATTCTCCACCAGCCTGCAGAGTGGAGAATGTCTTTGCCAGCTATGCCTCAGACAGGGGCTTGGCATCTAGAATATATAAAGAACTGCAATAATTAAACTCCAAAATGGCTAGTCAATATATTGGCCAATGAATGGAAGACATGGTTCACAAAAGTAGAACCACAAATGGACACAAAGGATTAAAAAGGCATTCAGCATTCTTAGTTACCAAGGGAATGAAAATTGAAGCTACGTTTTAGATTCCATCTTACCCTAGTGACAGTTACTAAGATAAAGAAAAGAGACAACAGTGCTGTTGAGGATGTGAGGAAATCTTAGTCCCTGTTGGAAGTAATGTAACCTAGTACAGCCATTCTATAAATTAGTATATGTTTCTAAAAAATTAAAAAACAGAACTTCCCTATGATCCAGATATACTTCTGAGTGTGTGCCCATATTATATACATACATACATACATACATACATATATTTTTTTCTACCACAGAGATACCTGCACATTCACATGTATTGATTCTCTATTCACAATAGCAAAGGAATGGAACCAACCCAGACGGAGCCAACAGATGAACGGATAAGGAAAATGTGGCACATATATAAATGGAATTTATTCAGCTGCAAAGAAAAATGAAATCACAAAACTTACAGGAAAATGAATGACTATGGGAATTGGAAACAAAACCCTTCCAGATTTAGACAGACAACACATCTCTCATATGTGGATCCTAACATAAATTCTGTCTGTCTGTATATAAGTTGGGGTGAATTCTGAGTATGTAGGCTCTGAAATCAGAAAAGAGTGCACAGGGAGGGAAAGGAAGTGTTGCAGAAATAGAGGGAGGGCACAGGAGAGATGAATGTGGAAATGGAGGGTGTGTGTAAGGTACAGTGAGAGTGAGGATATGGGGGGTAAGAGAGGTGAGGTGATTCAACAAAAATAAACGTTTGAAACTGGCACAATAAAACTTAATTCTGTGTGTTAATTATTAATTAAAAATAAACTATTTAAAAAATAAAACTATGAAAACTGAGAAGTACAGACAAAGATGCCTCTTATATTGTTCTTTTAAAATAAAAGTAAGATTTTGGGGAGTCCTAAGTTTCCAAAACAGAAAAATGGTTAAATAAATCATGAATTTCTGTATCACAATTCTGATCATTATGCAGACATTAAAGCTAGGTTTAAAAATTATTTCCTTTCCCTCCCTCCTTTCCCTCCCTCCTTTCCCTCCCTTCTCTCTCATCTCCACACTCCCTTTGGAACATACTTGTAAAGTTTTCAGTTACCCCAACCCTCATACTTCTTCCTACATGCTATTACTCAGTGGATTCACTTAAGGGGTGTTAACATCAAATTTGGAACCCAGAGAACTGACTTTAAGATTTTTTTGTGCTTCAATGGGGTTTTTATAGTATTCATAATGCTGTGTAAAAGAAAAACTGGAAAACTATCCACACTTTGCTCTGCTAAAAATCACAAGATAAGTGAAGTATGGGAGTTGCTGTATTCCCTTCTGACACTAGCAAAAATGAGCAGTTTTCAAATCACTGACCAGTAAAACACTGACTAAAGTTGTTTAGTGAAGAGTTTGCACTTGGGAGATGGTTGCTGGTAGAGTGCCTGCCATGTAATTAGGAGGACTTAAGTTCTGATCTCCAGCACCCAGTTAAATGTGGGACACAGCTAAGCATGCTTGTTATGCTAGTTCTGGGAAGAGAGAGAAAGGAGGAGATCCAGGGCTTGCTGCCCAGACAGTCTGACCAAACTGAAAAGTTCTGGGTTTAAAAAATAAGGTAGAGAGTCATTGAGGAAGACACTTAACTTCTGGCTTCCATATGTATGCACAACGGGATGAGCACTCCCCATTATGCAGAGGAACATGGACACACACACACACACACACACACACACATATTTACATTTAAGTATCAATGATACTTAAGAAACTCTGAGAAAAAGGAAGTGTATATGAGGCTAATTGATAGAGATTCTCAGACAGGAATATATATACTAATCCTTGAGAAATGGGGTATATTATATGTTGTCTTCTGTGGGCACATATACCCAAATATATGTATATGTACATACATATACATACATTCACATATTTACATATACAGATATGTAAATATATTGTTGCAAACTCTGCATAACATCGTTTTAATTATTGTAAGTGTGCAATGTAGTGTGTTAAATATATTCACAGGATTTTGTAATTATACCCATTATCTACACCCTAACTATATCATCATTCCCTAATGTGACCTCTTTACCTACTAAACAATAACTTCTAACCTCCGCAGCTCTTGGTAACCTCTATTCCACCTTCTGTGTCTGTGAATTTGCTTCCTCTACACTGATCCCCTAAGTGGGATCATATGGTATTTCTCTACTGTATCTAGCTTATTTCATTTAATACAATGTAGTCAGGATTCATCCATATTATACCAAATATGAAACTTTTATGCCTTTATGGCTAAATAATACTCCATCACATGTGTATACCCACACATCCCCTAATTCCTGGTCACCTGGTTTCACAGCTCAGTTTCTGAGTGACAGTGGGATTTCTTGGAGCAAAAAGTTGTCCAGTCTTTTGGAAAAGTGCCCCAAATGTACACAGTTAACTTCCCAGTTATAGAGGGAAGGCCTGATATGACACTGTTTTGAGTTTGCATAGCTAGGTAAACATGTTCTGCCTAACGGTTTCCTAGAAGCCAGATCAAAGCACCCTTTGGTTCCTGTACTCTGAGGGTAAGCCTCAACGCCACCATCTATTACTGCTGCTTCTCCAGCTGGCTTCTGTAGAGACTGACAGAGGAGACAGCTTTGCAGGTGAGGACCAGGAGAAACTGACACATGTGACTCCTCATCTCCTTTGACTTTCTACTGAAGGGGATGAATCAAAATATTCCTGTTGGATAAAGATAAAAATTGTTAGAACTCATTGGTTATGGAAATTTTGTTAGGGAAGAAAGGAGGCTTTTCATTTAGTAAGATTTAGGAAACTGTCAAATACAGAGCAACCTGCTGGGATCTGTGAGAAATTCTTGATTGAGTGGAAGAAGGATTTATTATGAATTGATAAATATGAAGACACTGAAAATATCTATTTGTAGATCTGTGACAGTAAATGTATTTGAGGCTAGAAAGAAGTGTGCTAATTCAAGTGATTTGAGACTATGTGTGTTTGTGTGTGTAAATATTTTATAGCATACTAAAGATGCTGGATATTAGATTTCTCTTTGAATTACTAATATTCAGATAAATGAATCTCCCTATTTAAAATCACAAAGATACTAACACTTTGAAAAGGGGAATTGATTACTCAAATCATAAAAGATATGAATTTTAAAACTCTCATCTATAATACAACTCTATTATTAAGGATTCCTAATTAAAAATATTTACCATCATATCTATGAATGTAGATAGAGAGTGACATGTCTCTGTTATGTACAATTTATCATAGAGAACATTTTTCCATGAATTGTGTTCTTTGGATAAATTTCAAACACAGAAATGGTTTCATATTGAGTCTCCAAATGCCATTTACATTTAATTCTTGCAGTACTCTGATATCAAATTTCAATTTGCTTCTTATTTGCATACAATTTCTGAGGTTCTGTCACCAGCACTGAAAAGGAGAATAAATTTAAACAAAACAAAACAAAAGGAATACAAATGAACCGTCCCAAGCCCACTGTACTTCAACGCTTCTGGCTAGGACTTTTTCTGTGGTTAGGATATATTGTATGAGAGAAGAATAAATAAACAGAATAAGAAAGGAAAGACTGTTTTATACATAGAGAGTGTAAGGGTCAGTGAAAGGCCTGCCTTTGCCCATTGTAATTGGTGAACAAACACAGGTAAAAGGTCACACAGAGAAGTCTCATTAGTCCGCACATTTCCCAATATGTTAAAGCAACAGGATCAAAAAGCAGGGGGAGATCTTTGGTCACTGGAGCCAATAGGAGCAAACTCTTGCCAGCACTGTTGATGCAGATATATATATTCTCCTCGATTATCCAATGAACCAGCAGTGTTCCAAAGGGTCAAACTTAAGAAGGGAAGTCTGTGAACACACTGACCAGAGATCTGGAAGTCAGAGCAAACAGGGAAGGAACCAGTTGGAATTAGTGCTTAAACACTGGTAAGTTAGTTCATGGAAACCAAAAATAGGTCAAGGGCCATTTATAATTGCCAGGAAAGTAGAAGGAATAGAGAGGGAAATGATTTAGGACAAATGTGGTTTTGTCTTGAAAGGCTGAGCTATGCAAACCCCACACCAAAGTCTGACAACTATTCAAGTCCAACAAGATGATTTTTCTTCATTGCTTCTAACAAGATACCCAGTGGTTCCATGGAGCATAGTAACTAATGTGATTTCTAATGACCCATATCTTAGTTAGAGTTTTACTTCTGTGAACAGACACGATAACCAAGGCAACTCTTATAAGGACAGCATTTAATTGAGGCTGGCTTACAGGTTCAGAAGTTCATTCCATTATTATCAAGGCAGGCACATGGAGGCATCCTGACAGGCATGGTACAGCTGGAGTTAAGAGGTCTACATCTTCATCTGAAGGCTGATAGCAGCTAGGGTGAGGGTCTTAAAGCCCACACTCACAGTGACACACCTACTCCAACAGGGCCATACCTTCTAATAGTGCCACTCCCTGGGCCTAGCATATACAAACCATCACAACCTGCTCGGTTTAAAGGTTTTTCAACCTTTAAAGTCCCTACAGACCTTATACCAAGCATCTCCTTCTTGTGAAATCCTGCTGCTCAGGCAGAACACTTAACATGGTCATTGGTCACAGAGTTTGTTTGATCATTTCACTCATTGTCATTAATTCCATAATTTGATAAATTCTGTTTGAAACATGGGTCATAACACAGAAATACCATTTTGTATTACTTAGTTCAGATTCAGTATGCACATCAGTCCCATAAGTCTCTTTTAAGATGGAGTAAGATTCAAGAGAATATTAGAATTGGGGACAAGTAAATAGGTTACAAACACTACTTTGTAGTAGAACAAGCAAGAATGACATTTTCAGTTCAGAAAATATTCTATGTCAAAGGCTATTTCTAAATAGAAAGAGGCTGGCACAGTGGTGGAGTTGATGAGGGTGCTTGCCACCAAGCTTATTACCTGAGTCGGAACTTACATGGTAGAAGAAGAGAATTGACTCCCACATGTCCTCTGACTTCTCCATATGTACATGGTCTGCGTCCCCTCCCCTGACACACAAGTAAATTAAATAAAATGATAAAATATACTGCACTAGTAGTTGGCAATTTGTCACAGGAGTTTAGCCCTATGCAACTGTGTGCTGCTTAAGCGGTTCCTACATGGCTGCTTCATCCTGTCTGGTGCTTGAGACAGAAGCACCCAGGGAAAGCACTTGGGAAAAGGGGAATGGACATGAAGTAGGGGAGAATGTAAACAAGAACTCCAAGGGAACAGACAAATCTTATCTGTCCTTTTATACTTTGGCTTCTTCAGTGGAGTCCTTTTACTTTCTCCTTAGTGGAGCGGAACACACACATGGTAAGAATGACAGGGAAGTCCCGATGGTACAGACCTGGGAGGAGAATGAAGTAGTTGTCAGCAATCTAGATCTACTCCTTTCCAGAAGGAAATGAGCTAAAACAACCAACCAACCACAAAACATACAAAAACAAACAGAAACTGCTGTTCCCAATTTTATCTCCAAATATCTATCTCTTCTTGGGGCTCAGGAGGTGGCTTAGTTAGTTATTGAAGAACGAGTTGAAGAAGTATGAGGTCTTCAGATCCCCATCACTCATGTAAGAATCCAGGTACAATATGCACCTATAATCTTAGTACAAGAAAGGAAGATAAGGGTGGATCACTGGGGGCTTATAATTGAATTAATGGATTTCCTCATAGAACTTGTTTCAAAAAAAATAAGGTTGCACACTTGGAGAAATTGATCAGTGAATAAAGTACTTATAAAGCAACTGTGAAGATCAGAGTTCAGATCCCTAGAATTCACAGAACAGTTGAAATCCTAGTATGCCAATGGAAAAATGAGAGGTGGAGACAAAACCCTGGAAGCTCACAAGGCTAGCCTGGCAGATGCAACAGGAAGAAGTAAGAAACCCTGCCTCAAACAAGATTGTCCTCTGATCTCCACAGATACTTTTACTCATACATACAGAAACACAAATGTGAACATTAGCATATACATAAATGCCATATCCACATGTGTGCTCATGCATACACACACAGAGAGAGAAAGAGAGAGGGGGAGGGAGGGGGAAAAGAGAGAGGAATAGGGAGAGGGAGAGGGAGAGGGGAAGGGGACAGGGAAAGGGTGAGAGGGAGAGGGAGAAGGAGAGAATAAGATTGAGAAAAAGTTCAGAAGATACTTAACATCAATCTCTGGTCTCCATAGGCACTGGCACAGAAACACCGTCTCTACCTCTTCTGTGGTTGGATGTAAATATCTACATTTGATGCTTTCAGCTGCTTGCTGGGCCTCTAGGAGGGTAGTCATGATAGGCCCCTGTTTGTAAGCAGACCATAGCATCAGTAATAGTGTCAGGCCTTGGAGCCTCCCACTGAGCTGGATCTTTTTTTTTTAATTTTATTTTCTAAGTTTTTTTTATTTACATTCAAAATCATTTCCCCTTTCCCGTTTCCTCCCTCCCCGAAAGTCCCATAAGCCCCCTTCCCTCCCTCTTTTCCCCATTCAACCCCCTCTCGCTTCTCTGTCCTGGCATTCCCCTACATCCAGTCTCTCCAGGACCAGGGGTCTCTCCTTCCATCTTCTTAGAAATCTATTGATATGCGAATTGTGTCTAGGGTATTCCGAGATTCTGGGTTAATATCCCCTTATCAGTGACTGCATACCATGTGTGTTCTTTTGTGATTGGGTTACCTCACTAAGGATGATATTTTCTTTTTTATTTTATTTTTTATTAATCATTTCATTCATTTACATTTCAAATGATATCCCACTTCCCAGTTACCCCTCTACCACTCCCACATCCCATGATATCCTGCTTCCTGGTTCCTTTCCACCACTCCTCCACCCCACATCTGCCCTCCTCTTTCCCCTTTGCCTGTATGAGGGTGTTCCCCCATCCACCCACACTCTCCTGCCCCACTGCTCCAACATCCCCCTATGCTGGGGCTTCAAACCTCCCTGGGACCAAGGGCCTTCCTTCCCATTGCTGTGAGGTAAGACCATCCTCTACTACATATGTATTTGGAGCTATGTATCTCTTCAGGTATACTCCTTGGTTGGTGGTCTAGACTTTGCGAGAACTGGCCAACCTTTGTTGTTCTTCCAATGGGGTCGCAATCTCCCTCAGCTCCTCCAGTCCTTCTGCCAGCTCCCCCACCAGGTTCCCTGAGTTCAGACTGATGGCTGCCTCTAAGCATTAGACTCTGCATTGGTCAGTTGCTGACCAGACCTCCCAAGGAACTCCCACACTAGGTTCCTGCCAGCAAGTGCCTCTTAACATGGCAACAGTACTGGGTTTGGCGTCTGCAGACATGATGGATTCCCCAGGTGGGGCAGTCCCCAGCTGGCCCCTCCTTCAGTCTCCAGTCCATTTTTTTTCCCTGTTCTTCCTATGGACAGGAACATTTATGGGTTAAAAACTTTAAGATGGGTGGGTCTCATTTATAACTAAAACCCGTTATATAAAAGAAATGACTGCTAGGGACACTGAAATCCATGAGTCTACCTTCTTCGCTAGACTTCTAAGGGAGAGAAAGAGAGCTATGGAATACTCAATGACATTATAGTCAAGGGACACGAGACCACTGAGATAGTGGTGCTTAATATCAAGACCATTGGAAGCATTTCCCTTTTGCTACTGTGACACAGAGCTACAATTTGGTAAGCCATAGATAATAACTGAAAGTGCTGGAGCCATACTTTCTCCAAGGAATTCATAAAAGAACACACCCTCTCAAAAATAAAAGAACTGCAAGGTAATGCAAGCATAAATATTCAATGTCACTGCCATCTATAGCCACAGTTACTACTTATTTTTTCTCCTATTCATGTTTTTTTTTTCTTTTAATTTTGTCTTTTTACAGAGGCAAGGGTTCTGGAAATAATAGATGCAGAAATACATGGTGGAAATGGTAATGAGGGGAGAGCTCCATGGGTTGGGAGGCCTGACTGGTAACAGTGTCTAGGGTTCTTTTTTTTTTCTAAGTTTTTTTTTATTTACATTCCAAATCATTTCCCCTTTCCCATTTCCTCCCTCCCTGAAAGTCCCATAAGCCCCCTTCCCTCCCTCTTTTCCCCATTCAACCCCCTCTCGCTTCTCTGTCCTGGCATTCCCCTACATCCAGTCTTTCCAGGACCAGGGGTCTCTCCTTCCATCTTCTTAGAAATCTATTGATATGCGAATTGTGTCTAGGGTATTCCGAGATTCTGGGTTAATATCCCCTTATCAGTGACTGCATACCATGTGTGTTCTTTTGTGATTGGGTTACCTCACTAAGGATGATATTTTCAAGATCTGACCATTTGCCTAGGAATTTCGTGAATTCATTGTTTTTAATTGCAGAGTAGTATTCCATTGTGTAAATATACCACATCTTCTGAATCCATTCCTCCGTTGAGGGACATCTGGGTTCTTTCCAGCTTCTGGCTATTATAAATAAGGCTGCTATGAACATAGTGGAGCATGTGTCCTTATTGCATGCAGGTAAAGCCTCTGGGTATATATGCCCAGGAGTGGTATAGCCGGATCCTCCGGAAGTGTCATGCCCAGTTTTCTGAGGAACCGCCAGACTGCTTTCCAGAGTGGTTGTACCAGCTTGCAATATCACCAGCAGTGGAGGAGTGTTCCTCTTTCTCCACATCCTCGCCAACAACTGCTGTCTCCTGTGTTTTTGATCTTAGCCATTCTGACTGGTGTGAGATGGAATCTCAGGGTTGTTTTGATTTGCATTTCCCTAATGACTAAGGATGATGAACATCTCTTTAGGTGCTTCTCAGCCATTAGATATTCTTCAGGTGAGAACTCTTTGTTTAGCTCTGTACCCCATTTTTAATAGGGTTACTTGCCTCTCTGGAGTTTAACTTCTTGAGTTCTTTGTATATATTGGATATTAGCCCTCTGTCGGATGTAGGGTTGGTAAAGATCATTTCCCAGTTAGTTGGTTGCCGCTTTGTCTTTTTGACAGTGTCTTTTGCCTTGCAAAAACTTTGTAATTTAATGAGGTCCCATTTGTCTATTCTTGATCTTAGAGCATAAGCTATTGTACCCCATTTTTAAATAGGGTTACTTGCCTCTCTGGAGTTTAACTTCTTGAGTTCTTTGTATATATTGACTATTAGCCTTCTGTCGGATGTAGGGTTGGTAAAGATCATTTCCCAGCTAGTTGGTTGCCGCTTAGTCTTTTTGACAGTGTCTTTTGCCTTGCAAAAACTTTGTAATTTAATGAGGTCCCATTTGTCAATTCTTGATCTTATAGCATAAGCTATTGGAGTTCTATTCAGGAAATTCTCCCCTGTGCCCATGAGCTGGATCTTAATTTGGGTCTGTCACTGGACTTTTCCTCAGGCTTTTCTCCATTTTGTTCTTGCAGTTCTTTTAGACAGGAACAATTCTGGGTCAGAGTTTTTGACTGTGGGATGGCAACCCCATCCCTCCACTTGATGCCCTGTTTTTGTACTGGAGGTAGAATCTACAAGTTCCCTTTCCCCACTGTAGGGCATTTCATCTAAGGTTGCCTCTTTGAGTCCTGAGAGTCTCTCACCTTACAGGTCTCTGGTATATTCTAGAGGGTCCCCCCACCTCCTACCTCCTGAGGCTGCCTGTTTCTATTCTTTATGCTGGCCCTCAGGGCTCCACCTGTCCCCCTCCCATACTTGATTATGTTCCCATCTTCCCTTCCCTGTCACTTGTCCCACCCAGGTCCCTCCTTCTGTCCCCCCTCCTGTGATTGCTTTCTTCTCCCACCCAAGTGGGATTGAGGCATCCTCACTTGGGTCCTTCAGCTTGTTAACCTTGAGTTTTGTGGATTATATCCTGGGTATTCTGTATATTTTTGGCTAATATCCACTTATTAGTGAGTACATACCCTGCATGTCCTTTTGGGTCTGAGTTACCTCACTCAGCATAATATTTTCTAATTCCATCCATTTCCCTGCAAAACTCATAATGTCCTTGTTCTTAATAGAGGAATAGTATTCCATTGTGTAAATGAAGCACATCTTCTGTATTCATTCTTCTGTTGTGGGACATCTGTTTGTTCCATCTTCTGGTTATCACGAATAAGGCCGCTATGAACAGAGTGGAGCATGTGCCCCTGTGGCATGGTGGGGCATCTTTTGGGTATATGTCCAAGAGTGGTATAGCTGGGTCTTCAGGGAGATCTATTTCCAATTTGCTGAGGAACCTCCAGATTGATTTCCAGAGAGGTTGTATCAGTTTGCAATCCCACCAGGAATGACTCTTTCTCCACATCCTTAACAACATGCGCTGTCACCTGAGTTTTTGATCTTAATCATTCAGATTGGTATAAGGTGGAATTTCAGGGTTGTTTTGATTTGCATTTCCCTGATCACTAAGAACGTTGAACATTTCTTTAAGTGCTTCTCAGTCATTCCAGATTCCTCTGTTGTGAATTCTCTGTTTAATTCTATACCCCAGTTTTTGATTGGGTTGTTTGGTTTTTTGGAGGTTACCATCTTGAGTTCTTTATACATTTTGGATATTAGTCCTCTGCTGGATGTGGGGTTAGTGAAGTTTTTTTTTTCACAATCTGTAGGCTGATGATTTGTACTATTGACTGCATTCTTTGCCTTACAGAAGCTTTTCAGTTTCATGAGGTCCCAGTTATCAATTCTTGATCTTAGAGCCTGAACCATTGGAGTTCAGTTTAGGAACCCATCCCCAATTCCCCTCTCCATGCCAATGTCCCAGAGACCTGGGAAGTGAGAGATACTCAGGACCCCAAGGGAGGGACCTACCTCCAGTAGAAAGACAGGGCATCAAGTAAAGGAATGGGGGTTGCTATCCTCCAGTCAAAAACTCTGACCCAGATTTGTTCCTGTCTCGAAGAACTGCAAAGACCAAAGTGGAGAAGAGACTGAGGGAAAGGAGGTCCAGTGACCAGACCAAATTGAGATCCAGCTCAAGGAGAAGCTCCAAGACCTGACACTATTACTGATGCTATGGTGTGCTTACAGACAGGAGCCTAGCATGACTGCCCTCTGAGAGGTCCAACAAACAGCTGACTGAGACAGAAGCAGATACTTATACCTAACCAATGGACTGAAGTCGGGGACGCCTGTGGTTGAATTAGGGAAAAGCTGGAAGAAGTTAAGGAAGAAGGCAACCCCATAGGAAGACCAGCAATCTTAACTCACCTGGACCTCTGAGATCTCTCAGACACTGAGTCACAAATCAGACAGCATACACTAGCTAATATGAGGCCCTGACACATACAGCAAAGGACTGCCTGGTCTGTTCTCAGTGAGAGAAGACTTATCTAACTCTTGAGAGAGACTTGAGGCCCCAAGGAGTGGGGAGGTCTGGTGGGGTGTGAGTTAGGGTAGAGGTGGGGATATCCTCTTGGAGATGGGTGTAGGGGGAAGAATGGGATGAGGAACTGTCATAGGGTGGACCAGGAGGGGAATAAATAACTGGACTGTAAAAAAAGATTAAAGAATAGTAATAATGATAATAATAATAATAATAATAATAATAATAATAATAATAATAATAATAAAATTAAAATTAACTGCTGCCAAAAAAGGTCAGTACTCATCCATGATTCATTATGTGAAAGGATGAATGTAGAAACATATAGACATTGGGTTCTCATGCTAGTCACAAAGTAAACTTTTAATGAGGCTGTAGCAATTTTTACAGAGGATAAGAAGAGGAGAACTTTTATGTACATGATTATTGCACAACAGGAGGAAGGGCAATTGTAATAGAGGCATCTCAGACCCTAGAATCTGCAAACGTGTGGGAGGTGAGGAAGAGGTCTGTTCTCTTATGCAGTTAGTCTCTTATTTTCTTCAAAGCAAGCCTATGGCAAAAAAGAGGATTCTGTCTGGGAGTGTTGGTTCAGACTGAGAGTGGACCAAAGTTCAGTCATGTGATGAGGGAAAAATTACCTGAAGTTGGGTCAAGTTGGTTTTCCACAAATAGATTCATGGGGATAAAGTTCAGTCGTTTATGAAAAGAACTCAGCAGAACCACAAAGAACTTTGTGCAGGGCAATGGAAAGTACAGCCATACTCCTGATGGGTCAGGAAACATTTCCCCCTGGGCCCTGCCTATTTTGTTGGAAGCTGTTAGGGGCAAGGGGTGCTGTATGTTCAGCAGGGGAAGTAGAGAATTTGACGTGTTTGGTTAATAATTAGTTTCTGAGTGGTTAATGAAGACAGCTCATCATTTTTGAAGCAAAGAATGAGGTTTTTGGAGGGTCCGTATTTATCCCTGTCCTAGGTGTACATGGAGAGCACATGGAGACCCACCTGACTCAGGGAGGGATGGTCCTTGTATTGTTGTTTACCAAATACAAATTAGGTTGTGAGGATCTTTCTTTCTTTCTTTCTTTCTTTCTTTCTTTCTTTCTTTCTTTCTTTCTTTCTTTCTTTCTTTCTTTCTTTCTTTCTTTCTTTCTTTTCCTTCCTTCCTTCCTTCCTTTCTTGCTTGCTTCATTTTTGACAGAGATAGATGAGAAGTTACTTTAAACATACAGATGATGTGACTTAAAGAGAATGGAAACACGGGCAATTATGAATTTGCTCAGAAGGCAAAGTACTATCAAAGATGGCACCATGCATACCCTACCTCCCCATCTCTTGGATTTGTTTCCTTTAAATTTCAACATAACTTACAGGTGTGTGTGTGTGGGGGGGGAGAATGTATATGATCATTGCATGATTAATCTGTGTGACTTTTGATTCCTCTCCTCAGAGGTTTAAGGCCATAAGGATCAAAAGACTTAATCCATTTTATTTTTTATATTGTATGAACTTTTATATTTCTTTTACTTATTCACTTTACAATCTGCTCTCAGCTCCTCTCCTGGTCATTCAATCCCACAATCTTTCCCCCACCCCCCTCTCCTCTTCTCCTCTGAGCAGGTGAAGTCTGTGAGACTAGGCATACCCTCTCCCACTGAGGCCAGACACGGCAGCCCCCACCCCAGAAAAAAATATCCCACAGACAAGCAACACCTTTTTTAAAAAGAAGATTTATCTATTTAATGTATGTTAGTAAACTGCAGCTGTCTTCAGACACACCAGAAGAGGGCATCAGTTTCCATTACAGATAGTTGTGAGCCACCATATGGTTGCTAGGAATTGAACTTAGGACCTCTGGAAGAACACTCAATGCTCTTAACCAGTGAATCATCTCTCCAGCTCAGGCAACAGCTTTTGAGATAGTCACCACTCCAGTTGTTCAAGACCCACATAAAGTCCAAGCTGCACATCATTACATTACATATGTATGGGGAGGCCTAGGTCCAGCCTGAGTATGACCAAGAGTCCAGGTTACTTGACTCTATTGGTCTTCCAGGAGGAGCAGCAGAGATAACTAACTTGGACTCTTGTGAGGATTTCTAAAATCACTTTTTCTGCTGAGTCACAGTGTTTGGGTATAATTCAGCATAGCCAATGCTTTGAAAAGTTGATCTGTTGAAATATATGTTGACCTTAACTGATCTACCTTAATAATGAGCCCTGTGTGTTTTACTGTGTTGAGACTTTAGACTACTTTATTAATGGTTCCTGATTATGAATGCATAGATATGTGTTGATTATTTTGGAGAAATGCCAATTAGAGTCTTGCATTATAAAATTATTATGTAAGATTATACATTCACTTTGGACAAAAGATAAGGATTTACTTACAAAGTCAAATACATGCAATGTAGCTCTAGAAATAAAAGATGATCTCATGAATGTGTATATTCACTAGCATGATAATTTTATTAATGACTGCCTATAAACCATAACAGACTTGTCCATTTGAAGATTAAAGAATAAAGAAGTTCTGATTCATGCATACATGAATACTATCCACTGATAAATGTACTGCTGAAATATAAAAAACAAATTGCATTTTATCACTTAAAAAGTGTCAAAATATTTTCTAATATACCATATATTGAAAAACACAACACAATTCTAATACAGATTTAATATATAAATATATACTATATAATTCCATTTGATTGACATATTGTTGAAGGAGAATTTCAGAATCAGAAAACAACTAATGATTTCTTGAGCCAAAGAGTCAGATAAAGAGATTTATGGGAATGAAATGAACATTTTGATAGTGCAGAAATGATCTGCATTATTATTATGTATCAAGGTTAAAGAATATCTACTACCTGTCTGATTGTCTGTCTATTTATCATCTACTATTATCTATTCCTATCTATCATCTATCTATTATCTATCTATCTGTCTGTCTGTCTATCTATCTATCTATCTATCTATCTATCTATCTATCTATCTATCTATCTATCTATCATCTGTGAATTATCTATTTACTTTCCATCCATCTATCCATCTATCTGTTGATCTATTTATCTATATGCAAATTTCTAATACCATTAACTCTGTTAGTGGTTCACTATAGCATCATTATAATCTATATGGAAGGGCTCAGAGAAAACACATTTTGTTTATTATTTTTGTTGTTAATATCAAACAAAGATATGATTCATTTAGGTAATAAGTTAGGCAGAAGATTGCAAGCAAGCATAGAGCTAAGTACTTTGCGGTAGACTTAAAGGCCACTATCTTGTTTAAAATGACCTCACTTACCATGTGCTAGTGACACAGATAACTCCTCCCATCTTAATCCTTTTAATTTTGCTTCAAATACACAGCTATTTGTGTAGAAGAAGGGTTACTCAATGGAATAATCAGTGTATGTATCTGGTACTTGCATACCATGCACAACAACCTAGGTTCAAGCCTCCAAACTAACACACACACACACATACGCACGCACACACACAAACATAAAAGCAAAAGTTTATCATATATGCTTTGAGAATAGATCTATTAACTTCTTATACCCTTTATAGCTAGAATTGTATATGGCACAAAAATTGAAAGCAGAAACTTCAGAAATACTTTTGAAGTTGGAAAAATAACATTCATGATCATGTTAGACAGAAGCACTTGCCATTTCGTCTATGTAGTGAGTTCAGTAGAGAAGGCACCCATAAAACAGTGTGAATATAGCTCATTATGAACTAGAACTGCCCATTGTGTCTGCAAGTCTTCCAGTTATTCTCATTCTTTGATTTCCTTTTTGAAGTTTTTGAAACTTGCTTATATGAGTACTATGTTTTCATAATCTCCTCTCCCCCTCCTTCTTCCCATGTCCTTGGGCCCCACACCAACTTTCTTAAGTTCATGCTCTCTTACTCTTTGTTAAGTATATGCACAGACTTGACCATATATATGGAAATTTATAAACATGACTTTCTGCATTTGTTTAGTGTTGTTCACATTTGTTTAGGGCTGACTTCTTAGGGTTGGGTAACCTATGGGGGGGCTCATTATTGGAGAAGACTGATTCCTTTGTTCTCATCAGCCATCAATCATCTGTAGATCTTCATATAGGGAGACTTTTTGTGAAAATTCTTCCAGTCACACTGGCATGTTAATTGACATTGCCTTCTTCTTTAGGTCTTGTTTTGGTAACCATATTGCTGAGATTTCCTAGGTATAGCTTCTTTCATATATTGTCTTAGTCACTGTTCTGTTGCTGTAAAGGGACACCATGACTATGGCAACTGTTATAAAGGAAAGCATTTAATTGGGGCTTGCCTACAATTTCAGAAAATTAGACTACTGGCATCACGGCAGGAAGCATGGCAGCATGATGTTTATGATCACTTCAGACAAAGGTACCTGTCTTTTCTTCCACATAGTGAGAAGTTTAGCAGAGGAAGAACCCAGGAAACAGTAGGAATCTACCTCAAATTGTGAAATAGTGTCTGTCAGTCACAGTGTCAGACATGGTGCTAGAGAAGGAGCTGAGAGTTCTACAACCAGATCCAAAGGCAGCAGGGACAGTAAGAGTAAACCACTTGGCTTGGCTTGGGTTTCTGAAACCTCAAAGCCCACCTCCAGTGGCATACTTCCTTCAATAAGGCTATACCTCCTAATCCTTCTAAATAGTGCCACTCTCTAATGACTAAGTATTCAAAAATATGAGCCTAAGGTGGCCATTCTTATTCCTATCACCACATACATAGAAGACACAATCTCACAGCAGATGTCTTTGACATTTCTTAATTCTTCTTTTAGGATAAGGTAGCTATCAAGATGCTCCATTTGAGAAGTTCACAGATGCTGCAGATGTTGGAGAGCTCCTTAAGGAAATACCTTCCTGAGTCCTTAAAGGTGAATGTGGAATGTTCTCAGGGAAATGGACTATTAAGTGTCTAAGAAAAAGGTGGGAAAGGGAAGGAGGATTTACTGAGCTGTGTTCTGGGTCAGGTATTGACTTTGTGACCTAAAATTTAGTTGAGGTCTCCCCAAGGCATGGGAAGCATGCTATACACATTTAAAAGAAAATAAATCTCTGTTGTGGCAGAGCAAGATCACATCATAGTGAACGGCAGTGTGATGATTTGACCTAGATGATCTTTGCTGACTCAACATTCCCTTGTGCTCACACAGGAATTGTTTTATTTAACACTGGATGTTTTTCAGAGCTGCAAGTTGACAAAAGCAAGTGCATTAATGTTTAATATTTTCCCAACTGATAACATGATAAGAGGTTAACATGTGTGCTTCTCAGAACTAATAAATCAATTCCTGCTTTGCTAATGTTCAAAGAATTACATGTAATTTGGGTTGAGCAAGAAATTGTGTTTTAGGAATGTATCAATAACTTTATATAAGATAGCTTTCCCCATAACTAAGTATATTACAAATGGACTGGAATATTACTAGGGATAAGGAATATCTTTGTATTGCAGTGTCAATGTTAATTTATTCAGAGAAAATTAAATCTGCTAGAAATTACACTCATAGAAATGAAGGCTCAGCATATGAGAACAAAGCTGGCAAAACTGAAAGAAAAATAAACCTACATGTAAAATAGAGGGTAATATTCTTCCTTCCATTAATTATAAATGTGACAGAAATGATATAAACAGAGTGAAGACCCAAGAAACATTAGGAGATCACTATATTAACTGACACTTAAAGAATACTTTCCTTAACAACAGCAGAATCCCCATTCATAGGATGTTGTCCAAGACAGAACTCATATACACACAATAGGAATTTAAAATTATTCAAATCATATTAAGTGTGTTCTTTAAAGTAATGGAACTTGGGGTCCATGGAGATGCTCAGTGAGTAAGAGTTCTTTTTTTTTATGTGTGTAAAAATAGTCGTAGGGAATCCCTACCACTCAACTAAAAGGTCAGGCATGGCCATGTACACCTAAATCGCCAGTGCTCTCTGCTCTAGAGAGAGGAGGATAACAGAGACTTACTAATTGCTAGCCTAGCTTCAGATTTAGTGAAAAACCCTGTCTCAAGGGGACAAGGTAGAGAGTGATAGTGTAGCACACTCAATGTCCTTTTGCATCTCTCTCACCTCTGCAGACATAGAGGCATGTACAGCTGCACACCTCTCTCTCTCTCTCTCTCTCTCTCTCTCTCTCTCTCTCTCTCTCTCTCACACACACACACACACACACACACACACACACACACACACATTCATACACACATGTACATAAATACACTTAGAGGGGGCTGGAGAGATGGCTCAGTGTTTAAGAGCATTGACTGCTCTTCTGAAGGTCCTGAGTTCAAATCCCAGCAACCACATGGTGGCCCACAACCACCTGTAATGAGATCTGATGTCCTCTTCTGGTATGTCTGAAGACAGCTACAGTGTACTTAGATATAACAATAAATAAATAAATCTTTAAAAAAATAAATACACTTAGAAGGAATTAAAGTTAAAATTGAAAATTGTACATGCAAATTTTCTGCAAATGATTCAAGAAATAATAAGCTATGGTTAATGTAAAAAGGTAATTTAGACTAAGTAAATTGAATGACAATGGAGGTATAGCAGTAGCTGAAGCATTGATTAATGGGAAATATATAGCCTTAACTTTTCTTTTTACTAAAACCATAAAAGTGATCTTAAATACGTGGTTTGTTCCTACCACAGAAACTGGAAAAAAATATAGAACTAATAAACCCACTAGGAAGCAGAGAAAAACAAATTGTACAAGGAAAAAATATGCATTCAAACAGAAATAAATGAATGAGTGATAAAAAAGGGAGTGGGTGGATGGGTGGGGGAGCACCCTCATAGAAGCAGGGTTTATAGGGGATGAGAGAGGGGGTTTGCAGAGGGGAAACCATGAAGGGGATAACATTTGAAATGTAAATAAATAAAATAACCAGTACAATTTTTTACCAGTACAATTTTTAAAAAATTAAAAAAAGAAAAAGATGTTAGAACTAAACTGACGTAGGATAAAGAAGATAAACATCTCCTACATGAAAAATTAAACATGAGACATCACTAAAAATCCAATGAACATTATAAAAATAACAGGGATGTTGGATAATTGACAATGTACTCATAGATTTCAGATATGTTGTTGTTATATGAAAAGCTCAAATTAACATAGTTTGTTAAAGAAGAATATACAATCTCAATAGCCCTACATATATGTATGTGAAAGCATTGTGACAAAGGAAATGCTTTCTCTAGATGGCTTCACAGGGTTTTTATATAGCATCCATAAGAAATAAATAATACCAACCACATAGAACATTAGTCAGCTTGTAAAAGAGGAGGAAGCACTTCTAAATTCATTTTATGAAGTCAGAGTTACCCTGGTAACAAAACCAAAACTATCAATAGAAAACTATAGCTCTGTATTCACCATTAATATAAATACAAAAGTTCTCAAAAATACTATCAAGATATATTTAAATACTAAAATTGATTCATGTTTAGTCAATACAAATCACCATGTCAATACACTACTGAATAAAAATCATATGATCATTTGTGTTTGTTTTATGAGATGGAATTTCACAATGTATCCCAGACTGCCTACAATTTACAAGTAATTTATGATGACCTCAAACTCATGGCAGTTCTCTGCTTCAGACTTGAAAATTCTGCAATTACTGATATAAACCCCCATGACTAGGTGAGACAAGATATCACCAAGTAATCCAAGCTGTTCTTTAACTCACCATCATCTGTCATCATCCCTCTGAGTGCCTAGATTACAGGTGTACAACTCCAAACCTTGCTTGATCTTTATTAATAGGTAAAGAAATATGTGACAAAATGTTCAATGAATATGAAACTCTGTAAACTAGGAAGAAAGAGAATTTGTTGAACTTGACAAAAAGCATGTAGGCACGATGTAAAGATAAGATCTTTCTCTATAGCAAAGAAAAGGAATATTATTACTTAAGATGGATAACTAAGCAATGTTATCTATTTTCATTAATCTTATTTAATGAAACATTGGTGACCTAACCACCATATAAGTCAAGAAGAATAAAGTAATGCCTATTGTTGGCAGAAGGAAGTAAAATATATTGTGTTCTCCATGGTCATGATCATCTAAAGGGTCTACAAAACAATTTTCTGGACATAAATTTAACAAGGTTAAAGGCTTAAAGATCAATATACAAGTAGTTTAACTCAACTCTATTTGCATACATTAGCAATTAATGAACAATTAGAATCCAATATTTAAATTAAGTACCATTTGCAATAGCACAAAACAAAACAAACAAAAAGCTGAAAATCCCCACCAAACATCAACCACCCAAAGCATTAGGTAGAGGCTCCTGTTGTTTTACATTTTCTCTTGTTAACTACTGCTATACCTGGATTCTTGTGGACAACAGGAAGAAGATATGTTTAATACAACTATTATACTGAGTGTTAGGATGAGAAATATGTAGAGCATAGCATTCTATTTACTTTCCCAGCATCTCTGACAACCTCCATAGCTGTCATTCATAGACTAAGCCACATAAGTTTCCTGCAATCCCAAGTCACTGCTCCTTCTGATTAGACGGGAAAGGTACCTACCAAAATGACAGAGTGTATGATCCAGGTTTAAGTTCTTTAACCAAAATGTTAATTGCATATAATCCAGGTTTAAATTCTTTAACCAAAATGTTAATTGGGCCATATTGTAGAACTTCAATAATGTCAGGGAGTAGTGTGCTTGCATACAAAATGAGTGGAGTTGAGAAGTAAACATTTATGCAGTCATTTTTAATCAATATTACTAAAGTTTCAAGTAGCAGAAAGATGTATGTATTGTAGCTAGTAACAGAGTCTCTTCCTAAGCAGTGAATATTGAATAGTTTAACACACATGTGAACTGTAATTCATTCTAAGTATTAAATATTAGGAAATTAAGAAAAACTATGTAAATACCTGTTTATTGACTTGAAATGTCTTTGTATATTATATGTGAAATTCATATACATTAGGAAAGTCCATTGTTTATAAATGTATATAAGCATATATTTATATGACAGAAAATAGAAATTTATATGAAAAACTCAATGATGTAAGATTGAGTTATTACTAATTTTTCAGCGTACTTAACTATTATAATAGTTTCATGATTTTGTTTAAAAATTCTATCTCCTTTGGAATAATAAAATATTACTTGAAGATGGAACTAGATTTTGTATTATTTATTCCCACTAATTTCATAGAAATCAACATCATTCTGGTATCAAAGCAAGGTTTTTACTGTTCCTTTGTAATGAGCTGACTATTTGGTTGTTAAAATATTTAGGTTTATGGGACTGTCTTCCACATGAACCAGGGAAACCCATTCAAGCTCAAGGCTCTGGTGGACAAGTGGCCTGATTTTAATACAGTGGTTGTCCGTCCTCAGGAGCAGGTAAGTTATATCGTGGAATGAATACCACTCTAAGCTTACAATTGCTGTATGTCTAACATGAACCTGGAAATGTGCAGGCTCCAAGGAAACAAAGATGGCTCCTGATGATGCCAGGGTCCCTCTTCTAGATGGAAACAAGATTAGCACATGAACTCTAAATTGAAAAATCACAAAGAGAGATAAGAGATGAAGAAAAGAACATGAGATCAAAAACAAAAAAGAAGAAATAAATTACAAAATGTCAGTAGTAAGCTCTTTTTTTATTCTCAAATGTAACTGGATTAAATGGTCCCTCACAAGGATCCGGGAGCCTGTAGGTGTCTGACGTAGGTCCTCGGCATATATGTTATAGCTGAGTAGCTTGTTGTTTTTGTGAGAATCCTGGTGGTGGAAAGGGGGTCATGGCTGTCTCTGATTCTTTCGCCTACTTGTGGAACCCTTTTTTCTCCTACTGGATTCCCTTGTCCAACCTTCATGTGATGGTATATGGCTAGTCTTATTGTAGCTTGCAGTGTTTGGTTGATGTCCTTGGGAAACTTGATCTTTTATGAGGAGAGGAAGAAGAGAGGGGTGGATCTGGGGGAGAGGGCATGTAGTGGGGAGAACCTATAGGGAGAGGCGAAAAGGGAGGGAGGGGAAATTGCAGATATATAATTTATATATCTAAGATATATATTATATGAGAGAAGAATTCAAAAATCATTTTTAATAGCAAATCTCAATCTAAAGATGAAGAGTAAATTTTAAAAATCAAAAATACATGACCCAGGTACAGAGTGCATACAAGAGACTACACTCATTTTCAGAAAAAGAGATACACTGGATATGAACAGATAAAAAGTAGTTTATGAATACTAGAAACATATAAAGCATATATTAATGAACAAAGTAAGAATAACAGTTATCAATTCAATAAGTATAAAAGGCATTAATACTTCACTCTCAACAAGAAGTAAACAGGTCAACAAGGCACAAAATGACTAAGAACACTGTATTTGGATTAAATTTTGGACAAAGCATGTCCAACACACACCAAACTTTCTTTCCAATAACAGCAGAATACATGTTTTCTCTACGACACGTGAAAACACTCTCTATAATATTGCACACACTGAATTGAAATCATATTTAGAACCATTTCAGACTATGCTGTTCTGAAAATAGATATTAAAGAACCATTTGTAATGGGAAGTTCCTGACAATTTTATATGGAAAAGAATGATTCCAAATAAATAGTTAACATTGCAACCCAAGACACTAGAAAAAGAACACATTAGATCCCAGTTGTTTGGGGGAAAAAATAACAAGTATCAGAAAAGAAACAGACGAGAAAATACAAAATCCACTGAAAGAATGTTTTTTTTAAGTTTGTTTTCTGAAAATATAACCAATTTGTAAATTTTTGACTAGTTTAAGGGAAAAAGAGAGAAAACATTTGAATGAAGTGAAAGTGAAGATACTACAGCAGACATCATAAATGAAGTGAGATATGAGGAACTCGCTCTTGTGAATATTTACATGTGCATCACGGGGTGATCCAAAGGATATAAATTGTAAAGGTACATCCTACAAAGACTGAATGATAAACAAATAGAAAGGCTGAAGAGACCAATAACAAAGAGAAACCGAAAATGGCAATAAAACCCTCCAAACCTCTTTGCAAAGAGGAGGCAGAAAGATTGTATGAGCCAGAGGTGGTGAATGGTCCCCCAAAATAGCATCTTCCAGACACAACAGGGTTGGTACTCATAAATTCACAGAGACTGTGACAGCATACACAAGACCTGCACAAGTTCAAGCCACACAAAACCCGAGCATGGAGAAGGAAAAGCAAACAAAAGTTCCATGACTTATCAAGGATCTATTTGCAACTGATACTTCCTGGGAAAGGGAAAAACCTGTTTTCTCTAATGCCACGTTATATCAACCACACTCCAGGACAGGGACCTGGTACTTGCCCAACACCACGCAGACTCCATGTTTTGTTTTGCATGCCTTTGGGTTTGTTTTAGCTATTGTTTTCTCTTTTTTGTTGTTCATTTGTTTATTTTGATTTTCATCCTTTCGTGTGGTTCTTTTTGAGAGAGAGCAAGAGAGAGAGAGAGAGAGAGAGAGAGAGAGAGAGAGAGAGAGAGAGAGAGAGAATGAGGTTGGATGAGTAAGGATCAGAGGAAATCTTGGAGATATTGTATGTAAAATATGTTCAATACAATATATAATATTGTATGACTACAAACAAAATATATACAATATATCAAACTATATTGTATGTATAAATTTTAAAAATATAAAAACACAAACAAAAACAACAACAGAAAAGCCTATACAAGCCACAGCATAACAGTAACAGCAAATGGTTTATTGCTAAGTACTACAAACAGTTCAAGAAGCATCAAAACTAGGACTTATTTTTTATGTTATCTTGCTGTTTAGGCCAGTGTGGTCTGAAACACATTGTGTATTGCAGCCTGTCCCTAAATTCTTGTTTTTCCAGCATCAGCCTCACAAGTTCTGGGATTACAGACATGCACCACCATGTACCCTGTCTAGCTTATTACTATTTATCACAAAATATAGACCTAGATGAATTCTTCTTCATATGTTTTATGAGGTCACTATCACTTTTGTACTTATAAAAGACAATAAAATTGCTGGTCATTTTTCTATGAATATTAATGCAATATTTGATAAAAGATTAACTATCTTTTGAGTCTGGCATAGTGTATGCAAATGAACAGATGTGGTCCATCACAGCATCACATGGCCATGTCAGTGCAAGAGAAATTTTTTTGACAGAATTTCTTACTCTTTTTGGCAAAACTTAACAGTCTACTTATAGGAAGAAAGCATCCCAACACAAATGTAGATCTCTTGTTTGTCCTAGTAATCCGTCTTCTGGGCACATATAGAAATGAAATAAAGTCAGCAAGCACTGAAAGTATCTACATTGCTACACCTATTGTAGAACTATTTGTATTACCTAAAATGCAGAAACAACCTTGGAACACACATATAGATGAAAGAGCACAGATCAATATACAGAACTGATTTCTGAATGAAATGTTCCTTAGCATTTAAAAAGATATGTTACTGTTTTCTAAAATATAGATTAACTGGGAAGACATTGTGGTAAGTGAAATGGGCAGTCACAGAAAAAAATACTCTCAATGCTAAATTTTAAAAAAAATCAGATGTATATAAAGCAAAAGGGTGATTGAACTATGTAACTGATGGTGGTGAACAAGGAGGTACATGCATAAGGCATCAAAGAGGCTCAAAGATCTAATGTGCAACATGAAATTTTACTGCATTTTCTGTTAAATTAGTTAAGTACTTGCTACTATTTCTAATAAAAGAATAATAATTATGTGAGACAATAGGTCTGCTAATTGGCTTCAGTATACTAGTAAATATAATAGTAAATAGTAAAGTTTGTTGTTATTATTATTATATGTGTGTATTTTCATATCACATGTACCTTAAACATACAATAGTACTTACTGCTTTAAAAAACCCTCACCAAACAGCACACAAAATAAAGTAAATTTAAATTTACTCAAAATATAAAAATGGAATACTATCTGTTTTTCAAATGTGTTGATAAGATGAATCATCAGTTGCAGTATGTATGATCTCGCTGCAAGGGCGTTTCTGTGCAATATTTTCTGGCCAGCCTACCCTAGCTGAATATTTGTCCTTCAGTCCTTTCCTTTAGTTTCAAAAAAAAATTCCAGCAGTCATTTATAAATTTTGAGAAGAATTTTTTGAACAAATTATGTTATGATTTTGCCAGAAAAATCCTTTTTGTTTTTGAAATCTGGTGCCTTGTGCTTTACAGTTTAAAGGCATCATGTTTTATTTTTGTATGACTTTAATGTGTATATACAAAAATCTAAATACAAGATCATCTTGTCGATTTCAATATTGTCATGTTAAAAACTATATGTGTGTGCTAGAGAGAAGGCTCAAAGATAGAATGTTTGCTGTGCCAGTTTGAGGATCTGGGTTCAGATCCTTAGAAGCTCCATAAGGGTCTACACAGCAGTGCATGTGTGAAATCCCAGCATGCTTACAGAGAGGTAGAACTTGGGAGATGGGAGAATTTCTGAAGTCTGACAGGCAGCTAGACTTGGTTGCCATTGCAAACGAACATCCCTCTCTCAATGTGGAAGGTGAGAAGTGGTCCTCAAAGATGTCCTATGATCTCCATCCTCACACTACATTTCTACTCATACATGCTGTACACACAGAGAGAAATAAAGCATACAATTATTTGAGGCTCTTTGGAACAAGAAGACTTGTTATTACAAGGCTTTGGCCTTCTCACTTTTCTTCTTTCTCCTGAGTATTACTAACAGGGAAGAATGTTTCATAAGCCATTCTTAATTGATTTTAAATCACAATGGTACCTATACATAAAACATAATAAAGTTTAATAAAAACATTCCCATAAATTGAGTGAAATTTTGACATGGTTTAGTGATATTAATAACTGAGGAGTGGTGCTGGCATGTGAAAAAAGCATCACTGTTTAGGTTTGATTCATGAGTTTGAAATTTCCAGCAAGGATGGGAAAGCAGTTCTAACCCTGGTTGAAACTAATGGCTGCTGAAGGAAGGGGAAGCCCATGTTCTTGTAGGTTATCCTGCATCCATATGCATCTGGATGACCCTAAATGGACTCAATGATCATTTAAAAAATATATGTAAAGTTAGAGAGGAAATATATCAGGAAGAGTCTGGAGGAATTCGAGTGACAAAGTTGGATGAATATGACTAAATGCATTACATATACACATGCACATATACATATTAATATACCTGAAATTTTAATTATGAAAAAGAGCGTAATGAAATTTAAAAATATTGAAATTGTATGATACAATCAATATTATTTATTCCATATTGCCCAACCAAATAGGAGATGGCAGATGACCTTGATCATCACACCAACACTTACCAGATCTATTCTAAAGATCCTAAGCACTGTTTGGAATTCCTTGGCACACAAGATGTCATCAACTGGAAACAGCATCTGCAGATCCAAAGTAAGGGGATTTGAATGTGTGCTTGCTGCTGCGACCCTCTATGTGCATATGTGTAGGATTACTCTCTACCCTGGCACCTCACTCTGCAACCTTTTTTAATTTCTTCAAACTTCCGAATCTTAACCTAATGAACATCCCTTGGTCTGTCTCCATCACCTCTACAGTGGAATCAATTTCAAATATTGAAGACTATGGCATTTTTAGAAAAAACAGTGAACTAGGTAAATTTTGGTTAACTGAGTGTATTTTGAAGATGTATTCAGAAACTCTGAGGACAACTAGATAGGAGACAGGGCTTGGCCTCTGACATGTTTCTGGTACAAGAATGATAGTCTATTGTGACACAGAGTACCTGCCATGTCACCAAGGTTTATATCTAATGTGGTTGCAAGCATGCCCTCTGAAGTTAAAGCCACAGGGAACTTCCTGATTCTGCCTCCAAGTTGTGATTCTTGAGCAAATGACATTTCCATTACTCAGTGTCTTCTATAATTTCTGATACTAAAAGATTCTAAAATATAGAATCAATGACAGAATTGAGTGAGGCATAAGATCAATACCTGGACATATACTCAAACAAGATTGACTATTATTTGAATAGGCTCCTTCTGTTCATGGAGAAATAGTGAGGATTTTTAGTAGTCTGTTGTGCCTGACAGAAAACATGTCCAAGGAATAACTTTAGGAATGGACACACAGGAGCTACAATTAAGACAAAATATTTTGATTAAAGCTTGTATACATCTTCATACCACTTCTTTGATCTACATGGACAGTTATTTATTGCCTGTTTTGATCCCTTCTAGGTTCACAATCCAGCCTAAATGAAGCAATAATGGGTCTTACGGCTGGTAAGATGGTGAAGGTCAAGAGAACTCAGTGTATTCTCTACATGATGCCCCAGACAGCAAAGAAACTGGTTCCTTTCCTGTTGGAGGATGCAGAGTACTTAGATCATAAATCTGGCAGACCCCGGCCTATGTGAGTTGGATTGAAGATGCTTTGTTCCACCCAGATCTCTCACAAAAGTAGCTCCCTAATTTCTCTACCTACAGAGCCCATTTCCAACATGATTTTTTTTAAATATACCACAGACAGTGTGATCAGTTTCTTTAAATGCCACAAACAATTCTTTATTTGTTTTCAGGTTTTAACAGTTCTTTGTTTTCAGGATTTTTTTTTGTTTGTACATATCTGTGTGTTAATGTGTTTGTAAGTATGTGTGCACACATGCGACTGTGAAGGGACAGTTTCAAGTGTTGATTCCATTAGTTCTATTCAGCTTGTGGTTTTCTTTGCTTTT
The DNA here is from genome assembly GCA_036184795.1 of Tokudaia tokunoshimensis. Taxonomy (NCBI): domain Eukaryota; kingdom Metazoa; phylum Chordata; class Mammalia; order Rodentia; family Muridae; genus Tokudaia; species Tokudaia tokunoshimensis. The sequence goes on from BTHU01000001.1 coordinate 130,766,512, forward strand.
TTGAGACAAGAGTACTTACTGGGATTTATATGGTTCACATAGGCTGTCTGGCCACCCAGGTCCAGAAATACAATTGTCTTCAGTTCCCCAGAGCTATGATAGACTTGTACTTCTATATCCAGTTAAAAAAAACATGGGATCTGGGGATCAGACTGAGGACCCCATGTTCTATGTGTAGCAAGCACTTAATTGATTGAACTATTCCCTAATGCTATCACTAATTAATTCTCAGTACATTTCGATGAAGTTCAAACTCACTTTGGTCACCATAAGACATGGACTCATCCCCTGTTGGACATCCATCCTCCTCCCACCAGAAGCACTGTACTTCTGCAACTAGATCCTCATATGTTCACACATGCCTCTGGAAAAGTGCATTTGCTTTTTGCTTGTATGAAATATCCTCTCTTTCAATATTCCCACATTTTCCTCTCCTTTACTTGGCCATTGCTTCTCATAGTCATGTTTTATTTCCACTACAACTTCTTTTCAGAGCACCCCATCAAAAGATAAAATTATGATGATACTTTTTATTTCCTTTATTGTACATTCATTAGCCAGAAACAGCTTATTTTTAAACATATATACCTACATATTTCTAGTAGCTGCCACAACATTCAGAATTCCTTAATGGCAAAGATTTCAACCAAGATGTGTCAGGAAAGGTACTGGCTGCAAAGCTGATGACCTGAGTTCAATTCTTGGGGTCCACATGGTGGAAGGAAAGAACCTACTCTCACAAGTTGTTCTCTGTCCTCCACACAAGAGTCCCCAACAATAATTAAATAAATGTATTTTTTTTAAAGAGCAAGAATCCTTTTAGTATTGCTCAGGGAGATATCCTCAATACAATAACTCAATATAATAATTTCCCTCCTTTCCTCCCATGTTTGCTCCTTCTCAAATTTATGGATTCCTTTTCTTTAACTGTTACTATTATACACAGACATGCACATACAACATGCTCAGTCTGTTTAGTGTTACTTGTATGTATGTGATTTCAGAGCTGACCAGTTGCTATTAGATACTGCTATTAAGAGGCTCATTCCTGGGGAAGACTCTTCTGCTCTTAGCTTTCTTTAGTTGCCTGTAGTTTGTTTGTTTATTTTCTGAGACAGGATTTCTCTGTGTACTGGCTCTGGCTGTACCTGGAAATCGATTTTTTTCTTTCTTTTCTTTTTCTATTTTTTTTAATTTACATTCCGAATGATTTCCCCTTTCCTGGTTTCTCCCTCCTCGAAAATCCCATAAGCCCTCTTCCCTCCCCTTGTTCCCCATTCAACCCCCTCTCGCTTCTCTGTCCTGGTATATATATATTCTTTATTTACATTTCCAATGATTTCCCCTTTCCTGGTTCCTCCCCTCCCCCCAAAAAAAATCTCATAACCCATCTCCCCTCCCCCTGTTTCCCAATCAACCTACTCCCGCTTCCCTGTCTTGGTATTCCCCTACACTGCTGCATCGAGCCTTTCTAGGACCAAGGGCCTCTCCTCCCTTTGATGTCCAAGGCCATCCTCTGTTGCCTATGTGTCTGGAGCCATAGGTAACACCATGTGTACTATCTGGTTGATGTTTTTGTCCCTGGTTGCTCTGGGAGTACTGGGTGACTCATATTGTTCCTCCAGTAGCACTGTAAACCCCTTCAACTCCTTGGGTCCTTTCTCTAGCTCCTCCATTGGGGACCCTGTGCTCAGTTCAATGGCTGGCTGAGAGTGTGCCCCTCTGTATTTGTCATGCACTAGCAGAGCCTCCCAGGTGACAGCTATATCTGGCTCTGGTCAGCAAGTACTTGTGGGCATTGATAATAGTGTCTGGGTTTTGTAACTGTATATGGGATGGACCACTAGATGGGATAGTCTCTGGATGGTCTTTCCCTCAGACTCTGCTCCACACTTTGTCTCTGTATCTCCTTCTGTGGGCATTTTGTTCCCCCTTCTAAGAAGGACCAGAGTATCCATATTTTGTTCTTCCTTCTTCTTGGGCATCATTTGATATGTGAATTGTGTCTTGGATATTCAAAACTTCTGAGATAATATCCACTTATTAGTGAGTACATACCAAGTGTATTCTTTTGTGATTGGGTTACCTCACTTAGGATGATATTTTCCAGTTCCACCCATTTGCCTAAGAATTGCATGAGTTCATTGTTTTTAATAGCTAAGAAGTATTCCATTGTGTCAATATACCACATTTTCTGTATCCATTCCTCCATTGAGGGACATCTGGGTTCTTTCCAGCTTCTGGTTATTTTAAATAGGGCTGCCATGAGCATAGTGGAGCATGTGTCCTTATTACATGCTGGCGAATCCTCTGGGTATATGCCCGGGAGTGGTATAGCAGGGTCCTCCAATAGTATTATGCTCAGTTTTCTGAGGAACCGCCAAACTAATTTCCAGAGTGGTTGTACCAGCTTGCAATCCCACCAGCAGTGGAGGAGTGCTGGAACTCAATTTTTAGAAAGCCTGGCCTAACATTCACAGAAGCCCCCTGCCTCTGCCTCTCAAGTTCTGGGATTAAAGATGTACATCCACTATGCTTGGCTTTAAAGGTATAGCCCCATGAGCTTTTTCCCTTCCATGTTAGCATGTCAGTTGATGTTGGTTTAATCAATGTGTTTAATCAATCTACCTCACAGAGAAAATGATTTCCAATTAAAAACATTTGGGCAACGTGAGTAGAGTATTTACCTCATAGAAGGAGTCCTCTCTCTTTAATATACATAGAAGGAGCTGTCATTGTACCATATTGTTGACCTTTTGGAATTTTTCTTTACCTTGTATTCAATATAGCAAAGGACTCTCAGAAACAAGTATTGAAGATTTCATGCTATGAGGTTTGGGGAGAAGGCTTAGTCTGTTAAAGTACCTGGTATGCAATTCTGAAAATTTGAGGTGAGATTCCCTAGAATATGCATTAAAAGCCAGATGGAAAGTGTGCCAGTTTTCCCAGTGGTGAAGTAAAAACCATCACCAGGATCACTGGACAGTTAATGAACTGATGAACTCCAGCTTAGCGAGTGAAGTTGAACAAGACTGAGAAAAGCTCCCAACATCTTCACACACACACACACACACACAGTCTCACACACACACACACACACACACTCACACATACACACACACTCACACGCACACACTCACACACACACACACTCACTCACACACACACACACACACACTCACACATATACATGATTTCATGATCCTAAAGTCTTGCTTTGCTGATTGCTAGTATGTGTTTTTGAGTACTTATTCTCCATTTGTCCATGTTTCCCATCCTTGTGATGTCACCTGCTCTACTTCCTGTGGGAGGTAAGTGGGTCATAGCAATGTTGAGAACAGCACAGAGTTTTTACAAAGATTTAATAGCTTTTGTGGTACTGTCCTGGGTACTTGTAAGACAAAACCTTTTATAATATTAATTTCTGTCTTTTGATAAAATGGCTATTAATCATCCCTTCTAAAGAGGATAACATGAAGGCAGAAAGGCATTAAGTTAGGTTAGTTCCCTACTCTCCCAAGGCTAGCCACACAGTGCTGAGTTGATGCATACCACCCACAACTGGTGCTCTCATGCCTCAGAATAGACTTTTGTGGAGAGGAACAAATATTTCACACTGTATATAATATTTAGGGCTGCTCTTTTTCTTTTGTCCCCTCAGTGACCAAGAAATGTTTAAACTCTCATCACTGGATGTTACCCACGCTCCCTTGGTGGATAAATTCTGGCAGTTTGGTGGCAATGAGAGGAGCCAGAGATTCATTGAGCGCTGTATCCAGATCTTTCCTAGCTCATGTCTTCTGGGACCTGAAGGGACTCCTGTATCCTGGGCTCTGATGGACCAAACCGGAGAAATGCGAATGGCAGGCACAGTACCTGATTACCGGGCGCAAGGCCTCAGCTCCCACATCATTTATGCTCAGACTCTGGCTATGGATAAATGTGGCTACCCTGTGTATAATCATACAGCACAAACCAACAAAGTCATACAGAAAATGAGTCATACTCTGCACCATGTTCCAATGCCCTGTGACTGGAACCAGTGGAATTGTGTACCTCTGTGATTCTGGTGCTTAACACAAGGCTGTGTTGAGTAGGCCATAATAAATCTGGAGGAGTAGAAGGAGTTCATAGAGAAAATATAGATTGTAATGAACAATAAAGGAGTGGGCATTGCTTGGGCTCTAGGGAACCAATGTGAATGGCCAATACTATACCATGGTCCCTGCCCTCATATTACCTTCTATATCCAGCAGACCTATAATGGCCAGACCTCTCCACTGAGCCAACATCTTTATTCAGCTTTCTAGATTCTAGATATAAGTGACACATGTATTCAGCTGCAGATTACTATCCTTATGTGGATTACTGCCCATGACCAGTTTTGTCGGGATGTGGTGCTGATGGGGGACTAGTGTATGCTTTTCTCCAGCACTCCTTTGTTTAAGAGTTATAATACTTCCCATCGACAGATACTTTGAAATGGCCACTTCACTGGAAGTCCTTTGGTCTCTGTTTAATAACCATAGGAAATAATGCATGAATAAATATACGATAGTAGTTGGATGATACCTGGACAATTTATTGTGCATGTTAAACATGTACAACATGAGACATTGGAAGTATGGGTAGACAGTGAAAATGTTTTCTATAGTGAAACCAATTCACAGATCCATCACCTCAGATATTTACCATATTTTGATTTGACATTAAGGGTAGCTAAAAACCTCATTTAGTATTGATCTCATACAGTTCAATGTTATTATGATCTTCATGTTATAAGTAGATCTCTAGATTTACTTATTAACATGTCTAATGTTTTGTAATTCTCTGATACACATATTCTCTCACCTTATCCTTTACCTTGATGACTAGCATTTTGTTGTTTTAAATTCAATATGCAGCTGAATTTGTGTGTTAGATTTTTTCTGCCTAGCTTGTCTCATAGAGCTTATCTTAGATAGCTTGTCTCATCACCAATGTTCATTCACTTTATGGAAAATGGTAGGAACCAGTTCTTGTAAAAGATGTTATTACATTGTGATATGTAATTTTTATGCCACAGTTTCTTTACCCATTTGTCCCTCAGCAGACATTTAAGTTACTTTCCTAACTTGGCAATTTATGAATGATACCACAAGGAGTTTGTCTTTATGAAATAACTGTCTTCATTGTATACATATTCCAAAGAAGGATTTATAGATAACTTGGTAGTTCTGCTTTTTTCTTTATTTGTTTTTGTTTTTATTTATTCACTTTACATCCTGATCCCAGCCCCTCCCTCTTTTCCTCTCTGTTTGATCCTCACACTTCCCTCTCCCAATTCTTCCACTTCTCCTGAGAGAAGAGGGGGCCCCCATGGGTACCAACCACCCTGTCATATCAAGTTACAATAGGACTAAGTGTATCCTCTCCCACTGAGGCCAGACAATGCAGCCGAACTCTGGGAAAGGAACCCAGAGGCATTAGTGTCAGAGACAACTCCAACTCCAACTGTTCAGGAACCCACATAAAGACCAAGGTGCTCATCTGCAACAAATATGTAGAGGATCTAGGTCCAGCCTCTGCACACTCTTTGGTTGGCAGTTCAGTCTCTGGGAGCTGCCTATGGTCCCAGGTTAGTTGACTCTGTAGGTCTTCTTGTGGTGTCCTACACCTCTCTGGCTCCCTCAATAGGCCTCCCAACTCTTTCATAGGCTTACCCAAGCTCTCCATGATGTTTGGTGGTAGGTCTCTGCTTGTTTCCATCCACTGTTGAATGAATCATCTCAGGAGAGAGTTTTACTAGGCTCCTGTCTGCAAGCATAGCTATGGTATCATTAATAGTGTTAAGGGGTTGACTATCTCCTATGGGATGGGTCTCAAGTTGAGCCAGTCATTGATCGTCTATTCCCTTAAACTCTGCTTCATCCTTATCCCTGTACATTTTGTAGGCAAGGCAAATTCTGGGTCAAAGGATTTGTGGGTGGGTTGATGTCTCACTCCTTCCACTGGAAGTCCTACCTGGCTATAGGAGTTGGCCATTTCAGTCTCCATATTCCCTACTGCTAGAAGTCTCAGCTAGGGACACTCCATAGACTCCTGGGAGACTGTTAGTCCCAGAGATGCTCCCTACCAATTTCCACTATCTATTCAAGCTCCTCCTGCCCCTCTTCCCCACATATGATGCCCCCCCAGCTCTCCTCTCTAACCCTTTCTTCCAGTCACAACTCCCTCTTTTCATATACTTCTGATACCTATTTTATTTCCTCTTCTGAATGACATTCAACCATCCTCCCTTGGGCCCTCCTTGCTACTTAGCTTCTTTAAGTTCTATTTAGGTTACTTAGCTTCTGTGAACTGTAACATAGTTATTCTGTACTTTATGGCTAATGTCCACTTATAAGTGAGTAGATACCATGCATGTCTTTCTGGTTCTGGGTTACCTCACTCAGGATGATATTTTCTAGTTCCATCCATTTGCTTGCAGATTTCATGATGTCCTTCTTTTCAGTAGCTGAGTATTCCATTGTGTAGATGTGCCATATTTTTTATTGGATATTTTCTTTATTTACATTTCAAATGTTATCCCCTTTCCCAGTGTCCTCTCTGGAAACCTCCTCTCCCACCCCACATCCCTCCTCCTGCTTCTATGAGGGTGCTCCCCACCCACCCACCTACCCACTCCTGCCTCCCTGTCCTGGCATTCCCTTAAACTGGGACATCAAGCCTTCACAGGACCAAGAACCTGTCCTCCTATTAATGCCTGACAAGGCCATCCACTGCTACATATGCAGCTGAAGCCATGGGTCACTCCATGTGTACTCTTTGGTTGGATACCATATTTTCTTTATTCTTGTTTATATTTTGGTTGAGGGACATCTGGATTATTTCCAGTTTCTGGCTATTACAAATAAAGCTGCTATTAACATAATGAAGCAAGTGTCCCTTCGGGTATGGTGGAGCATCTTTTGTGTATATGATCAAGAGTGGTTGGATCTTGAGGTAGAACTATGCCCAATTTTCTGAAAAACTGCCTAATTGATTTCTAAAGTGGTTGCACAAGTTTTCACTACCATGAGCAATGGAGAAGTGTTCCCCTTGCTCCACATCCTTGCCAGCGTGTGCTGTCACTTGTGTTTTTTATCTTAGCCATTCTGACTGGTATAAAATGGAATGTCAGAGTCACTTTGATTTGCATTTTTCTGATGACTAAGGATGTTGTATTAGTTAGGGTTTTAATGCTGTGAACAGACACCATAACCAATGCAAGTTTTATAAAAGACAACATTTAATTGAGGCTGGCTTACAGGTTCAGAGGTTCAGTCCATTGTCATCAAGGCAGAAACATGGCTGTATCCAGACAGGCATGGTGTAGAGGAGCTGAGGGTTCTACATCTTTATCCAAAGGAAGCTAGGAACAGACTGGGCATCCTCAAGCATCCAGGAGGTAGATCTCTAAGCCCAACCCCACAGTGACACACTTCCTTCAACAAGGCCACACCTTCTAATAGTGCCACTCCCTGGGATGAACATATACAAACCACCACAGATGTTAAACATTTCTTTAAGTGCTTCTAGGCCATTTGAGATTCCTGTGTTGAATATTCTCTATTTAGCTCTGTACCCCATTTTTAAGTTATTTCTTTTGTTGATGTGTAATTTCTTGAGTTCCTTATATATTTTGGATATTGGATCTGTCAGATGTTGGGTTAGGGAACATCTTTTCCCAATCTACAACCTGCCATTTGTCGTATTGATGGTGTCCTTTGCCTTACAGAAACTTTGCAGACACTGGTGGTCTGTTGAGGAAATTGTGTCCTGTACCAGTGGCTGAAGGCTATTCCGCACTTTCTCTTCTAATAGATTTAGTGTGTCTGGTTTTATGTTGAGGTCCTTTATCCACTTGGACTTGAGTTTTGTGCCAGATAAATATGGATAAATATGGATAGATACTATTTCTTGGTAATATAGCTTGAAATCAGTGATGATTATACCTCCAGAAGTTATTTTATTATACAGGGATGTTTACACTAAAGGAGATTAAGAGGATAGAAATTGGAAAGGTAGAAGTCAAAGTACGGCTATTTGCAGTTGATATGATAGTATAAATAACTGACCCACAGAATTCTACCAGAGAACTTCTACAGCTGATAAACACCTTCAGCAAAGTGGCTGGATAAAAACTTAACTCAAAAATCAGTAGCCTTCCTTTACACAAATGAGAAATAGACTGAGCAAAAAATTAGGAAAATTTAGAACAATGAAGAAACACCATTCACATTAGCCATAAATAATATAGAATATCTTGGTTTAACTCAACAAAGCAAGTGTAAGACCTGTATAATAAGAACTTCAAGTCTCTGAAGAAAGAAACTGAAGAAGATATCAGAAGATGGAAAGATCTCCCTTGCTCATGAATCAGTAGAATTAACATAGTAAAAATGGCCATCTTACCCAAAACAATCTACAGTTTCAATGCAATTCCCATTAAAAGTTCAGCACAATTCTTTATAGATATTGAAAGGGCAATTCTTGACTTCATATGGAAAAATTAAAAAAAAACCTAGTATGGCTAAAAACAATCCTGCACAATAAAATTCTGGTAATTCTGCTTTATAAATTCTTTTAAAGTACCCATACAATTTCCCATAATGTCTGCACCAATAGAGAGTCCTACAAAGCATGCAGAACAGTTCTCCCTTTCCATACCCAAGCCAGCAGGTTTTTTTATTCTTTGAAATTTTCACTCATGCATACAATGTATATTGATACTATCTGCTCCAACTCCCTCTCTCTAACTGCCTTTATTCCCCTAACTCATCTGTCTCCCAAATATCAAAGAGCTTAAGAGACATATCCAAGGAAAGAGTAGAGTAGACACATTCCTTGCCCTTTGACTGGCTACATGTTTTTTTTTTTAATTTAATTTAATTTTATTTTTTTAATTTACATTCCAAATCACTTCCCCTTTCCCGTTTCCTCCCTCCCCGAAAGTCCCATAAGCCCCCTTCCCTCCCTCTTTTCTCCGTTCAACCCCCTCTCATTACTCTGTCCTGGCGTTCCCCTACATCCAGTCTTTCCAGGACCAGGGGTCTCTCCTTCCATCTTTTTAGAAATCTATTGATATGCTGATTGTGTCTAGGGTATTCTGAGATTCTGGGTCAATATCCCCTTATCAGTGACTTCATACCATGTGTGATCTTTTGTGATTGGGTTACCTCACTAAGGATGATATTTTCAAGTTCTGACCATTTGCCTAGGAATTTCGTGAATTCATTGTTTTTAATTGCAGAGTAGTATTCCATTGTGTAAATATACCACATCTTCTGAATCCATTCCTCCGTTGAGGGACATCTAAGCTCAATTCTAAGTGGATCAAAGATCTCCACATAAAACCAGACACACTGAAACTAATAGAAGGGAAACTAGGGAAGAACCTTGAACATATGGGCACAGGGGAGAATTTCCTGAACAGAACTCCAATAGCTTATACTCTAAGATCAAGAATAGACAAATGGGACCTCATTAAATTACAAAGTTTTTGCAAGGCAAAAGACACCGTCAAAAAGACAAAGCGGCAACCAACTAACTGGGAAATGATCTTTACCAACCTTACATCCGACAGAGGGCTAATATCCAAGATATACAAAGAACTCAAGAAGTTAAACTCCAGAGAGGCAAGTAACCCTATTAAAAAATGGGGTACAGAGCTCCACAAAGAGTTCTCACCTGAAGAATATCTAATGGCTGAGAAGCACCTAAAGAGATGTTCATCATCCTTAGTCATTAGGGAAATGCAAATCAAAACAACCCTGAGATTCCATCTCACACCAGTCAGGATGGCTAAGATCAAAAACACAGGAGACAGCAGTTGTTGGCGAGGATGTGGAGAAAGAGGAACACTCCTCCACTGCTGGTGGAATTGCAGGCTGGTACAACCACTCTGGAAAGCAGTCTGGCGGCTCCTCAGAAAACTGGGCATGACACTTCCGGAGGATCCGGCTATACCACTCCTGGGCATATACCCAGAGACTTTACCTGCATGCAATAAGGACACATGCTCCACTATATTCATAGCAGCCTTATTTATAATAGCCAGAAGCTGGAAAGAACCCAGATGTCCCTCAACGGAGGAATGGATTCAGAAGATCTGGCTACATGTTTAAGTAAGTGAGCTGAAGAAGACTGAAGAGGAAGGGTCTGCTTCTAAAATTGGGATAAGCTAGACTCCACTCCTTTGTTGCAGTCAGTCTTTATGATTTACATAATTGATGGGTTTACCCTATTGATGGTAACCAAACAATTCACTGTAGTCAAAGTCAAGGTCAATCATAATGGCTTCAAATCATAAGTGAATAGAAGATGGGAATGTGTTATATACACTTACAACAGAGCATTATTTGGTGATAAAGAAAGGTTATTTGCTTATAAGTAAATGTGCATAACTGGATGGAGGTCATCTGTGAAATAGGCAGACCCCTAAAGATAAGTATTTTCTGTCATATCTGGAAGCTATAAATGAGAGTAAAATAGAGGTATTTTAGGAGATTTGGAACAGGGAAAGGGGGAGGAGATAAGAAAGAGTAATAGAGGAGGCTAATATAGATCATTTACTATTGTGGAAAATCAAAATGGATCTTACACATTATGGGAATTTAATAGAGCCCCTTTGTTGAATTTTAAAAAAGAATAAAAGATCTGTAGACTAAATACCTTACTAACTTCGCCACAGTGGTCTTTGTTTTTTGTCTCCATAGAAGTGAGATTAAGAGCTAGTTGTTTGGCCCAGAGAGTAAGGGTGCTTGCTAGTGAGCCTGAGATTCTACTGAGTTGGAGTTCCCAAGACCCAGGGAATGGTATAGAGAGGAAGAACCAATTCCCCCATACTGTCCTCTGTCCTCCACACAGACTGTTGGCCCTTGTCACCCATACCATGTAAAATAAATAGATGTAAATTTGCCTTAAAGTTAGGTTAAGAAGTCCCTACATCTAGTCATTGGAAGTTTAACAGTATCCTCAAAATGGGCAGAGCTGAACTACATTTTTCCCTGAGAAAAGGGATTCTTACAGTGCTAAAACTGCAGGCAAGTCCCTTTCTGGTATGCATAGAAAAAGAGATATAATATTGAATTCTATGAGTCAGACTTCCTTCCTTGTTGCTGTTGCAGATATTTGATGATAAGAATGGGAAGGAAGAGGGTATTGCTTACCTAACTGCCCAGTTCTACCCTGCTGGCTCATGGTACCTTTAGTTTGCATACTAATGGCAAGTGGAGGCAAAGAACAAGGTGATGTTTAGAAGAGAGAAGTTTAGAGAGCAAACGTCAGCCTCATCTTGCAGAGCCAATTCCTACAGCATGTGACCAGCAAAGGAGGGAAGGGCTAGTTTTCTGGAGAGCTGACGCGCAGAAGATTTTGTCAATGTGCTTACAGCAAAGTCCACATTTTCTGCCTCGGTTCAGTTAATTTCTGGAACAGAGACACCAAAGCTCACTCACTCTTCAGGTTCTCACTGAGCTGCTGTATCAGACTTTCATCTTCCAGAAGTCCATTTTTACGAAGCCTGTTGAGACAGCTTTCCAGGTGAGAATTTGTCTCAGAGTAGCAGAGATCTGTAGGATGAATGAGTCTGGAGGCCAAATTAACATACAAGAACTCTAGATCATAAAATGGTTGTGTGTGATGCATAGGCAATGACTAGGTTTTAGCTGTTCTTTAAAAATATCTGTCACCTATCTGTTCATCTATCATCTATTGGTCTGTTGCAATGAGGTACATTGCAACAGTCCACTTGTGAAGGACAGTGGACAGACAGCTCTGTAGAGTTGATTCTCTCCTACCATCTTTTGGTGGCCTTTGGAGATCAAACCCAGATCATACCAGTCTTGTGCATGAGCACCTCTGCCTGCTGAGCCATCTCCCCAGGCCACAGTATCAGCTGTGCTAGCTAAACATACAATAAGATTCTCAATATCTATTGGCATAAATGCTAAGTGCTTCACTCTGACAGGACACACACACACACACACACACACACACAGAGAGAGAGAGAGAGAGAGAGAGAGAGAGAGAGACAGAGACAGAGACAGAGACAGAGACAGAGACAGAGACAGAGAGAGAGAGAGCAAGAGAGAGAGCAATGTGTTTTTTTTTATTATTTATTTTATTTTATTTTTTAATTTACATTCCAAATCACTTCCCCTTTCCCGTTTCCTCCCTCCCTGAAAGTCCCATAAGCCCCCTTCCCTCCTTCCTTTCTCCATTCAACCCCCTCTCGTTACTCTGTCCTGGTGTTCCCCTACATCCAGTCTTTCCAGGACCAGGGGTCTCTCCTACCATCTTTTTAGAAATCTATTGATATGCGGATTGTGTCTAGGGTATTCCGAGATTCTGGGTCAATATCCCCTTATCAGTGACTGCATACCATGTGTGTTCTTTTGTGATTGGGTTACCTCACTAAGGATGATATTTTCAAGATCTGACCATTTGCCTAGGAATTTCGTGAATTAATTGTTTTTAATTGCAGAGTAGTATTCCATTGTGTAGATATACCACATCTTCTGAATCCATTCCTCCTTTGAGGGACATCTGGGTTCTTTCCAGCTTCTGGCTATTATAAATAAGGCTGCTACGAACATAGTGGAGCATGTGTCCTTATTGCATGCAGGTAAAGTCTCTGGGTATATGCCCAGGAGTGGTATAGCCGGATCCTCCGGGAGTGTTATGCCCAGTTTTCTGAGGAACCGCCAGACTGCTTTCCAGAGTGGTTGTACCAGCTTGCAATTCCACCAGCAGTGGAGGAGTGTTCCTCTTTCTCCGCATCCTCGCCAACAACTGCTGTCTCCTGTGTTTTTGATCTTAGCCATCCTGACTGATGTGAGATGGAATCTCAGGGTTGTTTTGATTTGCATTTCCCTAATGACTAAGGATGATGAACATCTCTTTAGGTGCTTCTCAGCCATTAGATATTCTTCAGGTGAGAACTCTTTGTGGAGCTCTGTACCCCATTTTTTAATAGGGTTACTTGCCTCTCTGGAGTTTAACTTCTTGAGTTCTTTGTATATCTTGGATATTAGCCCTCTGTCGGATGTAAGGTTGGTAAAGATCATTTCCCAGTTAGTTGGTTGCCGCTTTGTCTTTTTGACAGTGTCTTTTGCCTTGCAAAAACTTTGTAATTTAATGAGGTCCCATTTGTCTATTCTTGATCTTAGAGCATAAGCTATTGGAGTTCTGTTCAGGAAATTCTCCCCTGTGCCCATATGTTCAAGGTTCTTCCCTAGTTTCCCTTCTATTAGTTTCAGTGTGTCTGGTTTTATGTGGAGATCTTTGATCCACTTAGAATTGAGCTTAGTGCAAGGAGATAAGGATGGGTCAATTTGCATTCTTCTGCATGTTGACCTCCAGCTGAGCCAGCACCATTTGTTGAAAAGGCTATCTTTTTTCCACTGGATGGTTTTAGCTCCTTTGTCAAAGATCAAGTGACCATAGGAGTATGGATTCATTTCTGGGTCTTCAATTCTGTTCCATTGATCTACATGTCTGTTACTGTACCAATACCATGCAGTTTTTAACACTATTGCTCTGTAGTACAGCTTGAGGTCCGGGATACTGATTCCCCCAGAGGTTCTTTTACTCTTGAGAATAGTTTTAGCTATTCTGGGTTTTCTGTTATTCCAGATGAATTTTTGAATTGCTCTTTCTAACTCTATGAAGAATTGAGTTGGGATTTTGATGGGGATTGCATTGAATCTGTGTATTACTTTTGGTAAGATGCTCATTTTTACTATATTAATCCTGCCAATCCATGAGCATGGCAGATTTTTCCATCTTCTGAGGTCTTCTTCAATTTCTTTCTTCAGAGACTTGAAGTTCTTGTCATACAGATCTTTCAATTGTTTGGTTAGAGTCACGCCAAGATACTTAATATGGTTTGTGGCTATCGTGAAGGGTATTATTTCTCTTACTTCTTTCTCAGCCTGCTTATCCTTTGAGTATAGGAAGGCTTCTGACTTGCTTGAGTTGATTTTATATCCGGCCACTTTGCTGAAGTCGTTTATCAGCTGTAGGAGTTCTCTGGTGGAGTTCTTTGGGTCGCTTAAGTATACTATCATATCGTCTGCAAATAGTGATAGTTTGACTTCTTCATTTCCAATTTGTATCCCTTTGACCTCTTTTTGTTGTCTAATTGCTCTAGCTAGAACTTCAAGTACTATATTGAAAAGATATGGAGAGAGAGGGCAGCCTTGTCTAGTCCCTGATTTTAGTGGGATTGCTTCAAGTTTCTCTCCATTTAGATTGATGCTGGCTACCGGTTTGCTGTAAATTGCTTTTACTATGTTTAGATATGGGCCTTGAATTCCTGATCTTTCCAAGACCTTTAGCATGAAAGGATGCTGAATTTTGTCAAATGCTTTCTCAGCATCTAATGAGATGACCATGTGGTTTTTTTCTTTGAGATTGTTTATGTAGTGGATTACATTGATGGATTTCCTTATATTGAACCATCCCTGCATCCCTGGGATGAAGCCTACTTGATCGTGGTGGATGATCGTTTTGATGTGTTCTTGGATTCGGTTGGCAAGAATTTTATTGAGTATTTTTGCATGGATATTCATAAGAGAGATTGGCCTGAGATTCTCTTTCTTTGTCGGATCTTTGTGTGCTTTTGGTATTAGTGTAATTGTGGCTTCATAGAAAGAGTTGGGTAGTGTTCCTTCTGTTTCTATTTTGTGGAACAGTTTGAAGAGTATTGGTGTTAGGTCTTCTTTGAAGGTCTGATAGAATTCTGCACTAAAACCATCTGGACCTGTGCTTTTCTTGGTTGGAAGACTTCCAATGACAACTTCTATTTCTTCAGGGGTTATAGGACGGTTTAGATGGTCTATTTGATCCTGATTTAATTTTGGTACTTGGTATCTGTCAAGGAAATTGTCCATTTCCTCAAGATTTTCTAGTTGTGTTGAATACAGGTTTTTGTAGTAGGATCTGATGATTTTTTGAATTTCCTCAGTTTCTGTTGTTATCTCTCCCTTTTCGTTTCTGATTTTATTAATTTGGATACTATCTCTGTGCTTTCTGGTTAGTCTGGCTAAGGGCTTATCTATCTTGTTGATTTTCTCAAAGAACAAACTCGTTTTGTTGATTCTTTGTATGGTTTTATTTGTTTCTACTTGATTGATTTCAGCCCTGAGTTTGATGATTTCCTGCCTTCTCCTCCTCTTTGGTGTATTTGCTTCTTTTTGTTCCAGGGCTTTCAGGTGTGCCATTAAGCTGTTAGTGTATGCTGTCTCCCGCTTCTTTTTGGCGGCACTCAGGGCTATGAATTTTCCTCTTGGCACTGCTTTCATTGTGTCCCATAAATTAGGGTATGTTGTGCCTTCATTTTCATTAACTTTCAAAAAGTCTTTGATTTATTTCTTTATTTGCACCTTGACCAAGTTATCATTGAGTAGAGCATTGTTCAGCCTCCATGTGTACGTGGGTTTTCTTTTGTTTTTGTTGCCATTGAAGACCACCCTTATTCCATAGTGATCTGATAGGAGGCATGGGATTATTTCTATCTTCTTATATCTGTTGAGGTCTGATTTGTGACCAATTATATGGTCAATTTTGGAGAAGGTACCATGAGGAGCTGAGAAGAAGGTGTATTCTTTAGCTCTAGGATAAAATGTTCTATATATATCTGTTAGTTCCATTTGGTCCAAGGCTTCAATTAGATTCACTGTGTCCCTGTTTAGTTTCTGCTTTCCCGAACGATCCATTTCAGAGAGCGGGGTGTTGAAGTCACCCACTATTATTGTGTGCGGTGCGATGTGTGCTTTGAGTTTTAGTAAAGTTTCTTTTACGAATGAGGGTGCCCTTGCATTTGGAGCATAGATATTCAGAATTGAGAGTTCTTGATGGTGGATTTTTCCCTTGATCAGTATGTAGTGTCCTTCTGTGTCTTTTTTGATGACTTTAGGTTGAAAATCAATTTTATCCGATATTAGGATGGCTACTCCACCTCGTTTCTTGGGGCCATTTGCTTGTAAAATTGTTTTCCAGCCTTTTACTCTGAGGTAGTGTTTGTCTTTGACACTGAGGTGCGTTTCCTGCATGCAGCAAAATGCTGGGTCCTGTTTACGTATCCAGTCTGCTAGTCTATGTCTTTTAATTGGGGAATTGAGACTATTGATATTAAGAGAGATTAAGGCATAGTGATTATTGCCATCTGCCATTCTTGACGCTATCTTTATGTTTGAGTGGTTATCTACTTTTGGGTTTGATTCAAGAAGGTTATTAACTCATTTTTTCCAGGGTGTTGTTTCTCTCCCTGTATTGGAGGTTTCCACCTATTATCCGTTGCAGGGCTGGATTTGTGGAAAGATATTGTGAAAATTTGGTTTTATCATGGAATATCTTGGTCTCTCCATCTATGGTGATTGAGAGTTTTGCTGGGTATAGTAGTCTAGGCTGGCATTTGTGCTGTCTTAGTGTCTGCATGAGATCTGCCCAGGATCTTCTGGCTTTCATAGTCTCTGGTGAGAAGTCTGATGTGATTCGGATAGGTCTTCTTTGTATGTTACTTGGCCCTTTTCTCTTACTGCTTTTAGTATTCTTTCTTTGTTTAGAACATTCGGTGTTTTGATTATTATGTGACGGGAGGTATTTCTGTTCTGGTCCAGTCTGTTTGGAGTTCTGTAGGCTTCTTGTACGTTCATCGGCATCTCTCTCTTTAAGTTAGGGAAGTTTTCCTCCATAATTTTGTTGAAGATGTTTACTGGCCCTTTAAGTTGCAAATCTTCACTCTCATCTATACCTATAATCCTTAGGTTTGGTCTTCTCATTGTGTCCTGGATTTCCTGGATGTTTTGGGTTACACATTTTTTGCATTTTGCATTTTCTTTGACTGTTGAGTCGATGCTTTCTATGGAGTCTTCAGCACCTGAGATTCCTTCTTCCATCTCTTGTATTCTATTGTTTATGTTTGCATCTATGACTCCTGATTTCTTCCCAAGGTTTTCTATCTCCAAAGTTGTCTCCCTTTGTGATTTCTTAGTTGTTTCTACTTCCTTTTTTAGTTCCTGGATGGATTTCTTGAGATCCTTTATTTATTTGTTTGTATTTTCCTGTATTTCTTTAAGGTATTTTTGCATTGCCTCTTTCAGGATTTCTTCCTGATGACCCACGTTCTCCTGCATTTCTCTGAGTGATTTTTGTGTTTCCTCCTCATGGGAATCCATCTGTTGATCCATTGTCTCCTGCATTTCTTTAAGCAGTTCTCGTGTTTCCTTTGTAGGGGCATCTAACCGTTGATTCATTTCTTTAAGCAATTTTTGTGTTGCCTCCTTATGGGCATCCATCTGTTGACCCATATTCTTCTGCATTTCTTTATGCAAATTTTGTGATTCCTTTGTGAGTGCATCTACCCGTTGATTCATCTCGTTAAGCGATTTTTGTGTTGTCTCCTTTTGCGCCTCCATCTTTTGATCCATGTTCTCCCGCATTTCTCTAAGCGATTTTTGTGTTTCCTTTGTAAGGGCTTCTAACCGTTGATTCATGGTCTCCTGTAACTCTTTATGAGATTTATTTGTGTCCTTCTTGTGATCCTCTAATAGCATCATGAGAAGTGATTTTAAATCCAGATCTTGTCTTTCGGGTGTGGTGGGGTATCCAGGACTTGCTGCTGTTGGAGAATTGGGTTCGGATGGTCCCACATTACTTTGATTTCTGTTAGTAACATTCCTACGTTTGCCTTTTGCCATCTGGATACCTCTGGTGTTAGTTGGTCCTGCTGCCACTGGCTGTTGGTTGGACCTCCTGTGAGCCTGCAAAGCTATTTCTGCCCCCCCCTGGATTACCAGGATTCCCCTGGCACCGATTTCTGGGGCCTGCCTGCTCCTGAGTGACTTTGGAGCCCTAAAGTGCCTTGCCCCAAGTGATCTTATATTGGGGAGGCCTTGCACCTCCAAAGGCTCAGCCTAGTGGATTCCTGGAGCAGAGGTCGCCAAAGGGAGGCTGGTAGGCTCCTGCCCTGTGCAGGGGTGAGTGATCTCTCCTAGGGGGGGAGGGGCGTCCCTCTGCCAGGCAGAAGTCCCACAGCAGAGCTGGCGCGCTGGTTACTGCAGATCAGCCCTGCACTTGTGAGCCGCATACACACAAGCAGCCCGAGACCCAAGCGATATTATGCCTGTCTGTCTCAGAACCTGGCTGTCCCAACTTCCCAGTCACTGGAGCAAAGATGGCGGAGTGCAATCTCGCAATGTGTTTTTTAAAAGGCCTTTTATTCCTCTCAAGTGAATGATATAAAAATGATTATACTACATGAATCCCAGAATATACCAAAATGCCTAAGGAAAAAATAGCATGCACGTATTCTATAAAACGTACTTTATCAAGTGCAATAAAAAATTCTTAGATGTTCCTTTTGTGCAAGTTAGTGTAGAATTATTTGTGTGGTTTTTGGAAGTGGGTGAATATGGGACCTACTCTAAAGAAGTAATACTCCACTATGCCCATTCCTTTCACTATTGCAGGGTAAGTAGGTTTCTCTGCATATGATGGACAAGAGGTTATTAAGCTTGAAATCATAAAAGAAGTAAGAACTCACACCACAATGGTTTAATTATTAATTAAATGGCAAGCAAATTTTATGTTCAAAGTTGCATCTGAAGACAGCCTAATTTTAAATTTACCTGTGTTTTCTTTAGAACTCATGTTTTATGTATTATTTAGAAGCTATTTTATGTCCTCTCCTTTGATTGTACTTTAATACTTTCTCCGTGTCTGAATTCACTGTATATCATTCCTGCAGGTGTGGGGTCAATGCTTTAGAGTTATTGTATTTTGTTAGCTTGTATTATAGATTTGCTTCCCCTACACCTGAAAGTTGAAATTTTATTCAACTGTGTTTTATAACGGTATTCGTGTAACTTTAGAAAATTCTGTTTAGGGCTTTTCTGTTCTTTTACATTTCTTTCATCATATTAATTTCCATTCCTGGTATGGCAGGGTCAGCAACTCCAGAGTTCATTTATAAGTTGCTCAGTGTTACTGGCTACAGTGTGTCAGGCTTCTTGAAAAATGTCATTATAGGCAGCTTTGAATTCATCCTGTTTAGTGGGATTCATGCTTGGTACTTCCTCAAAATTGGTTCTAAATCACACCATTCCCAAACCCAGCCATTTGAAACATCAAAAATTTAACATAAAACTGTACTGGCATCTTAGTCTCATGTAACTCTTGTTATAGTCAGTGGTACTGAGGAAGCACATGACAGAGGCAATACTGAGATTTGGGAAGTCAAAGTGAACAGCCTGACCTCATTCTTTTTTTTTTTAATTCTTTAGTAGTTAAGTCTATTGAAAATGTCTGGCCTTTGACTTTCTGGAACGTATTTGCAATCTGATGAAACAGCTTTCTTTTCTGTCCATGCAAGAGAAATAGCAAGCCAGATGAAATATGGTATACTCTCAACAAGTATGTGGGTAGGCCTTGAGATGAGAGCTTTGGGGAAGCACTCAAGGGGACTACTATGCCTCCAGCTTGTGCCCTGCCATAATTTGCATTATTTTATCTAATACTTTTCTTCACTTGAGAGGAAGCACAGGGAGTATAGAAGTATAGATGTGAACTAGATATGTTGCCTGGGACAGGGGCACTAGTTACATTTACAGATGATATTTCTTTTGGTCTTTACTGAAACTTAATTATTAGATGGGATGTTGGGCCATATATTATATGGCCATCAATTATGGCCATATAATGGCCTTACCTGATGTTACTTTTCTATTAAAACATTGTTTTCTCAAATTCTTAAATATGATGGTTGGTGTTGTCAACTTGGCAGAAACTAGAACCATTTGGAAGATAGATCTTGGAGTATTCCTGTGGGAATTATCTCTATCATGTTAATTAATTTTGGATGGGACCATTTTCCTGGTAGAGAATCCTGGGCTGTCCATATAGAAAAAGAGCTAAGCACTGTGCATGTATTTATCCTTCTCTGCTTCTTAAGTGTGGATACAATGAAATCAACTGCTTCATGTTCCCACTGCTGTGACTTCTCTACCATGTTGGACTGTTCCTTGATCAGTGAGCCAAAACAAAGCCATTCTCCTCTCAGCTAATTTTTTTGGGATAATTTATCATAGCAATCGGAGAAGCATCTAAGACAATGAATTACAGAAAATAGAATAGGAAACTTAGTTTAAATCAATGACCAAGAGGACTGAAACACATATAAGAGCAAATTGATACAGTGTTTCTCCTAAAACCCACAGTGGAAAATTTATCACTATCTAAACCTAATAGTAGTCACCCAGACTACTTAGCAATGGCAATCGGCACCAGGTGTTGAAAAGTCTAGTGTCATACATCCACCAAACTGCTTAGATGTCTTCATAGACAATACAAGTAATCACCGAGACTGTTGGACATAACTTTGTGGCCATCAGTCATGTAGGGTCACGCCCCAGGTCCCTAGTGTTCTGGCTGGACTCCACCCCCACAAGTCACCTGGCTACAACCAGGTAGCCCGGCCCAACCCACTATAAAAGGGGCTGCATGACCCCTCCTTTTTCTCTCTTGCCACTCTCTTTTGCCCTTCTCTCTTGTCCTCTCTTCTGTCTCTTACCCTGCCCCCCTTCCCCCTCTCTCCCCATTCTTTTCCCCTCTTTCCACGTGGTCATGGCCAGCTCTCACCCCTCTATCTCTTCTTTTTCTCTTTACTTTTTTATCTTTTTTCTTTCCCCCTACTTTTCTTTAATAAAGCTTTAAAATCTTGGGCTGTTTCTTCTTATCCACACCTGCTGTGCTGGAGCAATGAAACAGGTCACAACATTTCCAGCGAGCAGACCGGACCAAGGACTCCTCCACCCTGTTGGGCTTCCTCCACAGGTACATGGCCTACTCCGCAGGCCCACAAGAGATCATGCAAAATACAGCTGTCACCTCAAAGGGAGTAAAAGAGAATTCTTGAGTCTAATATGTGTTCATGACCTGGGAATATGGATTCAGGTTACCCCAAATAATATGTTCTGACTTAGAAAATGTTTCATGAAGTCCTACAGTCACATTCCTATAAAGGTCAGAAGTCAGAGCAATTTTTAAATATGTAGGTGAAAACATTATGTAGGCTTGGTCACAGCAAAGTCTCAGATGCTATCTGATATCAATCGTGGTTTTTGGGTTAGAAGATTTCAGAGCCTCCTAAGTTAATAGATTCCCAAAGGTTTTCCTGACAGTTCAAATATCAAAAGAGTCTTAGATCAGACACAGAGGTGAGAAATGTGTGACTGTAAGGGTTCTGAAGACAGCTAGAGATAATTTTGCCTCTGAATTTACAATATCTCAGTTCTCCACACCACAGAGTTCTAATTAGTCATTCATTCTTGTGAAATATTTAATGTAGGTGTGGTATTTTCTTGGAACTTCTGTTCACAACTAAACAGCTTGTTCTGGACTTTTATGCCATTGATCTATTTGTTTATCCTTATACCAAAGTACTCTGTCTTGATAACATCAGCATTTTATTAATAGTAAGGTTTACATTTACATGAATTTCATGAGCAGTTGTGTGCCATCCCACAAATTCAAATGGAACCTGGGGATTTCATGATAGATTAGATCACTTTGCAGATAGTTAACATTTTATTTTATTTTTTATTTAAATGTGTTTGTGCATGTGTCACATGAGTGGATCCCATGGAAGTGAAAGAAAGGTGTCAGGTCTCTTGGAGTCAGAGGTACAGGCCAATGTGAGCTGATGTGAGTGCTGTAAACTGAATTTGGGTTCTCTGGAAGAGAAGTTTAAGTGCTGGAACTTCTCTCTTTTCCTTATCTTCACAATTAAGAATCTCAATATTCCCCCTCTCTGCTCCACTGTGGATACTTTCTTTTTTTTTTTTTTTTGATTTTTAATGATGTCTTTTTTTTATTATTTATTTTATTTTATTTTTTTAATTTACATTCCAAATCACTTCCCCTTTCCCGTTTCCTCCCTCCCCGGAAGTCCCATAAGCCCCCTTCCCTCCCTCTTTTCTCCATTCAACCCCCTCTCGTTACTCAGTCCTGGCGTTCCCCTACATCCAGTCTTTCCAGGACCAGGGGTCTCTCCTTCCATCTTCTTAGAAATCTATTGATATGCGGATTGTGTCTAGGGTATTCCGAGATTCTGGGTCAATATCCCCTTATCAGTGACTGCATACCATGTGTGTTCTTTTGTGATTGGGTTACCTCACTAAGGATGATATTTTCAAGATCTGACCATTTGCCTAGGAATTTCGTGAATTCATTGTTTTTAATTGCAGAGTAGTATTCCATTGTGTAGATATACCACATCTTCTGAATCCATTCCTCCGTTGAGGGACATCTGGGTTCTTTCCAGCTTCTGGCTATTATAAATAAGGCTGCTATGAACATAGTGGAGCATGTGTCCTTATTGCATGCAGGTAAAGTCTCTGGGTATATGCCCAGGAGTGGTATAGCCGGATCCACCAGCCCAGTTTTCTGAGGAACCGCCAGACTGCTTTCCAGAGTGATTGTACCAGCCTGCAATTCCACCAGCAGTGGAGGAGTGTTCCTCTTTCTCCACATCCTCGCCAACAACTGCTGTCTCCTGTGTTTTTGATCTTAGCCATCCTGACTGGTGTGAGATGGAATCTCAGGGTTGTTTTGATTTGCATTTCCCTAATGACTAAGGATGATGAACATCTCTTTAGGTGCTTCTCAGCCATTAGATATTCTTCAGGTGAGAACTCTTTGTTTAGCTCTGTACCCCATTTTTTAATAGGGTTACTTGCCTCTCTGGAGTTTAACTTCTTGAGTTCTTTGTATATCTTGGATATTAGCCCTCTGTCGGATGTGAGGTTGGTAAAGATCATTTCCCAGTTAGTTGGTTGCCGCTTTGTCTTTTTGACAGTGTCTTTTGCCTTGCAAAAACTTTGTAATTTAATGAGGTCCCATTTGTCTATTCTTGATCTTAGAGCATAAGCTATTGGAGTTCTGTTCAGGAAATTCTCCCCTGTGCCCATATGTTCAAGGTTCTTCCCTAGTTTCCCTTCTATTAGTTTCAGTGTGTCTGGTTTTATGTGGCGATCTTTGATCCACTTAGAATTGAGCTTAGTACAAGGAGATAAGGATGGGTCAATTTGCATTCTTCTGCATGTTGACCTCCAGCTGAGCCAGCACCATTTGTTGAAAAGGCTATCTTTTTTCCACTGGATGGTTTTAGCTCCTTTGTCAAAGATCAAGTGACCATAGGAGTGTGGATTCATTTCTGGGTCTTCAATTCTGTTCCATTGATCTACATGTCTGTTACTGTACCAATACCATAATGTCTTTGAATTTATTGATCTTTCTCTGTCACTGTCTAATCTGCTGCTGATCACATGCTATGTGTTTTTGTGTTAACTGTTCCATTGTTTTCATTTTTGTGAGTTCTATCTTGCTACTTTATAATATTTTTTTGTTCTAGGTTTTGTTTTTATTTATTGTTTTAGCAGTGTTTGTTCTTCTTTTCTCTTTTGTCTCTCTGTCTCTGTGTCTCCTGTCTCTATCTCTATTTCCTTCTCTGTTTCTCTGTCTGTCTATCTCTATCTGTCTCTGTCTATCTGTCTCTCTCTCACACACACAATCACAGACATACATACACAGACATACATACACAGACACAGAGATACACACACACACACACACACACACACACACACACACACACACACACCTCAAACTCCAATCTCCATATACTCAAGTTGTCACTTTCCCCAACTACTTCACTTTCCCCTTCTATCACCCAGTGACTAAAACTGTAAACTTCTTTAAACATTAAGCTGATGCAATTGGTTGTGGGGAACAGAGATCAGGGCCTGATATATGCTAGACAAAGAGCTTGGCAAGTGAATCATTTTTCTAGCCTGTGGTTATTTTCCTTTCTCCAAGATCATAATCCTATGTCATTAGTCAACTTGTATGCCAACCTTCCACACAGTCTAGAATCATCTAAGGGAAAACTGCCCAGATCACATTGGCTTGTGAGCATGTCTATGGTAAATAATATTTACTATTAATTGAAGGAGGGCACCTCTCTGTGGGCCACACCATTCCCTGGACATTGATCCTGGAATGGATAATAAAGCATGAGCCTGTTAGCAAGCCAGCAAGCAGGATTTCCCCATGGTTTCTGCTTCAAGTTTCTTCCCTGGAGTTTGTGCCCTCACTTTCCTCAGCTATTGACAGTAATTTGTAAGCTGAAACAAAATCGTTCATTGCTTAAATTGCACTTGGTTGGAGTGTTTTACCATGATGACCAAAATCCGACTAGAACATTATTTAAATTGTGACTATTTCAAAGAGAAAGATAAATCTAGATCCTATTGCTCAGAAGCAGAAAATCTTTCTCCTGGTTTTAAACACTCACACAGTTCCTTGTTCTGGCCTGGAGCCTGACAGCTCAGCAATGGCCAAGTTCAATGCTAATTCTTTCCAGTATACTTTCTTCTTGCCTTCACTGAGAAGCTATTTTCTCTGTTCTAAATGTCACTATTTCACTACAGAACATTGTGACATAGACTTCCTTCCCTTTCTAAATAGGCTGCTGTGGGGCTAACATGATGTGGTGAGTTAAGATAGATAGACAGATAGATAGATAGATAGATAGATAGATAGATAGATAGATAGATAGAGAGAGAGATAGAGAGATAGAGAGATAGATTGACTGACTGTAGATGATACTCATATTCCAACATCCAGTTGAAGTAAAAGTAGAACTTGCTTTTGGTAATTGGTTCTCTTTTCTTCTACTATGTGGATCCTGAGGATCAAACTTAAATTATCAGCAAGCATCTTTCTCAATGAGCCATCTTGCAAGCCTTTACATGGTATTTTCTAGTGTATGTCATAGACCCAAGCATGAGGCCTAGAGAAAGAACTATACAAGAAAACCACAGAACAATGTTGGGATGAGAATAGCAGCTGGAATGCAACAGTTATAAAAGTTTCTTGTTTATATCTAAAACATGTCAAAGAACACTACATTAAAAGTTACATCAAAACGTCATGCAATATTAACTCACATGAAGAGAAGGAAGAGGAGGAAAAGGACCACTAGCAATAAAATAACTCAGCTGAGCATTGTTTATATGACTAACATTCTACTGAATACACTGTAATTCAGCCCCATAAACATGGTGACCCACATGAGCTATCACTCCATCTACCTTTCATGAAATCAAGGCACTGAGGCTAGGCAACTTCCCGAGTAACACGATTACTGGAGATCCCAAGAGAGACACTGATGCAACAGAAACTCCAAGGAACAAAATGCACTTGTTCAGTATATGATGAATCTAAGGGTGAAAGGGGGAACTGAGAAGTCAGAGAGACTCCTGTCCTCCCTGAAAGCCTTATGTTTCCTTGGAGCTGGTAAGTATGTTACAGAATGGGAGATTTGGCTATTTAGACAGAACTTTTGCTTCTGTCATTAATGAATGTTCATTTATTATTTCTTTAGGCTAAAGTGTCCTCATGATTGTTCCACTACAAGGTGCACAGATGCTACAAATGCTGGAGAAATCCTTGAGGAAGTACCTTCCTGAATCCTTAAAGGTGACAAAGAAAATGCTAAGGATAGTAAAGAGAAAGTGTATATGAAAAAGCTTAACTTTTGTGTTTCACTATGTGCATGTGTGTGTGTGTGTGTGTGTGTGTGTGTGTGTGTGTGTGTGGTGTGCATGCATGCATGTGTGGTGTGATTGAAGTGGGTGAATATGTATGCATGTGTATTGTGACTAATGTGTGTGCATATGCATGCATGTGCTGTGTGACTTATGTATGTGTGTGTATGCATGCACGTATGATGAGATTGATGTGTGTGTACATACATGTACATACATGCATGTGTGGTATGCTTGATATGTGTGGTGTTTACATGCATGGATAGAATATGTGAATGAGTCCCAAGGTTTATGTCATTAATCACTCTCCACCTTCTGCATTGAGATAGAATCTCTTACTGAACTTGGAGCTCAGCAATTCAGCTAGTATAGCTAGTCAGGTTGTCCAGGAAATTTCCCTGTCTGTGCCTCCCAAGCAATGGAATTACAAGTAGGTTGTCAGAGCTACTAAGCTTCTATGTGGGTACAGGAGTTAGAACTCTGAACTCTATTCCTCACCCTTGGGTGGTGAGTACTTTATACACTGAGCCATATGAGATATTATTTTGAGCAAACCTATATCTCAAAATTTTCCCATTTAATTTGCTCTTTTCTTTTCAATATATTTTTCACTATATCTGTAATTGGTTAAGAATAAGGAGCTAGAGTCAGGTGTGATTGTACATACCATTAATCTCAGCACTTTGGAGTCAAGAAACAGGTGGTTCTCTGTGAGTGAGTTCTAGGCCATCATGCTATAGTGGGTTCCAGGCAGCCAGAGATACATAGTGAAACCCTAACTCCATAAAATTGAATATGGAGATATAAATATGCAATTTAGCATATTATGGTAGGCAAGAATGCTTGGGAGACTGGTGCTTTCCTGCAAGCCTGACAGCCTCAGTTTGATCTCCATATCCCACTCGGTGGAAGGAAAGAAGTAACTCCTAAGAGTTATCATCTGACCTCCACAGATGTGCTATGACAGACACATATCTCACCAATAAAATAAACAAATAATTAAAATGTAAGAATAAGAAGGGGCAGCTATTTCCCCACGTCTCACCAGCAGTGAGTTTCAGCACAGTTTTGCGCACACATGGACTTTACTCTCTGCTCACTGAAGTTTTTCTGTTGCTTCTTCTCAAAAGACTCTCTTTAGCAGTCCTTGAGATTTCCTGGAGTTTTCCTCCACAGTTAACTGAGGTACATATTAATGTTTAATTAGTTCATTTCAGAAGAATGCTTGCCATGTGAAAAGCAAACCATCTTGAGTATGTTTGAAGTTGGTAATAGGTCTGTTGCTCTGAACTCAATGTATATCAGTTTTAGGATTGGTTCCCATTTTAACACCCCCCCAACCCATTACAACTTATTAAAGACCCTAGGGTTGACCAAGTCAGATAGATATAAATGCTTACATTTCTCTATTGGCGAGTTAAGGTCCTTTTTTTTTATTTATACCATTCAATATTTTTTATAATCCTTCTTTTTATTTAATCATTTGTTTTACATACCAGATTTTATTCTCCTCACAGTCCATCCCCCAACTCTTCCACATCCCATACCTCCTCCCCGCCCCCTGTCTCCATGAGGATGCCCCCACCCTCCAGCCCCCACCCCACCAGACCTCTAACTTCCCTGGGGCCTCCAGTCTCTTAAGGGTTAAGTGCATTTTCTCTGACTGAACCCAGACCTGGCAGTCCTCTGCTGTATATGTGTTGGGGTCCTCATATCAGCTGGTGTATGCTGCCTGTTTGGTGGTTCAGTGTTTGAAAGATCTCGGGAGTCCAGGTTAGTTGAGACTACTGGTCATCCTACAGGGTCACCCTCCTCCTCAGCTTCTTCCAACTTTCCCCTCATTCAACCACAAGGATCAGCAGCTTCTGTCCATTGGTTGGGTGCAAATATCTGCATCTGACTCTTTCAGCTGCTTGTTGGGTTTTTGGAGGGCAGTCATGATAGGTCCCCCTCCTTTTTTTGAGTACTCCACAGTCTCAGTAATAGTGTCAGGACTTGGGGCCTCCCCTTGAGCTAGATCCCACTTTGGACCTGTCGCTGGACCTTCCTTTCCTCAGGCTCTTCTCCATTTTTGTCCCTGTAGTTCTTTCAGACAGGAACAATTATGGGTCAGAGTTTTGACTGTGGGATGGCAACCCCATCCCTCACTTGATGCCCTGTCTTTCTGCTGGAGGTAGGTTCTACAAGTTCGTTCTCCCTACTGTAAGGCCTTTCATGATTTCTTTTTTTTATGGAATGAAGTTCCCTCCAGTGAAGCTTCAGTATAACTGTGTATTTACTGTGTATGTACATGTGTGTATTTGTGTGTGATCTATGTATGTGTGTGTTTGCACATACATGCTTGTGTGAGTGTTTATATGTGTGTAAGGTAGTTCAAGTGTATATATATATATATATATTTCTGTGTGTTTGTGCCTATGTATGTATGTGAACATATGGATGTTTGCTTTTGTGTGCATGAATGTGTGTGCATTAGAGAAAAAATATTTCCAGATTTGTGCTACTCTATAAGACAAATTTCCTACAAAATGCATCCATCTAACATAAAATGAGTGAATTCAATTCTCTCCTTCTCTAGCAGATTGGTCACTGCCTTTTTATAAAGAAGAATATTAGCATTTCTTTATTTGTAGATTGCTTTTTAAATTTTTCATTTACTAACAATAGACTAATGAGAAAACCCCTCTTGTTATTTACCATCCAAATAAATCTGTGTCAAATCAAACTAAAACCAAAACTTCCTGTTTCTGAAAAGTCCAGTGATATCAGCCAAGGCCCTCTATATACCTTGGCAATACATAGGAGTCAGAAAATCTCCCAGAGAGAAAGCATATTTTTTTGGAAATTATATCATTTGACATTCTATGGACAACTAACTTGCGATATTTTATTGTAAACAACTATTTTCAGAAATTATGAAGGCTAAACACACTTTTAAATGCTTTATTATATAGAATTATAAAATAAAAATTTCCCCATTCCTTATGTTAAAAGTGAGTGTCAAACATTTTGAGACCACTCTGGTGTTTCTAGTGGTTTTGTTGACAAGGTGGCTTTTTTTTAGCTTCTCAGAGTTCATAAAGGAACGCTTAATTCTTTAGTCTCTTAATAGTAACACACACTTTCTCTTAATGGAAGTTTGGAATTTCCACAAAGAAAGTTGTTCTCAAAAATTGCTTACTTTATTTGTCTGAATAGTTTACTATATATGTTATGATTCATATTTGAAGACAAAATTTTCATCAATTGAAGCTGAAAAAAGACAGTGTGTGAGGTTGTTTGGCCTGGATTCTTCCTTAGCTCTTTGTCATTACCAACTGTCATAATTTTATAGGAATAACTTTTGTCCTGATTACAAAAGGTGATTATCCACTCCTCTCAACAAAAAAACCATCTCACCTCCTTGCAGGTATATGGGACCATCTATCACATGATCCATGGAAACCCATTCAACCTAAAAGCCCTAGTTGACAAGTGGCCTGATTTTAACACAGTGGTTGTCCGCCCTCAAGAACAGGTAAAGTGATGGGTATGGAATAAATACCCATCATAAAACACTTTTATGGCCATTCATGTAGAATCTAACAAAGCCTATCCTGTGTTATATTTAAAAATATACATGTATGTAAATATACATGTGTAAATATAATAAAATTTAATGAAAAGAAGAGGACATGAATTTGAAAATCAGAAGTATATGGGAGGATTTGGAAGGAGGAAAGGGAAAGGAGTAATGTAATTATAATCTCAAAAACAGAGTTGATTCCATAGAAGCAAAGAGTATAAGATTATAATGGTAGTTTCTAGAGACTGAGGTGCTGCTAGAAATTGGGATAATACTCATGAAAAGTTACAAAATTACATTTAATGAGAAAGAATAAGTTAAGAGAGCTATTGTACAGCACATTGTACAGTATCTTGATTGGTTACATTTTATTCTGAAAATAGTAGAATGATGTAAAGTATTTATACCAAAAGTTCCACCATTGTATGTTTTAATTAGTTAGGCTTATACATGTCACAATGTATATGCACACATAGCTAATGTGTTCCACAATAGCATTTCAATTTATGGTGTATCAAATGTATGGCAATAGCCCAAATCAAAATACATTGCCTAGGATGGGGTGATAGCTTCATGGGTAAAGTTCTTGCTACAAAAGCATGAGGACCAGAGTTTGAGCCTCAGAACCCACTCAGAAAACCCAGGATGGATGCTTGTAACCCTGGTGCTAGGGCTAAGACAGGTGGATCTTTGGGCTCACTAACCAGCTGCATAACTTGCTAGGCATTTTCTAGACCAATGATAGACCCCAGGGGAAAAAACATGGATGACACCTAAGGAAGGACACCCAAGGCTTTCATTTGTCTTCCACATGTAATTGCACATGCATACATCATATATATAACACACAAACAATCTCTCTCTCTCTCTGTCCCTCCCTTCTCTTCCTCCTTCCCTCCTTCCTTCCTAATAGCATTGTAACCATTTTGGTTTGTGTAATCAAAATCTATGATGCTCATCATACAAATGCATCTGATATCTCCCTTCTCAGAACACCTTGTCACTCCTGTTTGTCTATACTTCAATCTTGCAACAAAAACTACACTCTCAATGTCTGTACTCTTGATTGAAATGCTAATGTAATTCATTTATAGCAGATAAAATTATTCTGGAATGTTCTATCCTAATTTGAATCTTTGAATCTTTGATCTTGTTCTCACAATTTAAATGATTCAAAAATAATAAGATTATACTAATAAAAGAAGCGATCTTTTATTACTAAAAGTCATTACAATATAGAGCAGCAGAGATGGTACAGTGCTTAGGAGCACTGATTTTTTCAGAGAATCTGATTTCATTCTCAGCATGCACATGGTGGCTCACAACACGGGTAACTACAGTTCCAGGAAATGTAATGCCCTCTTCTAGCCTCCCTGACAACAAGCATGTATGAAGTGCACAGATACTCATGCAAGCAAAGCACCAGTACACATAAAATAATAAAATAAAATAAACTTTAAAAATTTAAAGTATAGTGAACTATCATTACAATCAATAAACAATGTGTGTTATCTCTCCTTTCTCTGTGATAACAGGAAATGGCAGATGACCTTGATTACTACACCAATACTTACCAAATCTACTCCAAAGACCCTCAGAACTGTCAGGAATTCCTGGACTCCTCAGAAGTCATTAACTGGAAACAGCATTTGCAAATTCAAAGTACAAGCAATGGGAAATGGGATCTTTCCCTTCTGTGTCTTGTCTCACTAGGTTTCCATGCTTCCCCCACCAAGTTTCATGTCCTCAGACAGATGTGTATCATCGTTTTCAGTTGTAAAAAGGAAGCTACTAGATAGGGTTCTTCAGAGGAGCAGAACCTATAGAATGCATGTATATTTATATATAACAAAAGGAGACTTATTAGCTTGGTTTACATGAACGGACTTTGTAGTTCAATAATAGATTTCTACACTTGGAGAGGCAGAGAACTCAGTAGCTTCCCAATCCACAAAGCTGCATTCTTTGACAATTGCAATTCAGTGCTGATAGACTGGGAGTTTTCTGGAGAGTCACAGGTGCTGTGCTCACTTTGGAAGGCTGAAGAGGCAGAGTCTTGTGTCAGCAGAGGACAATAGCAACAATGGTAGACAGTAGACAATAGGGAGATATTGCTTTTTCCTGAGTCCCTTCTTCATCTGGTTACCCATAAAAGTGTGAACCACTTTGAGAACTAGTCTTCCTCCCTCACTTAATACTCTTCCAGACTCTTCCAGAGGTATATAATTTAGATGGTTCTAAATTTTGTCAAGTTGACAACTGAGGCACACCATCACAAAAATTCCTATTCCCAGAAATGTGTGACATATTTTATAGATGTATCCAGAATCCTCAGGAAAAGTGGGTACAGCAGCACAGCTTTACCTCTGTAATCCCATGTCAGTAGTGAGATTGACAGTTCATGGTGTCATAGGGCACTTCTCAAGTCACCAATGACAACAGTACTGGTGATAAGCATGTTCTTAGTGTCAGACTTCCTAAGTTGGTATCTATCTGTTCCTCTCTTTCTGAACCTTGCCCTCTCTGAGACTGTGTCATTGTATGTAAATATCAGCATAGTAACAGTTCCAAAACAGAAGAACAGGAAGAGCTTAATGTAATTCTGGGTGTCCTGGTTGCCCTAATTGACAACTTGATACAAGCCAAAGTCACCTGGGAAGAGTTGCTTCATTTGGGTAATTGCCAAGATCAGTTGGCTTTGTGAACATATCTGTAGGGCATTGTTTTAATTGTTAATTAATGAAGGAGAGTCCCAGCCATTAAGGGTAGTACCATCCTTAGACAAGTGATCCTGGAGAGTATAAGGAACTAGTTGAATGTGAGCATATGAATGAATCAGAGAATAAGCCAGCAAGCAGTTCTATGGTTTCTGCCTTGAGTTCTTGTTCTGACTTCCTGCAGTGATAGATTGTGACCTGGAAATATAAGCCAACAAACACTTTGACCTGAATTTAGTTTCATTATGGTATTTTATAAAATCAACAGTATGAAACTAGGACAGGGGGATAGGTCAGTTAATGTTTGCTGTAACAGGTAACTCATACTAAGGTGAAGCAGCTATTCAGTTTGGGCATTGTGGAAAGTTACTTGATAGTCTCTAGTATATTTGTGCATGTATCATATGCTGATTGGATGACTCTTTACTTGTTGCTTCACCATAGACTCATTCACATGGCTAGATGTTGGTTCTGGCTGTCAGTTAGTGCCAGCTCTTTGTTGTGATGATGACACAATGTGTCTCAAGCAAGCTATCCTAGGCTACTTTAAATAAAACTGGTTTTAAGATCAAAAAGAGAAAGGCCCAAGTTCTAACACTGTTAAGCCTCTCCTTGCATAAGCTTATTATTCCCATTGGTATATGAGATGTAGAAGGAGAGTATGCCAGGAAACAGATGCCAGGAATTATGGCTAAATTCTGAATCATTGCCTCAATAATCTCTCACATTGGAGACATAACTCAAAAGATGATAGCTACGATATTTTAAAACTCAACTTCTTTGATTTTTCAAAACTACACAATTATGGAACTAAAAAAAATTAACTGTCATTCCAGCCTTTGTCTACTCACAAAATAACTATGAATTGGTTCATTCCCTTTCGTGTTTTCATTTTTGTAAGACAAAGAGTGTTATGTCAGCCATGATTATATGTGGTCATTCTCACTGCAGCAGCAACAGCATGGTCACAATCAAGATGTCATCTTAAATCTTACACTTCTACCCCATTAGAGAGCCTGCTGAATGTGCCAACCATTACGTCTCTCATTATCAGTTCACTATGTATTTCCTTATAACCTCATCTAGGTTCCCAGTCCCATCTGAATAAGACGATACAAAATCTTGCAAGCATTCAATCTTTTCAAGTCAAACACTCAGAAAACATCCTCTATGTGACATCAGAGACAATCAAGAAACTGTTCCCTTCCCTGCTGGATACAAAGAATTTATCGCCAGGAAGTGGCAAGCCCAAGGCCATGTGAGTTTGACAAGACCTGCTATATACTCCTCACATCTTTCTCCTACAGCCTCACAGCCTGGCCCTAATTTTACTTTAGTTTTTGCTGCCCACATTCTAGTAGATGACCCGCATCTCATGCTTGCTCATGCAAGCAACTCTAATTAAATTCAGTTGCCCGCGCTACACACACACACACACACACACACACACACACACACACACACACACACGAAATGAAAGGAGAGAAACTTTTTGTAAAGAAGTCCAATGGGGGAGGGGGAGAATAGAATGAAAGTAATTAAGAGTGTGTAAAAACCAACATATCACACACACATATATGAAATTATTAAATAATAAACTTTTTAAAAGTTGCAATTATAATAGTGCCAGCAAGACAGTTTATCAGGTAAGGGCTTTGGTGGACAAGGTTGACCACCTGAGTTACTGAGTTCAGTCCCTGGGACCAACATGGTGAAAGGAGAGAACCATCTCCTGCACTTGCTCTGATCCCCAGTATGTGTATATTCATACTCTCATACTCACTCAAAATCATTAAAGAAAGGAAATGAAAAATTATCAGAATAATTTATAAAAGTATAAGTCAGACCACATTCCTCTCTGTTTACATCATTATAAGAGCAAAGTCTTCTGTTCAGTGCTCTGGCCTTTATTATTCTTGCTCATTTCTTCCAACCACACTGGCCTTTCTATCCCTCTAGCATAAGCCCATCTATATTGCAGGACGTTGCATTTGTCACTTTCAATGCTCTGTCCCTCAAGATAATAGGGTTAGGAAGACATATACCCTTCTACTCACAGTTTTTTCTTTTTCTTCTTGGACCCTCTATAGCAATCAAGATATGTTTAAACTTTCATCTTTGGATGTTACCCATGCTGCCTTGGTGAATAAATTCTGGCATTTTGGTGGCAATGAGAGGAGTCAGAGATTCATTGAACGCTGCATAAAGTACTTTCCAAGTTCCTGTGTCCTGGGACCTGAGGGAAACCCTGCATCATGGACTCTAATGGACCAAACTGGAGAGATGCGAATGGGAGGCACCTTACCAGAGTACCGAGCCCAAGGTCTTGTCTCCTTTGTTGTCTATTCACAGGACCAGATTATGAAGAAACGTGGCTTTCCTGTTTATTCTCACACTGACAAAAGTAATACTGCTATGCAAAAAATGAGTTACTCACTGCAGCATCTTCCCATGCCCTGTGCCTGGAACCAATGGAAGTGTGTGCCTATGTAAAGCTGGACTCAAACATAAGATGGTGTTGGGTATTGTTATTGGATGGTGGATAAAGAGTGGAGGTGACTGAAAATATAGAATAAATGACTACCAGCTACAAATGAGAGCTGCTGTTTGTGCTCTGGGGAAGCAACGTGAATGGCCAACAGATCTGCCATAGCTCCCTTTTGTCAAATTGCTCCTAGACTCCCCTTAAGTTCCTGAGTTTGAAGCAGGCCTATGTCCTTCTGTAGTGAACTCATGTAATTTAGCCCCTTCACATTTCTAGGATCTATGTG
This sequence comes from Tokudaia tokunoshimensis, assembly GCA_036184795.1. NCBI lineage: Eukaryota > Metazoa > Chordata > Mammalia > Rodentia > Muridae > Tokudaia > Tokudaia tokunoshimensis. Next base: position 130,801,199 of record BTHU01000001.1, read on the forward strand.
ACACTCCTTTATCAACTGCACAAGGTTCCAAATGGCTTCTCCTAGAAGCCATAGTGCAAAACTTGGAGACTTCTGCTACTCTTGCTAGTGATAGCCAGAGACTGTTTTCTGGCTACTGTGCCTATGTCTCTCTGTCTATTGCCTTTCCTTCAGTGATTAGCAAGTAGTTTTTCCCTATCAGGTCTTTAGAAAGTAGCTGTTCCTCTGTTGGGTGCTTCATACATTACATATGGACCATATAGTTTATCAAATTAAACACAATATACATAAAACAGCAAAAGAAGACACCAAGGAACAGCCAGCCTAATTTTGTTTTTTTCAGTGCTTTCTTTGCCCTGAGAAAATGATGCAATGTGGCTTTCAAAGGCTTGGCTTTCCAACCTATTGCCAGCTTAAAGGAGTAAATAGAGTCTGCAGTTGATTTCACAAGCATAAGCTAAATGGTTACTCTAAGGAGAGCAAGGGGTGAGCTATAGAGTACAATATGGCTGCATCGAGGTAGGAGCTGAGGGCAGAGAAGCCAAGCCTGAACATTTATTGTCTCATCTCTTCTTGCCACATCACTTCTGATGCTTGAAGTCTATTAAACACAGAGAGTTGTGTCATGGGAAGGTGTGTTGTTGGTCTATATCTTAGTTACGGTTTTATTGCTGTGAAGACACCATGAACGCTTATAAAGAAAAAGATTTAATTGAGGCTGGCTTACAGTTTCAGAGGTTCAGTCTATTATCATCATAGTGGGAAGGCTTTGTTGTCTAAAACAGAAGTCACATTTACCAGATTCATTTCCAGTGAACTGACAGAGTATGCTGAATTTCATCTTTAGTGCTACACCAATAATTCCCTAAATTTAAAGGGGAATATTAAAGCTCATTATCCTGATTTGCACAGTTTATATCTTAATTTTCTATCCTCGTATATGTCTGTGGCATCTACCCAGAGCTGTTGTATATATAACAGTGTCACAGCTAACACGGGCTGGCATTGTGATGAACCCACAATACATACTATAATATTAGTTATGCATTATCAATAACTCTTGTAGGTATGGAGGCAGGTATCAGACTACCTTTATTTTGCTGGATGAATAACATAAGGCGATGGATAACATATTTAAGCAAGGGGCTTCTCCAAGGAAGAAAAAGAATCTGTGTATATACTGGTGTGAATGCAGCTGTTCTCAGAACCCTAGGTTCATGCCAAAAGTCATACATTTTCTTTCGTTGGCTTTACTGTTTGTGTGCTGCTGAAATACAGTCTTTATCCACTGTAAATTCTAGGCATTCATTTTTAAAGTAATTGTTCTACTATGCAACCCCATGCACCAAGCTTTGGAAATGGAGGCAATAATTAAATGAAATAAAAAGATTAACTCAAATTTATTAACATTGTTTAAGTTGAATAACACCCTGATTCTAAAGTTTGGCTCTGTTTGGCAGTCTGCATAATTCTGAATTAATTTTCTTATTAACAAATTACTTAATGTAAAAATGGACACAGTGACTAATCAATTTAATGGGGTTTTAGAGGATTAAATGACTAACTACATATGATTCACCTAGCATAAAAGTACAAGCTATGAGACTTAAAGCTCTTATTAGGGCTTGGGTATATGGCTCTGTAAGTAAGAGACTTTGAAAGCAAGAGGACCTAGAAAGAAATCCCCAGAAAGTAAATAAAAGCTGAGTATGGCTATGTATACCTATAACCATAGTATTGGGGGAAGAATGAGGAGAAAGAAACTCACTGTCAACCATCCCTAGCCAAATCAGTTGCATTCAGGTTTATTGAGAGACCATGTCTCAAGAAATAAAGTGGAAAGCAATAGAGTGTGGGTGTGCACACACTTTCACAGACACTCACATACATGTATGCATACACACACTCACACACATGCATGTACACACACATAGTCTTACACACTTATGCACATACTCACTCACATAGTAACATACACACACACACACACACACACACACACACACAAACACACACACACACACACCATGACCAAGGCAACTCTTATAAGGACAACATTTAAATGGGACTGGTTTACAGGTTCAGAGTTCAGTCCATTATCATCAAGGTGAGAATATGGCATCATCTAGGCAGGCATGATGCTGGAGGAGCTGAGAGTTCTACATCTTCATCTGAAGGCTTCTAGCAGAATACTGGCTTTCAGGGAGCAAGGAAGAAAGTCTTAAAGCCCACCCCCACAGTGACAGACCTACTCCAACAAGGCCACACCTACTCCAACAGGGCCACATCTTCTAATAGTGCCACTCCCTGGACCGAGCATATACAAACCATCACAAACATGATCAGGCACATATTACCCTCATTTCAATTATCTCAGAATTTCCTCAGGATACAATTTCCTCCTCAAGTCACAAAGTATTCTAAAACATTCCCATGTTGAGAGTCTGACTTATAAAAATTTTTCATCTAGAGAAAAATTATATGTCTAGATATGTAATGTCAGAATGGTAGTTCCATGAAGCCAATGCTCCTTGTCAAAAGTCTTACTAATTGCATTTGATTTATCAGTTTGTTCAACTGTATGTTTTTTCTATAGCACATCAATAAAAACATGTCCTCAGGCACAATACAAAACAGAGGCACATGCCTGTGGGAAGTTTGTCAGAGACAAATAGAAGTAGCTGGTTTGTAATAGAAATAATTTAAGAATATTAATTGTACTATCAAATATTAGAATATATTTATCTATTATTTATTTTTAAAAGATTATTTAATACTTTTACAATTGTGTGTGTGTACACCTGTGTGTTCATGTGTGTGCACATGTGTATGTGTGTGTGTGTGTTCATACACACACACACACACACACACACACACACACACACACACACACACATGGGTGTGGGTTGCTTGTAGAGGTCATAGGCATGAGAACCCATGGAGCTGGAGATACAGGCAGCTGTCAGCCACCAGCATGCATACTAAGAGAAAATCAGGTTCTCTGCAAGAGCAGTATAGGCTCTGAACCACTGAGTCATCTCTCCAGTTCTCTAACATTAGTTTCTTTGAATAAAAGTCATTCTGAATACAAGTGGCGGTGTCCTTTCAAGTAAAAGCATGTACATTTTTGGACATGTTTTACTGAGAATCACATAGTTAATGCTTCTTAAATAAATTATTATTTCTGTCTGACCTCATCATTTTATAAAACTAACATATTTCACATAAATTTTCTCAAAACATATTGGGTGTGATGAAGCAAGCACTTAATCCCAACTCCTAGGAATCAAAAGCAGGCAAATCTCCATAACTTTGATGCCAGCTACTCTATATAGCAAGTTCCAGGTTCACCAAATTTATATAATGAGACATTGTCTAAAACAAACAGACATGAAAAGAGCACTTAAATTTTTTAAAAGATAAGATAAAGTATAAGAAAAAATAAAAATTCAGCTTGTTGGTATAGGTCAATCAGGCTCTTATAATGATTTAAATCCCTAGAAGTGGGGGACACGCTCAGTTAGTAGAGTGCTCACCTAGCCAGCACTAGTACCCAGGTTAGATCTCCAACATCACATAAACCAGATGTGGTGGTACAAGCCTACAGACCAGCTCTCAGAAGGTGTCAGCAGAAGGATCTGAAATTCAAGGTCATCATCTGCTCCACAATGAACTCGAGGTGAGCTTGGGCTACAGGAGACTGTCTCAAAAACAACAACAACAAAATTTCTTAAGCATAACAATAGTACTATTGATTTCTCTGCAAGTACTTTGGCATCCTAAGGGATTTTTTCTCTGACGGATATTACTTTTCTTTCACTGTAGCTACTTTATCGCCCCATCCTTCACTTCGTCCACACTAATTTCCTTGATATATCTTACTAATTCCAAGCAAGCTCCTGCCTCTGGGTCTTTGTACTTTCTGTCTCTCTTTGTGCAATACTTCCTACCTCCATTTAGCTCTCCTCTTTACCCTTGCTTGAACAGCTTATAAAATAGTCCCTCTCCATGTGTATCATCCATCTTTCCCCATACAACACATGGTCCTTTGAACAGTGTATGGGCTGTCTGGTTTTCATTTTTTTTATTATCTTCCCCAGCTAGATTATAAACTAAGGAAGATTGTTTGTATTAACTGTCTTTGCAACATAATCCCTAGTGAATTTCTGGTTCATTGTGGATTATAGATTAGTGTTTATTGAATTCAGCTGTTCAGAATGGTAACCTTTTGATTTAGAGTGTATCATGCTTAATATGCTCGTGTACCCAAAGCACCACTAATTCTCACTCAGTACAATGGTAGTGTGCTACATGATTTAATTTTGGAAAATTACTTCATATTTATTCATTATATGCTTGATTGAAACCATTATAAAAGCCCACATTGGATAGAAACCAACAAACTGTATCAGTGCTAAACTTAACGAACATTAAGTATTCTAATATAATACATAATATTCATGGATTTAAATTTGATTGTCATGGATACATGATAGTATACATGTCAGTAATACATGAATCCTGCCCACAATAATGTATTGTTAAATAGTACATTTTAAAAGGGCAAGCTTTACAATTATTTTACCAAAAGAATCTCTCTTTCTCTCTTCAATGTAGGTTTATCCAGAATAGGGCATCGTCTAAAGATGAATTAGAGGACAGTTCCTCCTTGTCTCTTTCATTGATATAGTTGTTAGCATTCCTAGCTTGAGTGTGCGGACCAAGCCTCAATTCTCTGGTCCCCTTGCATCCTCTTCTTTATGTCTCTTTAATCTCCCTTTGCCTCTCTTTTTAAATTGATAAGAAATCCACAAAAAGTTTTCAAAATAACTGACACGTAGTGCATCCACTGTAGTGTCCTGCTGTCATATCTACGCAGTTTAAAGCATGTTCAGTTAGCCTCACAGGAGACTTGTAGCAGCTAATCAGCAACACTTTGATTCCTCTTTTTTCCTAGTGCCTGGGAATCACTAATATGCTTGTCTGTATATGTTTACCCATTCTGTGTATACAAATAATAGTAAAACAGGTTACCTATTATTCTGGATACTTTGACTTAAAATGTAGTTTAAACCACATTCTGGTCGTTTGGCTAAGATCAAGCATAACTACATTTTGAGGCTCCCTGGCAGCACCGCATGCACAGGCATGATAGGCTTGCCACTTGTTTTGTAGCTGAGCAGCAGCGTACTGTTGCTCTAGGTGTGGCCCATTTTGGTTTACATGTTATCAGATGATAATACATGGACTTCACATGCCTTTTAGAGATGGTGAATAATCATTATCACATAGAGACTTAATTTGAATTATTATTTTTAAATCATTGGGTATATAATTAGGAGTGGCAGGACTATGCGATATCTTTTTTATTAATCATTCCATTTGTTTAGCTCTCAAATGACATCTCCCTTCCTAGTTACCCCTCCAGAAATCCCCCTCCCACATCCGCCCTCCCCCCCTCCCCTTTGCCTCTGTGAGGCTGCTCCCCCATCCACCCACCCACCCACCGACTACTGCTCCACTGCTACAGCATTCCCCTACACTGGGGCATCAAGCCTCCACAGGACCAAGGGCCTCCCCTCCCATTGATGTCAGACATGAGCATCCTCTGCGATATCTTAATTTACCTTAGTGAGTAATTGCCAAGTTGCTTTGCACAGAACCTATTTCATGAGATACATTTATGGTTTTGAGATTCAATATTTTTTATTTTTTAATTTTTTTTATCCAGCAAGATATTTGTATTGATTACTTGGGAATTTCATATAATGAAACCCTAATCACACTCACTTCCCAATCCTCCCAGGTCCACCCCACACCAATTCCCCAGCCCAACACATCCTAAAGAAGAAAAATACCAAGTCCATTTTGTGTTGCTCATCTATTCACTGAAGCATAGTGAAATTCCCAGTGGCAAGACCCTCAAGAAAAGTCTGAGTCCTGGAGTGGATTGATAAGTGTAAGGCAAAATGCCAGCAGGAGTGTCTGGCCAGTAAGGCTGATCCTAGGAGGACTCTTCTCCTGTATGGATTTCCAGCTTGAATCCTCACCACAGACATCTTTGCAACACTGCATAAGCAGTAGTTGGGCCATTCTGCCTGGGAATGATTCAGCTCCATCCGTGTTCAAGGAGACAGTGTTTCTGATCCAACAACAAGCACATTCACCTTAAGTTCTCAAGGACTCAGATTTCCCCTTTATAAAAAATTGATTACTGTCCAACTTTGATGTGATAGATTTTTGTTTTATCTTCCATTTTACTTTGTTATGTTTGGCTGTTAACTGTTAGAAGCCTCTTCTTTTCTAATGAGAGACAGAAAGGGAATAGATCTGAATGGGAGAGGAAGTGGGGAAGAATTGAGGGGAGAATATTATCAAAATATATTGTATGGGAAAAGGATATTTTTAGTGTAAGGGGGAAAAAGAGAAAAGTCAGGTGTTATTCTAATAGGTGTATGTTTATGTTACTTGACCTTTTCCCTTGCAGTCCTCTGCTGTATGTGATGGGGGCCTCATATCAGCTGGTGTATGCTGCCTGGTTGGTGGTTTGAGAGATCTTGGGGGTTCAGGTTCATTGAGACTGCTGGTTCTGCTACAGGGTGGCCCTCCTCAGCTTTTTTGAGCCTTTCCGTAATTCAGTCATGTGGGGAGGGGGGAGCTTCCCTTCCCTTGAGCTGGATCCGTCTTTGGGTCTGTTGCTGGATCTTCTTTTCCTTAGGCTCCTCCATTTCCATCCCTGCAATTCTTTCAAAGAGGAACAATTGTGGGTCAGAGTTTTGACTGTGGGATGGTAAACCCCTCCCTCACTTGATGCCCTGTCTTCCTACTGGAGGTGGGCTCTATAAGTTCCCTCTCCCTACATTTCACCTAAGTTCTCTCCCTTTGAGTCCAGAGAGTCTCTCACCTCCCAGGTCTCTGTTGTATTCTGGAGGGTCCCCCCAACCTTCTACATCCAAAGGTTGCCTGTTTCCATTCTTTCTGCTGGCCCTCAGGGCTTCAGTCCTTTCCCCTCACCCAATACCAGAGCAAGTTCCCCTCTCTTCCCCCATACCCCATGTCCACTTTCCCTCCCAGGTCCCTCCCTCCCTCTCCACTTGTGATTGCTTTCTTCTCCCTCCCAAGTGGGACTGAGGCATCCTCCCTTGGGCCCTTCAGTTTGTTGACCTTTTTGAGTTCTGTGGACTGTATCTTAGGTATTCTGTTTTCTTTCTTTCTTTCTTTCTTTCTTTCTTTCTTTCTTTCTTTCTTTCTTTCTTTCTTTCTTTCTTTTGGCTAATATTCACTGGCCTTGTCTTTTTGCCTTTTTGCCTTTTTACCTTTTTTGGGGGGGGGTTGTTGGACTTTCTTCTTTTCATCTCTGTCTGTCTGTCTGTCTCTGTCTCTCTGTCTCTGTCTCTCTCTCTCTCTGTCTCTCTCTCTCTCTCCCTTTCTTAGACTCTTGACAACTGTGCTCTATTTTTTTTTAAAAAAATTCATTTTTATTCACTTTGCATCCCAATCACACCCCCTTCCACCTCTCCTCCTAGACCCATGCTTACTAATTCCTCCTTCCATTGCCCCTTTCCCTTCTCCTCAGAGAAGGGGGAGATCCCTTGGGTACCACCCCACCCTGGGACATCTAGTCACAGCAGGACTAGACAAATCCTCTCCCACTGAAGCCCAACCATGCAGTCCAAGTAGGGGAAAGAGATCCAATGGCAGAAAATAGAGACCAAGACAGCAGCCTCTCCACTTGTTAGGGGAGTCACATTCAGACTAAGCTGCACATCTGCTACAGACACATAGTGGGCATAGGTTCAGAGTCTGAATGTTCCCTGGCTGGTGGCTCAGGCTCTGTGAGCCCCCATGGGCCTAGGTTAGTTGACTCTGTGGGTCTTCTTGTGGTTTCCTTGACCTCTCCAGTTTGCTAAATTCTATCCCTACTTTTCAACAAGACTCTTGAGTTCTGCTTGATGTTTGACTATGGGTTCCTGTATCTGCCTCCATCCACTGGTGGATGAAGCCTCTCAGGAGATAGTTATATTAGATTCCTGTCTGTAAGCATAGCAGAATACCATTCATGGTGTCAGAGGTTAGCTTTATCACATGGGATGGGTTTCAATTTGGGGCAGACATTGGTTGACTGTTCCCTCAGTAGCTCCAACTTTATCCCTACATATCTTGTAGACAAGACAAATTTTGGGTTGAAGGTTTTATGGGTGGATTAATGATGTCTCCTTCCCTCCACTGGAAATTCTGCCTGGCTATAGGAGGTGGCCACTTCAGTCTCTATATCCTCCTCTGGTAGGAATCTCAGCTAGGATTATACTCTTTAGTTTTTTGCCCTGTCTGGTCATTGGGACCATGTGATGGCTGTGGGTACTTTGGTAAGGCTGCTTCTGATTCCCTGTCAGGTGTGACCACTGAGATCCCAGGTAGAACTTGTTACTTTGTATTGGAAGCTGGCATGCAGGAATGGGGATAGGCAAAAGCAGGGTGTAGGCTGATAGGGTTCACTGGAGGGAAAAAAGTTGAGTTTGCCATGAGGAACTGTGGAGTCTGTGGGGAAAAGAGGAAGAGAAGGAAGACAGGCCCCTAAAGGTGGTGTGCTATAGGGCAGGGCATAAGACTGGCAAATTGGAATTGGAGGATGGAAAGGAGAGTGAAAGTTGCCTACCTGGTTCTCTGGTCAATGTGCCCAGCAGATCTCTAAGGAAAAAATTTATATGTACAGTAAAAGAGTGGAGGAAAGATTGGCTTACTCTAGTACAAGAAATTGAATATATAGTTATGGATTGATAGTGGGGTACTGGAACAGGAGGATCAAACAGGGAAAGAAAGGTAGAGGGGAATGAGCAAAAGACTATGGGGAGGGACAGCTAAAACTAAGGGTCATTTTAGGGGTTGTATGGAAACCTAATATAGAAGAAGCATCCTAAAGTATATACATATATGAAGGTGAGCTAAAGAAATAATCAAATATCAGGGGAGATGGAGCCCCAAGTGACCAAATGCAGCTACTAGTTCCAGGAATGGGTTACATCTAATTGAGTTGTTGGCCAAAAGGACCCCATGGGAAGCCCCAACAATTCATGCTCCCAGTGCTATTGGCTGCTCCCCACAAATTGATCATAAGATCAGTATTGCTGAAGACAACACCTATATAACATGTTGAACTTGGAGACCCCATGCTGTTGCCATGCTTCATTCTTACTGACTAGGAGTACTGGAAGGTACTCAACACACTACCAAAGGAGAAAGATAACACCAACCTGCCTACAAAACCCTTGATCTTTAATCTACAGTGGTGACCTGCATGTAAGATGCACTAGTACAATAGTGTCACAAAGCCTATGGAACTAACCAATATCTAATTATACTTAAAATTCACTCCATGAGATAGAACTCATACTTGACAATATTTACTCAGCCAAGATCCTGAGACTAGATAGGTCAGGGACCTAGGGGAAAACTAAATACTATTGTTTTGCTAAAGGAACCTAGCAATAAAAAGACTCCTAACAATGTTCTACTATACTCATAGACTAATGTCTTACACAGCAATCATCAGGGAAGAGTCCTCTTGCAGTGGTGGTAAGAAATACAGAAAGCCACAGCTAAATTTTGTGCAAAGATTAGAGACCTTGAAACATTCTAAACAAGATATCTACATCAATTCCCTTCTTTCAGGGCTCATGGAATTTGTGGAAGAGGAGGTATAAAGAATGTTAGAGCCAGAGGATCTTCAATGTCACCAAGAAAGCCATGTTCATTGCTGATCTATTTACAATAGCTAGTAAATGGAATCAACCGAGTAGTGAATAATGAAAACATATTAAATATACACCATGGAATTCACACTTGTCTGATGTAAATAAAAATGAAAACATGATCTTTGTCTATATAAGACAGAACTAGAAAAACCCAGACAAAGAAACAGAAAAGTCATGTGTTCTCTTTCACTGGAGGTTCCTATCTCCAGATTTTTAGATATAAGTGTAGTCTTCATGCCTCATCAAAGAAACTTCTTTTTGCAAGATGATATCATTACAGAAAATCACAACCAATCAAAATACAGAGTTGTGAATCTTGGTTCCAGAAGATCCAGCTAGAAAACAACTTCTTGCACCTTTAGTCTCAGGGAACATTGCAGAAGATGGGTGGAAAGATTGCAAGATTAAGAGGACCAGGGAATTTATGTTACTCCTAGTAATGCCAGAAGCTTCATCCATAAGGTCTCACCACATGACTGTCTAAACACTAGCTGAATAAGGACAATACTAATAAACATGCCAAAGTGCAGACCACAAAGCCTAATCCTCACAAAGAACTACAGACAACTAAGGAATGCTGAGAGTGGGAGAAATATTCATGCCCAGGGAAGAGCATACTTGTTGGAAGAGCATCCCACACCAAATGACCAGTCCTGAAAACATAAGTACAAATAACATTATACAGACTGACTGGGTTGTATCTGAGAATATTTATGTTTATGTACTTACATGCATATAACAACAATTAATGAAAAGAGAGGTCATGAATTTGAGAGCAAGGAGGGGTATATGGGAGGACTTAGAGGGAGGAAAGGGAAGGGAGAGATTCTGTATATTGTAATCTCAAAGATAAAACAAAAAAAAAATAAGAGTAGACAAAAGAAACTCCCTAAATTGTACAACAAAATAGTAATCCTTGTTAATTATGCTATACATTATTTCAAAATGTAGGATTGTGTCAATCATTAGAATAATGGAAATATTCAAATGTCACACTTATTGGTATAGTGGCATTTATGCTTTTTACTTCATTTGACTATTTTTTCATGCATATTTGCATATTTGTCTGTGAACATGTGTATGCTGTTGTACAAGCATGCATGGCCAGGGGTACAATCTTGAATGTTGTCCCTCACTCCACTATTCACATTGGTTTTTTGGCGAAGTTACCCAATGATCTAGAACTTGCTCATGAGGCTAGGATGACTGGCCAGTGAGCTACAGGGATGCATCAGATTCTACCTCCTCTGTGCTGGGATAATGAACATGGAGCACCATAGACTGGCGTTTTATTTATGGTGATGCTAGAAACTGAACTCAGACTCTCATGTTTTCACCACAAGCAGTTCACCAACAAGACTTTGACTCCAGCCAGTTTTAACTGTAAATGTTAATACAAGTCTCTCCTTAATTAGATTTATTTTTTCCATTTTTATTTTTGCTGTTTTTATATAATATGTAAATTAAAATTAAAAATAAGAGATTAAGTAGCCCACTGTGCATGGGTTCTTATTTTTAGATTGTTCTGATCAATTGTCTATGTTTCTGTTCTTAGTCTGGATTTATACTGTCATGAATATTTAAGCTTAATAATAGTTTAAAAAACTGGGAAGTATGGGCCAGTCTATTTTAATTCCATTTCAAAATTATTTGGGCTAATAAGTTCCCATTGCAATTCAATATATATTTCTATACCTGCTTGTTGTTTGTTACTGTAGGTCAGGCACTGGCATTTTGATAGCTGGTTCATGATCACAATGGAATGCATTGTCTTTAGCAGTGTTCAGTTTTCCAGTTCATGAACAAAGGATGCCTTTATATTTATTAAGACATTTTATTTCAACATTTTTATGGTTTTCAAGCATATATCTTCATTTGCAATCAGCAGTCAGGAAACAGGTAAAAAGAAAAGTGGTGCATGCATGTCTATAGTTCAAGCACTCAGAAGGGAAAAGATGATCTGGGCTATAGAGAGTCTGTGACTCAAACTACACACACACACACACACACACACACATATGCACCCATGTACACACACAGTCACACACACACACAAGCCACACACATCACACACACACACACCACACACTTATATACACACACACACACACACACACACACACACACACACTGAAAATAGCACAAAGGTTCCTTAACTGCTGAATGGAAGAAATGATATTAAGTATAACTTCATTACAAAACAGATTTTATGACTGATAAGAAAATATATAAACAGACTTCAAATATAACATTCTAAGTTAAAGCACTGAATCCAATGATTACATATCTTAGGATATGGGTAAAGCCATTGTAGCAAAGATTAAATTGTGTGGACAAACCAAGTTTAGTGTCTTCCAGACTGAGCAGGTGGAAGAGCATGACCACTTTGAAAACATGTAAGGATAGTCATGGTGGGGTAATATGAATATACCTTTCATCAAATTGTATACTCTTTATATTCAAAAAGTTAGGCTATTTATAATTCATACATTAATTAGGGAAAAGAAAAATAATAGATGATACAAACATACATAGACATAGACACACTTAAGTCCTCTAGCTTGGTACCAGCGGGGAGTTTGTTTCATTCTTAGGAAGGTGCAAGGAGGATCTACAGATGTCCTCATGGGGAACATCCCCAGAGAGCTCAAAGAACCAATAACGTCAAGCTGGTTCACATGCATTGTCCTCTGAAGTCCAACATTAGTTTAGAAGACCAGGACCAGACTGCACCCTGGCCACTTTTGGTCATCATTCAGTCATCTGAATGTTGACATTCATGCATACACATTGACCTTCAGACCTAGAGATTTCCTAGGAATCTATAAACATGGTTGAGAAAAACAACCAAGATAAAAACGGTACTGAAGAACCTCAGAAAAGTGACCAGTTCTGGAGCTGTTCTCTGTATTTTCCTCTACTTGGGCTCTACAGACACAACACTGTGGATTACATAGGAGAGGCAATGTTATAATCTTTCCTTTACAAGGAAGGGGATAGTAAGAATGCTCTCTAAAGGTAGGGAATGCATAGTAATCTCATAGCTGGCCGGTTTAGTGTCTTATTTCTGGTTTCTTTTTCTGTGATGTTGTTTTTCTTTTGGTTTGATTTTTGGTACATTGGAAATCTCAGTACCTTTTGATTATTCCCTGCCAGAGAGTCCCTCTGATGATACCTGGCTATTGCTCCTTGGAAGGATTTCTCATTGCAAACACACCATTCAGAACTGACTGTAACCTTTGTTCAAGGAACAAGGTAAGTTTCTGTATTCACCATTTGCTTTTAGTGAAAAATACAGCTCATACAGGAGTAGCATTACAGAGTTCAAGGGCTTAAATCCCTTTCTAAAATGCAGGATTAAATCTATCTTGTAAATAATAAATATTTGTCACTTGAGAGCAGCATGGTGGTTTTGAAATACCAATGTCCTTTCTAAGAATCCTACAGTAAACAGAAAGATAAGGTACTGCCTCATCAGGTGTTAATTTGATTTTATTTGTTATCTGTTTCATTGGGAACTTATTTTTGGAGATTTATTTATTTTTATGTATATGGGTAGTTTGCTAGTATGTATGTCCATGTACCACCTGTGAATAGTGCTGGTCAAAGCCAGGAAAGCCATTGGACCCACTTGGAACTGGAGGCACAAATGAGTATGAGCTGCATTGTAGGTGCTGGAATTTGCATTTAGGTCATTTGGAAAAGTACTCAGTGCTCTTAAACACTGAGCTAACTCCACATTGGAGATAAAAGACTCCATTTTAACTTTGAAAATATCTCCGTAAATAGCATAGCTTATTTCTCACTTATCACACTCATTTATTTGTAGACCATCCATATAATTAAAAGCAATTAGAATGAAAGTGGTTTTCATATTGAATCTTGGCACTTCAGAACAGTTATGGAAATATTACTTAATTTCATAATAATCAAGTTCCTTCATGGAGAATAAAGAAAGCTAACACGGGTTTTATGCATATGCAAACACACTTCCATGCTCACATGTCACATTCATACCAATTCCTTATTATATGTTGTAGCCCCTAATATATTCAGAAAGTGATTGCACCGTTAAGTCCTGTAGCTCTCCGGGGCTAGACTTCTTAGGTGAGCTGCTGAAAGGGGTAAGAGATGAGGAGTAAGAAGCCATACTTGGTTGATGATAGATACACACCTAAGAGCTTGACATTCATTCAAAAGGATGCCAGAGCATTGTGTTTACATCAGGAGAGATTTGAACAAAAACTGCAAACACAGATTTTTCATGAAAACAGCCTATGAATTTAAATATACCTCACAATCTATGAACTTTCAAATTTTGATGATGGTTATGTTTCAATCAAGTCATGGCAAACATAAGCAAAAGAAAGAATAAACTAAAGCTAAAAGATGGATGCACAAGAAGAACTTAAACAAAATAGTGCCTCACATGGAATACATAAAACAATTAGATGAAAAGAGTATGAGTAACTCAGTGTCACATAAAGACCTACAGGAATTCATGTGTAGAAAAAAAATTGGGGGGATGAGATTTACAGACTTCAACACTTATCTATACCAGATGCCTTACATGTTGCCACAAACTTTTCTCAGATCTTAAGGGCAGAGTTCCATTCTAATACCTGGTGGTGATGATGATGATGATGATGATGATGATGAAGACACAGCTGGCAGTCATGAAACTCAGCTAGATGTAGTGTTTTGTGCACTTAGAAAATAGATTTACGCATTTTATTTAGACAGCAATACCTCAACACTGAACACATTATCATCTTTATTTTGTAGATGTAGAAAATCTGTCTTAAGAGAATTAAGCCAGGGCTAGTGCTTCTTAAGCTGCAAATGTAAGGCTGACATACAATTCTCCCCAGAATCAAAGTTCTCTACCTGATGCTGCCTGGTATCCTGAATTCCTTCATTAGAATAATCTCTGCATTTATAGAAGCTCCTTCCACTTCAGTCATCTCACTAGATCTGTTGGGCACGTGTCTCTCAGTGAGCTTACAGGGCTAAGACTGAGGCGATCCAGCAAAGATAGTGGCTAATTGTGAATTGCAACTTGGTCTAAACCTAGGTTACACTATTTATAACCATTTTGTTTGAGATCAAAGTTTGGTTTGAAAATTAGTGTATTTTTCAACAAAATTATAATACTCATCCACTGACATTCTGTTATCTAAGAAAAAGAACTTGCTATTTACATGTGTTGAGAAATCAGGGAAAATATAGGCAAACATGTCTGCAGGGCAGTCCATGGTGCACTACATACATGGAAGTGTGCCAGTGCTTGAGGATGGAAAAAGATAAAATAATTGAGTTATGGGTTTCAGAAGGGACACATTGGATAATCCATTAAAACGTCAAAACTGCACTGGAGAAATAGCCAAACCGTAAAACCTCACACTACTGCTCCATTAGAGGAAGTGAGTTCTGCTGTCAGTACACACATCAGGTTTTTCACAATCATCTATTTCTCTAGACGCAGGGGAACTGAAGACTCTGAAATTCACAAGATCTAGCACACACATGCACATAACTACACACAGACATAGAAATAGACATAAAAACAAACCTTGAAAATTATTAAATTTTCAAAACATTAGTTCACAAAAATTTAAGACTTAAAAGCTAGAGTGGTGATCTTTAACAATGCTTCATTCAATTGATTGAATTCCTTCAAAAGTTGATATATAAAAATCACTGATGGATATGGTGAAACATGCCTTTAAATCCTGAACAGAAGCAGACGGATCTTAGGGAGTTTGAGGTAAGCTTGGTCTACCTAACAAGTTTCAGGCCAACCAGGGGTCAAAATTGAGACCTGTCCTCAAACAATTAGCATAAAGTATATATTGCTAGCTGGGCGGTGGTGGCGCACGCCTTTAATCCCAGCACTTGGGAGGCAGAGGCAGGCGGATTTCTGAGTTCGAGGCCAGCCTGGTCTACAGAGTGAGTTCCAGGACAGCCAGGGATACACAGAGAAACCCTGCCTCGAAAACCCCCCCCAAAAAAAAAAGAATATATTGCTATTGCTATAATTAAGATGTGTGTGTGCATGTGTGTGTGTGTGTGTGTGTGTGAGAGAGAGAGAGAGAGAGAGAGATGTATGATATGGCATTGGTGAGAACATCTGAGGACAATGTGCATGTGTTACTTCCTTCCTTTTACTGTGGATGCTGAAGACTGAACTCCAGTCATTTGAGATTGAAGCAAGTACTTTTAGCCAGTGCACCTTCTCACTGATTTTTTTGTTTGCTTGTTTTTGTTTTATTGTTCTTTTTCTTTCTTTCTTTCTTTCTTTTTTTTTTTTTTTTGCTTTCAATGTTTGGTAGTTCTTTTTTCTTTTTTTTTATTACATATATTGTTTATTTACATTTCAAATGATTTCCCTGTTCCTGGTTCCCCTGTCCCGGAAAGTCCCAAAAGCCCTCTTCCCTTCCCCTTTTCCCCAGTCTACCTCTTCTGCTTCCCTGATCTGGTATTCCCCTACACTGCTGCATTGAGCCTTTCCAGTACTAGGGGCCTCTCCTTCCTTCTTCTTGGGCATCATTTGATATGTGAATTGTGTCTTGGGTATTCTGAGCTTCTGGGCTAATATCCACTTATAAGTGAGTGCATACCATGTGTGTTCTTTTGTGATTGGGTTACCTCACTTAGGATGATATTTTCCAGTTCCATGCATTTGTCTAAGAATTCCATGAATTCATTGTTTTTAACAGCTGAGTAGTATAAATATACTACGTTTTCTGTATCAATTCCTCCATTGAGGGACAGATATCTGTGTTCTTTCCAGCTTCTGGCTATTATAAATAGGGCTGCTATGAACATAGTGGAGCACGTGTCCTTATTACATGCTGGGAAATCCTCTGGGCATATGCCCAGGAGTGGTATAAACTGAGTCCACCGGTAGTATCATGCTCAGTTTTCTGAGGAACTGCCAGACTGAGTTAGACTCCAGAGAGCCAAATAACCCTATTAAAAAATGGGATACAGAGCTAAACAAAGAATTTTCACCTGAGGAATATCGAATGGCTGAGAAGCACCTAAAGAAATGTTCAACATCCTAGTCATCAGGGAAATGCAAATCAAAACAACCCTAAGATTCCATCTCACACCAGTCAGAATGGCTAAGATCAAAAAACTCAGGAGACAGCAGGTGCTGGTGAGGATGTGGAGAAAGAGGAACACTCCTCCACTACTGGTGGGATTGCAAGCTGGTACAATCACTGATTCTAAGCATTAAGAAACGGGAAAGGGGAAATGATTTGCAATGTAAATAAAAAAAACTTAGAAAAAAAAAGAGTCATTGGATTTTAAGTTTCTATTATAATAAAATAATTCCTGATAGTGGTACAAAGACATTCAATAGCTTGTCAATCTCTCTACATTAGATATACTCTCTTTCCTTATTTTTCTTACAGGGCATATACTGGTTCCCAAATAACATTGATGGAGAACAGGACCCAGATGACAGGGTTCATCCTCCTAGGACTAACGAATACACCAGAACTACGGGCTCCTCTGTTTATCATAATCAGCCTCATCTACTTCACCAATGTGATTGGAAACTTAGGAATGATTATGCTGATTCTCTGGGACTCTCGACTGCACTCTCCCATGTACTGTTTCCTTGCTAACCTGTCTCTGGTGGACATCTTTTACTCCTCAGCTGTTGCTCCGACAGCTTTGGCTGGACTTCTTGTAGGAAACATAGTTGTCTCCTACAATGCTTGTATTGCACAGATGTTCTCATTTTCAGTCTTTGTCACTACAGAAGATTTACTTTTGGCTGCAATGGCCTATGATCGCTATGCAGCAGTGTGCAAACCCCTGCATTATATGACTACCATGACTCCGACTATGTGTATATGTCTGACCATGGCCTGCTACGCTGGTGGCTTCCTGAATTCCTCCATCCACACTGGGGATACATTCAGGCTTTCGTTTTGTGGGTCCAATAAAGTTCACCACTTTTTCTGTGATGTTCCAGCAGTCATGACTCTCTCCTGCTCTGATAAACATGTCAGTGAGATGGTGCTCATTTATGGAGCAGGGTTCATTATCTGTTCTGCACTCCTTGTTATTTTGATATCCTACACATTCATTTTCATCACCATCTTCAAGATGCGCTCAGCTGCAGGATACCAGAAAGCTTTGTCCACCTGTGTTTCTCACTTCACTGCTGTCTCCATTTTCTATGGGACTGTTATTTTCATGTACTTACGACCCACCTCCAGCCACTCCATGGACACTGACAAAACTGTGTCTGTGTTCTACACCATGGTCATCCCCATGCTGAACCCTATGGTCTACAGCCTGAGGAACAAGGAGGTGAAAAGTGCATTCAAGAAAGTTGTGGAGAAAGCAAAATATTCCTTAGGATGCTGAGTCTAGCATTGTATGGTGCACTTTAGTGCAGCTCCATGCCTAGCACCCCTTTCCTAGATACCTTGTGAGATTTGAGGTCACACTGATGTTAAGTAGAAGCATCAATACCTTTTTCCTTTCAAATGTTCACTTTTTAGAAAATAGAAATCATGTTGTAAATGCAATATCTGTTTTAGAATGGCTAACGTGAAGTTTAACATTGTGTTTGCTAGGTTTTTCTAAACACTCATGGATCAGATTATTTATTCACAATTTGTACAAGCATTTTCTACATGCCACTAATAGTGCATATCTAAAATGAAAGGCAAAGAAAAGCCCATGAGAAGTTTCTGCTTGTGACACACATGGGCATCGGCATTTGGATGTAGAAACATACACAAAGTACAATGGCATCCTGCTAGTATTCTATTTTCAAGGTATATGGATCCATGCTCTGTGCGCACGCGCGCGCGCGCGCACGCACACACACACACACACAATGTTTGTATGTGTTTGAATACAAGTGTGTTTAAGTGTGTTTGTGTCGGTGTGAATGTACAGAGGTCTATGGGTGACATGGAAGTCTTTCTTAATGACTGGCTGTTTACCTTTTTGATTAAGGAAAGATCTCTCAGTTAAACCAAGATCTTTCCCATTATCTAGTCTAGCTAGTCAGTTTCCTCTTGTGATTCCTTGTTTTCACTTCCCCAATTCTGGAATTATAGGTGGGTCCCCACACCCTTCCAAAATTTATGTAGGTTTTGAAGATCCACAGCTCTGGTCTTCATGTTTGCATGACATTTTTTTTATCCACTGAACCATCTCTCTAAATCCACTGTTAGTTTTCCACAAATAATTTAAATAACTTATTTTGTAGTAATAGTATATCAATTTATGTTTACTTCTCTTCAATTGAGGTACTACTCCAAGTGCTTCAAGTGACGTAGGTTTAAATATGTGCTTATTTAACTGAGTATTTTGGGTATTTTACTGTTTAGAGATAAAGTATCTTAAATAAACAGGTCATTTTATAGAGTCTTAATTTTTGCTTTATATGATTCAAAAGGAAAATTATGCTGAGTATCATGAAAATAGAGTGAAAACAAAGGACTTATCCACTTTGCATGTGATTACCCCCATAGGCACTGCTTTAAAAGTGTCCTGGCAACTTATGTTTTCCATGTATTATCTCTGCAAGTGTTTCTGAGTCCTCAGTAATGCTCGTCCATCCTTAACGTTTTTGCATCATCTCTTGTCCCTCACAGTCTGTCCCCTCACCCCGCTCACACTGACTGATACCCTTGATGTTCTTCCAGCTGCATGTCCCTACTTCAGGGTACTTGAGCTTGCTGCTTCTGTGTGGACATTTCCTTCACTACATTCACTTCTTTGCTTAAACAGATGCTAGCCATTTTGGGAGTCTTCCATGACTCCCATATAAGACAGTCACTTTTCTTCCCATTTACACTGTCCCTTCACTCTGCCTTGTCTTCACAGGGCTCATCAGCATCAGCATCAGCTGGATCTGTTTTAATTACATACTACTGACTTGGACTTGAATACAATTTTCACCCATTGTAGATGCTCCATACTTACTTGATAAATGAATAAATAAATTACTAAAGTTCAGTCCAGATATGATAAAATGTTTGTCACTAATGAAGTAGTGATAAACATAGCATAAAACCTTATAAGTTTTTATTCTAGAAGTGTAGTGTATTTGACAGGGTAGGGGCTATTGTTTGCATTGCTGCTGCATTTTAATCCATATTCTCACCCAGCAATGGTAAACTCCATTTGTAGACTACTTGGCTTATTTTCTAAAAGTTCTTATTCAAGTGAATCATCTCATCTTAACTTTTTTTTTATTTTATTTTATTTTATTTTTTTAATTTACATTCCAAATGACTTCCCCTTTCCCGTTTTTTTTTTATTTAATTTTATTTTATTTTTTTAATTTACATTCCAAATCACTTCCCCTTTCCCGTTTCCTCCCTCCCCGAAGGTCCCATAAGCCCCCTTCCCTCCCTCTTTTCTCCGTTCAACCCCCTCTCATTACTCTGTCCTGGCGTTCCCCTACATCCAGTCTTTCCAGGACCAGGGGTCTCTCCTTCCATCTTTTTAGAAATCTATTGATATGCTGATTGTGTCTAGGGTATTCTGAGATTCTGGGTCAATATCCCCTTATCAGTGACTTCATACCATGTGTGATCTTTTGTGATTGGGTTACCTCACTAAGGATGATATTTTCAAGTTCTGACCATTTGCCTAGGAATTTCGTGAATTCATTGTTTTTAATTGCAGAGTAGTATTCCATTGTGTAAATATACCACATCTTCTGAATCCATTCCTCCGTTGAGGGACATCTGGGTTCTTTCCAGCTTCTGGCTATTATAAATAAGGCTGCTATGAATATAGTGGAGCATGTGTCCTTATTGCATGCGGGTAAAGTCTCTGGGTATATGCCCAGGAGTGGTATAGCCGGATCCTCCGGAAGTGTCATGCCCAGTTTTCTGAGGAGCCGCCAGACTGCTTTCCAGAGTGGTTGTACCAGCCTGCAATTCCACCAGCAGTGGAGGAGTGTTCCTCTTTCTCCACATCCTCGCCAACAACTGCTGTCTCCTGTGTTTTTGATCTTAGCCATCCTGACTGGTGTGAGATGGAATCTCAGGGTTGTTTTGATTTGCATTTCCCTAATGACTAAGGATGATGAACATCTCTTTAGGTGCTTCTCAGCCATTAGATATTCTTCAGGTGAGAACTCTTTGTGGAGCTCTGTACCCCATTTTTTAATAGGGTTACTTGCCTCTCTGGAGTTTAACTTCTTGAGTTCTTTGTATATCTTGGATATTAGCCCTCTGTCGGATGTAAGGTTGGTAAAGATCATTTCCCAGTTAGTTGGTTGCCGCTTTGTCTTTTTGACGGTGTCTTTTGCCTTGCAAAAACTTTGTAATTTAATGAGGTCCCATTTGTCTATTCTTGATCTTAGAGTATAAGCTATTGGAGTTCTGTTCAGGAAATTCTCCCCTGTGCCCATATGTTCAAGGTTCTTCCCTAGTTTCCCTTCTATTAGTTTCAGTGTGTCTGGTTTTATGTGGAGATCTTTGATCCACTTAGAATTGAGCTTAGTGCAAGGAGATAAGGATGGGTCAATTTGCATTCTTCTGCATGTTGACCTCCAGCTGAGCCAGCACCATTTGTTGAAAAGGCTATCTTTTTTCCACTGGATGGTTTTAGCTCCTTTGTCAAAGATCAAGTGACCATAGGAGTGTGGATTCATTTCTGGGTCTTCAATTCTGTTCCATTGATCTACATGTCTGTTACTGTACCAATACCATGCAGTTTTTAACACTATTGCTCTGTAGTACAGCTTGAGGTCCGGGATACTGATTCCCCCAGAGGTTCTTTTACTCTTGAGAATAGTTTTAGCTATTCTGGGTTTTCTGTTATTCCAGATGAATTTTTGAATTGCTCTTTCTAACTCTATGAAGAATTGAGTTGGGATTTTGATGGGGATTGCATTGAATCTGTGTATTACTTTTGGTAAGATGCTCATTTTTACTATATTAATCCTGCCAATCCATGAGCATGGCAGATTTTTCCATCTTCCGAGGTCTTCTTCAATTTCTTTCTTCAGAGACTTGAAGTTCTTGTCATACAGATCTTTCACTTGCTTGGTTAGCGTCACGCCAAGATACTTAATATGGTTTGTGGCTATCGTAAAGGGTATTATTTCTCTTACTTCTTTCTCAGCCTGCTTATCCTTTGAGTATAGGAAGGCTTCTGACTTGCTTGAGTTGATTTTATATCCGGCCACTTTGCTGAAGTCGTTTATCAGCTGTAGGAGTTCTCTGGTGGAGTTCTTTGGGTCGCTTATGTATACTATCATATCGTCTGCAAATAGTGATAGTTTGACTTCTTTCTTTCCAATTTGTATCCCTTTGACCTCTTTTTGTTGTCTAATTGCTCTAGCTAGAACTTCAAGTACTATATTGAAAAGCATGAGACCTAGAAGAGGCTGGAGTTCTGCCAGCAAAGCCACAGAATGGGTAGACTCACAATGGGTGGCATAAGAAGGGCTCCCTCCAGTGGTTCCTGGGGGCACTGCAGGCATGTCTGTACCTTCTGATGAGATTTTGAACTCCAGACTATGGAAAAATACCTTTCAGCTTGCTTTTTTTTTTTTTATTTAAGCTTCCGGGTTTGTTATCCCAGTGCTAGGATGTGTTAAGTTAGAAAAACACTTCAGCCTTCACTAATGTTCCTCGCCTGAGCCAATTATGATATTAGTAACAAATGGTGAATGTTTAATTCCACTTTTTTTTCTGTACTTGTAAACTAGCATCTACCAAAGGAAGGACATTTCCGGCTTGGATTTACAGTTTATACTACTATTAAATTACAATTAATTGAATTTTGAAAGTTCTATTTAGGTATAATCTTCATGTAAAACACCAATTTATAAGTGTATGTGTGATAAATTGGCACTTCACATCCTCAGATTTCTTAACCTGCAGGTTCAACCAGTCATGGATCTAAATAAAGTATTTGAAAAATAATTGCCTGCAAAAAAAAAAAAAAAAAAAAAAAAGAAAAGATATGGAGAGAGAGGGCAGCCTTGTCTAGTCCCTGATTTTAGTGGGATTGCTTCAAGTTTCTCTCCATTTAGATTGATGCTGGCTACTGGTTTGCTGTAAATTGCTTTTACTATGTTTAGATATGGGCCTTGAATTCCTGATCTTTCCAAGACCTTTAGCATGAAAGGATGCTGAATTTTGTCAAATGCTTTCTCAGCATCTAATGAGATGACCATGTGGTTTTTTTCTTTGAGATTGTTTATGTAGTGGATTACATTGATGGATTTCCTTATATTGAACCATCCCTGCATCCCTGGGATGAAGCCTACTTGATCGTGGTGGATGATCGTTTTGATGTGTTCTTGGATTCGGTTGGCAAGAATTTTATTGAGTATTTTTGCATCGATATTCATAAGAGAGATTGGCCTGAGATTCTCTTTCTTCGTCGGATCTTTGTGTGCTTTTGGTATTAGTGTAATTGTGGCTTCATAGAACGAGTTGGGTAGTGTTCCTTCTGTTTCTATTTTTGTGGAACAGTTTGAAGAGTATTGGTGTTAGGTCTTCTTTGAAGGTCTGATAGAATTCTGCACTAAAACCATCTGGACCTGTGCTTTTTTTGGTTGGAAGACTTCCAATGACAACTTCTATTTCTTCAGGGGTTATAGGACGGTTTAGATGGTCTATTTGATCCTGATTCAATTTTGGTACTTGGTATCTGTCAAGGAAATTGTCCATTTCCTCAAGATTTTCTAGTTGTGTTGAATACAGGTTTTTGTAGTAGGATCTGATGATTTTTTGAATTTCCTCAGTTTCTGTTGTTATCTCTCCCTTTTCGTTTCTGATTTTATTAATTTGGATACTATCTCTGTGCTCTCTGGTTAGTCTGGCTAAGGGCTTATCTATCTTTTTAATTTTCTCAAAGAACCACCTCCTCCTTTTGTTGATTCTTTGTATGGTTTTATTTGTTTCTACTTGATTGATTTCAGCCCTGAGTTTGATGATTTCCTGCCTTCTACTCCTCTTTGGTGTATTTGCTTCTTTTTGTTCCAGGGCTTTCAGGTGTGCCATTAAGCTGTTAGTGTATTCTGTCTCCCGTTTCTTTTTGGCGGCACTCAGGGCTATGAATTTTCTTCTTAGCACTGCTTTCATTGTGTCCCATAAATTAGAGTATGTTGTGCCTTCATTTTCATTAACTTTCAAAAAGTCTTTGATTTCTTTCTTTTTTTTTTTAAAGTTTAAAGTTTCATCTTTATTCAGGGAATATTATTTATATTAAAATGAATTTAAACATCTCTCTAAATAAGCAAAAACAAGAGACAGTATGGGGCTTCTACTCTACAGATAACATTAGCACACACATGTATACATATGCACACATACTCATACATGTAATTATGGGAATAATAAATAAGGAAACTATAAGAAGTTGCATAGTAGCACAGCATTGCACCAGGAAGAAAGGCCACTGCTCAGGGACACTGCCTTTGTGGCCTTGGGCTGATTTCAGAACAAAGCCCTATGTCTTCGATTCAGGAGTCTTAGAGGACAAGCCTCAGCACACACTCTATAGAATCCAAGCAAGCAGGCTGCAGCACTAGGTAACCAACCATTCACGCTAAGAAGTCAGCTTAAGTCTAAGCCACAGAAGCTTGTAGAATCCAAATCAGAGGGCTCAAAGTTCCAGAAGGCAAGGAGGGTTTAGCAATTCGTGATTCCGGAAGAAGGAAAACTCTCCAAGAGGAATGTAGGCTTTCCATTTCCAGACATCTAGAACATTCTTCGTCGTGTAATCTTAAGCCTTTGATCCCCAGGATGTTGTTTTGTGCAGATGCCAGAAGCAATCAGGAACTAAGGGAGACTAGTGAGATGGCTTATGTGCCTCTCCCTTAGAGGAAAGGTTCAGAAAAGTGATGGAAAACTCTGTGGGTCAAAACCCAACACAGGGTAAAATGGTACTTTATTTTAAAATAATTTTTTCTGGGACAGATATCTTAATTCTCAATTTTGAAAGCAGTCACACTAACTATTGGCAACAATTGATGTTGTGAACTTTATATTCAAATTACTAAATGAGATTACTATTCCTGTGGGAAAGCAGGAGACAAAACAAGCAGGCTGCCAACATTTTGCCAAGTGGACTTGAGTAAAGACAAGTCTCTTTAGTAATTTAGTGATGAAGGCTTAGTCCCTGTTCAAATGCATTTTATAGATGGAGAATGGAGTCCTGGTCATGAATCAGTATCAGCACAGGACACACATAGAAGGAGTACCAAATATGGACAGTGTAAGAACAAGACCACAGACAGTTGACATGAGTCTACAACTATTATTATTTTGTTACCATTGCTTAATGACCGAATACGATGTTCTAACCCAAACCTAAACCATTAATTGAATCTATTTATATCAAGCACATATTTCTCAAGGCAACTGTTTTGTTAATTTGATATAAATAGATTCAATTAATTTTTAACAGATTTTTTTTTATACTCTAAATTCCTGAGTTAAGGAAATAACTCATGGGTGATTTGGGGAGGTAGAATTTCTCACCTAATTTTTTTTTTAATTTTATTTTATTTTATTTTTTTTTTTAATTTAATTTTATTTTATTTTTTTAATTTACATTCCAAATCACTTCCCCTTTCCCGTTTCCTCCCTCCCCGAAGGTCCCATAAGCCCCCTTCCCTCCCTCTTTTCTCCGTTCAACCCCCTCTCATTACTCTGTCCTGGCGTTCCCCTACATCCAGTCTTTCCAGGACCAGGGGTCTCTCCTTCCATCTTTTTAGAAATCTATTGATATGCTGATTGTGTCTAGGGTATTCTGAGATTCTGGGTCAATATCCCCTTATCAGTGACTTCATACCATGTGTGATCTTTTGTGATTGGGTTACCTCACTAAGGATGATATTTTCAAGTTCTGACCATTTGCCTAGGAATTTCGTGACTTCATTGTTTTTAATTGCAGAGTAGTATTCCATTGTGTAAATATACCACATCTTCTGAATCCATTCCTCCGTTGAGGGACATCTGGGTTCTTTCCAGCTTCTGGCTATTATAAATAAGGCTGCTATGAATATAGTGGAGCATGTGTCCTTATTGCATGCAGGTAAAGTCTCTGGGTATATGCCCAGGAGTGGTATAGCCGGATCCTCCGGAAGTGTCATGCCCAGTTTTCTGAGGAGCCGCCAGACTGCTTTCCAGAGTGGTTGTACCAGCCTGCAATTCCACCAGCAGTGGAGGAGTGTTCCTCTTTCTCCACATCCTCGCCAACAACTGCTGTCTCCTGTGTTTTTGATCTTAGCCATCCTGACTGGTGTGAGATGGAATCTCAGGGTTGTTTTGATTTGCATTTCCCTAATGACTAAGGATGATGAACATCTCTTTAGGTGCTTCTCAGCCATTAGATATTCTTCAGGTGAGAACTCTTTGTGGAGCTCTGTACCCCATTTTTTAATAGGGTTACTTGCCTCTCTGGAGTTTAACTTCTTGAGTTCTTTGTATATCTTGGATATTAGCCCTCTGTCGGATGTAAGGTTGGTAAAGATCATTTCCCAGTTAGTTGGTTGCCGCTTTGTCTTTTTGACGGTGTCTTTTGCCTTGCAAAAACTTTGTAATTTAATGAGGTCCCATTTGTCTATTCTTGATCTTAGAGTATAAGCTATTGGAGTTCTGTTCAGGAAATTCTCCCCTGTGCCCATATGTTCAAGGTTCTTCCCTAGTTTCCCTTCTATTAGTTTCAGTGTGTCTGGTTTTATGTGGAGATCTTTGATCCACTTAGAATTGAGCTTAGTGCAAGGAGATAAGGATGGGTCAATTTGCATTCTTCTGCATGTTGACCTCCAGCTGAGCCAGCACCATTTGTTGAAAAGGCTATCTTTTTTCCACTGGATGGTTTTAGCTCCTTTGTCAAAGATCAAGTGACCATAGGAGTGTGGATTCATTTCTGGGTCTTCAATTCTGTTCCATTGATCTACATGTCTGTTACTGTACCAATACCATGCAGTTTTTAACACTATTGCTCTGTAGTACAGCTTGAGGTCCGGGATACTGATTCCCCCAGAGGTTCTTTGACTCTTGAGAATAGTTTTAGCTATTCTGGGTTTTCTGTTATTCCAGATGAATTTTTGAATTGCTCTTTCTAACTCTATGAAGAATTGAGTTGGGATTTTGATGGGGATTGCATTGAATCTGTGTATTACTTTTGGTAAGATGCTCATTTTTACTATATTAATCCTGCCAATCCATGAGCATGGCAGATTTTTCCATCTTCCGAGGTCTTCTTCAATTTCTTTCTTCAGAGACTTGAAGTTCTTGTCATACAGATCTTTCACTTGTTTGGTTAGCGTCACGCCAAGATACTTAATATGGTTTGTGGCTATCGTAAAGGGTATTATTTCTCTTACTTCTTTCTCAGCCTGCTTATCCTTTGAGTATAGGAAGGCTTCTGACTTGCTTGAGTTGATTTTATATCCGGCCACTTTGCTGAAGTCGTTTATCAGCTGTAGGAGTTCTCTGGTGGAGTTCTTTGGGTCGCTTATGTATACTATCATATCGTCTGCAAATAGTGATAGTTTGACTTCTTCCTTTCCAATTTGTATCCCTTTGACCTCTTTTTCTTGTCTAATTGCTCTAGCTAGAACTTCAAGTACTATATTGAAAAGATATGGAGAGAGAGGGCAGCCTTGTCTAGTCCCTGATTTTAGTGGGATTGCTTCAAGTTTCTCTCCGTTTAGATTGATGCTGGCTACTGGTTTGCTGTAAATTGCTTTTACTATGTTTAGATATGGGCCTTGAATTCCTGATCTTTCCAAGACCTTTAGCATGAAAGGATGCTGAATTTTGTCAAATGCTTTCTCAGCATCTAATGAGATGACCATGTGGTTTTTTTCTTTGAGATTGTTTATGTAGTGGATTACATTGATGGAGTTCCTTTTTTTTTTTTAATTTAATTTAATTTTATTTTTTTAATTTACATTCCAAATCACTTCCCCTTTCCCGTTTCCTCCCTCCCCGAAAGTCCCATAAGCCCCCTTCCCTCCCTCTTTTCTCCGTTCAACCCCCTCTCATTACTCTGTCCTGGCGTTCCCCTACATCCAGTCTTTCCAGGACCAGGGGTCTCTCCTTCCATCTTTTTAGAAATCTATTGATATGCTGATTGTGTCTAGGGTATTCTGAGATTCTGGGTCAATATCCCCTTATCAGTGACTTCATACCATGTGTGATCTTTTGTGATTGGGTTACCTCACTAAGGATGATATTTTCAAGTTCTGACCATTTGCCTAGGAATTTCGTGACTTCATTGTTTTTAATTGCAGAGTAGTATTCCATTGTGTAAATATACCACATCTTCTGAATCCATTCCTCCGTTGAGGGACATCTGGGTTCTTTCCAGCTTCTGGCTATTATAAATAAGGCTGCTATGAATATAGTGGAGCATGTGTCCTTATTGCATGCAGGTAAAGTCTCTGGGTATATGCCCAGGAGTGGTATAGCCGGATCCTCCGGAAGTGTCATGCCCAGTTTTCTGAGGAGCCGCCAGACTGCTTTCCAGAGTGGTTGTACCAGCCTGCAATTCCACCAGCAGTGGAGGAGTGTTCCTCTTTCTCCACATCCTCGCCAACAACTGCTGTCTCCTGTGTTTTTGATCTTAGCCATCCTGACTGGTGTGAGATGGAATCTCAGGGTTGTTTTGATTTGCATTTCCCTAATGACTAAGGATGATGAACATCTCTTTAGGTGCTTCTCAGCCATTAGATATTCTTCAGGTGAGAACTCTTTGTGGAGCTCTGTACCCCATTTTTTAATAGGGTTACTTGCCTCTCTGGAGTTTAACTTCTTGAGTTCTTTGTATATCTTGGATATTAGCCCTCTGTCGGATGTAAGGTTGGTAAAGATCATTTCCCAGTTAGTTGGTTGCCGCTTTGTCTTTTTGACGGTGTCTTTTGCCTTGCAAAAACTTTGTAATTTAATGAGGTCCCATTTGTCTATTCTTGATCTTAGAGTATAAGCTATTGGAGATCTGTTCAGGAAATTCTCCCCTGTGCCCATATGTTCAAGGTTCTTCCCTAGTTTCCCTTCTATTAGTTTCAGTGTGTCTGGTTTTATGTGGAGATCTTTGATCCACTTAGAATTGAGCTTAGTGCAAGGAGATAAGGATAGGTCAATTTGCATTCTTCTGCATGTTGACCTCCAGCTGAGCCAGCACCATTTGTTGAAAAGGCTATCTTTTTTCCACTGGATGGTTTTAGCTCCTTTGTCAAAGATCAAGTGACCATAGGAGTGTGGATTCATTTCTGGGTCTTCAATTCTGTTCCATTGATCTACATGTCTGTTACTGTACCAATACCATGCAGTTTTTAACACTATTGCTCTGTAGTACAGCTTGAGGTCCGGGATACTGATTCCCCCAGAGGTTCTTTTACTCTTGAGAATAGTTTTAGCTATTC
Source organism: Tokudaia tokunoshimensis (assembly GCA_036184795.1). Classification (NCBI taxonomy): domain Eukaryota; kingdom Metazoa; phylum Chordata; class Mammalia; order Rodentia; family Muridae; genus Tokudaia; species Tokudaia tokunoshimensis. The sequence continues at coordinate 130,830,320 of BTHU01000001.1, forward strand.
TGGGTTTTCTGTTATTCCAGATGAATTTTTGAATTGCTCTTTCTAACTCTATGAAGAATTGAGTTGGGATTTTGATGGGGATTGCATTGAATCTGTGTATTACTTTTGGTAAGATGCTCATTTTTACTATATTAATCCTGCCAATCCATGAGCATGGCAGATTTTTCCATCTTCCGAAGTCTTCTTCAATTTCTTTCTTCAGAGACTTGAAGTTCTTGTCATACAGATCTTTCACTTGTTTGGTTAGCGTCACGCCAAGATACTTAATATGGTTTGTGGCTATCGTAAAGGGTATTATTTCTCTTACTTCTTTCTCAGCCTGCTTATCCTTTGAGTATAGGAAGGCTTCTGACTTGCTTGAGTTGATTTTATATCCGGCCACTTTGCTGAAGTCGTTTATCAGCTGTAGGAGTTCTCTGGTGGAGTTCTTTGGGTCGCTTATGTATACTATCATATCGTCTGCAAATAGTGATAGTTTGACTTCTTCCTTTTCAATTTGTATCCCTTTGACCTCTTTTTCTTGTCTAATTGCTCTAGCTAGAACTTCAAGTACTATATTGAAAAGATATGGAGAGAGAGGGCAGCCTTGTCTAGTCCCTGATTTTAGTGGGATTGCTTCAAGTTTCTCTCCGTTTAGATTGATGCTGGCTACTGGTTTGCTGTAAATTGCTTTTACTATGTTTAGATATGGGCCTTGAATTCCTGATCTTTCCAAGACCTTTAGCATGAAAGGATGCTGAATTTTGTCAAATGCTTTCTCAGCATCTAATGAGATGACCATGTGGTTTTTTTCTTTGAGATTGTTTATGTAGTGGATTACATTGATGGATTTCCTTATATTGAACCATCCCTGCATCCCTGGGATGAAGCCTACTTGATCGTGGTGAATGATCGTTTTGATGTGTTCTTGGATTCGGTTGGCAAGAATTTTATTGAGTATTTTTGCATCGATATTCATAAGAGAGATTGGCCTGAGATTCTCTTTCTTTGTCGGATCTTTGTGTGCTTTTGGTATTAGTGTAATTGTGGCTTCATAGAACGAGTTGGGTAGTGTTCCTTCTGTTTCTATTTTGTGGAACAGTTTGAAGAGTATTGGTGTTAGGTCTTCTTTGAAGGTCTGATAGAATTCTGCACTAAAACCATCTGGGCCTGTGCTTTTTTTGGTTGGAAGACTTCCAATGACAACTTCTATTTCTTCAGGGCTTATAGGACGGTTTAGATGGTCTATTTGATCCTGATTTAATTTTGGTACTTGGTATCTGTCAAGGAAATTGTCCATTTCCTCAAGATTTTCTAGTTGTGTTGAATACAGGTTTTTGTAGTAGGATCTGATGATTTTTTGAATTTCCTCAGTTTCTGTTGTTATCTCTCCCTTTTCGTTTCTGATTTTATTAATTTGGATACTATCTCTGTGCCCTCTGGTTAGTCTGGCTAAGGGCTTATCTATCTTGTTGATTTTCTCAAAGAACCAACTCCTCGTTTTGTTGATTCTTTGTATGGTTTTATTTGTTTCTACTTGATTGATTTCAGCCCTGAGTTTGATGATTTCCTGCCTTCTACTCCTCTTTGGTGTATTTGCTTCTTTTTGTTCCAGGGCTTTCAGGTGTGCCATTAAGCTGTTAGTGTATGCTGTCTCCCGTTTCTTTTTGGCGGCACTCAGGGCTATGAATTTTCCTCTTAGCACTGCTTTCATTGTGTCCCATAAGTTAGGGTATGTTGTGCCTTCATTTTCATTAACTTTCAAAAAGTCTTTGATTTCTTTCTTTATTTCCACCTTGACCAAGTTATCATTGAGTAGAGCATTGTTCAGCCTCCATGTGTACGTGGCTTTTCTTTTGTTTTTGTTGCCATTGAAGACCACCCTTATTCCATAGTGATCTGATAGGAGGCATGGGATTATTTCTATGTTCTTGTATCTGTTGAGGTCTGATTTGTGACCAATTATATGGTCAATTTTGGAGAAGGTACCATGAGGAGCTGAGAAGAAGGTGTATTCTTTAGCTCTAGGATGAAATGTTCTATATATATCAGTTAGTTCCATTTGGTCCAAGGCTTCAATTAGATTCACTGTGTCCCTGTTTAGTTTCTGCTTTCCTGAACGATCCATTTCAGAGAGCGGGGTGTTGAAGTCACCCACTATTATTGTGTGCGGTGCGATGTGTGCTTTGAGTTTTAGTAAAGTTTCTTTTACGAATGAGGGTGCCCTTGCATTTGGAGCATAGATATTCAGGATTGAGAGTTCTTGATGGTGGATTTTTCCCTTGATCAGTATGTAGTGTCCTTCTGTGTCTTTTTTGATGACTTTGGGTTGAAAATCAATTTTATCCGATATTAGGATGGCTACTCCACCTCGTTTCTTGGGGCCATTTGCTTGTAAAATTGTTTTCCAGCCTTTTACTCTGAGGTAGTGTTTGTCTTTGACACTGAGGTGCGTTTCCTGCATGCAGCAAAATGCTGGGTCCTGTTTATGTATCCAGTCTGCTAGTCTATGTCTTTTAATTGGGGAATTGAGACCATTGATATTAAGAGAGATTAAGGCATAGTGATTATTGCCATCTGCCATTCTTGACTCTATCTTTATGTTTGAGTGGTTATCTACTTTTGGGTTTGATTCAAGAAGGTTATTATCTCATTTTTTCCAGGGTGTTGTTTCTCTCCCTGTATTGGAGGTTTCCACCTATTATCCGTTGCAGGGCTGGATTTGTGGAAAGATATTGTGAAAATTTGGTTTTATCATGGAATATCTTGGTCTCTCCATCTATGGTGATTGAGAGTTTTGCTGGGTATAGTAGTCTAGGCTGGCATTTGTGCTGTCTTAGTGTCTGCATGAGATCTGCCCAGGATCTTCTGGCTTTCATAGTCTCTGGTGAGAAGTCTGATGTGATTCGGATAGGTCTTCCTTTGTATGTTACTTGGCCCTTTTCTCTTACTGCATTTAGTATTCTTTCTTTGTTTAGAACATTTGGTGTTTTGATTATTATGTGACGGGAGGTATTTCTGTTCTGGTCCAGTCTGTTTGGAGTTCTGTAGGCTTCTTGTATGTTCATCGGCATCTCTCTCTTTAAGTTAGGGAAGTTTTCCTCCATAATTTTGTTGAAGATGTTTACTGGCCCTTTAAGTTGCAAATCTTCACTCTCATCTATACCTATAATCCTTAGGTTTGGTCTTCTCATTGTGTCCTGGATTTCCTGGATGTTTTGGGTTACGCGTTTTTTGCATTTTGCATTTTCTTTGACTGTTGAGTCGATGCTTTCTATGGAATCTTCAGCACCTGAGATTCTTTCTTCCATCTCTTGTATTCTATTGTTGATGTTTGCATCTATGACTCCTGATTTCTTCCCAAGGTTTTCTATCTCCAAAGTTGTCTCCCTTTGTGATTTCTTAGTTGTTTCTACTTCCTTTTTTAGTTCCTGGATGGATTTGCTGAGATCCTTCACTTGTTTGTTTGTATTTTCCTGTATTTCTTTAAGGTATTTTTGCATTACCTCTTTCAGGATTTCTTCCTGATGACCCACGTTCTCCTGCATTTCTCTGAGCGATTTTTGTGTTTCCTCCTCATGGGATTCCATCTGTTGATCCATCGTCTCCTGCATTTCTTTAAGCAGTTCTCGTGTTTCCTTTGTAAGGGCATCTAACCGTTGATTCATTTCTTTAAGCAATTTTTGTGTTGCCTCCTTATGGGCATCCGTCTGTTGACCCATATTCTTCTGCATTTCTTTATGCAAATTTTGTGATTCCTTTGTGAGTGCATCTACCCGTTGATTCATCTCGTTAAGCGATTTTTGTGTTGTCTCCTTGTGCGCCTCCATCTTTTGATCCATGTTCTCCCGCATTTCTCTAAGCGATTTTTGTGTTTCCTTTGTAAGGGCTTCTAACCGTTGATTCATGGTCTCCTGTAACTCTTTATGAGATTTATTTGTGTCCTTCTTGTGATCCTCTAATAGCATCATGAGAAGTGATTTTAAATCCAGATCTTGTCTTTCGGGTGTGGTGGGGTATCCAGGACTTGCTGCTGTTGGAGAGTTGGGTTCGGATGGTCCCACATTACTTTGATTACTGTTAGTAACATTCCTACGTTTGCCTTTTGCCATCTGGATACCTCTGGTGTTAGTTGGTCCTGCTGCCACTGGCTGTTGGTTGGACCTCCTGTGAGCCTGCAAAGCTATTTCTGCCCCCCCTGGATTACCAGGATTCCCCTGGCACCGATTTCTGGGGCCTGCCTGCTCCTGAGTGACTTTGGAGCCCTAATGTGCTTTGCCCCAAGTGATCTTATATTGGGGAGGCCTTGCACATCTAAAGGCTCAGCCTAGTGGATTCCTGGAGCAGAAGTCGCCAAAGGGAGGCTGGCAGGCTCCTGCCCTGTGCAGGGGTGTGTGATCTCTCCTTGGGGGGGAGGGGGCGTCCCTCTGCCAGGCAGAAGTCCCACAGCAGATCTGGCGCGCTGGTCACTGCAGATCAGCCCAGCACCTGGGAGCAGGTTACACACAAGCTGCCTGAACCCGAAGCGATATTATGCCTGTCTGTCTCTGAGCCTGGTGGTCCCAACTACCTGGTCACTGGAGCAAAGATGGCGGAGGGCACTCTCCGTGGCGCTGCTCACCCTGTGGTCACGATGGCCCGCCGATCTGGCACCCAGACGACCACAGCGCCAACCCGCCCTCGGGCACAGAAGGAAGCCCCAACAGGCCGTGTCCCAAGTGATGTTATATCGGGGGGAGAGCCTGGGTACCGGTCTCTCCAGCGCAGTCCGCGGGAACAGAGGTCGCGGAAGGGAAGCTGGCAGGCTCCCTCCCTGCGCGGGGTCCCTCCACCAGGCAGAAGGTCCCACCGCGGAACTGGCGCGCTGGTTACTGCAGATCAGCCCAGCACCTGGGAGCAGGTTACACACAAGCTGCCTGAAACAGAAGCGATATTATGCCTGTCTGTCTCTGAGCCTGGCGGTCCCAACTACCTGGTCACTGGAGCAAAGATGGCGGTGGGCAGTCTCCGTGGCGCCGCTCACCCTGTGGTCACCGATGGATTTCCTTATATTGAACCATCCCTGCATCCCTGGGATGAAGCCTACTTGATCGTGGTGAATGATCGTTTTGATGTGTTCTTGGATTCGGTTGGCAAGAATTTTATTGAGTATTTTTGCATCGATATTCATAAGAGAGATTGGCCTGAGATTCTCTTTCTTTGTCGGATCTTTGTGTGCTTTTGGTATTAGTGTAATTGTGGCTTCATAGAACGAGTTGGGTAGTGTTCCTTCTGTTTCTATTTTGTGGAACAGTTTGAAGAATATTGGTGTTAGGTCTTCTTTGAAGGTCTGATAGAATTCTGCACTAAAACCATCTGGACCTGTGCTTTTTTTGGTTGGAAGACTTCCAATGACAACTTCTATTTCTTCAGGGCTTATAGGACGGTTTAGATGGTCTATTTGATCCTGATTTAATTTTGGGACTTGGTATCTGTCAAGGAAATTGTCCATTTCCTCAAGATTATCTAGTTGTGTTGAATACAGGTTTTTGTAGTAGGATCTGATGATTTTTTGAATTTCCTCAGTTTCTGTTGTTATCTCTCCCTTTTCGTTTCTGATTTTATTAATTTGGATACTATCTCTGTGCCCTCTGGTTAGTCTGGCTAAGGGCTTATCTATCTTGTTGATTTTCTCAAAGAACCAACTCCTCGTTTTGTTGATTCTTTGTATGGTTTTTTTTTTTTAATTTAATTTTATTTTATTTTTTTAATTTACATTCCAAATCACTTCCCCTTTCCCGTTTCCTCCCTCCCCGAAAGTCCCATAAGCCCCCTTCCCTCCCTCTTTTCTCCGTTCAACCCCCTCTCATTACTCTGTCCTGGCGTTCCCCTACATCCAGTCTTTCCAGGACCAGGGGTCTCTCCTTCCATCTTTTTAGAAATCTATTGATATGCTGATTGTGTCTAGGGTATTCTGAGATTCTGGGTCAATATCCCCTTATCAGTGACTTCATACCATGTGTGATCTTTTGTGATTGGGTTACCTCACTAAGGATGATATTTTCAAGTTCTGACCATTTGCCTAGGAATTTCGTGACTTCATTGTTTTTAATTGCAGGGTAGTATTCCATTGTGTAAATATACCACATCTTCTGAATCCATTCCTCCGTTGAGGGACATCTGGGTTCTTTCCAGCTTCTGGCTATTATAAATAAGGCTGCTATGAATATAGTGGAGCATGTGTCCTTATTGCATGCAGGTAAAGTCTCTGGGTATATGCCCAGGAGTGGTATAGCCGGATCCTCCGGAAGTGTCATGCCCAGTTTTCTGAGGAGCCGCCAGACTGCTTTCCAGAGTGGTTGTACCAGCCTGCAATTCCACCAGCAGTGGAGGAGTGTTCCTCTTTCTCCACATCCTCGCCAACAACTGCTGTCTCCTGTGTTTTTGATCTTAGCCATCCTGACTGGTGTGAGATGGAATCTCAGGGTTGTTTTGATTTGCATTTCCCTAATGACTAAGGATGATGAACATCTCTTTAGGTGCTTCTCAGCCATTAGATATTCTTCAGGTGAGAACTCTTTGTGGAGCTCTGTACCCCATTTTTTAATAGGGTTACTTGCCTCTCTGGAGTTTAACTTCTTGAGTTCTTTGTATATCTTGGATATTAGCCCTCTGTCGGATGTAAGGTTGGTAAAGATCATTTCCCAGTTAGTTGGTTGCCGCTTTGTCTTTTTGACGGTGTCTTTTGCCTTGCAAAAACTTTGTAATTTAATGAGGTCCCATTTGTCTATTCTTGATCTTAGAGTATAAGCTATTGGAGTTCTGTTCAGGAAATTCTCCCCTGTGCCCATATGTTCAAGGTTCTTCCCTAGTTTCCCTTCTATTAGTTTCAGTGTGTCTGGTTTTATGTGGAGATCTTTGATCCACTTAGAATTGAGCTTAGTGCAAGGAGATAAGGATGGGTCAATTTGCATTCTTCTGCATGTTGACCTCCAGCTGAGCCAGCACCATTTGTTGAAAAGGCTATCTTTTTTCCACTGGATGGTTTTAGCTCCTTTGTCAAAGATCAAGTGACCATAGGAGTGTGGATTCATTTCTGGGTCTTCAATTCTGTTCCATTGATCTACATGTCTGTTACTGTACCAATACCATGCAGTTTTTAACACTATTGCTCTGTAGTACAGCTTGAGGTCCGGGATACTGATTCCTCCAGAGGTTCTTTTACTCTTGAGAATAGTTTTAGCTATTCTGGGTTTTCTGTTATTCCAGATGAATTTTTGAATTGCTCTTTCTAACTCTATGAAGAATTGAGTTGGGATTTTGATGGGGATTGCATTGAATCTGTGTATTACTTTTGGTAAGATGCTCATTTTTACTATATTAATCCTGCCAATCCATGAGCATGGCAGATTTTTCCATCTTCTGAGGTCTTCTTCAATTTCTTTCTTCAGAGACTTGAAGTTCTTGTCATACAGATCTTTCACTTGTTTGGTTAGAGTCACGCCAAGATACTTAATATGGTTTGTGGCTATCGTAAAGGGTATTATTTCTCTTACTTCTTTCTCAGCCTGCTTATCCTTTGAGTATAGGAAGGCTTCTGACTTGCTTGAATTGATTTTATATCCGGCCACTTTGCTGAAGTCGTTTATCAGCTGTAGGAGTTCTCTGGTGGAGTTCTTTGGGTCGCTTATGTATACTATCATATCGTCTGCAAATAGTGATAGTTTGACTTCTTCCTTTCCAATTTGTATCCCTTTGACCTCTTTTTCTTGTCTAATTGCTCTAGCTAGAACTTCAAGTACTATATTGAAAAGATATGGAGAGAGAGGGCAGCCTTGTCTAGTCCCTGATTTTAGTGGGATTGCTTCAAGTTTCTCTCCGTTTAGATTGATGCTGGCTACTGGTTTGCTGTAAATTGCTTTTACTATGTTTAGATATGGGCCTTGAATTCCTGATCTTTCCAAGACCTTTAGCATGAAAGGATGCTGAATTTTGTCAAATGCTTTCTCAGCATCTAATGAGATGACCATGTGGTTTTTTTCTTTGAGATTGTTTATGTAGTGGATTACATTGATGGATTTCCTTATATTGAACCATCCCTGCATCCCTGGGATGAAGCCTACTTGATCGTGGTGAATGATCGTTTTGATGTGTTCTTGGATTCGGTTGGCAAGAATTTTATTGAGTATTTTTGCATCGATATTCATAAGAGAGATTGGCCTGAGATTCTCTTTCTTTGTCGGATCTTTGTGTGCTTTTGGTATTAGTGTAATTGTGGCTTCATAGAACGAGTTGGGTAGTGTTCCTTCTGTTTCTATTTTGTGGAACAGTTTGAAGAGTATTGGTGTTAGGTCTTCTTTGAAGGTCTGATAGAATTCTGCACTAAAACCATCTGGACCTGTGCTTTTTTTGGTTGGAAGACTTCCAATGACAACTTCTATTTCTTCAGGGGTTATAGGACGGTTTAGATGGTCTATTTGATCCTGATTTAATTTTGGTACTTGGTATCTGTCAAGAAAATTGTCCATTTCCTCAAGATTTTCTAGTTGTGTTGAATACAGGTTTTTGTAGTAGGATCTGATGATTTTTTGAATTTCCTCAGTTTCTGTTGTTATCTCTCCCTTTTCGTTTCTGATTTTATTAATTTGGATACTATCTCTGTGCCCTCTGGTTAGTCTGGCTAAGGGCTTATCTATCTTGTTGATTTTCTCAAAGAACCAACTCCTCGTTTTGTTGATTCTTTGTATGGTTTTATTTGTTTCTACTTGATTGATTTCAGCCCTGAGTTTGATGATTTCCTGCCTTCTACTCCTCTTTGGTGTATTTGCTTCTTTATGTTCCAGGGCTTTCAGGTGTGCCATTAAGCTGTTAGAGTATGCTGTCTCCCGTTTCTTTTTGGCGGCACTCAGGGCTATGAATTTTCCTCTTAGCACTGCTTTCATTGTGTCCCATAAGTTAGGGTATGTTGTGCCTTCATTTTCATGAACTTCCAAAAAGTCTTTGATTTCTTTCTTTATTTCCACCTTGACCAAGTTATCATTGAGTAGAGCATTGTTCAGCCTCCATGTGTACGTGGGTTTTCTTTTGTTTTTGTTGCCATTGAAGACCACCCTTATTCCATAGTGATCTGATAGGAGGCATGGGATTATTTCTATCTTCTTGTATCTGTTGAGGTCTGATTTGTGACCAATTATATGGTCAATTTTGGAGAAGGTACCATGAGGAGCTGAGAAGAAGGTGTATTCTTTAGCTCTAGGATGAAATGTTCTATATATATCAGTTAGTTCCATTTGGTCCAAGGCTTCAATTAGATTCACTGTGTCCCTGTTTAGTTTCTGCTTTCCTGAACGATCCATTTCAGAGAGCGGGGTGTTGAAGTCACCCACTATTATTGTGTGCGGTGCGATATGTGCTTTGAGTTTTAGTAAAGTTTCTTTTACGAATGAGGGTGCCCTTGCATTTGGAGCATAGATATTCAGGATTGAGAGTTCTTGATGGTGGATTTTTCCCTTGATCAGTATGTAGTGTCCTTCTGTGTCTTTTTTGATGACTTTAGGTTGAAAATCAATTTTATCCGATATTAGGATGGCTACTCCACCTCGTTTCTTGGGGCCATTTGCTTGTAAAATTGTTTTCCAGCCTTTTACTCTGAGGTAGTGTTTGTCTTTGACACTGAGGTGCGTTTCCTGCATGCAGCAAAATGCTCGGTCCTGTTTACGTATCCAGTCTGCTAGTCTATGTCTTTTAATTGGGGAATTGAGACCATTGATATTAAGAGAGATTAAGGCATAGTGATTATTGCCATCTGCCATTCTTGACGCTATCTTTATGTTTGAGTGGTTATCTACTTTTGGGTTTGATTCAAGAAGGTTATTATCTCATTTTTTCCAGGGTGTTGTTTCTCTCCCTGTATTGGAGGTTTCCACCTATTATCCGTTGCAGGGCTGGATTTGTGGAAAGATATTGTGAAAATTTGGTTTTATCATGGAATATCTTGGTCTCTCCATCTATGGTGATTGAGAGTTTTGCTGGGTAGAGTAGTCTAGGCTGGCATTTGTGCTGTCTTAGTGTCTGCATGAGATCTGCCCAGGATCTTCTGGCTTTCATAGTCTCTGGTGAGAAGTCTGATGTGATTCGAATAGGTCTTCCTTTGTATGTTACTTGGCCCTTTTCTCTTACTGCTTTTCGTATTCTTTCTTTGTTTAGAACATTCGGTGTTTTGATTATTATGTGATGGGAGGTATTTCTGTTCTGGTCCAGTCTGTTTGGAGTTCTGTAGGTTTCTTGTACGTTCATCAGCATCTCTCTCTCTCTTTAGATTAGGGAAGTTTTCCTCCATAATTTTGTTGAAGATGTTTACTGGCCCTTTAAGTTGCAAATCTTCACTCTCATCTATACCTATAATCCTTAGGTTTGGTCTTCTCATTGTGTCCTGGATTTCCTGGATGTTTTGGGTTACGCGTTTTTTGCATTTTGCATTTTCTTTGACTGTTGAGTCGATGCTTTCTATTGAATCTTCAGCACCTGAGATTCTTTCTTCCATCTCTTGTATTCTATTGTTGATGTTTGCATCTATGACTCCTGATTTCTTCCCAAGGTTTTCTATCTCCAAAATTGTCTCCCTTTGTGATTTCTTAGTTGTTTCTACTTCCTTTTTTAGTTCCTGGATGGATTTGCTGAGATCCTTCACTTGTTTGTTTGTATTTTCTTGTATTTCTTTAAGGTATTTTTGCATTACCTCTTTCAGGATTTCTTCCTGATGACCCACGTTCTCCTGCATTTCTCTGAGCGATTTTTGTGTTTCCTCCTCATGGGATTCCATCTGTTGATCCATCGTCTCCTGCATTTCTTTAAGCAGTTCTCGTGTTTCCTTTGTAAGGGCATCTAACCGTTGATTCATTTCTTTAAGCAATTTTTGTGTTGCCTCCTTATGGGCATCCATCTGTTGACCCATATTCTTCTGCATTTCTTTATGCAAATTTTGTGATTCCTTTGTGAGTGCATCTACCCGTTGATTCATCTCGTTAAGTGATTTTTGTGTTGTCTCCTTGTGTGCCTCCATCTTTTGATCCATGTTCTCCCGCATTTCCCTAAGCGATTTTTGTGTTTCCTTTGTAAGGGCTTCTAACCGTTGATTCATGGTCTCCTGTAACTCTTTATGAGATTTATTTGTGTCCTTCTTGTGATCCTCTAATAGGATCATGAGAAGTGATTTTAAATCCAGATCTTGTCTTTCGGGTGTGGTGGGGTATCCAGGACTTGCTGCTGTTGGAGAGTTGGGTTCGGATGGTCCCACATTACTTTGATTTCTGTTAGTAACATTCCTACGTTTGCCTTTTGCCATCTGGATACCTCTGGTGTTAGTTGGTCCTGCTGCCACTGGCTGTTGGTTGGACCTCCTGTGAGCCTGCAAAGCTATTTCTGCCCCCCCTGGATTACCAGGATTCCCCTGGCACCGATTTCTGGGGCCTGCCTGCTCCTGAGTGACTTTGGAGCCCTAATGTGCCTTGCCCCAAGTGATCTTATATTGGGGAGGCCTTGCACATCTAAAGGCTCAGCCTAGTGGATTCCTGGAGCAGAAGTCGCCAAAGGGAGGCTGGTAGGCTCCTGCCCTGTGCAGGGGTGTGTGATCTCTCCTGGGGGGGGGAGGGGGCGTCCCTCTGCCAGGCAGAAGTCCCACAGCAGAGCTGGCGTGCTGGTTACTGCAGATCAGCCCAGCACCTGGGAGCAGGTTACACACAAGCTGCCTGAGATCGAAGAGATATTATGCCTGTCTGTCTCTGAGCCTGGCGGTCCCAACTACCTGGCCACTGGAGCAAAGATGGCGGAGGGCACTCTCCTTGCCGCTGCTCACCCTGTAGACGCGATGGCCCGCCGATCTGGCACCCAGACGACCACAGCGCTGACCTGTTCTCGGGCACAGACGGAAGCCCCAACAGGCCGTGTCCCAAGTGATGTTATATTGGGGATAGGGAGCTTGGGGTACCTGACTCTTCAGTGCAGTCTGCGGGAACAGAGGTCGCGGAAGGAAAGCTGGTAGGCTCCCGCCCAGTGCGGGGTCCCTCTCATCTTAACTTTTAAAGGGGGAATCAAAGATGATTTCTGTTGCTACTGGCAGATAAGAAAAATCTGTTGGGAATGGATAGATGGCTTAGCAGATAAGAGCACTGGCTGCTCTTCCACAGGTCCTGAGTTCAAGTCCCAGCAACTACATGGTGACTCACAACCATATGTAATAGGATCTGATGCCCTCTTCTAGTGTGTCTGAAGATAGTGACAGTGTACTCATATACATAAAACTCATATATACATAAAATATACATATACACAAAATAATACATAAAATAAATATATACATAAAATAAATAAATCTTTTTTACATAAAATAAAATGTAAATAAAATAAATAAATCTTTAAAAACAGCTATTGAACATTCAGCACTACTGAACAGCAGTCACATGTTCTTTATCTGGAGAGATTTTTATGAAAATTTTACAAAGGTCTCTAATTTACTATGCATATGTATATGTCTATACACACAGCTATACTTACATCTGTATCTCATAATCCTGTTGATGCTAACCTAAACACAAACTCATGCTAACATCTGGCTTTAACTCAGCTATGTATTAAATTCACCCTTTCCCATTTGTGATTTCCTCCTCTGGTTACTTAGAAATATGAGAGCCACAGTCTCCTATTCATGGAGTGATTCATTCATCTTTATTAAACAAATAAAGAAATTCCATAATTGTTCATTGGCATCTTAATGAGAAACAAATCATAGAATAAAAATGTCTCATTGACTGGAAACACAGATGGTCATTGTCACAAAGGTAAAGCTATATACACAAAAAGATTTGATGTTTTAAGGTCTACTGTATGAAAAAATAGCTCACCCTCCAAGAGCTTGGAAAAAGTTAATGAAGGATGGTGATGGAAGTGGTAACATGAATATACCTTTGACCAAAGTGTGAAAGCCTTATACTAAAAAATTGGTGTTTATAAATTAACCTTAACTGGAGAAAAGAAGAAAATAATATGTGATAAAAATACTTTTAAACAGTCGATCTTAGACCTAGGGAGACTTTTGGTTTTTCATTATGAAGGTGCAATGACGCACTACAGGTGCCCTCATGGGGAACAGCCCCAGAGAGTTCAGTGACTCCATAATGCCTGGCTAGCACTTGTGCACTGCCATTTAAAGTTAATCAGTTTAGAAGAGCTTGATGGCAAGGTGACCATGTTTGGTCATCTCTAAGCCACCTGAATGTTAATATTTTCCCATACACAATGGTTTTCTTCTGAACTGGAGATTTTCTGAGAATCTTCAATCGTGATTGAAAAAACACCCAAGACAAAAACTGTATTAAACAGCCTCATAAAAGTGACCAGTTAGGAAGCTTTCTTGTGTACTTTCCTCCACTTACACTCTACAAATACCTCTCTGTGGTTTATATAAAAGAGGCAACGCTATAATCATTTTTTTTTTTACGGTCAACGAGGAAGTAAGAGACCCTTCTAAGGACACAGGGAGTTCACAGTAAATTTATGGATGGACACGTTTGAATGTCTTTTTTCTGTGTTTTTTTGCTTTAGAAAGCTCTGAATCTTTCGATTATTCCCTGTCAAAGAGACCCTCTGATGATACCTGTGTGTTACTCCATGGCAGGACTTCTCATTGCAAACTCTGTTTATAACTGACTGTCACTCTTGTTCAAAGAGCAAGGTAAGGTTTCTATATTCACCATCTGCTTTTAGTGAAAAGTAACACTCACAGAAAAGTAACATTAGCAGAACCACTGTGAGTCATTTGAGCACAGGGTTTGGGATCTGGAACCATGTTTTTAAAATGCAGAGTTAATTCTGTCTTGCAAATATTAAAAATTTGTCAATGAAGAACTGGATAGTGTTTATGAAATTATCAATATCCTACTTTCTAAGAATTCTAGAGCAAACAGTAGAGATGAGGCACTGCCTGGTCAGGTATTAATTTCATTTTCTTTGTTATCTGTTAGCATCTTACTGGAAATTTAAAAAATATGAACTAAGATGATCATTCTTTAAACTAAAGAAATGATTGCAACTTAATGAGACAAAGAATTAATTTTCATGTTAGTGATTCCTACTCAAATCCCATACTCACATTTTAAATTTAACCACATACATTTATTCATAGATAATCCATTTGAGTAAAACCAACAGCTTTTTAGTATGGATAAAACTACTTAAATATGGAATTATTACTCTTTGAACTAGTTGTGGAAAACTAAGCTATCAGGTAATTTCACTATCAACAAATGATAAACAAAACATGGTAATATGTCTCATTCACATATAAGCAGAATTACATACACATGTACTTTCACATATGGTTTTTCATATGGCTCTTGTGGTATCCATAGCACCCAACATATTTTAAAGTGGTCATGTGAGTTAAGGTTTACATAAAGTGTTATTGTCTAGACTTATTAGATGAGATGCTGAAATGGTTAAAGAAATCTAAGAGGATGTATTTGGTAAAAGGTATTACTTCTAAGGGCTTAAAATTTCAATAAAATTATTTTAAAGTACTGTGTTTATATTATAAAATATTAAAACAAAAACTTCAAACAGATTTTTGCACTAAAACAAGTCATGAACCTCAATATAGCTCACAATCACAAACTTTCAACTCTTGATGTTTATGATTCAATCAAGTTAGGGCAATGCTAAGCACAGGAAGGAAAAGAAACTCAAGCTGAAATAAAGAGATGCAAGAAAATATTAAACAAAAGAGTGGCTGACATGGATTATATAGAACAATCACTCCAATGGGCAAAGCATGAGTAGCTGGGGTTCACCCAAAGATGCACAAGAATGATTGCATGAAAAAGGAAATTGGGGAATGAGAGTTTTAGACTTCAACACTCATCTACATCTAATGCCTTACCTGTTGCTATAAGCTATTCTCAGATCTGAGGAAGGGCAGAGTTTGATTCTGATATCTAGTTATAATGAGAGTGGTGGTGGTGGTGGTGGTGGTGGCAGTGGTGATGAGGATGATGATAATGATGATGATGCCATAGCTAGCAATTATGTAACTCATCTGAACATGTGTGTTTTCTGAACTTAGAAAGTAGATTTTCTCATTTAATTTAGGCAATAATATCTAAACATTCAACATATTATCATCTTTATTTTGCAGATGTAGAAAATATGGATTAGTTGAGCTAGAAGCAGTGTTTCTTACACTGCAAATGTAAGGCTGACATGCAATTCTCCCCAGAACCAAATGTTTTCTACCCAGTGCAGCCTGGTATCCTGCCCACCTTTATTATAATTATGTCTGCATTTACAGAAGCTCATTCTGATCCAGTCATCTCACTAGATTTTTTATGTCACCAAGTTCACTGGGAGAAGTCCTAGGACTGAGGTGATGCATCAAAGACACTGGCTAATTATGAATTGCAACTTGATTTAAACATAGGTTGCACTATTGGAGTTGATAATCATTTGTCTGGGACTAAAATTTGACTTGTAAGTTAGTTCTATCAGCATGTATATAAATCTTTGTCTCTGGTGTTCTGTAATCTAAGAGAAAGTACACATTATTCAAATTTGATGAGAAAATGGGAGCATGTGTGTAGAAGTGTCTAGAGAGCAGTCCCTCACACATTTATTTACACAGAGAAGTCTGCAAGTGAATGGAGATGTGGAGAAGATGAACCAACTGATTTACAACCTTCAGAAATGTTGAGTACTTCATTAAGTTAGCTGAAGTGATATCCTCTAAAAGTAATTCATTCAATTGGCTTAAATACTTTAGACAAAATAAATTATTAAGCTTATGCTTTAGTTACAGGGAATCTTTCATTTTCCTTGGTAGTGTGTATATGAGATGTATGGGGGGTGGTGTCTCCGTTAATGCGTGGAAGTCAGTGAAAATCTCTTGAGAATTGGTTCTCTTCCTTCATATTGTAAAATCTGAGTATTGAATTCAGGCCATCATTCAGTCTTTGTAGCATGTACTTTTACTGACCCATCTCACTGGGCCTGGTTATAAAGAAATTTGAAGCACATATTGTTATTATGTGCTTCTTATTATGAAACTGTCATTGGTATGAAGACATCAATTTCTTGGTAGTCTCATCTATACTTAATATGGCCTTCTTGTTTCTATTCACAACAGGACAAGTCCTGATTCCAGAATAACAGTGATGGATAACAGGACTGAGGTGACAGAGTTCATCCTTTTAGGTCTGACCAATGCCCCACAACTGCAGACTCCACTCTTTATCATGTTCACTCTTATCTACTTCATCAACATGGCTGGAAACTTGGGGATGCTTGTGCTGATTCTCTGGGACTCTCGACTGCACACTCCCATGTACATTTTTCTTGGTAACTTGTCTCTGGTGGACATCTTTTACTCCTCTGCTGTTACCCCAACAGTTGTTGCTGGACTTCTTGTAGGAAACCAAGCCATTTCCTACACTGCTTGTGCTGCTCAGATGTTCTTATTTGTAGTCTTTGCTACAGCAGAAAATTTTCTCTTGGCTGCAATGGCCTATGATCGCTATGCAGCAGTGTGCAAACCCCTGCATTATACCACCATCATGACTCCAGCTACATGTGCATGTCTAACCATGGCCTGCTATGCTGGTGGTTTCCTGAATTCCTCCATCCACACTGGGAACACATTCAGACTCTACTTCTGTAAGTCCAATGTGGTCCATCACTTTTTCTGTGATGTTCCAGCTGTCATGGTTCTCTCTTGCTCTGATAGACACATTAGTGAGATGGTCCTTCTCTATGGAGCAAGCTTCGTTATCTGTTCTGCACTCTTTGTTATTTTGATATCTTACATATTCATCTTCATCACCATCTTCAAGATGCGCTCAGCTTCAGGATACCAGAAGGCTATGTCCACCTGTGTTTCTCACTTCACCGCTGTCTCCATTTTCTATGGCACTCTTATTTTCATGTACTTACAACCCACCTCCAGCCACTCCATGGACACTGACAAAATTGTGTCTGTGTTCTACACCATGGTCATCCCCATGCTGAACCCTATGGTCTACAGCCTGAGGAACAAGGAGGTGAAAAGTGCATTCAAGAAAGTTGTGGAGAAAGCAAAATATTCCTTAGGATGCTGAGTCTAGCATTGTATGGTATACTGTAGTGCAACTCCATGACTAGCACACCTTTCCTAGGTACCTTGTGAGATTTGAGGTCACACTGATGTTAAGTAGAAGCATCAATACCTTTACCCTTTCAAATGTTCACTTTTTAGAAAATAGAAACAATGTTGTAAATGCAATATCTGTTTCAGAATGGCTAACGTGAAGTTTAGCATTGTGTTTGCTAGGTTTTTCTAAACACTCATGGATCAGACTATTTATTCACAATTTGTACAAGCATTTTCTACATGCTGCTAGTAGTACATATCTAAAACAAGAGTCAAAAAAAGCACATGAGAAGAAGTATCTATTTTTAAACCCTTGGGCTTGCACACATACATAGGTAAGAAGTATTCAAACATAAAGGAACACTGCTTTCTTAGGTGTTTTGTTCTTCTTGCTTTTTTTTTGCATCCGTGTAGTGTGTACACTTGTCTATTCACATGTTTTCATATGTGAGGGTGTATGTGTGGATGTTGGTATACATATAGGTGCCAGAGACTGGGTGTCTTGCTCAATGGTTTTCCACATTATTTATTGTAGTAGTCAAGTGAACACAAACTGGCAGAACAGCTAGTCTAGCTAGTAACTTTTCTCAGTGATCCACCTCCATCTTCTGAGTTCTGCTATTACAGATGTAGTCCTATGGTCTCAGTACTGGTATTACAGGTGGGCCCCTATCTGTCATTTATGTGACACTATATCATTATGTGGTCCATCACTTTTTCTGTGATGATCCAGAAGTCATGATTCTCTCTTGCTCTGATAGACATATGAGTGAGATGGTCCCTTTTTATAGAGCAAGCTTCATTATCTGCCTTGCCTTCTTTGTGATTTTGGTATCCTACATTTAGGAAAATTTATGAAAATCTATAGTATTTATGAGAATTCCATCTCTAGTCTTCATGCTTGCATGAAAAGTGCTTTATCCTCTTATCTGTATTCCAGGTCACACTGCTAGTATTCAATAAAATAAGTGGTTATTAATCAGGGTATTGGAATATCAATTATGATTGTTTTGTTTAGTTGCCTAACTATTCTACGTCCTCTCATGGATGCAGGTTTAGACACATGTGTCCGTACTCTTGGTGTATTTATTGAGTGATAGAGATCAAAGTAGTTTATACAAATTTAGCTTTTAAAAGGGTATTTTAAGTGAATTAATATTTCTTTCTTGATGAAGCTAGTTTATAGAAATTTATTTGTTATATTATACAGAACATAGTGAAAGTGGAGTGAAGACAAAGGGATTTATTGCACCTGAACACCCTCATATGTACTGCTTTTAACATTCCCTCGTACATTCATGTTTTCCATGTTCACTCATCACTAATAGAATTGTGTCATCTCTTGTCCCTCACAGTCTGTCCCCTCACCCTGCTCACACTGATACCCTTGATGTTCTTCCCACCTGCATGTCCCTACTTCAGGGTACTTGAGCTTGCTGCTCCTGCGTGGACATTTCCTTCACTACATTTAGTTCTTTTCTTAAACAGATGCTAGCCATTTTGGGAGTCTTCCATGACTCCCACATATGACAGTCACTTTCCTTCCCATTTACACTGTCCCTCCACTCCGTCTTGTCTTCACAGTGCTCATCAGTACCTCAGTTGGAATCTAAATCTAAGTAAGAGCATTATCTTGATCTGTTTTAACTACATGTGCCTACTTGTTATACATTCCTGGCATTGCTAATGTGGCCAAGAACCTGAGACTAGATAGATCATGGGTATAGGAGGAAAGGATTATTATTCTGCTAAAGGAACATAGCAATAAAATGATTTCTTGATGACATATTGCTATATCCATAAATCAGTACCTTGATCAGCCCTCATCAGAACAGTTTTTACTTGTAGTAAATGGCAATTTACAGAAACCTGCAATTGAACAATGCACAGAGTGTGAAAGACTTTGAAGCACTTAGTCCTAAATAGAATTTCATCATCACATGCCTCTTCCCAATGCTCAGAGATCTATGTAGAAGAGGAGACAGAAAGATGACAAGAGCCAGAGGTGATGGGTGACTTTAAGTCACACTAGGACTAATGTACATATAAAGCAACAGTGACTATGGTAGCATGCAAAAGGACTGTACATGTCCAAGCCAGAGGAGGTCCCAGCACTCTAAAGGGAAGAGGACACTGGTTCCCACCCCTAACCAATAAGCAATCTGCAACTGATAGCCACTGGTAAAGAAAATATCCATTTACTTCAATAAGATCTGACTGGATAAATTAACAATATATCAGGTCATTCCTGATACTCAGTACTAACTAGCCAACCCAAAACAAACAAATTATTTCTTTTCTTGGTCTTGTCTGTTGTTAAAACTCTCAGTTGTGCTTTTAAGGTTTAATTTGCTGAGCTCTTCATTTTCAAGATTTTCTGTTTGGTTTTTTCTCACAATGTCTATCCTTGTTGAGTTTCCCATTTCCATTATTTTTTCTTAGAGTTTCTTGTCTATGTTCTTTTTAAATATCATTGAACATTCTTAAAATATTCATTGAATTCTTCACCAAGAATTCATCAATATCCATTCCTTTGGAGCTTGTGCCTAGGGAGTTAGTGCATTCCTTTTATCATGCTACCTTGCTTCTTCACATTTTTTTGTGCTAATATTTTCACATATGGTCTATCAGTGTTCTCTACCAATTTTGTAAAGTGGGTTTAACAAACTTTTTCTGAAAATATGACTTAGCATATCAGTTTGGAAGACAAAATGAGTTTCAGTTCCATTCACCAAATACCTTTAAAACTGTACCCAATGGTTTTGGGATCAGTGTAATTGGTGGTAGAGTCAGAGATCTCAATGATCAAATGTAAAGACACTCTAACAGGACAGGTGGAATGACACACATAGCAATATGGCTGGATTGTGGATACAAGAGCAGTGGTCCATGGAGAAAGGCCACAGTTAGAGTATGCAT
Organism: Tokudaia tokunoshimensis; assembly: GCA_036184795.1. Classification (NCBI taxonomy): domain Eukaryota; kingdom Metazoa; phylum Chordata; class Mammalia; order Rodentia; family Muridae; genus Tokudaia; species Tokudaia tokunoshimensis. Next base: position 130,850,367 of record BTHU01000001.1, read on the forward strand.
ACTTACCTTCAGTCCCACGAATGTTGTATGTCAACAAGTGGTCAGCCAAGGGAGAGGACAAGAACAATGAGTTCACATCTTCCCTCAAATCCAGCAGTGGCATAAGTTTAAATTAGGGGATAGGGCAGTCTAAAGATAAAGAAAGAAATTTTACTAAGGCAACATCTCAGAATATAATATTTGCAAACACTTGAAAAGTTGGAAGAGGATTAGGTACATTTGCGTTTCCTGTAGAAATTAGTACTTTTCTGCTTGCCAGTCTTGCCTCTGGTTGAGGGAGGGTCAAAGTTCATTTGGCCTTAAGTTTGATCAAGTTACTTAACAGAAACTTGGTTTTGATGCATCAGTGAAGTTGAACAGTACAGTTAATCATTTATAAGGAGAAGGATAGCAGGATGGCATTTTAATCAGAGGACTTTTTACTTTAAGTTCAACCTGTTCTTGGCACCAAAGAGATGTTGTGTACTGAAAGGGAAAAAGGATGACAAAATTTGGTTAATAAGTATTTTTTTTTCTCAGTTGCTATTGGGTATTAGCATATCACCTCATTCTTTATGAGACAGAGAGGGTTAATGTCCAGCCTTATTCTTGATAAACATAGAAGTATCTGGGAGATCAGTCTGTATTAAGTCAGGTGGGCTGGATAGGTTGTCATAGTAAGTTATTTCCAGAGGACAGAGTGAAATGAAAGATTCTTTAACCATTATTATTTTGCTAATAGATCCTAGATAAAGGGGAGCATCATCAGCCCTTAACATTGACATATCCTAGAATATATTTTGTTATTCTTTGGGAATTAACTCAATTGATTTTCATTCATATTTGTTTAAAGGGTATTGCTAAAGATTCCTGAATATGAATGAGTAGGAAAAATATATCTTACTTGTTTTGGGGGTAATTTGGTACTGATGGAGCTCTGGTGCACTATCTTGAGAATATAAAACAAGACAGTGGTTTTGAGAAAACATTAGCTTCTTACCAAGTTAAATTATGACCATATCACTACATTTGGATATAGACTCCAAGGGGGGGCAACAATATTGATGCAATATTTATGCATCAATACTAATAATAGAAATTTGTTCAAAATAACCTGAAACTAGAGACAATTCAAGTGTCCTGAAACAGTAATACATATAGGCACTTGCACACCCATGCTTGATACTATTCAATAATGAAAAGAGTCATTATTGAATTGCACAATAATTTGTATTTGCTCAATATAATAACTACTCTTAGTTAAACATGTTCGTACAAACTTAGAATCCTAGCACTCTACAGGTTCAGTCAGATCATTATGAATTGGAGGTCCATATAAGCCAAGTAATGAGATGAGGTTTGAGAAGAAGATAGGAGAAAGGAGGGGAGAAGAGGAGAGGAGAGGAGGGGAGAGGAGAGGAGAGAAGAGGAAAGGAGAGGTGACGTCAGTTCCAAAACGTCATGAACTAAAATTTTATTCACTTGATATTTGTTGCAGAAAAACTACAGGGTGAGTAATCAGAACTGAGATTCCTTGGGACTTGGAGTCAGAGAAGACCATGAGTGGGAAAAGAGCACAGGCAAACTCCTATCCCATCCCTCCTCCTGCTGCTTCTGTGAGGGAGTGCCTCCACCTACCCACCCACTCTGGACTTCCAGCCCTTGAATTCCCCTACACTGGGCATCAAGCCTTCATAGGACCAAGGGCCTCTTCTCCCATTGATGCCCAACAAGGCCATCCTCTGCTACATATGTGACTGAAGCCATGGGTCCCTCCATGTGTACTCCTTGGTTGGTAGTTTAGACCCTGGGAGCTCTGGTTGGTAGATATTGTTATTCTTCTTATGGGGTTGCAAACCCCTTCAGCTCCTTCAATCCTCTCTCTAACTCCTCCATTGGGGACCCCGTGATCCGTTCAATGGTTGCCTGTAAGCATCCACTTCTGTATATATCAGGTTCATAGCAGCCTTATTTATAATAGCCAGAAGCTGTAAAGAACCCAAATGCCCTTCAATAGAGGAATGGATGCAGAAAATGTGGTACATTTACACAATGGAGTACAACTCAGCTATTAAAAACAAAGAATTCATGAAAACCTTAGGCAAATGGGTGGAACAAGAAAATATCATCCTGAGTGAGGTAACCCAATCACAAAAGAACACACACAGTATGTACTCACTGATAGTGAATATTAGCCCAAAAGCTTGGACTACCCAAAATATAATTCACAGACCACATGAAGCTCAAGAAGAAGAAAGACCAAAGTGTTGGTGCTTCAGTCCTTCTTAGATGGGGGAACAAAATACTCACGGGAGCAAACATGGAGACAAAGTATGGAGTAGAGACTGAAGGAAAAGCCATCCAGAGACTTCCCCACCTGGAGATCCATCCTATATCTAGTCACTAAATGCAGACACTATTGTGAATGCCAAGAAATGCAGGCTGACAGGAGCCTGATATAGCCGTCCTCATTCTTAATAGCTGAATAGTATTCCATTGTGTAAATGAAACACATTTTTCAGTATCCATTCTTCCATTGTAGGACATCTGGGTTATTTTCAGCTTCTAGTTATCACAAATCATCAATAGGACAAAGCAACAACTTATGGATTAGGACAAAACCTTCACTAACCCAACATCTGCTAGAGACTGATGTACAAAATATATAAAGAACTCAAGAGCATCTTACCAAAAGTAATACACAGATTCAATGCAATCCCCATCAAAATCCCAACTCAATTCTTCATAGAGTTAGAAAGAGCAATTCAAAAATTCATCTGGAATAACAGAAAACCCAGAATAGCTAAAACTATTCTCAAGAGTAAAAGAACCTCTGGGGGAATCAGTATCCCGGACCTCAAGCTGTACTACAGAGCAATAGTGTTAAAAACTGCATGGTATTGGTACAGTAACAGACATGTAGATCAATGGAACAGAATTGAAGACCCAGAAATGAATCCACACTCCTATGGTCACTTGATCTTTGACAAAGGAGCTAAAACCATCCAGTGGAAAAAAGATAGCCTTTTCAACAAATGGTGCTGGCTCAGCTGGAGGTCAACATGCAGAAGAATGCAAATTGACCCATCCTTATCTCCTTGCACTAAGCTCAATTCTAAGTGGATCAAAGATCTCCACATAAAACCAGACACACTGAAACTAATAGAAGGGAAACTAGGGAAGAACCTTGAACATATGGGCACAGGGGAGAATTTCCTGAACAGAACTCCAATAGCTTATACTCTAAGATCAAGAATAGACAAATGGGACCTCATTAAATTACAAAGTTTTTGCAAGGCAAAAGACACCGTCAAAAAGACAAAGCGGCAACCAACTAACTGGGAAATGATCTTTACCAACCTTACATCCGACAGAGGGCTAATATCCAAGATATACAAAGAACTCAAGAAGTTAAACTCCAGAGAGGCAAGTAACCCTATTAAAAAATGGGGTATAGAGCTACACAAAGAGTTCTCACCTGAAGAATATCTAATGGCTGAGAAGCACCTAAAGAGATGTTCATCATCCTTAGTCATTAGGGAAATGCAAATCAAAACAACCCTGAGATTCCATCTCACACCAGTCAGGATGGCCAAGATCAAAAACACAGGAGACAGCAGTTGTTGGCGAGGATGTGGAGAAAGAGGAACACTCCTCCACTGCTGGTGGAATTGCAGGCTGGTACAACCACTCTGGAAAGCAGTCTGGCGGCTCCTCAGAAAACTGGGCATGACACTTCCGGAGGATCCGGCTATACCACTCCTGGGCATATACCCAGAGACTTTACCTGCATGCAATAAGGACACATGCTCCACTATGTTCATAGCAGCCTTATTTATAATAGCCAGAAGCTGGAAAGAACCCAGATGTCCCTCAACGGAGGAATGGATTCAGAAGATGTGGTATATTTACACAATGGAATACTACTCTGCAATTAAAAACAATGAATTCACGAAATTCATAGGCAAATGGTCAGATCTTGAAAATATCATCCTTAGTGAGGTAACCCAATCACAAAAGATCACATATGGTATGAAGTCACTGATAAGGGGATATTGACCCAGAATCTCAGAATACCCTAGACACAATCAGCATATCAATAGATTTCTAAAAAGATGGAAGGAGAGACCCCTGGTCCTGGAAAGACTGGATGTAGGGGAACACCAGGACAGAGTAATGAGAGGGGGTTGAACGGAGAAAAGAGGGAGGGAAGGGGGCTTATGGGACTTTCGGGGAGGGAGGAAACGGGAAAGGGGAAGTGATTTGGAATGTAAATTAAAAAAATAAAATAAAATTAAATAAAAAAAAAAAAGAACTCAAGAAGCTAACCTCCAAAAAACCAAACAACTCAATCAAAAAAGTGGGGTATAGAACTAAACAGAATTCACAACAGAGGAATCTTGAATGGCTGAGAAGTAATTAAAGAAATGTTCAAAGTCCATAGTGATCAGGGAAATGCAAATCAAAACGACCATGAAATCCCACCTTACATCAATCAGATTGGCTGAGATAAAAAACTCAGGTCATATCACATGTTGGCAAGGATGTGGAGAAAGAGGAACACTCCTCCATTGCTGGTAGGATTGCATACTGCTACAACCACTCTGAAAATCATTCTGGAGGATCCTCAGAATCGTGGAAATAGATATGAAAGCCCAGATATACTACTCTAGGGCATATGCCCAAAAAGATGGCTCACCATGCCACAGGGGCACATGCTCCACTATGTATATTACTTTGCAGGAGCTCTTTAAGATGTCTGAGAGAGGAGTATCAGTCTTCTCCAGGAATGAGTCCTGTAATTTGCTATTCAATACTCAGTTGTAAGCTGTAAAGGCATAGAGTATGAACAACACCAAATAGACTCAGCAGTTTGCATTATATATGTAATATGAGAGTGAGGTGAGGCAGGGAGATACTGGAGGAGTTGGAGTAAGGAAGGGCTAAGTGGTGTAAATACAGGAATCACATATGAAATTCTCAAAACAGAATGATTTTTTTAATTTACATTCCAAATCATTTCCCCTTTCACGTTTCCTCCCTCTCCGAAAGTCCCATAAGCCCCCTTCCCTGCCTCTTTTCTCCATTCAACCCCCTCTCGTTTCTCTGTCCTGGCGTTCCCCTACATCCAGTCTTTCCAGGACCAGGGGTCTCTCCTTCCATCTTCTTAGAAATTTATTGATATGCGAATTGTGTCTAGGGTATTCCAAGATTCTGGGTTAGTATCCCCTTATCAGTGACTGCATACCATGCGTGTTCTTTTGTGATTGGGTTACCTCACTAAGGATGATATTTTCAAGATCTGACCATTTGCCTAGGAATTTCGTGAATTCATTGTTTTTAATTGCAGAGTAGTATTCCATTGTGTAGATATACCACATCTTCTGAATCCATTCCTCCGTTGAGGGACATCTGGGTTCTTTCCAGCTTCTGGTTATTATAAATAAGGCTGCTATGAACATAGTGGAGCATGTGTCCTTATTGCATGCAGGTAAAGCCTCTGGGTATATGCCCAGGAGTGGTATAGCTGGATCTTCCGGGAGTGTCATGCCAAGTTTTAGGAGGAACCACCAGACTGCTTTCCAGAGTGGTTGTACCAGCTTGCAATTCCACCAGCAGTGGAGGAGTGTTCCTCTTTCTCCACATCCTCGCCAACAACTGCTGTCTCCTGTGTTTTTGATCTTAGCCATCCTGACTGGTGTGAGATGGAATCTCAGGGTTGTTTTGATTTGCATTTCCCTAAAGACTAAGGATGATGAACATCTCTTTAGGTGCTTCTCAGCCATTAGATATTCTTCAGGTGAGAACTCTTTGTTTAGCTCTGTACCGCATTTTTTAATAGGGTTACTTGCCTCTCTGGAGTTTAACTTCTTGAGTTCTTTGTATATATTGGATATTAGCCCTCTGTCGGATGTAAGGTTGGTAAAGATCATTTCCCAGTTAGTTGGTTGCTGCTTTGTCTTTTTGACAGTGTCTTTTGCCTTGCAAAAACTTTGTAATTTAAAGAGGTCCCATTTGTCTATTCTTGATCTTAGAGCATAAGCTATTGGAGTTCTGTTGAGGAAATTCTCCCCTGTGCCCATATGTTCAAGGTTCTTCCCTAGTTTCCCTTCTATTAGTTTCAGTGTGTCTGGTTTTATGTGGAGATCCTTGATCCACTTAGAATTGAGCTTAGTGCAAGGAGATAGGAATGGGTCAATTTGCATTCTTCTGCATGTTGACCTCCAGCTGAGCCAGCACTATTTGTTGAAAAGGCTATCTTTTTTCCACTGGATGTTTTTAGCTCCTTTGTCAAAGATCAAGTGACCATAGGAGTGTGGATTCATTTCTGGGTCTTCATTTCTGTTAGATTGCTCTACATGCCTGTCACTGTACCAATACCATGCGGTTTTTAACACTATTGCTCTGTAGTACAGCTTGAGGTCCAGGATACTGATGCCCCCAGACGTTCTTTTACTCTTGAGAATAGTTTTAGCTATTCTGGGTTTTCTGTTATTCCAGATGAATTTCTGAATTGCTCTTTCTAACTCTATGAAGAATTGAGTTGGGATTTTGATGGGGATTGCATTGAATCTGTATATTACTTTTGGTAAGATGCTCATTTTTACTATATTAATCCTGCCAATCCATGAGCATGGCAGATTTTTCCATCTTCTGAGGTCTTCTTCAATTTCTTTCTTCAGAGACTTGAAGTTCTTGTCATACAGATCTTTCACTGGTTTGGTAAGAGTCACGCCAAGATACTTTATATGGTTTGTGGCTATCGTGAAGGGTATCATTTCTCTTACTTCTTTCTCAGCCTGCTTATCCTTTGAGTATAGGAAGGCTTCTGACTTGCTTGAGTTGATTTTATATCCGGCCACTTTGCTGAAGTCGTTTATCAGCTGTACGAGTTCTCTGGTGGAGTTCTTTTGGTTGCTTAAGTATACTATCATATCGTCTGCAAATAGTGATAGTTTGACTTCTTCCTTTCCAATTTGTATCCCTTTGACCTCTTTTTGTTGTCTAATTGCTCTAGCTAGAACTTCAAGTCCTATATTGAAAAATATGGAGAGAGAGGGCAGCCTTGTCTAGTCCCTGATTTTAGTGGGATTGCTTCAAGTTTCTCTCCATTTAGATTGATGCTGGCTACCGGTTTGCTGTAAATTGCTTTTACTATGTTTAGATATGGGTCTTGAATTCCTGATCTTTCCAAGACCTTTAGCATGAAAGGATGCTGAATTTTGTCAAATGCTTTCTCCGCATCTAATGAGATGACCATGTGGTTTTTTTCTTTGAGATTGTTTATGTAGTGGATTACATTGATGGATTTCCTTATATTGAACCATCCCTGCATCCCTGGGATGAAGCCAACTTGATCGTAGTGAATGATCGTTTTGATGTGTTCTTGGATTCGGTTGGAAAGAATTTTATTGAGTATTTTTGCATCGACATTTATAAGAGAGATTGGCCTGAGATTCTCTTTCTTTGTCGGATCTTTGTGTGCTTTTGGTATTAGTGTAGTTGTGGCTTGATAGAACGAGTTGGGTAGTGTTCCTTCTGTTTCTATTTTGTGGAACAGTTTGAAGAGTGTTGGTGTTAGGTCTTCTTTGAAGGTCTGATAGAATTCTGAACTAAAACCATCTGGACCTGTGCTTTTTTTGGTTGGAAGACTTCCAATGACAACTTCTATTTCCCCAAGAAACGAGGTGGAGTAGCCATCCTAATATCAGATAAAATTGATTTTCAACCTAAAGTCATCAAAAAAGACACAGAAGGACACTACATACTGATCAAGGGAAAGACCCACCATCAAGAACTCTCAATTCTGAATATCTATGCTCCAAATGCAAGGGCACCCTCATTCGTAAAAGAAACTTTACTAAAACTCAAAGCACACATCGCACCGCACACAATAATAGTGGGTGACTTCAACCACCCGCTCTCTGAAATGGATCATTCAGGAAAGCAGAAACTAAACAGGGACACAGTGAATCTAATTGAAGCCTTGGACCAAATGGAACTAACAGATATATATATAGAACATTTCTTCCTAGAGCTAAAGAATACACCTTCTTTTCAGCACCTCATGGTACCTTCTCCAAAATTGACCATATAATTGGTCACAAATCGGACCTCAACAGATATAAGAAGATAGAACTAATCCCATGCCTCCTATTAGATCACTATGGAATAAGGGTGGTCTTCAATGGCAACAAAAACAAAAGAAAACCCACGTACACATGGAGGCTGAACAATGCTCTACTCAATGATAACTTGGTCAAGGTGGAAATAAAGAAAGAAATCAAAGACTTTTTGAAAGTTAATGAAAATGAAGGCACAACATACCCTAATTTATGGGACACAATGAAAGCAGTGCTAAGAGGAAAATTCATAGCCCTGAGTGCCGCCAAAAAGAAATGGGAGACAGCATACACTAGCAGCTTAATGGCACACCTGAAAGCCCTGGAACAAAAAAGAAGCAAATACACCCAAGAGGAGTAGAAGGCAGGAAATCATCAAACTCAGGGCTGAAATCAATCAAGTAGAAACAAATAAAACCATACAAAGAATCAACAAAACGAGGAGTTGGTTCTTTGAGAAAATCAACAAGATACATAAGCCCTTAGTCAAACTAACCAGAGGGCACAGAGACAGTATCATAATTAAAAAAAATCAGACACGAAAAGGGAGAGATAACAACAGAAACTGAGGAAATTAAAAAACTCATCAGATCCTACTACAAATACCTGTATTCAACACAACTAGAAAATCCCGAGGAAATGGACAATTTCCTTGACAGATATAAAATACCAAAATTAAATCAGGATCAAATAGACAATCTAAACCACCCTCTAACCCCTGAAGAAATAGAAGTCGTCATTGGAAGACTTCCAACCACAAAAAGCACAGGTCCAGATGGTTTTAGTGCAGAATTCTATCAGACCTTCAAAGAAGACCTAACACCAATACTCTTCAAACTATTCCACAAAACAGAAACAGAAGGAACACTACCCAACTCGTTCTATGAAGCCACAATTATGCTAAGACCAAAAGCACACAAAGATCCGACAAAGAAAGAGAATCTCAGGCCAATCTCTCTTATGAATATCGATGCAAAAATACTCAATAAAATTCTTGCCAACAAAATTCAAGAACACATCAAAATGATCATTCACCACGATGAGGTAGGCTTCATCCCAGGGATGCAGGGATGGTTCAATATAAAGAAGTCCATCAATGTAATCCACTACATAAATAATCTCAAAGAAAAAAAACCACATGGTCATTTCATTAGATGCTGAGTAAGCATTTGACAAAATTCAGCATCCTTTCATGCTAAAGGTCTTGGAAAGAACAGGAATTCGAGGCCCATATCTAAACATAGTAAAAGCAATTTACAGCAAACCGGTAGCCAACATCAATCAAAATGGAGAGAAATTTGAAGCAATCCCACTAAAATCAGGGACCAGACAAGACTACCCTCTCTCTCCATATCTTTTCAATATAGTACTTGAAGTTCTAGCTAGAGCAATTAGACAACAAAAGGAGGTCAAAGGGATACTAATTGGAAAGGAAGAAGTCAAACTATCACTATTTGCAGACGATATGATAGTATACTTAAGCGACCCAAAGAACTCCACCAGAGAACACCTACAGCTGATAAACAACTTCAGCAAAGTGGCCGGATATAAAATCAACTCAAGCAAGTCAAGAAAGAAGTAAGAGAAATGATACCCTTCACGATAGCCACAAACCATATAAAGTATCTTGGTGTGACTCTAACCAAACAAGTGAAAGATCTGTATGACAAGAACTTCAAATCTCTGAAGAAAGAAATTGAAGAAGACCTCAGAAGATGGAAAAACCTGCCATGCTCATGGATTGGCAGGATTAATATAGGAAAAATGACCATCTTGCCAAAAGCAATATACAAATTCAATGCAATCCCCATCAAAATCCCAACTCAATTCTTCATAGAGTTAGAAAGAGCAATTCAAAAATTCATCTGGAATAACAGAAAACCCAGAATAGCTAAAACTATTCTCAAGAGTAAAAGAACTTCTGGGGGAATCAATATCCCAGACCTCAAGCTGTACTACTGAGCAATAGTGTTAAAAACTGCATGGTATTAGTACAGTGACAGGCATGTAGATCAATGGAACAGAATTGAAGACCCAGAAATGAATCCACACTCCTATGGTCACTTGATCTTTGACAAAGAAGCTAAAACCATCCAGTGGAAAAATGACAGCCTTTTAAACAAATGGTGCTGGATCAATTTGAGGTCAACATGCAGAAGAATGCAAATTGACCCATTCTTATCTCCTTGCACTAAGCTCAATTCCAAGTGGATCAAGAACCTCCACATAAAACCAGACACACTGAAACTAATAGAAAGGAAACTAGGGAAAAGCCTTGAACATATGGGCACAGGGGAGAATTTCCTGAATAGAACTCCAATAGCTTATGCTCTAAAATCAATAATTGACAAATGGGATCTCATTAAATTACAAAGTTTTTGCAAGGCAAAAGACACTGTCAAAAAGACTAAGCGGCAACCAACTATGAAATGATCTTTACCAACCCTACATCCGATAGAGGGCTAATATACAATATATACAAAGATCTCAAGAAGTTAAACTCCAGAGAGGCAAGTAACCCTATTAAAAAATGGGGTACAGAGCTCCACAAAGAGTTCTCACCTGAAGAATATCTAATGGCTGAGAAGCACCTAAAGAGATGCTCATCATCCTTAGTCATTAGGGAAATGCAAATCAAAACAACCCTGAGATTCCATCTCACACCAGTCAGGATGGCTAAGATCAAAAACACAGGAGACAGCAGTTGTTGGCGAGGATGTGGAGAAAGAGGAACACTCCTCCACTGCTGGTGGAATTGCAAGCTGGTACAACCACTCTGGAAAGCAGTCTGGCGGTTCCTCAGAAAACTGGGCATGACACTCCCGGAGGATCCGGCTATACCACTCCTGGGAATATACCCAGAGGTTTTACCTGCATGCAATAAGGACACATGCTCCTCTATGTTCATAGCAGCCTTATTTATAATAGCCAGAAGCTGGAAAGAACCCAGATGTCCCTCAACGGAGGAATGGATTCAGAAGATGTGGTGTATTTACACAATGGAATACTACTCTGCAATTAAAAACAATGAATTCACGAAATACCTAGGCAAATGATCAGAACTTGAAAATATCATCCTTAGTGAGGTAACCCAATCACAAAAGAACACACATGGTATGCAGTTACTGATAAGGGGATATTAACCCAGAATCTCGGAATACCCTAGACACAATTCGCATATCAATAGATTTCCAAGAAGATGGAAGGAGAGACCCCTGGTCCTGGAAAGACTGGATGTAGGGGAATGCCAAGACAGAGAAGCAAGAGGGGGTTTAATGGGGAAAAGAGGGAGGGAAGGGGGCTTATGGGACTTTCGGGGAGGGAGGAATCAGGAAAGGGGAAATGATTTTGAATGTAAATTAAAAAAACTTAGAAAATAAAACAAAATAAAAAAAATTACTAAATTGAAAGAGGAATCACAAACATTTTCTGATAAAATTGAAGATTTACATGAAAAATATTTCTGTTAGATTATGTTTTTTGTTGGGGAATTGAGTCCGTTGATGTTATAAGATATTAAGGAATAGTGATTGTTACTTCCTGTTATTTTTGATGTTCTTTTTATGTTTGTGTGGTTACTTTCTTTAGGGTTTTTTAGAAATGGATTACTTTCTTGCTTTTTCTAGGGTGTAGTTTCCCTCCTCATATTGGCGTTTTCCATCTATTATCCTTTCTAGGGCTCGATTTGTGGAAAGATACTGTGTAAATTTGGTTTCATCATGGAATATCTTGGTTTCTTCATCTATGGTGATTGAGAGTTTTGCTGAGTATAGTAGTTTGGGCTGGCATTTGTGTTTTCTTAGGGTCTGTATGAGATCTGCCCAGGATCTTCTAGCTTTCATTGTTTCAGGTGGTGTAATTCTGATAGGTCTGCCTTTTTAGGTTACTTGACCTTTTTCCCTTACTGCTTTTAATATTCTTTTTTTAGTGCATTTGGTGTTTTGATTATTATGTGCCGGGAGGACTTTCTGGTTTGGTCCAGTGTGTTTGGAGTTCTGTAGGCTTCTTGTTTGTTCATGGGCATCTCTTTCTTTAGGTTAGGGAAGTTTTCTTCTATAATTTTGTTGAAGATATTTATTGGCCCTTTAAGTTGGAAATCTTCACTCTCTTGTATACCTCTAATCCTTAGGTTTGGTCTTCTCATTGTTTCCTGGATTTCCTGGATGTTTTGGCTCAGGAGCTTTTTGCATTTTGCATTTTCTTTAACTGTTGTGTCAATGTTTTCTATGGTATCTTCAGCCCCTGAGATTCTTTCTTCTATCTCTTGTATTCTGTTGTTGATGCTTGCATCTATGGCTCCTGAATTTTTTCCCAGATTTTCTATCTCCAGAGATGTCTCACTTTGTGATTTCTTTATTGTTTATACTTCCATTTTTAGATCCTGGATGGTTTTGTTCAGTTCCTTCACTTGTTTGTTTGTGTTCTCCTGTAATTCTTTAAGGGATTTTTGTGTTTCCTCTTTAAGGGCCTCTACTTCTTAACCCTTGCTCCCTTGTATTTCTTTCAGGGATTTTTGTGTTTCCTCTTTAAGGACTTTTACCATTTCACCCATGTTCTCCTGTATTTCTTTAAGGGAGTTATTTATGTCCTTCTTGATGTCCTCTAACAGCATCGTGAGAAGAGACTTTAAATCCAACTCTTGTTTTCCGGTGTGTTGGGGTATCCGGGATTTGCTGTGTTGGGAGAACTGGGCTCTGATGTTGCCAAGTAGCCTTGGTTTCTGTTGGTAGGGTACTTGCGCTTGCCTTTCGTCATCTGGTTATCTCTAGTGTTAGTTGGTCTTGTTGTCTTTGGCTGGAGCTTGCTCCTCCTATGGTCCTGTAAACCTGTGTCTGTACTCCTGGGAGACCAACTCTCTTCTGGCAGGGTCTGTGCAGAAGGCTGTGGAGCTGCCTGGTTTCCTGCTGCAGATGGCAGCTGGAAGGGTAGACTCCTGTCCCAGCTGCTCCACTGATCTTATGCCCAGGGAGCTCCTAGCTGTAATCCTCCAGAGAGAAGGTGGAGATCTCACCTCTGCACTCAGATGTGAAATTGCTGCTGGGAGATCACTCTCTCCTGGTGGGCTAAGCACAGAAGACCTTGGAGCAGTCTGGTTCCCTGCTGCAGATGGCGGCTCAAATACAAACTTTTAATTTACTAAAAAGTACTTAACATTTCTGAAATGTATACAGCTAACAAAAGACAATCAAAATGAATGAGACAAAAGCTATGGAACTAAATGGAATAAGAGCATTGGTAAACCCACAGTGTAATCAAAAACTTTAACACTTCTCCAGGTCATTTATGAAACAAGTGGGAAAGGGGACTCTTTAGAAGACTGCACACTTCAACTATGCTATGACCAACACAAACTGACATCTTAAAAAAAATGTCTTCATTGATGGGTCAGTGGTGAAAAGCATTGGTTGCTCTTGTATAACATACAGGTTCAGTTCCTAGTATGCACAGGATGGCTCACAACCATTTTTAACTCCAGTTCTAAGAAATCCAGTGCCTTCTTTTGACCTACATGGGCACCAGATGCACACATATTACACACACATACAGGCAGAAAAACATGAATACACATAAAATAAACAAATAAATCTTAAAAACTAACACACATATACATATATGTGTACATATACACACACACATACATTTTGTTCAAAAGTAGTGGGACACTTGCCATTTTTGTAATTTTTAAGGAACTAGAATTATGATCACTATGTTTTAGTAAAATAGTGGATACAAAAACAAAAGCAAAAATTATACACATCTGGATACTCCACAGATAGTTTATAAAAACACATTTCTAAATAAGTTGTGTTTTTAAGAGAAGAGCCAATTTTAAAATATTTTACCTGAATAAAAGTACAACCAAAATTTTGTAGGACACAACTAATTAAGAATAATTCATACACAGCAGAGGACTGCTGGGTCTGGGTTCAGTCAGAGAAGAGGCAGCTAACCCTCAAGAGACTGGAGGCAAAAGACACACACACATACAGAGAGGGGGGGGGGAAGGCCCGAGGGAGTGGGGAGGTCTGGTGGGGGGGTGGGGGGGACATCTTCATAGAGACAGATGGGGACATATGGAATGTGGAACAGTCAGAGGGTGGACCAGGAGGGGGACAAAATCTGGAGTGTAAAAAAAATTAAATTAAATATAAAAAGAATAGGTCATAAATATAGATCATTATGTACTTGTATTTGCAAAGAAGTCTTAAGTTAATGTTTTATATTTATACTTAAAAATCAGAAACAACATACAACTGAGCAAATGAACCTCAAAGTAAGAAAAATAAAATGAAAGTATCACATTAAGAGCAGAAATGAATGAATATGGCTAGATGAAGTAAAACTATGTGTTCAAAATTAGATTCTTTGAAAAGACCAATACTACTGATAAATCTATAATGAAACTGACCATGAGATTAATACTAATATTGAAAAGCAAATAAGAGAAATTATAAAAAATATATAAAGGGCTACCATTCGTATTGGATTCATCAAATTCAGAAATCATTCTCTGACAAGCACAAATAACCAATGACCACAAAAGAATATACAACTCAATCTGTCTCCATTCATTAGAAAACTCATTCTGTAATTAATTTTCTACAAAGCTCTTCATCCCTGGCAATTTTTATAGACACATAATAATAAAATACTAGTAAATCTATACAATTTTTTTCTGAATTGAGCAGAGAAGAGACCACTTCTTGACAGATTTATGAGGCCCAAAATTCTAAAGATAAATACATAGTAAAGGAAAACTACAGAATTGAATGCAACATAAGTGGGGATCCATAAGTCATCAACAAGATGCCTTAACTTATACAAAAGGCAGGAAAATGAAAAAGAAAAAAACTTACTAAGATAGAAGAGCTAGAATTTGTTCAGAGTTGATGCAATAATATATCAGCAATGCATATTTTTAGTAAGTCAGCCTTACTCACAGGTATGACTGTTAATCTTTTTCAGCTTGACTGGATTTGGAATTTCCTAGATGGCACATATCTGTGAACATTTATGAAAATTTTTGCAGTTTTAACTGAGAAAAGAAGACTGCCACAAAATTTAGATGGTGTTAAATCCTGTGCTGGGGTTCTAGATTGATTCAAAGGGAAAAAACAAGGAATCCATATGATGTGACCATAGAGTGCACAAGCACGTGTGTGCTTGTGTGTGTGTGCATGGGTGTGTAAGTGTATGTATGTGTGTGTCTGTCTGTCTGTCTATCTGTCTGTCTGTCTGTGTGTCTGTCTGTCTCCCGTCTACTTTTTGGTCCAATCAGGTATGAAGAATCTTAACCACATGCTCCTACCACCAGGAATCCTACCATTCTTTCCCCCCACTACAATAGAGTATACCCTTAAACTGTGAGTCAAAATAAAACCTTATTTTCTTACATTGATATTGTTAGCACATTTATTTTAAAAAAAAGAAAAATAATAAAATTTAACAGCAAGTCCTAGGGTGTTTCAGTGAAAAGCTTGACTATGACTCATAGGACTGACTGATTCCTGGGAGAAATGTGGAAGAACAGCAAGCTGCAGGATTTAGAACAGCTAAAAAGTGTCCATAGAGTTTAATCAGTCAGTTTGGTGAGAGAAATAGAAACCAGAATGCTGAGAGAAATGCAGACAGTGGAAGCCCAGCTCATCAAGTTTCATAATAGAATAAGGATTAACTTAAATATGCACTAGGACCATTCATGTTACATTCTGTTATATTCCTGCTACAGTCTTTTACATTCATGTTTCACTCATGTTACATTCTGTTCCATTCATGTTACATTCTGGTAAGTAATTTGGTTTTATTCTGCTGGGGTCCTAGAAATATGAATCAGGGTGAATTTTAAAATTCTGGATCCTGTCTGGCAGAAGAAATTTAGAAACAATAGAAAATTTGGCCTGTGGAATAGCTATACACACTGCTCTTTTCAGATCTGTAATGACAGACAGCAGAAAGATAGTGACATGTATTTTTTAGCGAGGAAAGGAACATCAGTGAGTTTAAAAGCTGCATACAAAGCAGGTTAAGAGAAAGCATCTGTAATTATGAAAGATATCTTGTCCCAAGGAGAAACCCGACTCTTTACACTGGGACAGTAGAAAGGAAGGTACCTTAAAGATAAGACTTTACCCATTAAAGACTTCACCCAGCTTGGAAAAATAAGGGAAATTCTGAAAATAGAATGTGGCTTAAAAGTTTCTTTACTAAAAAACATAAAACCATGAAAGCATTTTTGTGGGTGCTAGCACTGACTCATAGAGAAACCACTCCAGCAGGGATGGAAAGAGACTACACCTCAAGCTTCCAGCAGAACTTGGCAGGTCATTCATGCAATGCTGATCTTGCATTCAGGCAAAATACAAAAGCAAAGGGATCATTCATTCTTGCACCAACATTACAGAAGGCTTCTACTGAGTCCAGACAATATGTATGTAGCAGGTTCAGAATTCCTACAAAGAGGATCTGAGAAGACATTACACGAAGCTACGGGAGG
Organism: Tokudaia tokunoshimensis; assembly: GCA_036184795.1. NCBI lineage: Eukaryota > Metazoa > Chordata > Mammalia > Rodentia > Muridae > Tokudaia > Tokudaia tokunoshimensis. The sequence goes on from BTHU01000001.1 coordinate 130,866,963, forward strand.
GGTGGGGCATGTACTAGGCTACAATGGAGACCCAAGAGTGTTTGTTATAAACCCTAAGACCATCCTTTAAGGAAAACTGCAGGGATTCACAGAGCTGGCCTAGGAGAGAGGCTACATGTACTGCAGGTGAAAAAGCTGGAGAGGGGAGGCCACATAAGCTGTAGCCAGGCACTTCCTTCATCAGTCAATCCCAGATACAGGCTATGAATCTGAAGGATTTAGTGTCTTCATTATCACTTTCAGCTTAATTTTTGAAACAAGGTTGCTTGCTAACTGGTTCTCACTTTGTGCTTGCTCTCACTAGCCAGTGAGTCCCAGGGATATTCCTGAAATTAGAATGCAGCTTCGATGGCAGCTTCTTACATGGGTGTTTGGGCTAGAGAAAACTTACCAGAAGCCTTTTTGTCTAGTGTATATAGGCACAGTTGTGCCCCTTTTCCTCTTACTAAATAAATGTTTTATCTGCCATAAGGTTATTAGTTAATATTTTTAAAGGCATAATGGATACATACCAACTCCAGTAGCATATTTCTCCTTTTGCTTTTTTGTTGGAGTTGGTCTGGTGCTGATATGGATTCGAATGGTAAATTCTATACCCCAGAGATCTGTTTGGCCCACAAGCAAATTCCTATGTACACCAGCTTCTGTTGTGGAAATCTTGCTCCCCAAATTAATTTCTCAATAAAAGGCTAAAGTCTGTGATTGGGCAATGGAGAGAGATAAGTAGGATTTCCTAGGAGGGAGAAAGAAACTCTGGAAGGTATAGCTAGCCATGTGGCTGGATGGAGCTAGGTGGACAGGTTAACTTAGATGAGCTAGTTAAGAGTCTACCCAGCTAAGGCCTAAGCTTTGAAATATTTAAAGGTGTCTGTGTGATTATTTGGGAAACTAGTTGGTTAAGGAATAGCTACCATCATATCAATTACCAGCATTAATCAATATATAAAGAATATTGATAATCATTTCTTTTTACACTTGTTTCACACAAAAAGTTAGGAAAGGGCACTAGGTCCACACCCAGTCCCACAACACCTAGAGGAAGCTCAACTCCCAGATGCTCTAACATAACCAGGATCATAGGTGAGAAGGCCACAATGTTTGCCCCAACACCACAGTAACTGGAACCCATGGAATCCAGGAACACAGGAACCCCCGCCCAGCCAGTGGCACAGGTTTCTTCCAGTCTGAGCCAGTGCCCTGAGTAGACGTGGGAGCTAGCTCTGCATCCAGTCCCAAAATACCCAGAAGAAGCTCGACACTCAGGTGCTCTAACACATCCAGAATTATAGGATCACAAGTGATCTAACATGACCAGAATCATAGGATCTCAGGAGCTTGGTCACACCAGGATTTCAGGATTCCAAAAGCTGTTTGACTCCCAGGAGCTCTGACACACCCAGGATCTCAGGATCACGGCATCCCAGAATGACAGGATCGCAGAGACAGCTTGACTCTGAGGAGTTCTGGATCAGGATTATAGTAGGGACAGGCTCCAGACAGAGATAGTGAGAACAGGAAACACTAGAGATGGTGAGAGGCAAGCATAAGAACATAAGCAACAGAAGACAAGGTTACTTGGCATCATCAGAACCCAAATCTCCAACCGTAGCAAGTCCTCGATACCCCAACATACTGGAAAAACAATATTTGGATTTAAAATCACTTCTCATGATGATGATAGAGGACTTTAAGAAGGACTAAAATAACTTCCTTAGAGAAATATAGGAAAACACAGGCAAACAGATAGAAGACCTTAAAGAGGAAACACAAAAATCCCTTAAAGAATTACAGGAAAATACAACCAAAAAGGTGACAGAATTGAACAAAACTATACAAGATCTAAAAATGGAAACAGAAACAATAAAGAAATCACAAATGGAGACAACCCTGGAGATAAAAAAAAATCTGGGAAAGACATCAGGAGTCATAGATGCAAGCATCACCAACAGAATACAAGAGATAAAAGAGAGAATCTCAGGAGCAGAAGATATCACAGCCCTATTTATAATAGCCAGTGGCTGGAAAGAACCCAGATGTCCCTCAGTGGAGGAATGGATACAGAAAGTGTGGTATATTTACACTATGGAATACTACTCAGCTATTAAAAACAATGAATTCATGAAATTCTTAGGCAAGTGGTTGGAACTGGAGAATGTTATCTTGAGTGAGGTGACCCAGTCGCAAAAGAACACACATGGTATGCATTCACTGATAAGTGGATATTAGCCCAGAAGCTTGGAATACCCAAGAAACAATCCACATATCAAATGATGCCCAAGAAGAAAGGAGAAGCCCTGGTCCTAGAAAGGCTCAATGTAGCAGTGTAGGGGAATACCAGGTCAAGGGAGAGGGAAGGGGTTCATTGGAGAACAGGGGGAGGGTAGAGGGCTTATGGGACTTTCATTGAGGGGGGATCCAGGAAAGGGAAAATCATTTGAAATGTAAATAAAGAATATATCTAATAAAAAAAGGTAAAAAAATGAAAACATTGACACAACAGTCAAAGAAAATGCAAAATGTAAAAAGCACTTGACTCAAAACATCCAAGCAATCCAGAACACAAGGAGAAAAGCAAACCTAAGGATAACAGGTATAGAAGAGAGTGAAGAGTCCCACCTTAAAGGGCCAGTAAATATCTTCAACAAAATTATAGAAGAAAACATCCCTAACCTAAAGAAAGAGATGCCCATAAACATACAAGAGGCCTACAGAACTCCAAATAAACTGGACCAGAAAAGAAATTCCTCCTGTCACATAATAGTCAAAAGAACAAATGCACAAACAAAAAAGGAATATTAAAAGGAGTAAGCAAAAAAAGGTCAAGTAACATAGAAAAACATACCTATCAGAATTATACAAGATTTCTCACCAGAGACTATAAAAACTAGAAGATCCTAGGCAGATTTCATACAGACCCTAAGAGAACACAAATGCCAGTCCAGGCTACCATACCCAGCAAAACTCTCAATTACCATAGATGGAGAAACCAAGATATTCTATGACAAAACCAAATTTACACAACATCTTTCCACAAATTCAGCCCTACAAAGGACATTAGGTGGAAAACTCCATCACAAGAAGGGAAACTATACCCTAGACAAAGAAAGAAAGTAATCTTCTTTCAACAAACCCAAAGGAAGATAGCCACACAAACATAATTCAACTACTAACAACAAAAATAACAGGAAGCAACAATCACTTTCCGTAACAATCCTATATCTCTTAACATCAATGGACTCAATTCCCCAATTAAAAAAAAAACATAGACTAACAGACTGGATAGGTAAATAGGACCCAACATTTTGCTGCATACAGGAAACACACCTCAGTGTCAAAGACAGCCACTACCTCAGAGTAAAGGGCTAGAAAATAATTTTTCAAGCAAATGGTCCCAAGAAACAAGTTGGAGTAGCCATTCTAATATCAAATAAAATCAACTTTCAACCAATAGTTATCAAAAAAGATAAGGAAGGACCCTTCATACCCATCAAAGCAAAAATCTACAAAGAAGAACTCTCATTTCTGAACATGTATGCTCCAAATGTAAGGGCACCCACATTCATAAAAGAAACTTTACTAAAGTTCAAAGCACACAATGTACCTCACACAATAATAGTAGGAGACTTCAGCACCTCACTCTCATCAATGGACAGATCATGGAAACAGAAATTAAAGATACAGTGAAACTAACAGAGATTATGAACCAAATGGATTTAAGAGATATCTAAAGGACATTTCATCCTAAAACAAAAAATATACCTTCTTCTCAGCACCTCATGGTACCATCTCCAAAATTGATCATATAATTGGTGAAAAAAAAAACAGGCCCCAAGAGATACAATTTAATTGAAATAATCCCATGCATCCTATCAGACCAAGACAGACTAAGCTAATCTTCAAAACCAAGAAAAACAATGGAAAGCCCACATACACATGGAAGCTGAACAATGCCCTACTCAATGATAACTTGGTCAAAGAAGAAATAAAGAAAGAAGTGTAAGACTTTTTAATGAAAATGAAGGCACATCATACCAAAACTTATGGGACACAATGAAAGCAGTGCTAAGAGGAAAACTCACAGCTCTGAGTGCCTACAAAAATAAACTGGAGAGTGCATACACTAGCAGCTAGACAGCACACTTTAAAGCTCTAGAACAAAAAGAACAAAAAACACCCAAGAGGAGTAGAAAGTAGGAAATAATCAAACCCAAGACTGAAAACAACCAAGTAGAAACAAAAAGGACTGTATAAAGAATCAACAAAACCACGAGCTGGTTCTTGGGTAAAAATCAACAGGATAGATAAGCCCTTAGCCAGACTAACCAGAGGGCACAGAGACAGTATCCAAATTAATAAAATCAAAAATGAAAAGGGAGACATAACAACAGAAACTGAGGAAATTCTAAAATCATCAGATCCTATCTCAAAAGCCTATACTCAACAAAACTGGAAAATCTGGATGAAATGGACAACTTCCTAGACAGATACCAGGTACCAGAGTTAAATCAGGATCAGATAAACCATCTAAACAGTCCTGTAATCCCTAAAGAAATAGAAGCAGTTACTAACAATGTCCCAACCAAAAGAAGCCCAAGAACAGATGAGTTTAGTGAAGAATTCTATCAGACCTTCAAAGAAGTTCTAATGCCTATACTCTTCAAAACATTCCACAAAATAGAAACAGAAAGAACACGATCCAATTTGTTCTATGAAGCCATAATTACCCTTATACCTAAACCACACAGACCCAACAAAGAAAGAGAACTTCAGACCAATTTCACTTATGAATATCTACACAAAAATACTCAATATAATTCTCACAAACCCAATCCAAGAACACTTCAAAACAATCACCTATCATGATCAAGTAGGCTTCATCCCAGGGATGAAGGGATGGCTACATATGTGGAAAGCCCTCAAAATAATCCACTATATAAACAAACTCAAAGGAAAAAACCCACATAATCATCTCATTAGATGCTGTAAAATCATTTGACAAAATTCAATACCCCTTCATGATAAAAGTCTTGGAAAGATCAGGAATTCTAGGCCCATACCTAAACATAGTAAAAGCAATATACAACACACAAGTAGTCAATATCAAACTAAATGGAGAGAAACCTAAAGTAATCCCACTAAAATCAGGAACTAAATAAGGCTGCCTACTCTCTCCCTACCTATTCATTATAGTACTTGAAGTCCTAGCTGAAAGAATTAGACAACAAATGGAGGTCAAAGGGATACAAATTGGAAAGGAAGAAGTCAAAATATCACTATTTGCAGATGATTTGATAGTATACTTAAGTGACCCAAAAATTCCACCAGAGAGCTCCTAAACCTCATAAACAACTTCAGCAAATTGACTGGATATAGAATTAACTCAAACAAATCAGTAGCCTTCCTCTACTCAAAGGATAAACAGTCTGAGAAGGAAAATAGGGAAACGACACCCTCAATAGTCAGAAATAATATTAAATACCTTGGTGTGAATCTAACCAAGCAAGTGAAAGATCTGTATGACAAGAACTTCAGTCTCTGAGGAAAGAAATCAAAGATCTCAGAAAATGGAAAGATTTTCCATGTTTATGGACTGTCAAGACTATTATAGTAAAAGTGGCCATCTTGCCAAAAGCAATCTACAGATTCAATGCAATCCCCATCAAAATTCCAAGTCAATTCTTCATAGAGTTAGAAAGAGAAATTCTCAAATTCATTTGGAATAACAAAAAACCCAGGATAGAGAAAACTATTTCAACAATTAAAGAACTTCTGGGGGAATCACCATCCCTGACCTCAAGCTGTATTACAGAGCAAACTGTATGGTATTGGTACTGAGACAGGTAGGAAAATCAATGGAATAGAATTGAAGACACAGAAATGAACCCACATACCTATGATCACTTGATCTTTGACAAAGGATCTAAAACCATCCAGTGGAAAAAAAGACAGCATTTTCCACAAATGATTCTGGTTCAACTGGAGGTCAGCATGTAGAAGAATGCAAATTTATCTATTCCTATCTCCTTGTACAAAGCTCAAGTCCAAGTGAATCAAGGATCTACATAAAACCAGATACATTGAAACTAATAGAAGAGAAAGTTGGGAAGAGTTTGGAACACATGGACACAGGGGAAATTTTCCTGAACCGAGCACCAATGGCTTATGCTCTAAGATTAAGAACTGACAAATAGGATCTCATAAAATTGTAAAGCTTTTGTAAGGCAAAGGACACTGTCAATAGGACAAATGGCAGCCAACAAATTGCCAAAAGACCTTTACCAATCCTACAAATGATAGAGGGCAAATATCCAAAATAGACAAAGAACTCAAGAAGTTAGACTCCAGAAAATCAAATAACCCTACTAAAAATGGGGTACAAAGCTAAACAAAGAATTCTCAACTGAAGAATACTGAATGGCTGAGAAGCATCAAAGAAATGTTCAATATCCTTAGTCATCAGGAAAATGCAAATCAAAACAACCCTGAGATTCCACCTCACACCAGTGAGAACAGCTAAGATCAAAAGCTCAGGTGACAGCAAATGCTGGTGAGGATGTGGAGAAAGAGGAACATTCCTCCATTGCTGTTGGGATTGCAAGCTGGTACAACCACTCTGGAAATAAGTCTGGCAGTTCCTCAGGACCCAGATATACCACTCCTGGGTATATGCTCAGAAGACCCTCCAACATGTAATAAGGACACATGCTCCAATATGTTCATAGCAGCCTTATTTATAATAGCCAGAAACTGGAAAGAACCCAGATGTCCCTCATCAGAGAAATGGATGCAGAAAATGTGGTACATTTACACAATGCAGCTATTAAAAACAAAGAATTCATGAGATGGATGGAACTAGAAAATATCATCCTGAGTGATGACCCAGTCACAAAAGAATACACATGGTATGCACTCACTGATAAGTGGATATTATCCTAGAAGCTAGGAATACCCAAGATATAATTCAAAGGCCACATGAAGCTCAAGAAGAAGGAAACCAATGTGTATGTGCTTCAGTCCTTCTTATAAGGTGAACAAAATATTCACTGGAGCAAGTAGGGAGACAAACTGTGGAGTAGACTGAAGGAACGGCCATCCAGAGACTGCCCTACCTGGGGATCTATCCCATGTACAGTCACCAAACACAGACACTATTGCAGATGCCAACAAGTGCTTGCTGTCAGGACCTTGATATAGCTGTTTCCTGAGAGGCTGTGACAGATCCTGACAAATACAGAGGTAGATGCTCACAGCCAACTATTGGACTGAGCTTGGGGTCCCCAATGGAGGAGTTAGAGAAAGAACCAAAGGAGCTAAAGGGGTTTGCAACCCCATAGTAAGAACATCAATATCAACCAACCAGACTCCCTAGAGCTCCCAGGCACTAAACCACCAATCAAGGAGTACACATGGAAGGACCCATGACTCCAGTTGCATATGTAGCAGAGGATGGCCTTGTCGGGCATCAATGGGAGAAGAGGCCCTTCGTCCTGTGAAGGATCAATGCCCCGGTGTAGGGGAATTGTGAGGGTTGGGAGTTGGAAGTGGTTGGGTGGATGGGGTAACATCCTCATAGAAGCAGGGGGAGGGGGTGGCATAGGGGTTTTGGGGGGCGCTGGGAAAGGGGGTAACATTTGAAATGTAAATAAAGAAAATATCCAACAAAAAAATTAGGAAAGAATGTACTCTTTTCTGATTCATTCAAGGTAGAACAAGTTTGAGTACTGTGGTGGGGAGGGCGTCTATTGCATGAAATATTAAAAAAACAATCCAAGCTACTGCCAGCATGGCACTGGTGGACCGGCTAGCCTGTTCTCAGCCTGGCAGACTCTGACTCAGAGCTCCAAAATCTCTCCCACCCAGCTCTATAAGTTCCCATGGCAGGCCCCTGCCGTTCATGCCCCATGCTTCCAAATTCCTGTTGGTATGCTCTGCCAGCATACCTTTCTCTGGAACCCAGCTGAGTCGCTGCATGAAGGAAAACACCATCACTGGGCGCAGCAACTAGCATCCTAGTTTGGAAGCTATTCTAAGTTATAAATCCTCTAGTAGCAGATCCCAATGGATCTGCCACTTCAAGCGCAGGCCTCTGCTACCTTCCTTTTCCTGCCTCCCTCTTCCTCTTCCGACTCAAAGTCCTGCCCACTCCTCACCCAGTGATTGGTTTCTTGAAATCTTTATTCATTAGGGGAAGGTTCTGTCACAGGAGTCCTGAATAGTGGGTCCTGCAGTGAAATTATATCTTCCTATCTCATAGTTTATACATCCAACAGGGAGATATTCAAGTCTCTCTGAGCTAAAATTCCCTTTGCTATCAAGAGTGTTACAGGAGCTACAAGGATGTCTCAGTGGTTAGAAATACTTCCTGCTCTTCCAGAAGACCCAAATTCAGTTCCCGGTATCCACACAGTATTTCATAACTATCTGTAACTTCAGTTAGAGAGATCCAACACCTGTTGTGGCTTCCTCAGGTGCCAGGCACTCAAGTGGTTCACAAAAACACACAAGGCACTCATGTGTTTTATATAAATTAATGCAGGCAAAACACACATACATATAAAATAAATCTTTGTCAAAAGAGTGTTACTGCTGACTGTTTATTCAGCATCACTATGGGATGATTGAAGCACACACAGGCATGAAACAAATTCAGAGGAAACTTTTAGCTGCTGTATACATGAGGATGCCTGCTCTATATGTGTATAGGTAAGGAACTCTAATTTTTACAGGGCTAATTTCATCCAATACCTCTGGCTTCCATCTTGCTAGGGCAGCAGGCAATTAGAAAGGGAGGAATGAGGAAATTTATATCTTCTAGACAATCACATATCCTTTCTATACCTAGTCTGTTGCTTTCCTGTGGACTGAAAAAATAACGTAAGCAAGCTGAGAGGGCACAAAAAAATCTGTCTCTCAAATTTGCATTGTCATCTTTCTGGGCAACACATAAAAGGGAAAAACCTGGATACTTCTGACTCTCAAAGTAGCCAGAATTCTGTTTTCCCATTTTCTAGTGAAAAAGCAAGGTCCACAGTACATCCCAAGTCTAAAAATTTCGGTAAAACATTTACCAAAACACTGCAAATACTGGCATTTCAGGAAGATGCACTGCTTGTTTTTTTGTTCTGAGGAAGCTCTTTGTGTGGATACAGAGTTATAGGTAAGGGCTTATCACAGAAGAATGCTGAGTCCCTGTTCTTTCCTTCATACTAGGTGGGAAAAATCAAACGTTGTTGGTCTTAGATAGGAAGCAATGATCTTTTTGTGTGTGTGTCTATACAATGCAAAGGGGGAGTTTATCCAACTTGAGAAGCATGTATACCTACTAATGTGCACCATAGGGAAATTTTTTTCTTTTTCATTTTGAGATTACAGTTTGTTTGCAATATTTCTCACTTTCCTTTCCTCCCTCTGAAGCTTCCCTGTACTCCTCCATGCTCTTTTTCAAATTCATGGCCTCTTAAACTAATTGATATTGTCTGTATCTATTTATATACATACATATTTCTAAATATAATCTGTTCCATCTGTAAAATGCTACCTGTATTTATGTTTTTAGGGCTGACATTTGACACTGAACAACCAATTGGTGTGCTTCTCCCAGGGGAAGGCAAACTCTCTCCTTCCTACCTGTCCTCCATTGCCTGTAATTCTCCATGTAATTTTGAGGCCTTGTGGTCTGGTGTGTTTGTTGGTGTCAAAAATTTTGACAGAACTATGGCAAGTTTCCATTTCAAACAGATAAGCGCTATGGAGAGATTGTGAAAGCTGGCTAGTATATTTGGTTAGCAGTATTTGCAAAGAAACATGCTGTTCCAGCTAACATTTATTTATTCAGCACCTATGGATGCACAGGGATGCTGGGAAGATGATAATTTCTTTAGCTCTTTAGCAGGCAGCTCTTTCATAACTGGGGAGTGAAATATTTCATACATGTCTGAGATGGAATATGCTGAGAAATATGAAGATGAGTATAAAGTGGTTTCACTGTTGACTGAAATGAACTTTAAGAATGGTAACTGAGGGATTTGATCTATATGCTCACATGATGTACTGTTTTAAAATATTGATTCCCCTTTAACTCATCTTTCTATATTCTTTCATAGTCTAATGCATATTTCATATCAAATGTGCATAAAATCAAAATTATCAATTTCAAAGTGTGAGTACTACTTTATTTTATATGTTTTATCCTTTTAATTTAGTACTTTTTACTTGTATATATGCATCATGGTTTTTGTGTTAATCAATCCTTAGAGCAGTGACAGACTGTGAGCTTATACTTACCTAATGTCATCATAGTTTGGACACAATCATTGCATATTTTTTCTTTTATTCCTTAATAATGTTTCCATAACAATCATTCTTTAGATTCACTTTCTCTGAATTGTTCTACCTGGATATATTTTCAATAATGTGAAAGCTCAGTCTGAAGACCCTAAAATCTGCAATGGACTTTGTCTATGACAATGCTAAGATTTCCCATTCATTTAGACTCTTTGGGTTTCAATCTGTACCATTAACTGGACATTGTGCTTTTGTAGTTGTTGCAATTGCCCTTGCTCATTTATTGTGTGTGTGTGTGTGTGTGTGTGTGTGTGTGTGTTTACTTTTCTCAAGCACTCTGTTATTTAGTTTACAGGCATTATAGCAATATGTATGATTTTGTACCAATATTTACTTTGTTTTTTGTATTTGTGACAGACTCTCAAAAATACTTCTAAAGAGAAAGTCAGACTGCCTATAGGGATATTAGATTACCACTATTTTGATATTCTCCAGGGCTTTAGAGTAAATGTCAGGAAACATTTTGTTTCTCATACTGAGAGAAAAGGATTTTGCTATTATCATCTATTAGAGACCATGGATTCTGCTATATGGTCAGAGGTGCACATGAATGCCTCCAAAAACCAAATAATTATCTTGGACAAAATGTAAGAGAACTCAATTTGTATAGCTCTGCTCTAAACTTACCAAGAAATAAAAAGAAAAGGCACATATTACCAGTAACAGGAATAAGGTAGGGAATATTACATAGAGAATACAGACATCAGGAGAATGATAAGAAAATAGCTTTAAAATTTATGCCATAACTTCAAGAAACTGGATACCATTATGCATTCTCCTTGAGACTCAGTAACTACAATTTGTCAAATAGGAGAACAATCAGTGAACTTAAAACTTTATGATTTAAAATTATCCTCTTAAGGGAATAGGAAGAAAATGGAACAGCGAGATTTCACAATGATTGCAAAGCAGAGTGTGGTGATACACCCCTTACCTCAGCTTCACAAGCACACAAGAACAGTTTAAGAAGGGAGTTTTGAATCCCAAAATAAACTCCTTGGCACAGCAGAGAAAGCATCACTTAAGTGACCACACTATCTACCTCACGAGGAAAAACTTTCTCACCTACATATCAGGCAGGGGTTGATGTCTAGTATAAAGAACTGCAAAAATCAAACACCCAAAATTGATTTCATCCAATCAATAAGGAGCTAATTAGCCATATAAGCAGATCTGAAAAGTACAAATGGCCTATATGTTTTAAAAAGTAGTCAGCGCCTAAGGAAAGGCAAATTAAAACTGCTTCGAGAGTCTATTTTACCCAGTCAGAATGGGCCACCATCAAGAAAATAAATGGTAATGAATGTTGGAGGGGCTTTGGGGAAAGCAGGAAGCTGTGTACTGTTGTTGGGGATGTAAACTTGTGAAATTACTATAGAAGTCAGGGTGAAGTTGCCTCAAAAATATCAAAAGAAAGCTGTTGTATAGCATAGTTACATCATTCCTGTTTAGGTAAGAAAGAGAATTTATATCAACTCACTACAGAGATACTTGCACATCCATGTGTAGTGGGTAATAATTAGTAAAGGATAACACTCTGCCAGGCCTTTGCACTAAGTCCCAGCATGTCCTGCTCAGGGCAGCTCTCACTGTTGCTTCTGAGCCAATCTTTCCCAGCTAGCTGTCACAGCATCCCAGCTGTGTTTCCTCTCTGCCATAGACTCTGTAAGTGGTGGGAGTCCCATGCTTCTTCTGCCCACCACCCACTCCTTCCAAGTGTCTGGTAAAGCATGACTCTTAAACTTGAATAGTTAACTGCATATATTTATGTATGAGAAGCTCCCAATTTCATAATGCCAATTTACAATGATAACGTCTTATCCCTATATTTCTAACCTCTCCAAAACACTGGAAATATGTCTGAAGCCATCTGGATACCTGTGTCTGACTCTCTGTTCTGCATTTGTGATCCATGAGCCTCTCTCCCTCCTTCGCTCCTCCTCCTCTGTCCCCTCCAATCACTGGCCTCTCACTGCCTCAATCTGAATGGATAGGAAATATCTTACAACATCCATGTTGTTTTTTTATTGGCTATTTTATTTATTTACATTTCAAATATTATCCACCTTCCTGGTTTCCCCTCCACAAACCCTCTATTCAATCCTCCTCCCCACTGCTTCTATGAGTGTGCTCCCCCATCTATCTGCCCACTCCTGTCTGACTGCCCTAGCATTCTCCTACACTGGGGCATTGAGCCTTCCAAAGACCAAGGGCCTCCCCTCCCATTGATACCAGAGAAGGCCATCCTCTGCTGCATATGCAGCTGGAGACATGGGTCCCTCCATGTCTACTCTTTGGTTGGTGCTTTAGTCCCTGGGAACTCTGAGGGGTCTGTTTTGTTGATAGTTGTTCTTCCTATGGGGTTGCAAACCCCTTCAGTTCCTTCAGTCCTTCCCCTAACTCCTCCATTGGGGTCCCTGTGCTCAGTCCGGTGGCTGGCAGTAAGCATCCACTTCTGTATTGGTCAGGCTCTGGCAGAGCCTCTCAGGGGACAGTTATACTAGGCTCCTGTCAGCAAGCACTTCTTGGCATCAGCAACAGTATATGGGTTTGGTGTCTGCAGATGGGATGGATCCCTAGGTGGGGCAGTCTCTGGATGGCCTTTCCTTCTGTCTCTGCTCCACTATTTGTCCTTGCATTTCCTTTGGATAGAAGTAATTCTGGATTAATATTTTTGAGATAGGTGGGTGGCCCCATCCCTCAGGTGGCCTTGTTAAACCTCTGAATATGGTCTTTTCTCTCTCCCCTTTTTTGGGTATTTCAGCTAATGTCAATCCTGTTGGGTCCTGGGAGCCTCTTGCTTTCCTAGTATCTGGGACTTTCTAGTGGCTACCCCCAGTTCCCCATCTCCCACTGCTACACACCTCTGTTCAAATTCCTAACCTTCTTTACTTCTCCCCCACTCCAACACACTCTCCTCCCACACCTGCCCAGATTTTCCCTCTTCTTCTCTCCCTCTCAGGTTCCTCCCTCCCTCTACCTCCCATGATTATTTTGTTCTCCCTTCTTAGTAGGACTAAAGCATTCATGCTTTGTACTTCCTTCTTCTTGAGCTTCATATGATCTGTGAGTTGTATTGTGGGTATTCTAGCTTTTTGCCTAATAACCACTTATCAGTGAGTACATACCATATGTGTTTTTTGTGACTGGATTACCTCACTCAGGATGATATTTTCTAGTTTCATCTATTCTTCATTTACGCAACGAAGCACTACTCAGCTATTAAAAACAATGACTTCATGTGTAGGCCATTAATATAGAAGAGGTTTAGTGAGGTAACCCAATAACAAAAGAACACACATGGTATGCATTCACTGATAAGGGGATATTAACCCAGAAGCTCGGAATACACAAGACACAATTCACATATAAATTGATTTCCAAGAAGATGGAAGGAGAGACTCCTGGTCCTGGAAAGACTGGATGTAGGAGAATACCAGGACAGAGAAGCGAGAGGGGGTTGAATGGGGAACAGGGGGAGGGAAGAGGGCTTATGGGATTTTCGGGGAGGGAGGAACCAGGAAAGAGGAAATCATTGGGAATGTAAATAAAAAAATATAGAAAATAAATAAAAAAATATAGAAAACGACTATAAAAGAGAGACAAATGCCATACAAGAAATGATGGAGCAGTGATAATGGCATATCTGTGCTGTAAAAGCAGAGGTATAAATGTTAATAGAGGACAGGAATAAATAAGAACAAAGTCTTCACACACACACATGCACACACACACACACACGAAAGAATGCCATAGTAAAACCCACTACTTGTATAGTAACAGTAATGAACATTATATTGATAAGTTGCCATTTGCTCTTTTTTCCTTTCCATAATTTTGTATTCACTTTACATCTCAATTGAAGCTCCTCCTGCCTCTCCTCCCTCCTTACAAATTTCTTTCCCCATTATGCCATCCCCTTCTCAAAAATTGAAAGCCCCCCTCTTGAGTACACACCCACCTTGGAATTTCTAGCCCCAGTAGGACTAAACATATCCTCTATCACTGAGGCCCAGCCAAGTAGTCCAGGTAGGGGAAGGAGATCCAATAGCAGGCAAGAGAGTCAGAAACAGCCCAGCTCCACTTCTTAAGGGAATCATCTGAAGACTAAGCTGCACATCTACTACAAGTGTAAGAGGGTCTAGATCTAGTCCGTGCATGCTCTTTGGTTGGTGGGTCGGTCTCTGTGAGCCCCATGTGCCCGGGTTAATTTACTATGTAGATCTTCTTGTGGTGCCCTTGACTCCTTCAGCTTTCTCAATTTTATTCCCTACTCTTCCACAAGACTCCTTGATCCTCCTTGATGTTCGGTTATGGATCTCCGCAGCTGTTTCCATCTGCAGCTGGATGAAGCCTCTCAGGAGACAGTTATGCTAAGTTCCTGTCTGCCAGCATAGCAGAGTATTATTAATAGTGTCAGGGGTTGGCTTTCTCCCATGCATGGGTCTCAAGTTGGACCAGTCATTGGTTAGCCATTCCCTTAGTCTCTGCTCCACCTTAATCCCTGCAAATCTTATAGGTAGGACAAATTTGGGATCAAAGGTTTTTGGGTGGGTTGATATCCCCTTCCTTTCACTGGAAGCCCTGCCTGACTGCAGGAGGTAGCCACTTCAGTATGTATATCCCCCACTGGTAGGCTTCTCAGCTAGGTTCACCCCATAGGCTCACCATAGCATCCGCCATCCCAAGTCTCCAGCTACTGTCAAAGATTCCCCCCACTGATTTTTATCCTTGCTCCCAGCCCTCTCCCCCATCACACACCTGATTGCCATCCTTATACAAGTCCTTTACCCTCCTCTCCCACACAGTTCCCTTTCTCCATCCACCTCCAATGACACTTGTTCAACTATGTTCATAGCAGATTTATTCATAATAGCCCGAAACTAGAAACAACCTAGGTGTCTCTCAGTTGAAGAGTGACTAAAGAAAATGTGATACATCTACACAATGGAATACTACTCAACTATTAAAAACAAAGACATCATTAAATTCGCCTGCAAATGGATGGAAATTGGAATATCATCCCAAGTGAGGTAATCCAGACCCAGTAGGAAAAGCATGGTGCATACTCACTTATAAGTAGACTTTAGCAATGAAGTACGGATAACCATACTACAATCTACAGACCCAGAGGAACTGAGCAATAAGGAGGGCTCAAGGGATGATGTGTGAGTTAAACTCAAAATAGCCATGTGCTTTTAAACTTACTGAGAAATGGCTATGAAATCAGGCTTGGTCTTCTCTCTGCAGATTCAGGCATGCCTGTCTTTAATTGTCTTCCAGGACTCATTATTCAGGGATGGGATGGCCTCCCTAACTCTATGATGAGGAAGGAAACAAACAATAAAAGAGCCCTGGAGTAAAAACTCTGTGTTCTTGAGAAGAGATGAACAGATAGAAGGCAAAAATTATTTTCAACAGAGGTTACTATTTTTTCCCATAACACAAAAATATCTGCAATGGTAATGGAAAACCAGAAACTCATCCATAGGGAGAGAGAAATGGACGTTCTCCCTAGGACTCTAGTAACTGGGAACTCCAGCTGACAGTCCCAGCTTCCCCAGTTAATTTCTGCTGGATGACGATGCAAGCAGATGATTTGATGGTGTTTTGTCATTTCTCTGATGCTTCTCTCTATCTGCAATCTGACATTTAGTCTTTAATTTTCCTTGTTGTATACTTAATGAAATCACAGGTTTCATTAAGTCTATATATCTCCCATTGGTAGGATATACCACGGATATTATAGATAATTTAGATTGTACAAAACAATAGCTTAAAACGAGAGGGGGTTGAATGGAGAAAAGAGGGAGGGAAGGGGGCTTATGGGACTTTTGGGGAGGGAGGAAACGGGAAAGGGGAAATGATTTGGAATGTAAATTAAAAAAAATTAAAAGAGATGAGGTAGATTAAAAAAAAAGAAAATAGTAAGAGAGAAACACACAAAGACAGAGAGACAGAGAGAGGCAGAAAAGAGAGGGGGGAGACACAAACCAGAGAGAGGAGGGAGGGGAGGGGGAGAGGGGGAAGGAGGGAGAGAGAGAGAGAGAGAGAGAGAGAGAGAGAGAGAGAGAGAGAGAGAGAATCAGGTCCCAAGCTAGAAAAAGGAAAAATAGAACAGAAATGAATAAAATAAGCAGCAGAAAAGAAATTGAAACTTCTCTGAATACCTTATTAAAACTCTAAATTGAAAAACCATACACTAAAATATATTAATATGTACAGTCATATATCTTCAGCATTAAACAGATTTATTTTTATTTTATGCATGTGACTGTTTTGCCTGCACACACATAAGTGAACCACATGTATGCAGCAATCACAGAAGTCATTGTGTACCTTAAAGTTCTAGGAAAACTAAATGGTATAGACAAAAAGAAATAAACCCAACAATAAAATCAATAAAATATAAAGAGCAACAAAATACAAAGACTCAATGAAATAAAGATTTGCTTCTTTGCAAACACCAAGAATATTGACAAACCCTTAACCAAATTAACTAAAATGTTGAGATGTAAGATCAAAATAGATAAAATTAGAAATGAAAGAGAGGACTTTACAAGACATTGAAGAAATTCTGAGAATCAAAGGACTTTAAATATTTGTATTCTATTAAATTGGAAAACCTACAAGAAATGGAGGAATT
The DNA here is from genome assembly GCA_036184795.1 of Tokudaia tokunoshimensis. Classification (NCBI taxonomy): domain Eukaryota; kingdom Metazoa; phylum Chordata; class Mammalia; order Rodentia; family Muridae; genus Tokudaia; species Tokudaia tokunoshimensis. The sequence goes on from BTHU01000001.1 coordinate 130,883,953, forward strand.
TCTTGATATATATATATTTCCTAACAAAGTTAAATCAAGATTAAGTAAGCAGTTTAAACAGACCTTTAGCCCCTAATGAAATAGAATCAACTAATTTAAAATATGCTCTGCGATAGAAAGCTTAGGGCCAGATAGATTCAGTGCAGAACTCTACCAGAATACAAAGAATAACTAGTGCCACAATTCCTTTAATTTATTTGAAAATTAGAAACATAAGGAACATTTGCTAATTAGTCTTATGCGGCAACTATACCCTGATACTAAGACTCAACGCAAAATGAAATTATGGACCAATATCACTTATGAAGTTAAATACATAAGATCTCAATAAAATACTTGTAAACTGAATCCAAGAACACAACAAAATGATTATTAACAATGATGAGGTATGGTTCATCCCAGAGATGCAGGAATGGTTCAACATGCATAAACTGATGAATCAATCCACCATGTAAACAAACTAAAAGACATAAACCACATGATCATCTAATTACATGTAGAAAAGTCATGACAAAATCCAACCTACTTTCATGATAAATGTCCTGGAGATGTCAGGATTACAGGGGACTTACTGCAGGATAATAAAGGAAATTTACAATGAGCACAGAGTCAGCATCAATCTAAACAGAGAGACACTCAAAGCTTTCCCACGAAAATCAGGAACAAACAAGGTGGTCTACTCTCTCCATATCTATTTATTATAGTACTTGAAATTTTAGTTAGAGCAGCAAGACAACTGTGGGAGATGAGGGGATACAAGTTAGAAAGGAAGAAGTCAAAGCACATTTGCAGATGATATGATTTTATATCATAGAGGTCCATATAAAGATATATAAAAGATCCTTAAAATTCCACCAGAGAATTTTTACAGCTGATAAACACGTTCAACAAAATTGAAGGATACAAATTTAACACACAGAACCCATTAACCCTCCTATATATAAACTACAAAAGTACTGAGAAGGAAATCATGAAAAAAACATCTTTACAATAACCTCAAAAAAATCTTGGGTTAACTCTAACCAAGCAAATGAAATATCTATATAATAAAATCTTTAAGACATTGAAGAAAAAAATTGAAGACACTAGCATGTGAAAAAAAAAATCTCACATGCTCATCGATCAATAGGATTAATACTGCAAAAACTGCCATCCTAAAAAAGCAATTAACAGACTCAATGCAATCCCCATCAAATTTTCAACAAAATTCTTTGCAGAAACACAAGGGACAATTTTCACCTTCATATGGAAACAGACAAGAAACAGCATAGCTAAAACAATACTGAAAAGTAA